>CM069922.1:9152663-9752663 GCA_036172225.1 Cryptocoryne crispatula var. balansae | reverse complement strand
CCGATAGATAAAAATATGTTGTGTGAACTTTGATAAACATCCGACCAAATTTTCTTTGATAAACAGGCCATATATAAAAAAATTACGAAACCTATATTCAAATTTCTTTCTTTCTTTTTTCTCCTTAACGTTTTCTAATCAACCCTTTATTCTTACGTTAAGGATGTATGCGGTTGCAAGTAAAAAAATCGTGTGAAATGTTTCATCATGTAGTAACTTTTTCCAACGATGGTAAAACATAGGATCCTACAAAATAAGTAATCATGCAGTAACTTTTTCCAACGAAGGTAATCATCATGTATGATAGAGGATCATAAAAAAAAGAAACTCACATTTTTTGTTCAAAAAAATACCCTACAAAATATATTTATAATATATTTATATTATATAATATTATCAAATATTTTTTAGCAAATTTTATTATAAATATATATATTTCCAACTAAACAACCTCGTTATCTCGAGGAAGCAAAGAGCAAATCAACCAAGGCAACCAACAGGTTGGTATCGGGGGCTTCTTGACCGCCGGTCCGTCCGGTCCGGGCGACGAACCGGCGTCGGCGTGCTGATCCGACGCTAGAGATCGATGCTTGATGTCCTCAAGCTGACGGCACCCTGCAGCTTGCCCGTCGGTCTCCTCTCTGCCCATCGCCACGTCGATGCGCGCCACCTGGCTATTCCTTCCACCTGTCTTTCCGCCCACCGAGTCCGAGTGGGGTGAGCCCAGGCTTCGCGTGGATGCTACGCAGCAAACTTCCTGGCGAATAGAACAAAAGATAAGTGCGCCCCGATCGCCATCAGCCGGATTGCGCCCGATCCCGGGGGCGCACGAGATGGACGGCTCGTCCGAGCCGACCAAATATGTGATCGGAAAATAAAATAAAATTTAATATCCATGGCTGAATTACTTCTGCATTCTGGAACTATCGGATTGTGTCCGTGCTCTTCTGTTATTTGTACATGTGCCCTTGCATTCTCGGATGAGTTTACCCACAAACAGGGGGCAGCAGACAAATATGCATTCTGAAAGGTGTCATGGATGAAAATGTAAAATGTAGGCCCGGTCCAGAAAGGATGTGACGCGGCGCCGCACCTCCGGCGAGAGCCGTAGATCGCTTCTTTTATCGTTCTCCCGTGGGAGCGCCTCCCTCCCGCTCCGATCTACAACCATCCGCGCCACCTTCTTCCTCTTTGTCTGCTGCTGCTGCTGCTGCTGCTGCTGCTGCTGCCACCGTCGGTTGAGGTTCTGAGAGGATGTCGTTCCGATCGGTAAGCCACTGTTTCTGTTCTGCAACCGCGGTTCCTTGCAACGGTCCGCCGCCTGTGTCGTGTGTTCTCGTCTCCAGCTGCTTTCAGCCGGACGTCTTGGTATCTGACGGAAATTTCGTGGATCTTCGATTGTCTTGGTCTGATTCCTTCTTTGTCTTCTCGCGGATGATTGTAAGTTTTTTTTCCTCTTTATTAATCCCTCTTTCGCTCGTCGATTCGCCGGGTGGGGGGATAACTTCGATAGTTGAGATCCGTAATGCGGTTGTTGATGGTGGTTTGCGTCGTTTTGTTATGTTCGTGTTAACTGTTGGGTTGGATCTTGTTGATCCTTTCTTGTCTTTTTATTGGCTGTATTTGTTAAGCTGACATGCGACGCGATCTGCACTTCTGTAGTGACCCGATGAAAAGCAATGGTCGGCCGACATGAGCTCATTTTCCGTTGGAATCTTAGTTTGGGTAGGATCTGGATGGATTTCAGTTGGTTCCGGTTGGTAGTTGTTGGCTCTGTTCTCTCCATGGTGTTTTCTAGCTTATGCTTCTTGTCTTTCATCTGCCCTGACTCCTGAGCTTAAAAGATAAACAGTTCTTCCTTGGCCGACTCGCTTATGTGAATGGACAGTTTTTAAGTTTTTCTTGCATTGATTGATGCGTGGGTCTTATGCATGTACCCATTTTTTGCAGTCGAATGCATCATCTGGCATGGGAGTTGCTGACCACAGCAAGAACACCTTTCAAGAATTGAAGAGGAAGAAGGTGCATCGATATGTGATATTCAAGATCGATGAAAAGAAGAAAGAAGTCGTAGTTGAGAAGACAGGAGGCCCTGGGGAGAGCTATGACGATTTTACCGCCGCTCTGCCAGAGAATGACTGCCGATACGCAGTCTATGACTTCGACTTCGTTACATCAGAAAATTGTCAGAAGAGCAAAATTTTCTTCATTGCATGGTAAATTATTGCCTCTACCGAGTGTTTTCTATCTTGCTTTTAACTTAAGTCATCACGATTGCATTATGCGGCATTAGCTTCATTCACACGGAAATTCAAAGGGTGTTTGTTTTGTTCTAGTTGAATAACCTTCGTGGAAGGTGTCGCTTGTCTTATTAAATTTCAGATTTGCTCTTATGGTTTAATGTTATTTCATTCTTTGATTTTATTCGTCTCTACTTGGTTTCTCTCATTATGAATTTCCAAACAGTAGAAATGGAGATGGCTGGGCTTTTTTAATGGGAATATGTTATTAGCTCAATAGTAAGATCTAAACATTTCTTTACCAAGTGTCATTAATACATGTGAGACATCAAAAGTATTCTACCTTGAAATGTATATGTTTCAATTAAGTCCATTTTGTGTTCCAGGTATGTGGGTTTTCTTTAGTAATAAAAGAATATAACTAAAAATTAATTAGACATCCAAACAAGGTAAAATGTATTTTGTAGCTTTCATAGCACAGCCTTCATTGCCTTCTGCTCATGGGCCAACCTCTAAAAATTCCCTGCGGATTTTTTGGGAAGCAGTTGTAGACATCAAAAGTATTCTACCTTAAAATGTATACTTTTGGATCAAGTCCCTTTTGTGTTCCAGGTATGTGGATTTTCTTTAGCAATAAAAGAAAGCTAAAAATTAATTGGGCATCCAAACAATGGAAGATGTACTTCGTAGCTTGCGTAGCACAGCCTTCATTGCCTTCCACTCATGGGCCAGCCTCTAAAAATTCTCCCTGGATTTTTTGGGAAGCAGTTGTTAAGAAATCTGGATCGGTGCTTTTGCATGAGGATGGTGATGGTATTCTAAAGTTTTGCCATTATATATCATATTCATGCTTTTCTTCTGCACTTTTCATGTTAAGAAGCTAGTTGAACTTGTGAACTGATAGCATGATATTCCATCATTCAACAACCTTGGTGTTGAGGCATCAGCACTATTCAGTGAAGTGGCAGGCAAATTCAGTTGGATGGGAAAATCCAATTTCTTTACAAAAGTCTGTCAAAGTCAAACACTTAATTTATCGTCCTGGATTGTCTTCTGCTGTAGCTTTTAGTTTATGTCTGTTCTGAACATATAAATGTGTTGCTATATTTGAATATCATATTTCTCTGTTTGTCTCCAGATGGCGATGTTAGAATTTCATTGTTTTCTAACATAGGTGCCAAATAGCATGCGAATGATGATATCATGACAACCTGATATATGATCAAAAACTTTGAACTCTTTTATGAGAACAATTTTTTTTTGTTTCTTTAACTCTAGATTTTTGTTCTTTCGGCTGTGTGATAATTATTCTTCAAAAATAACAACCTCACTTTCGTGGTACATAAACATGCTTTCTATCAGCTTTTTGGTTGCATGAAAGTGTTTATCTCTACGCATTCCTGATGTTTAGCTTGCTGACAGGTAGTGTATGAATTTTGATCTCTTTCATTATTACCGTTATCTGGTGGACCGTCACTGCTCAAGGCATAATACTTCGTAGCATAAACCTACTAGGTAATTTTATGATAAGCCTCATAAACAAACATATTTGAGTACGTATACTGCAATAGTAGGTACAAACTGATATAGGATATGTAGTGTAAAATTCTCAAGACATGTAACCACAAGACTATTAGAAGAGGGAACATAGTGATAAATGAAGGAGATATGCCGAGATGGTGGGATTTTATTCAGAGGATTCATCTTACCTGTTGAGTAGGAACTGGAATTAATGAATGATTTCATGGAGCTTGCTGCAGGCCTTGTTATTTTTATCTAGGATTTGCATTTTCCATCGGCCTAGTCAGCATGGTAAAATGTGATTTCAGATTTACCGTATCTCGTTGTGTCTTCTGCCCTACCGGCAGATATGACCCTCAATCGGATTAGAATGTCCTTGCGGGGCAGAATACCAATTTGCCGTCGGTTGTCTTCTCATACACACTTCATTTGGGTGATGGGTTAAATATATTTGCGTACATCCATGTCCTGGTCAAAGTACAATTGCTTATTACATATCTTGACGTTGTCTCACTTTATCCAGGTCTCCCTCCATTTCACGTATTCGGGCCAAAATGCTGTATGCTACGTCCAAGGACAGGTTCCGCCGTGAGCTCGACGGCATCCATTATGAGATCCAAGCGACGGACCCAACGGAGATGGATTTGGACGTTCTCAGAGACCGTGCGCACTGAGGTTCTCGTCCGTCGCTAGGTCTGTCTCGCCTTATCCGACGTTAGGGTGGGCTGACCTCATTATCGATTGTGTACCCGAAGAACCTGGTAGCGTTTTTACTGTGCATTAGCACAGCCTGGGCGGAACAACATATTACGGCGAGAGCAGCTGATGGGGGCGGAGTCCTCGAGTGGCAGGAACAGGGGGGATTCCTCTCACGATGTGGATGCTCTTGCCATCGGGGAGATGGGCTCTTTATGGTCTATGATGATACCATACCTATCTTATCGATGATTTGTCCTACTCGTGCTGAACTTGGAGATCGATTATATCGTTTGCGTTTTCCATCTTCAGTCTTGCTTGTCCGGAGGAGCTTCCTGAACGGTCTATCATTATTATCTCTATATCTATATGCCCCCCCCCTCTTTCGGATATAAGACGAAATCCTCTTCCAAACCGGGGATTTTATTGACTCTAACTTGAAGAGGCGATGGAAAGAGGGTTGTCGAACCTTCGTTGCTTCCCAGTGAAGGGGGTCGGGTGGGGCGACAGGAAGATGGTTAAATTGATGTGCTGCCTGCCTGGTCTGTGGACGAACCCTCGTCTGCCGCGCCATCTGGTGTGGTGGGCTGAAAGTTGGAATCGTGTTCTTGCAAGGTGAAAGGCGATGGCGGGGAGGTGACAAAACAGAATCTGGCTGTTGAGTTGAGATGCGACGAGGGTAGAGATGGAAGAAAATATGGAAAGAGATGAAAGGGACTAAAGGTATTAATATAGACGCTCGGATTAAGAAAAAGTATTTGAGATAAATTGTGACCTCCTTGTTGAGGACATGGAAATTGAAAGCCTTTGGGTATGATCAACTCAGCGACACATTTTGCGGACACGTGAACCGGACGAAACATGGGATCTGATCATCAAGTAGAGTTTTCTTTGTTACAAGCACACAAGGTGATTTATACGAAGTGCCGTACTTCGAATTAAGACTACAAGAGTTCAACTTAAATATATCGTCATTTTTTATGATTGAAGCAAGAAATTTTAATTGGGCATTTTGGGGGCGATGTAGCGCTCTCCGTGGTTACGTTTGGTTGAGACTGTATAAATAAGGAATTGCCAAATAATCTTCCCCTCTGGCTGCTTTTGAGAAGATATAGATTTTGTAGCGATTGATAATATCCAAAATACATTAAAGGATCGTTTATAGAAGTTAAGATATATATGAGCCTATCTCTCTTTTCTCTAGAACTCTAACCTCAATTAAAACAATCAAGTCTAAAAAGAGATGTGGTGCATTTACATGGTACGTAGCTTGTGAGAGTTTAACAAATAAAATCTCATACATATTTGCAACCAAATGCAACCGAAAGCCAGCTTGCTATTTTTTGACTTTGACCTGCTCTCTTCCAACATAAATGTAGGCCCCTAGCACAGGACCCCCCCTGTAGTTACTACTAGAATGTATTAATTGATATCTCAGGAAGAGTGGATAATGCAAAATAGCTTCCACACAAAGGCTTATATGCCAATTCACTAACATAAATATCCGTAGGTATGTTTTAGAGTTCGTGCAAGTATATTTAGTACACTTCTTAGGAGTATTTATTCTATTTCTTCGTAACTATATTTTCAGCTGTCTCTCACCTGTGGATGAGTGGACGCGATCTCCGCCGTGGGGAGCCTCTTCTCGGGTTCGACCCCGAGACCGTCCGTCGCGATGCGAACATGGCGCGCAGGGTGCTCGACCACTGCGCTGGCTGGTCCATCAAAAAAAAAGTAACTATATTTTCAACATTGGAATCATACGGTATTAATATGCATGTCTTATATCCTAAGATATTCTTAAAATGTTGCAGCTTTTATTTAACTTCTGGTATCTGAACGCCCAGCATATTATCCTTGATTTGCAGAGGCTACGCATTTACAAGGATCGACAAAAATAATTTTCCTCATTTGTTAATGCCGTCGTGTTTTAAATTTTTTTTCATCTTATTTAACTTAAAAGATTCCAATAGCTCTCATATCTCATGCCGCCAACTAAATATGTTTTCTTCTTGGCCATAAAATTGTCGTGCATCTATTTACAAGTCTTGTACCTAATTACCTGCTTTTTCTTTTTGGTTGCCATAAGTCTCGTCGTTATCATTAATGATTTTTGAGAATATGGTATTTATATTCATTGTTTATTTTTTTTAGTGTACAAATATTTGATGGCAGCTGCTGTGACGGGGGAGAACGACCCCGAGAAGGATTGATCAAAACTGGACATCCCTGTTCGGATTTCTTGGCGGAGCTTCGTCTACGGCGGCGCGACGCTGTGACTCTTGCCTACCTGGCGACCCTCGTCTCCGCCGGCTATTGCTTCGCCACTGTTGGCTTCGTTTGATTCTGTCCCACCGCCGTCGGGATGGTGTTCTTGGTGTTCGTTGATTTCCTCGTAGGGCACCGCAGGCCTTTCATGAAGGCAGTTCACGCTGGGTGTTGCCTGGGCATTTCGTGTTCCTTCGTTGGGCTGTGCGGCCTTCCTTCGCGCATTTCCTCTGCATCTTTTTCTTCTCCGACGTCGACAATGAGCAGCCGAGGCTGAAGCTCTTCGTGAGGGCAGAGCTGATGCCTTCATATCGGCAGTCGCCACTCCCGGTAGACATGACGCGATGAAGGCAGCTTCTGGTGGTTGCTATTCGTGCGGGGCTTGCTTGACAGGGTCGTCGCTGTGATGGACAGGGCATTCTTACCCAGGCTGATGATCTGTTGAAAAAGTGGGGGATGGGTGGTCACTGCAATTGGTGGAGCATCCTTTGCTGGCATTGTCCAGTCGGTAACGGAGGTTTTGCTTCATGATGGTCTTGTTGATGTGCTACTCTGGCATTAGGTGCACGGCGGGTGAATTGGACGGAAGAAGATTTTGGAGGAGGAACTTGGAAGATTACATTCATGAGCTCGGTTGACCCGTATCAACCTATGATAAATCATCTGCACTATCACACAAATTGCAGGTGAAAGAAAGCATTGGCGATCAGTTTAGTAATGAGATTGAGATGCAGTTTTTGTGCATTTTCTCCATGGAAATCTTATGTTTGTTAATAAATTGACAAACCGGTGAACTTAGTGTCTGCTGTTTGACTCCCAAGAGAAGGTGATTTGGTCCATAAGTGATAATCCAACTCATTTATGTTGCTTTGTGAAAGGTTCCTGATGTAATCCGATGCAACAACTGCCAACACAGCCTCTTTGCCCAGGTTGCTAACAGCGGATGCTTCTGTGACGGTACCGCACATATGTATGAATACCTATGTGAAGCTTTCAATATTAAATTTGCTACCTGAAACGAGGAAATTTGCTCAGGTTAGGCAGCAGTGTCGATTGAAGTTTAGAACGATTTGGGTGTGTCCAATGCCCGGATTATTGCATTTTAGCATTTTTATAATGGCATTAAATAGTTCAAACTTGAATAGATTTTTATTTTCAGAAGAACAGGAGGATCTCCCAGGGGCTAAATATGTCATGTTCTTCCTGGGTAACTTGTTCTAATATGTATGCAACTATCTTCTTACAAATGTTGTATCATGGGTATATATATTTGCAGTATTCTGTTGCATTTGGATTCTCAATGAACCAATGATATTTCTCTTGCCTTTGCATTTGGATTCTGAATGAACTAACAATACTTCTCTTGCCTTTCACTTTCTCGAACTCTGGATATTTCTCATGTGAAGAAAGTGTATCAAAGGAAGCGGTTAGTAGCAAAGGAATCTCTTTTGCCTTATATTTTTTCTCTTAAACTTGTCTGTTCATTACGATGGGATACATCATAAAGATGAATGAAGTAGACCTCCAAACTATTTTCCTGCAGTGGTTATGGCTAATTTGCCTTCTCAAAACTCTGGATGGTTCTTTTATTCTATTGAATGTGCAAAATTACTACATGTTGCATTGGGATATTATCACGCCATAATGGCTGTGGAAGGATTGCAAAACATTCATGTCAGCTATAACCAAGCTCAGTACGATTGAGATAGTTCCTTGTTTCTCTGTATTGATAAGATCTCAAATACCCTGCGTCTTTCTTAACAACATTTTCTTCTATGATCTCATATATGTTCGCGCATGTTGCCATTCATCCAATGATCTAGAATTACATGGTTGGAGTATGTAGACATATGTATCTCTAATTCAAGGCAAGCCATTGGTAGATTACACCATTTGACATATTTGCTCATTTACTCCACTTAACACATTGGAAGACTATGCTTCTATGGAAGCTATTCTTGCAAAGATGAAAATCTAATTTTTCATACCATGCTCATGGTGCTTGTTTTAGCCCATAGAGAGCCTTATTTAACTTATACATGTTGTCCTCCTTACCATCCACAACAAAACCTTGTAATTGGTTAACATAAACATTCTCTTTTAAACATCCATTTAAAATGCAGATTTTACATCAAATTGAAAAGCTTGCCATTTCTTATGTGCTACTAGTGCCAAAATAAGTCTGATTGTTTCAAACTCAGTCATAAGTGCAAATGTTACAAAGCAATCCACACCTTGCTATTGGGCATACCTCTTAACAACAAGTCTTGACTTGCATTTTTGAACACTTCCATCAACATTATACTTCACCTTATAGATCCATTTCACACCAATTGAATCTTTTCCTTTAGGCAAGTCTACAAGCTGTCAAGCTCCAAGTGTCATTCTTTTCAATGGCATCTATCCCCTCTCTCATGGAACACCCTCATTCTTCTATTCCATGTGTAGAAGATTGTCCTTCATAAGAAATAGATGAATTATATACTTGTGATGAACAACTCTCTTCATTGACATGTGTTGGATGATACTTAATTGGCTGATCATGATTTTGTAGCCAATCCCAAGAACTATTCTTATCAAAGATGACATCTCTATGAATAATTAGACTCTTGGTTATAAGGTTATATAATCTGTAACTTTTTGTCTCACCACTATAACCAATAAAAATGCACTTTTCACTCTTTTTATCTATCTTGTCACGATCACTATAATCAACCAAAACATAAGCAATGCAACCAAAGATTCTTAAATTACTCATATTGGGTTTCTTGTTGGACTAAGGCTCATATGGAGGGATGTTCTGAACAGTCTTAGCTGGAGAAATATTGAGAAGATAAACTGATGTAGCCACTACCTTAGCCCAAAAATATTAGGAAGTTGTTTCTCACTTAACATGCTTCTAGTCATCTCTACCACCATTCGTTCTTTCCGCTTTACAACTATATTTTGTTCTGGAGTTTTTCTCACTACCAATTGCATGTGGATGCCGTGTTACTTTTGCAAAAATAATCAAAATCATTATATAAGAACTCTTCTCTATCTATGCGGAGAACTTTGATGGGATAGCCACTCTCATTTTCTGCAAAAGTTTTAACTGTTCAAATTTATCAAATGCTTATGATTTTTGTGGAAGGAAAAATACCCAGCATATACGAGAAAAATCATCAATGAGCAGTAAAAATATTTGCTCTTATTCAATGATGAAGTTCTCATAGGTACATAAATATCTGCATGCACCAAGGTTAAGTGTCCTCTAGCTCTCCAAGCTTTCTCAACCTAAAATGGTAGACGACATTGCTTTCTAAACACACATGCGTCACACACATGATCATCACTAGCAATAGATGGCTACCCACAAATCATACCTTTTTTAACTCAACAACTTCAAGCCATTATAATGCAAATGCCCATAATGTATGTGCCATATTCAAGACATCTTGTTCAAGTTATCCGTCAATGCATAATTTCTAAACATGAGAGGTCAAGAGGATACATTCTGTTTTCAACCATATGAATTATCACAAGTGGTGTTTCATTCCTTTTCTTTCTAATTTCACACATAATCATGAAACATGACCAAATAATCCTTTTGAAGTTGTTGTCTCACATTATAACAATTTTATGCTAGACTTGGTGTGTAATAAACATCATGAATCAATTTCTCCATACCTAATTTTGGATTGATTGCAATTGTACTTTAATCTTCAATATGCACTTGTTTGTCATTTCCAAGCCAGACAACTTGCCTCTTTGATTCATTAATATGGCGAAATGAGTTTTTATCCCCAGTCATATGATTGCTGCAACCGTTGTTTAAGAAACACACAAGGTCACCCCCATTTTCTTTAGAGTTTAAATAAGTGAGAAAGAGATTTTGATCATCTTCTTTTTCCTCAACAATGTTAGCTTGTTGTTTTACCTTTTGCCAACAATATGGTTAAGTATGCCTTGGCCTTACAAAACTCACAAAACCTTTTCTTATAGTTCAGCTTTTGGAATTTTTTGTCTGAAGCCCCTTTTCATTCATGATCATTTTCTTATCTCCCACGTCCACGGCATCTTTCTCTACCACGTCATTTACCTATGTACCTTTGGTTTGAAGAAGGTTCATCTTGTTTACCCTTGTTGAGATTCATCTTGACTTGAAAAGCTTGCTTAATATTTTTTCAACTGATCTTTTCATCCTTTCTTCATGAGCTAAAAGAGAATTCATTATTTCATTAAGAGAATATGTAGACAAATCCTTAATCTACTCAATAGCAGTGACAACTTGATCAAACTTTTGTGGCAAACTTATTTAAAATGTTTTCCACTACCTTTTGATCTAAAATTACTTCTCCAAAAATTCTCATCTGATTTATAGTAACAGAAATTCTTGAAAAAAAAACTCTCGAATAGACTCATTTCCTTTTATAAATAAGGTCTCAAATTCTCTATGGAGAGTTTGGAGTTTCACAATCTTTACTTTGATGTCACCGTGAAATTATTGCTTTAAAATAGTCCAAGCTTCACTTGATTTTGTGACATTCCCATTTCTTGGAAAGATGGCATCTGTGACAGTTTGTTGGAGAGCAAGTACTCCCTTCGACCCTTTGCATCTTTCTTTTCAGAAATTTCTTCAAACCTGATTTTCCTTCTACCGTGTAACTCCCTGCTTCTGCATTATTATTCTCAACTAGATCCCAAAGATCTTGAGAGATAAAGAACATTCTCATTTTCATACTCCAAAATTCATAATTTTCTTCATTAAAGATGGGCACTAGAGATTGAGAGGGGTTGAGAGAATTTATGTTACTTGATATGATAAAAACTCTCAAAAATACTTTTAAATTACCTCTTCTCTTAAGCTTCGAACGCAAAACTTTGAACCTTATGAGATGTCATATTTCATCAAACACTTTTGAGTAAGAAAAGACAAATCCCAAGTTTGACGAACTTGGTGTTCTCTGATACCACAACTGTTGGAAATAAAACACTATCTAGTAGAGAAAGAAGCCAGCGCACATAGAAGCCAGCACACAAAGAAGCACACACTGTAGAAGGATGGAAGCGCAGGTGAAAAGGGGAAAAAACGAAGGGAGGTTTTCAGATGTCTAAAATGCACAGTAACACACAAGCCATTTTACGTTCACCTAAAAAGAGCAGTTAAAAAAACTGAACACACCCATGGACATGTGAGTGACTGCCTACAAAAGACATAAAATAAAAAATACTGAAAAGCAACTGAAGCCCTATGTGGGTGACGATCACTTGCCGGAAACGCGTTCACTCTTATTATATTTTTCGTTACACTCAAGCTCTTGTGTTACATGTCATTAGGTGAGTACATCCTAACATTTATATCATTTGAATTCATATCACAAAAGATGACTTTATTTTACACTGATTGTCACCTATCACAACCCTCCTTTCTCATCTAGGCTTAGGACCAGCGATGACAGAGTTTTGTTAATAATTCTATATAATTCTTCAAAATTTACCTGCTTTGCCTTCATTAGCCATCATATTGATAATGACTGACAGATGATCAGTAAGAGTGTACCAGGTTTAGCTCCCTTGACTTAGGTGCTTGAATGTTTTCACTCCTTAATATGGATGTTGGAATGTTCTACAATATCATGTTGATGTTTGAAATGCCTAAGCGACTAGTTATTGGAAAATGAATTTCGAGAACAGCGTTATGATAGGATTGCATATGGAAGTAGTAGTTTAATTTCGATCCAGGGGAGGTGACTACAGGTTAATGCCTAGAAACACCACAAATAAGGCCATTGTGCAAGATTATGCCCCTCTTCCTATATATCTTGTCATGAGGCATTGTGCAGACAACCAGTGCTATGCAGACTTAGTGGTGAGGAGTTGTCCAGGGTCATGCGACGTTCCTTTTGCAGTTGTCCATTATAAGGGGTTTTACCCTGCCAGAGTCCTTCGCTGTGTGTTAAGGGTTTTCCTTCACGTTCAGGTGCAGGTAATGCATGCCTGATAAAGCGTAATTATGAATTGGGCGTTGCAGGTTGGTTATCTTTTTTATCCTCTGCAAGCGGTCACATTTCTGTCAGCATATCTACTGGAAATGTAGGTCTACTTACTGATGATTGCTAACTCTGGTTTGGTATTGAGTACATATCTGATAGTCGAGGTGGCTGCCATTTCTCATCTTTTTAAAGGATCGCCGCAGCCAAAGGCACTGACTTAAGATTTAGATGTTCACCTCTTTTCTTTCCTTAAAAAAGTTCAAACTTTTTATCGCGAAGAGGACCACAAACGCACTTCAGTGTAGAATTTGCCTTGCGTGACTCTTTTTCTCCGGTTAGCATCACCTTCCATCGCGTAGCTATCACCTCTTAGGCTCTTATATCGATGATGCCTTGTCTTCCTTTCTTTTCCTCAAGGTGACCAAATCCTAGACCATCAAAGGTTTCTACCAAGAAGATGGGGGTGAAAACTTAAAAAGCCCTTCCCAGACAATTATACGAAGAATTGCCTCCGAGAAAGAAAAGAAAAGGAACGACCTGTTGAAGCAGAGAAGTTTGAGAAACCCCCAAAAACATTCTTTAGTAGAAATGAAATAAAACTTGAGAACACCCTTTGCTTGCTTTACATAAACTTACTAATTAAGCCATATGTAACCTAGTTATCAGATAACCTGATAATGAGAACAAAGAGGTCTTTTGCTTTGGTATGACAGGAAGATGTACAGTTGGTGCGTGGGGGAGCTGTGTGCGCTTCAACGTTTCTCTCTTTAATTTTTGCAGTGTTCTGATTCCTTTGATATTGCCGATGCAGCTATCAAGAGTGCCCATCGATCGCTGCTTTGATAAAAAAAATGCTTTATAATTAATGGTTCTGATTGGGGATCTGGACGAACACCACTCCGTTTCTCGGTAAATAGATGCTGTATAAATAAACTATATAGTGCTATCGTCTTGTGTCTTCCTCGGATTCTATTTCGCAGCCTCCTGGGACTGCAGTTCCTTCAGCTTTATGAGCGCGGCGATCTCAGCCTTGAGCGCGTCGATTTCCTGCTGGAACTCCTGTTCCCGCTTCGCCGCCTCCTCGTCATCTTCGATGACTACGATCTCCGGGCCGCCGGGGCGCTCCTCCGCCTTTGAAGCGCCTTCTTTCTCCCCGGTCGCAGGGCCGACAACGTCGGAGGTCCTCTGCCTTCTGCGACGAGCCATCGGATGCTCTTCGTCGCCGCGACCGGGCCGCCGTCTCTTCTTCCTCTCCTTGGGTTTTCCGCCGCCACGTTCCTCCGCCGCCGCGGTGACCTTCGCCTTCATCTCCACGGGCGAACGTGAGACGTCGTAGAATCGCGGGGGTATGTAGCGACGTGACCGACCGTGTGTTTTAATATCGGATCCGACTCGGGATCCGATAACCCGCCGGAACCTGTCAGGTCAGAACCTGTGGACGTCGAGCAGTCGGATGTATTGTGGATAGTAACGTAACACTATCTATCATCGAAACTTATAAACAAAAGTATTCTTCTTTAATTATTAAGAATATATATATATATTCATACTGACAGTGCAAACACTATCCGATGTTTCGGAACTTTGGATTGATTTGATAAAAGTATAAATATTATTAGGATTGGAGTTGGATGTTCTAATATCCTATCAAAATCAGACTCAATCGGTTCCTTTTACACTTTTTCCGATTCAAATAAATTTTTTACACATTGGATTGGGGTTCAATGTTGCAGCGCACAATATAGAATAATAGAAGGGTTTGCGAAGGGAGACGCCAGGAAAAAGAAGAAGAAGAAGAAGTTCACGTCATTAAAGAGGTTTGTGGAGAGAAATGCCTATGTCAGACAGAAAGGACTCACCGAACACACAGCAAGAGATATTCTGCAAGACCCGATGAAGATAGAATAGAAAGGCTCGGTTACCAGAGAAGGAAAATATATGTCGCTATTTCCAGCATTTCTCCCCCTCCCCCTCTTCTTCTTGGTCGCAGAAACGCCTGTGTTTCTGTCTCCCCCATCCAGCTCTCTCTCTCTCTCTCTCTCTCTCTCTCTCTCTCTCTCTCTCTCTCTCTGGCCAAAGCTAGTATTACTAAATTGTACAAATATTTTAGCACACTTACTTGGATTTATGCTCATTTGGTTTACAATAGAAGCTATTTTTTCCTATTAGAAGCATAATGCAAACATATCAAGATATAAAGAAAGACTTGCAAACGATATCTATTGACTTAGAAAAAATTATAATATAGATTAAAGAGATATTTGTGCTTATTGTTAGAGCAAAAGATGGTACATGCTATAGTTAGGCATATAGAAATAAAAAGAAAAAGATATGCATGATGATGCAACTAGTAATGTCTACACAATTGGATAAGAAAATAAGAAAATTTTTAATTTTAATTGGCTTACATCAAGGATTGGTGATAAGTTCATATTTTTTTGTATTAGTTTTGAACAAATTAACAAATATTATACAAGATAATATACCATATTGCATAATGTTTGTAGATAATATCATATTGATAGACAAAACAAAGTGAAAAGGGAGCTAGAAGTATGAAGGAATACTTTAAGGATTTCAATATAAATAGAACTAAAACAAAATATACACGTTGTAAATTTAATAAAAATCAAATAGAATAAGATAAGAAAGCTAATTTGTATATGATGATACTATCTCAAAGTAATCAACTTAAGTATCTTGGATCATTTATTAAAAAATATGTTGAATGCAATGAGAATGTAAACTTTATGATTAACACATAATGAATGAAGTGGAGATTAGCTATAGAGATTTTTGTGATTATAAAATTTTACAAAAAATTGTGTGATGCAATTATGTAACTTTTAATATTATATGATAGTGAGTGTTAAATAATAAATTTAAATATACTTTTAAAATAAATATTGCTAAAATGAGAATATTAAGATGGATGGGTGATCATACTAAATTAAATATATTAGATAAAATATAAAAGTAACAACAATTATAGACAAATTGAAGGAATGGAGATTGAGGTACTTTAAACATAATAAACATAGACTTGGGGATCCAGTTAAAAACTAAAAATATTAAAGTAACAACAATAAAAAGTGGTAGACCCATATTAATTTAGAGAAAGATAACGGAAAATGATTCAAATACCTCTGAAGAGATAGTTGAGAATCGATGAGTAGAGAAAAAAACTATAACTGACTTCAAATAATATGAGATAAGACTTCAGTTGCGTTATTAATTGTGAACTGTCTTTTTGAGATGATTATTCTATTGACCTTATAATTTAATCTTGTCTGCACAAATTATGCTGCATGAAGAAAGAAATTTCTTTGACCAATGTAATGGTCAAATTTAATCTCGATGTACACTTTTACCTAAGGACTAACTTCTGCACACATATTTGTCAATAGCTGACCAATTATGTTTCTTGGATCGTCTTTACTGGTGATGTTGATTGTGTACACATCTTGGTATTTCTTAGCTTGTCTTTGCTGGTGATGTTGATGAACTGCGCATATAATGCTATTTCTTAGATTGTCTTTGTAGGTGATGTTGATGACTACAGCATACATCATGTGTTGGAACTATGAAAAATTCAATGCCGCATATACTTTTACTAGGTGCTTGGTTGCATAACAAGTCAAAATTTTACTACAATTTTATATTTATTTTATAACAAAACTTAATAAAAGAAATGTTCGACAATTATCACAATTTTAGGTATGTTTTTAAAGACATTTCTCTCGTAAAACAAAAATAGATAAACTTCATTTATTTATCTTGTGCGTAGGGGTGCAAACGAGCCGAGTCGAGCCGAGTAGTATGGTGTTCAAGCTCGGCTCGTTTATTTTACACGAGTTCGAGTTCGAGCTCGAGTTTTAGCGAGTATGTGGAACCCTTGTTCAAGCTTGGTTCGTTTATTAATCGAGCCGAGTCGAGCTCGAACTCGAGTAGTAGTTAGACTAAAATTCAATTCATATTCAAACTTAAGCTATATACAAACTCCTTTATAAAGTCAAAATCAATGAAAAGTTATTTGCGAAACTTTAGATTTAACTCATTTATGAAATTCAATCTAAGTTTAAACTCAAATTTTAAATTATTTAATATATTTAAGTGATAATATATAAATATTAATACTTAAAATTTAATTTTTAAAAATAAATATATAATATAATATTTAATCGAGCTGCTCGCGAGCTTATCGAGCCGAGCAGGAGTCTGTTCAAGCTCAACTCGTTTAATGAGTCGAGCTTTATTTTTTGTTCAAACTTGTTCATTTAACATAATAATGGGGTGTTTGGTTGCATGATAATTGAGGTTTTTATTTTAATTTTTAAAAATTATAAGAAAACTTGTTAAAAGAGGTGTTTGACAACCATGATAATTTTATGTTTTGAAAGTGATTTTCTTCTTAAACAAAAAAAGAGGGCCTCACCTCTTTCTTTTTTCTTGTGGTCTCTCACTTTGTTTGGTCATGTGCGGTAGTTACTCTTTTTTGTAATCACATCCCTCCAAACATGATAATTTTATGTCATGAGTTGGTTCACTTTTTATTTTAATACAATTTTTTATCATGAAAGTGTACAAAAAATTGTCATACAACCAAACACCCCATAAACGAGCCGAGTCGAGTTTTTATCGAGACGAGCTTCGAGCTACTTGTCGAGTGTATTGGTTCGTTTGCACCCCTACTTGTGCCCCCCCCCCCCCCCAACCTCTTTTGGTCATACCCTTTTTTATTCCCATCTCTCCAAACATGGCCATTTTTATGTCATTAACTTGCTTAAACTTTAATATAACATTTTTATAGTGAAAGTGTATACAAAATTATTGTACAAACAAGCACCCTATTAATTTTGACTCCGCAACTGATACCATTGACAAGAAAGCTTCAGATTCTAGTAACGATAAAAGTTTTCTTTAGCAATGCCCTCATCGCTGCTGATTAATTGATTTGTTGACCATAATCTTCGAAGGATTGGACAAAGGACACATCGAGTTTAAGACTATCATAATGACTAATGAGACATCATTTCTATATTATCCCGAATATTATTCCAATATCAAAGGTCGATACTATCATTTGAATCAACAGACTTCATAAATAGAAGATCCAAAGGTTACATCTTGACAATCAAGGCAAATTTGATAGAAACAAAAATTTGCATCCACATCTTAAAGATCAAAACCGATTTTGAAGTGGATCTGTTTCTAGATCCGAATATGATAACATTTCATATCAGATGTTGGACGTATTCAGATCTGGCACAATATGAGTTAGACCAAGTTCCGACCCATTTGCAGGTCTACTAAAATATTGAAAGTAAAAACAACATAGGGTCTAATATTACAACCAAAGAGGGCATAAAAGAATGAATTATCTGTGAAAACATACAGATGATGGCTCTACAACGGGACGCTCAGCCACAAACGAGGAAAGATCAAGTAGCTGCTAAAAGCCTAAAACACTTTACAACGGACATGTACATTAACATTACAAACATATGCTTCTCGTTTTCGATAGGTCACGATCTTCAAGGCCCTTTACGAAGGCTCTGACGGCTAGGTGTTCTGATGCATACGTCATGAAAGATGCTAGAACAATACCTCCGCCCACCATTAAACCCAGCCTGCATAAAAAATAAAAGAAGTCAAACCATAATTTTTGTTTTGTGGAAGCAGCAGTTGCGGCGGAGAGCCCGACGGGCAACACCCCCGGATCAAACCCAGGCGGGCTGCATCCTGGCAGGATGCGATGTCCACTGCAGCACAGCCACAGGACCAGTGCCATGAATTCATAAAAACATATTATGCCCATGATCGAAGTCTTTTTTGCCTGTTCCCACATGAGATCACAAACATGAACGAAACAAACACTGGAATGTAAAAATTAAATTTTGAACTCAACTGAATAACAGAGTTTGAACTTGTCGGGGTGAGATAGCCAAGCTGCATTGTTGTGTCGTGTGCTGGGATAGGAAGATGTCAAATTGAAAGAGGAATGTTGGGTTGAAGGGAAAGGAGGGCCTGGGAGACTGGAGAGGAACACCGCCGAAGCAACCAGTGTGAGATAGCTAAAAGACACAGCAGGGTGCTGAAGAGGAAGAGGTCGACGGATTACATTGTGAAGATGGATCCTTCCAATTGTGGAAGGAGAAGATATATACCTTGAAATGGTGTTATAGATGAAGCAGCAGGTGGCAACTGCTTGCAGGGAAGGAAGGGCAGGTGAGGGTGGGGGAAGCAAGAAAAAGAAGATAAGTGTAGCAGAGGTTGCCTAAATAGAGGATGGGATAGAAGAGGGCAGGATGGAGGGCGGGGGAGGTTGTGAATGAGGTGGTGGCGTGGGCCTGTTTCATGTAGAGTGTGGTGATGCAAAAGTGGAACAAGACCACAGCATAGAACGTGGGAGGGGATGGCAGGCTGGCCTTCGTACAGATGAGTTCTTTCTCCAAAGTAAGGTCTGGCAATTGTCCAAGATCCAACAGTTCTGTACGAACCTCGCAATTTACTGCTTCGTTTTTAAAACTCTTTTCGGAGAAAATTGTAGTTACTCTTTGGTGAAAATTATTTGAAGGATAAAATAAAATATTATATTGTGCGGATGCGACAACCTTTTCCCTCGTTTATCATTTTGACGCGAAAATCCTCAACAATGATGATGACAAGATTCCCGCTCTATCTCCTTCGGTATTAAAAATAATTTGATGGTTATTAGAGTTATTATAAATAACATGGCGAGGTTATGGTGTGGGTTCTGTAAGTTATGGTTTGACCTCTCTCCATCAATCCACGAATGGATTCGATGTTAATTACACTGAGCAGTGACTCAGTAACCCCTGCTTAACTGCCATGATAACCCATTCAAGACGGGACAAATGCAAGGAAAAAATATGTATTATTATTTTTAATATAAATAATGAAATAACAAGCAGGAGTATCAGCACTGCCTCTCCTCTCCAATTATCTCTTTTTCATGTCTCCTTTCTTCTTCCTTCTTTTTTTGGGACTAGATCCGGGGACTAGAAGATGGCATCTGCCTTGGGTCTAGTCTCACGGCTTTTTCTCTCTTTTTTTTTGATCCATTGCTCTTTGGTTCCACATCCAACAAGCGGTATTTTCCCGATCGGGGATTAATCGACTTGCTAGGCCTTGGACATTGATACCCACGACCCGACATTTCCTTTTAGGGATTGGCCGGATTGATGGGCGTTGGAGATTTTCATCCATTATCCCGTATTTCCCGATCGGGGATTAACCGGATTAATGGGCCTTGAAATTTTGTTCGTCGGCATTGCTCGTTTGGGAGCGAGCCGAGTTGATGGAATTTGGGATTTTCATCCATTACCCGGTATTTCCCGATCGGGGATTAACCGGATTAATGGGCCTTAGAATTTTGTTCGTCGGCATTGCTCGTTTTGGGGGTGAGCCGAGTTGATGGTGTTTGGAATTTTCATCCATTACCCGGTATTTCCCGATCGGGGATTAACCGAATTAATGAGGCTTGGAATTTTCATCCATTATCCGGTATTTCCCGATCGGGGATTAACCGGATTAATGGGCCTTGAAATTTTATTTGTCGGCATTGCTCGTTTGGGAGCGAGCCGAGTTGATGGAATTGGGGATTTTCATCCATTACCCGGTATTTCCCGATCGGGGATTAACTGGATTAATGGGGCTTGGAATTTGTTTCTCGGCATTGCCCGTTTGGGAGTAAGCCGAGTTGATGAAATTTGGAATTTTTTGGGTGAGCCGTTGGGGACTTTCTTTCTCATCCACCAACTGGTACTTCCCGATCGGGGATTGACCGAATCAGTGGGTCTTTATGGTCCGTTGGAGTTTTCTCTCTCATCCGCCAGTAGGTACTTCCCAATCGGGGATTGACCGAGTTGGCGGGCCTTGATGGTCCGTTGGGGTTTTCTCTCTCCTTCATCAACCGTTGAGGGTTTTCTCTTTCCTCCACCATCCGTTGGGAGGTCTTTATTGAACCGTTGGGAGGCTTCTCTGTCATAGTGGAGTTGGATTTTGTTTATGTTGGTTTAATTGGAGTTTTGATCATCATGTGACTTAATGGGCCCACTTTCCATGCTAATGGGCCTTGAATCGATCTTATGCTCATTTCGGTTAAAACCGGATTGGGCCTTAATGGACCGAGTTTGATGCACTTAGAATGGAGTCACATGGTATTGAGCTTCCTTTGAAGATGATTGATTGGGCCTTGTAGACCTTAATGGGCCTAACTCCCACATTAATGGGCCTTGGATCGGTCTCTTGTTCATATTGGTTAAGGCCTAATTGGGCCTTAGTTGATTGAACTTGATCCACTTGAAGTAAGGTCACATGGTCTTGATCTCCCATTGATGATGGCCAATTAGGCTTTGAGAGCCTTAATGGGCTTTGATGAGATGAGTATTCCCATTGCCCCTTGGGCCTTAGGATGAGTGATATTTCTCCTTGCCTAATAGGCCATTGAATATTTGATATTTCCCCATGCCTATCATGGTGTAGAATGATGTGATTGCAACCATGGTATACCTTGGGACTTAGCCAATTCCATGAAAATGGAAGTTGGACTTCTCTTCCCTCCTTGCACTCTCTTGGATGATGGGGGAAGGGGGGAGCTCTTGAACCTTTGATGCCTTACGTATGGAGGATGCCTAGGGAATGTTGCCTCTCTCCTCTCCAAGAGGATTTCTTGGTTTTTTATATACCAAAAGAGGGGCATTTTGGTCCACAAAATGTCCCAACTTTTCCTTGTTTTTGATGGTGTGAGGTGAGGTGAGGGTAACTTTGGAATTATTTCACCATGCTTTTTGCTTTATGGTGGGTGTGAGGGAAAAAGGTGAGGGTGTTTTGGACTTTGGTCACCTTTATGGAGGGTTGGGGTGGCCAATTACACAAAATGTCCCCCAAAATCACCTTTGCAAGAGGAATTTCGTATGGCCTATTTGGGACAGCTTTTGGGCCCTCCCCCTTGAAAAATTGGGGCCCAAATGGCCAAAATGAAGGCCCATACGTATGTGCATGGGTCCAATGAGTAAATTAGTACTAATTAAGCCCATTTGGGAGCCAATAGGGGGATCCTAATCTCTCTAAAAATTCCCACAAAACTTGGATTCTCAAGAAATGCCGTGCTCGGTCCAATTAGATCCCAATTAGTGGCCCATCTCATAAAAAGCATAAGATGAAATGAAAGCTCTTTTTTTTAACACACGACAGACCCCAATGTTTCCCTTTCTTCTTCTTTTTTTTACTTTTTCTCTCCCCCTTTTTTCATTGATTTTATTTTCTTCTTTCTCTCATTTTTTTCCTTTTCTCTCTCTTTTTTTTTGGCTAACAAAAATCATCTCTTTTTTTTCTTTTCTCTTCCTTCCTCTTCCTTTTTTTACTTCATCCATCATTTTTCGTTTTCTTCCTTTTTTTACTCCTTCTTCTTTGCTGATTTTTCCTTATTCTACATTTTTTCCTTCTTTTCTTTTTTTCTTTCTTTTTCTCACTGATTTTATTTTCTCATTCCTCTCATTTTTTCATTTTTCTTCTTTTTCTTCTCTTTCTTTTTTCTTGACCGAAGGATATCATCATTTTCCTCCCCTCTTTTTTTTTAACGAAAAAGAACATCCCTTTTTTCCCCTCTTTTTTTTGACTTAAACACCAAATTTCATTGCATACACATGTACCTTATTTTAGTACATTGTAATCTCTTCATTTTTGAAATACACATTGCCCATAATTAATTGTGCAAGAAGGGGCTCCTGGAGTCTTTGGACGGCGCTCCTTGCATCCTCCAATTTTGACCATGGTCAAAATTGTCTATCCACACCTTAACGTGTACATAGCTTCACGGCGGACCAGCTCCATGGGTGTAAAAAAAAATTTCATTTCGTTGGTGCAGGGGGGGTCGTGGCAATGCAATGGCGCTCCCTTCTTCTCCTTCTTTCCACCCCCGATTTTGACCAGGTCAAAATCAATCCCACGACAACCGGGCACGAATGGGGCATCGGTTCGCGACAGGGGGAAGCTTCCGGAAGGGGGTATTTTCGACCCTTCCTCCCCCTGCCGCTCTCCCCGACAGCGCGAGGAGGCTCCTGCGCGACCAGGCGCCGTACAAGGTGTCCGAGGGCAGCGCGGAAGGCTGCGTTCGGCGACGGCGAGAGAAACTTCCTTCGTCTGGTCGGCAGCTTCCTCGCCTTCCTCCTCTGCGAGCTCCTTATTCTCCACCATTCAGGAACTCTGG
The DNA here is from genome assembly GCA_036172225.1 of Cryptocoryne crispatula var. balansae. Taxonomy (NCBI): domain Eukaryota; kingdom Viridiplantae; phylum Streptophyta; class Magnoliopsida; order Alismatales; family Araceae; genus Cryptocoryne; species Cryptocoryne crispatula. The sequence continues at coordinate 9,729,729 of CM069922.1, read as the reverse complement.
TCATCGATCGACTCGCGTAGGACTGCCTCGGCGCTCTGCAAGTCTTCCGGCGGCTCCACGGGTACCCTCTTGGCGAGCTCCTGTTCTAGGCGCGCTGCCAGGTCCTCCGGTTGCCGACCGCGGCGAAGAGGCCTTCCTCGTTGGCGTTCAGCACTTCCGGCCTCCTCGGCCTGCCGAAAGACTTTCGGCCGTTGTCTGCTCCGCGGGGGATTGACCGCCTTCCCTTCCAGCTCTTTCCTTCACACTCTTGCTAGCGCCGCCTCTTGCTTCTTACAGGCCAGGCCACGGAGTCACGGCGCCGTCGGGGTGGGCTGTCGTCGACACAACATTTAGCGGGGGGAGAGTCATTTCGGCCCTAGTGGCCTCGGGGGGAGTCATTTCGGCCCTAGTGGCCTCGACGTCGACGCCATCAGCCGGTGAGGGAGACGGCGCAGGCTTCAAGTGCTCGCTCCCCCTTTTCTCCTTTTTGGGTTTCACAGGTCTCTCTCTTAGACCCCTTTTGTATGTAGGGGGCACTCGGCATCGACCACTCACCGATCCAGCGACGGGGCGCTGAGACCTCCTTTTCCCCTAGGGCGCCAAATCCGTGCATTAGTTGTTGAGCGGGAGCAACCGTGCCCGTCCCTCTTCCCGGACGTTGGAGGTATCATTTCGAACATCCCAACGTCATCGACTGCAGCGACGTGAGAGTTTTTTTTTGTTCTTTAGCAGGTTTCCTCGAGTGTTTACGATTTCGCCTTCCTTGCTTATTTTTCCCCTCCTCCTTTCTTCTTGGCCGGCCCCGACCGTCGGTTATATGTCTTCCGCATGACTTTGCTTCTCGACAGGGGAGCGCCCTTTCGGAGCTCGGCTTTCCCAAACGTCGGACCCGTTGACGCAGGGAGTTGTAGACGTGGTGAGTCTCCTTGGCTTCAGGCATGGACTCCCACTCCCCCCTTTTCTGTCATCATTTTTTTTCAATCTGGGTTGGTCGCAACCCCTTTTTCTGTTGCTTCTCTTCCGCTCGCAAGAACAGTGGCTTCCTCATTTCTTTTTCTTCCTTCTCCTTTTTTTTAGTTACGTTGTTTCTTCTCTTTTTTGACTGTACAATACAAGGGATCCATTCTTCGGAGCTTCTAGGTCCCAGACAGCCTCCGGGCCTTCGGTGTGGTGGTCGACTGCCGACTGGGCTTACTTCGTTCCTGGCTGTAGGCTTCTTCTGCCTATGTTTCACTTCATTCCATTTTTTTATCAGATTGTTGTACTCTTTGTGCGCTTTGGGCTTGCTTGTACTCCGTTGGGATGCTGAATGATAATAGTATGCTTGACGTAGGGCTGAAATCAGTTGATCGTCTCCATGGTTGGACTGGCCCAAGTGGCTTAATAAATAGATACGGTCGTTGTCGACCCCTCCATTGGAGGACCACCGGCATTCGGCTTGGATGAAGATGACACTTGTCACCGACCACCTTTCCGGGGAACCATGGCCGGTTGACTTAAAAAAATAATAATAATAATAATTGAAAGAGGCAGTCGTCAACCCCTCCATTGGAGGACCGTTGGCATTCGGCTTGGACGAAGACGACATATGCCGGCGACCATTCCCTTCGGGGTCGTGGTTCGTTGGTTTAATAAATCACCAATAATTATCAGCCCCCCTACCTGATTGTGTGCCCACTGAATAATTTTGAATGACAATTGTGTTGCTTATAGTCGCTTTTTCAATTCTCACGTTGTGCATAGATTTCTTATCTTTCTACCTCATAGCACCATGCTAATTCAAGCTAATCAAACCTAATTAATTCAATATATGCTGCATTTTTTTTTGTATTTTGCAAGAGTACTTTGATCACCCTCTTTTTGCTAGTCCATTAGACTCTGGGTATGACATACTCACATTTATTACGAGGTTAACAAGTTCCCACTTAAATCAGAGTGGATCTTTAAAGGGTGATTCATGTCCACTTTGTTAAAGAATCGGATATTATCGGTTTCTCCAACACCTCGAACTTAACTTAAATGGACAATATTCACTCAAACCATAGATTGAGGAAACGGTCGAATCAGATCGGAATCGGCCGATTCTGGAATCGGATTGATTCGACCGATTCCTGCTTAAAGGACCGATTTTGACCTGAATTTCGTCAGAATTGGTCTGAATCGGTCGAATCGGATTGGAATCGGAATCCTGATTTTTTAAATTTTTTTAAAAAATTTCAGGCCAAATCGGTCCGAATCAGAATCGGAATCAGAATCAGAATTTAAAAAAAAATCCTGATTCCAGATCGGTTTCTCTTCTTGAGAATCGGCCAGAATCAAACTGATCCAATCTGATTCAAATCGGATCGGTACCGATCAATTCTGATTCCGATTCCAATACTTGAATCCTTGACTCAAACAGATCTGGGGCTAAAATCAGATGGGATCTGGATAAATGTTTACAGCCCCATGTGTCAGATTGTTGACAGACAGCAACAGAAACCAAACTCTAGAAGATCATTGGAGCTGCACATAGAAATGTCAAATGGCTATCAAGAAAATGCTCGAGACACCTTACACAACATTGCACAATGAAGTACAAAAAGTGTTGCCGGTCGAGCATGGCTCGGTGGGGCGGGGGTTCGATGCTTGCCGGCGGCGTCAGCCGGGCACCCGGGGGGGGGGGGGTTGATCAGTGGGGATCGAGCAGCCCTCGCCACCCGTGGCGCAGCGGGAGCTACGGCCACTGGGCCACTCGTGACCCAAAAAAAAAGTACAAAAAGTGTTGTCAAATGCGGGAGATGTGATGGGCTCTGCCGTAGAAACTGAAGTTCTAAACGGAAAAATGACAGTCAAAACTGTTGTTTTCTAGTCTGAAGATCCCATGGAAACCTATTCCTTTTCTTGATCTGGTCAGAAGCCTCTAGAGTCTCCACAGGCAACTATATCCTAGGGAATAGTGGGCATTGTCACTAGAGAAATGGAGAAAGGTGGGTCTTAGAAGAAAACATGGTAGTAGAATGAAGAAGTGCAAAAGAAGATAAAAAATAAGAAATTGGTATAAAACATTGTCTAAATGTGATAACAATAAAACTACGTAATACAATATGGCAAAAACAGAAGGTTAAACTGAGTAAAAGCTGAGATTTTTAAATAAATATGAGAAACTTTGATCTAAAGAAGAAAAAAAAGATACTTATAAATTAACAAGGATAAAATAGAAATAATCTAATTAGATGTATCAAGGGTAATGAAAGAAATATTTTAATCAAGTTGTTATCATTAAATAAAAGTGAAAAGGTTAATCTGATACTCGTTTTAATGACAACTATGCTAAAAATGTAGAATATATAGAGAATGTAACAAAGTTTAACATAAATTATACTAGCAGAATTAAATTTTCAAAAAGTTAAAGAGGCATTAAAAAGATGAAAACAAACACGAGACCCACAGTCAAGGATTGCCGTCTCGGATCTCGGCTTCATCTCGGAAGGGTGAAAGAGAAGAGATCTCGTGAGATTCTCGAAAAAATCTCGAGAGATCAGATCTTGAACTTTATTTATATAGGGTATGCCTTACTCAAAAATTGTCATTTTGCATTTAAATTGATCTCATAGATACTGAACAGAAGAGATCTCAAAAAATCTAAAGAGATTGGATCTTGAAAATAACAATCAATGTATATGTTTAGATGTAAAATGTCATGTAATCTCTTCAAAAAGAACAAGAGAATTCATATTAAACATCAAAATAAGATACAAGAGAATTAAAAGCGTAATATAGAGAAGGTGAACCATTGTTAACATGAGACATATAAGAGATCTTATGTTATACTAAAACTTCATCTTGAACAATATGGATAGAAGATTGATGACATCTTGGGTCAATTGTACATATTTAGTCATGAAAATATTAAGTTATAAAATTTTATCAAACAATAATGTTTAGATAAATATTTGTATGAATTTCATGATAAATTGAAAATATATGAATCAAACTTAACAAGGTCATCTAACAAGTTAGGAGTACTAATAGGCAAAGGAGATCAAGGTACTAAAGATATTATATGGATATTCTCGTTTCGGCGATCTCGTTTTTCAGACGTGTGGAGAAAAAGAGATTCTCGGGAGAACTCGAGAGATTCTCGGGAGATCGCATTCCATGCCCACAGTGTCCCTATAGAAGAACAGAAATATTTGGAAGATTTAAAAATAGAATAGTTAACTTGACCTTTTAGAAAAATCTTAATCTCTAAGAAAATGTCAAATGAATAGACAAAACATCATCATACCTATTTTTACGAGAAAAAACGGTATACAAGATTGCTAGAATTATAGAGGGATCAAGGTGGATCAAATTCATCAACCATACTATACAATTACATCAGTTATGGAACCTATGTCTGGTTAATCTACAATGAGCCTTAATATTTATATATGATGTTTATTGACTTGGAAAAAATGGCATTTGTTAGGTATATACCATATACAATTGATAAAAGACAATGTAGGATGAAACAACCACTAGTATATTTACAATTATAGAAGAAACATGAGACTTTCCTATTTCAATTAAATTACATCAAGGATGTGCAATTAAGTGTGTTTACTATTTGGTTCAACATAAAAAACCAAATCAAATAAAAAATTTGGTTCAATTCAGTTCGGTTTGAAGCAAGGACTGCCATCTCGCTTCTCGATTGAAAAAATCTCGAGAGAATAGATCTCGAAAATTCCAATCAAAATGTATGATTAAGTGTAAAATGTTATGTAATATCTTCAAAAAACACAAAAACAAGGGAACTCATTAAACATCAAAAATAAACTGATTGAATTAAAAGCGAAATAGAGAGATGGTGAACTATTATTAACAGGAGATATACAAAAGATCTTACGTCAAATCTAAACTTCATCTTGGACAACATGAAGAAAAGATTTCTATGATATTTTCAATCAATTGAAGAAATAGTCATAAAAATATTAAGTTATAAAATTTTATTAGACAATAATGTCTTGATGAATCTTTAGATGGATTCCATGATAAAGATGGAAACATATAACAGAGAATTAAAAGTGCAATAAGGTGATGGTGACTTATTGTTAACTTAAGATATACAAAGGATCTTATGTCAGATTTAAGTTTTATTTTGAACAGTATGAAGAGGAGATTTATATGACATCTTAAATCAATTGTATGTATATGATCATAAAAATATTAAGTTGTAAAATTTTATCAGACAGTAATATCTAGATAAATCTTTGGATGGATTCCATAGTAAAGTTGACAATATATGAAGTAAGCTTAACAAGACCATCTAACTAAAATAATAATAGAAAATAGAATGAGAGAGAATATATATGATATAGGTAGTTTGTCCAATATAGAGTTAAAAAGTTAAGGTTAATAATAGACGAAAAAAATTAAGGGACCAGAGATACTATGTCTATTCTCGTTTTGATGATCTTGTTACTAAGATGTGTGGAGAAAAAGAGATTCTCGAAAGATCTTAAGAGATTCTCAGAAGATAACATTCCATGGTTTGAAGTAGCAACTAGTTTGGTTTAGACTCAATGGTCCTTCAAATCAAACCAAATTGGTAAACCGAATTATATTAAAAAAATATTTTTAATTAAACATACTAACAATATTTATATATCTTTCAAGTAAAATAGAATAATTTTAGAGTTCCAAAGGTAAAACAAACCATATATATGAATATATACACTATTTTCATAAAATATAATTTAGAATAAACTAAAGGACACATATATAAGCATATAAATACTATATATTAATAAAACATAGTTTGAACTAAACCAAACTAAACTAGTTCAGTTAGTTTATTGACCAATCTAAGTGGGGCGAGATCTCGACGATATCGTTTCTCGTGGCTTTGGCGAGACCAAGAATCTAGCGAGATCTTGGCGAGATGGCATTCCATGGAGTTGAGATATTGCTAGAGAAATCAAGACACTTACATGAACTTGGAAATCTTGTATAGTGTGGTCGGTGGGAGAATTTTGTGTTCTACAAATTCAAGATGCTTCTCTCGTTGATTTGGCCAGTGGACAAGTAATGGTGCTCTAGATAGATTGAGTATAACATGTCATAATTGGTATGAGAATTGGAGTTATCTAATATTGTGCCACCTTGTACTCATCATTATTTATAATATTTCTTGAAATATGAGCTTGAACAATAGACAATGATCCTAAATTTTTAGAAAATTTGGGTAGTCTAACTACAAAGTAGAAGGCATGAAAATTACATAGTTTTCTGCCAAAAGCCAAAGATACAAATTCAGCTATTCAAGAAGGGTTATCAAGAAGCATGGAGGTTATAAAAGGTCCAAATAGATCATAACACTTGAATAATGTAAATTATAATTTATAAAAGTTAAAATTTTAAGTTTAATGACAAACAGCCCAAAGCCATGAAAATCAGTGATTGCTGGGAGTTGGGTAAGCGTAATAAATTTAATTGAGATATAAATGTATGTACACAAACTTATTTGTGATAAAGTAGGGTAAAATAAACAATTATGGTACTTCCAAGATTCTTTTTTCGAATATCAAAAAGCTAATGAGTAAATGTATTTGTATGGCGGTGCGTGTTAAAAATGTTGCAAGGAACCTTTGTGTAAACCTACAAGGAGTAAAACCATATATTTTTCTCAACCCATGTGGCCCCAAAAAAGTTGCTTGGGCTGCCAAGCGAGGTGCTGGTCTGCCAAGGGAGGTGCTGGTCGGGGATGGGTTCAAGCTGCTGCTAAGTGGTAGCACACTTATGACTGATGCATAGATAGGTGGCTAAGCTCTATTAAGCGTGTAAGAGACTTAGGAGCATGACTTAGGAGCATGGCATATAGCCATTTCAGGTGCTTCATTTTGTGCCTGATGGATGGACCTCTTGGTGCAGGAGAAGATGTTTCAAGAAAGAGGAGGAAAAGAAGAAGGTAAGGTGCTTGCTCTGTCTGGTTCTTTTAGTCTTTAGGTTTATCTGAAACTTAAATATGAATATCTTTTGGTTTTGATCTTAGTTTTGACTAGAATTTATTTAAAGCATGATACATGATAATTTTAAAATTTTAGCTTTATAGAGCGTTTGGATACCATTTTTTTATTTGTACATTTAAAAAAAATTATATACTACTCTATGTTAGCATAAATTTTTTAAAAAAAGTAATTGATATGTTTGACAAAAGTGACAAATTTTTTAAGTTATACAACTATGATTGGCAACAGATTAACTTAAATATTCACAAAACAATAGAATTAAACATCAACACAACTTATATTACATATGTTACTATGTGCTGTAATAATTATTCGCTATAATTAACATCAAGTAATATGTATGCATATGTATTCAAACAAAGCCAAAGATAATAATCTGGCAATAATATAAAGTGGTTGTGTGAAGTAGTTATCAGCAGTTACGTGGAACATGCACTCTGTGACTAAAAAAAAGTTTAGCCTTCTTTTAAATTTTACAGGGTTAGAAGAAAAAAGTTAACTCTTCCAAAAATTTAGTAGCCACAATCAAACACATGTTGATGTGTCCCTCACTCCTTTTTTTATTTAAAGACAAAAAAAATCAATATTGTTCTGGTCATGCTCATCTTAGGAGTGTTCATGGTTTGGCCAGATTTGATTTTTAAGAATCTTTTCTTAAACCAAACCAAACTAAATTAATTCCCTTTGGTTCGATTTGGTCCAGTCATGGAATTCAATCTACCAAAAATCTTTCTCTGCACATCCGAGAAGCGAGATCACTGAAACAAGAATATTTATACAATACCTTTGGTCCCTTAATCTTCTCCGCCTATTACTATCCGCATGTCTTTTAATTTCCTCTACCCATCCATGACTTCTTGCCTCCTCCATACTGAACAAAACAGCCTATATCATATATATTATCTCTCATTCTATTTTCTATTATAATTTTAGTTAGATCGCTTTATAAGTTTGCTTCATATACTACCAACTTTATTATTACATCCATATAAAGAATTATCTAGCTATTGTTTTCTAATAAAATTTTACAATCAATAATTTTATGACTACACATGTACAATTGATTCTAGATGTTGTGCCAATCTCTAGGACCATATTTGGTATGAGGATAACTTGGGGATAAATCAAGTTTATCCCCAAAATTTTGGGGATAAACCTAGTTTACCCCCAAAAAATTTTGGTGCCAAACAGGCCCTAGAAGTTTCAAAGAGATACCTTCTCCATACCATTCAAGATGAAGCTTAGATTAGACATACAATCCCTTATGTCTCTGGTTAACAACAGTTCACCATCCATGTTTTTCTTTTTTAATTCTCCTAATCAGCTTATTTTGATTTTGAATATAGATTCTCTTATCCTTTTTGAAGAGATTACTTAACATTTTACGTTTATACATGTACTTTGATAGACATTTCCGAGATCTAATATCCCAATATTTTCTCGAGATCGCTTCTCCACAATCTCCTCAATATAAAGTCGAGATACAAGATGGCTATCCTTGACTCTGATTTTAACCATATTTTATTAATGTATATAGTATATATGTCAATTAATGTCATTTGATTTGTTTAAACCATATTCTATTAAAATTTATAGATATGCCTATACATTTCATAAATGTTATATTAAAAAGTCATAAAATATATTTATTTTTAAAATAAAATATGTATAAATTTTGTTAATATGTCTAACTTAAAATAAATATTTAACCTCTACTATTTAGTCTGCCGGTTTAGTTTGGTTTAGTTTGAAAGATCTATGAGATCAAACCAAACCGATCAGTAATTCAAACCAAATCGAACCAAACTAAACTATTGGTTTGATTTGGTTTTTCCGGTTGAACAAAGAGTGAACTCCCTAGTTATCTATTGTCCCTAGTGAACTCCCAAGTTTGATTGTTGCTTGTTATATCCTCAAAAATCTTTCCTCTTCCATTCTAAAAGAAGAATATTGGTTTTGATTTAGCTTTAACAACTAGAAAAATATGCCGCATTCCACAAATTTTATAACATCTATCCACAAAATGTATATAAGTGATATCATGCTGATCTGTTCAGCCTTTCTCTTCTCAAGATGTCTTTTTTCATTTCCTTCAAGCAAGTAGGCATTCCTTGGAGCGAAACATAGTTTTCAAGGTGATCAAGACGTCCAAGGAGACATACTGCCTTGTCGCTTAGGTGATAAGCAAGACATTAGGTGACATCTTTTTATAGTAAAATTAATAAAATAAAAAATATAAGAGTGACAAATAATATATGTAAAATAATAAATAACTATGACAACTTGTAAATCAATTAATAATGTACAAATGCATAGTTAAATGTACTATACCAACTTATACTCAAATTAACTATTAGAACTAGTTATTTTTTACATCAAAACCACTAAATTATATGATATTGATACTTAATTAGTATTATAATTAGTATTATGCATTCCTAAAATAGAAAAAATAAAAAAGTCATGTGATGCTTGCCTAGGCACCTCTTGCCTTGACCAGTGAGAGAGCACCTTGTCGCGTAGGCGACGCCTAGAAAACAATGGAGCCAAAATTGTCTAACTAGAAACAATAGCCTCATATCCCGTCACATAATATTCCCATATTTTGCAACCATGCAGATGTTGATCCATGTCACTGAATAAGTTCATCATAATTTTCATACTAATAAATGGATTTCTAATTTTTCTAACAGATTCCGGTTGCTTTAATTGCTCCAACAAATAAAAAGCACCAGACATCTGAAGGATATAAAAAGTAGATATGGAGATCAAACATTAAATTGACAAGGTAGATAGATATCTAAAATGCATTCTTGGAAGTCAAAAAAGAGACACTGAACAATAGAATTAATTTATGCTTTGCATTCAGCTTTTTTCATGCCCAATTTAAATGCCCACTTTTAGGGAGCACATGGAGATTTCCTTTATATGATGTTGCAAAGACAAAATGTTGATATTTTTACGTATCCCATTAGTCATTATTCATGTTTAAAAATTTAAGAAACAAATAGACTTATAAGAAAGGATAACACATCAACTTGAGAGAAAACAATAATCACTGACCTTGCAAACAGCGCACTAATCCCTAAGATGCATGGCAATGAAGGGGCTATAATTGCCAAAAATGCCATTCCGGATGCATAAAACCAAGCTCCATGGTCACAATCAGATGGATGCCGCTGATGACCTGTTTGACACAGAAAATAGTCAGGCCATTTCCTAAAGCATGATTCCACAACAGAATATTTGCAAGTCATACCTTTTCCAGAATTGTAATCCTCAGTGTTGTTATTGGGAAGCATGACTCCTACTTGATTACCAACTGACCTTCCCCACAGGTAAATTATTCGAAGATAGGTGCCGAAAACCATAAAAAAGGAAGTAAATGTCCACTCGTACAGGAGCAGTAAACCTGTCCATGGCATCACTTGGCGAGGTATCACCAAAAAGGCAAGACAGAAGGATAATGCCGCCACCAAAAAGCAAATGAAGACAGAAAGCGCACCCAAGTAGGAAGGTAACTTGGAATGAATGCCATTTGAACCCTGACAACCAAGAAAAACAAAAACAAGTCATGCTATGAGGTTGTAATGCAAATTTATGTAAACTAAATTCAGACACATCTCATCATAGGGATTCTCGGTAGACAAGAAATTGGCATCACACTCATCTATATGACTTATGAAGTCACGTTGGAGAGGCTTACACCTTGCTGGCGAAACACGAGGCTTATGTCTTTCTCTAGGTGAGGCATTGTGAGGTGCCAAGGCAGTGAGATGGTGACAAGGCATAAACCACAAGGTCGAGAGAATTTTAATAAAAAGTGAAAAAAAGAGTTGAACTGTCTATATATGCAAAGAGAAAATTTGTTTCATCTTCCTGTCACCATTGTTGTCAAAGCAACCACTTAAGCGCCAGCAATCCAGGCAAGTTAAAGCCCTCAATCTCTTTTTCTAAGGCAATAAAGTGGGCACTTTGGGTCGCTTAAGTTAACCGGGTCCACATGAGGCGGATCCGGATATATCTTATTAGGTCTATTTCATTACACTTATTTAGTTATTTTGTTTTAGTTCCACTTTTTATGCTTCTATGTACTACTGAATATGTTTTTTATATTTGTTATATGCTTGCTATATTTTTTATTTGGCAAGAATTGCATGTTGTATATTGTGGATGAATGGTTTGCATATTTCATTACAGAAAAATGTCAAAAACAGTTTATAAGTAAGTTTCTCTTTTTCTATTTACATATCTTTTTTACGTTTATACATGCCTCGTTGCTAGGACTTTTTTGTCGTATTTGGTGAGTCGGCCTCTCACCCCAACTGGTCTTACCGGCTACCACTCAAGCGGAAGCTTTGTCACTTAAACGGTACAAGGACTCATGTCACTTTGTCGCCTTCACAACCAAGCCCACCACACTAACTTGTATAGCATTTTTTACTCCTAAAGAACATACATTGGTTTTATTTTATGAGTATTTTTTGTTGAATCTATAGAATTTATTCCATTGTACTGTCTATATAAATAAAAATATCAAGTGTAAAAAAATTACAAGTATTGAGTCCATTATTTAGGTTTAAATGTTATTGGAACAAAATTTTACACATTTATACTCTAAAGTATTAACCAAATTTTTTATTCATACAACATAAAATTTAAATAATTAATAATTAATCATATTTTGTTTTGATGTAAGGTTTTAGATAGTTCAAGAATTACATGATTATTTATTTAAATGTTCATATCATATTTATATTCTTAAATTGAGACTTGTGTCTCAATAAGTTTTGAGACTTATGCCTCTATAAGCTTTGACAAAATGCCTCAAAACTTCACGATCATTGGTCAGAATTAGAGCCTGGATCAAGATCTGGCTGATCCACCAGAAGCCAGGGTGCAAAATGGGTGGGCATACCAATATATATTCCACCCAAAACCATACTTTCAACATGTGGGTACTTATGTGGGTCCCCATATTTTTTCTCATAAAAAATGCTCACACCAATCTATGTAGACACATTTATGCCTAGATACGGTAATTACTTTCTGACATCATTTTAACTATTGGAGAGATATATATAGAGAGGAGAGAGCAGAAGAGAACGGGGAAGAAAGGTAACCATCAAAATTTTCATTGATTCACCATCCACTACTCATTACATCTCACAAGCCTAGTCTTCCCTGCCCTAACCCACATGTAGCAGGGTTTCCCTTCTTGGGGCTCGGCAGGAGCAAGCCTCCAGTATGCTTTTCAGCCTACGGCATCCTCTAAAGGCCCCTTAAGCCTCCGACAACCCTCTAGCCTACCTAGGAGGCACATACCTCATTTCCCCTTTCCTATCCATTCACCTCTAATGCCCAAGATGGTTACCTAGGACACCTTAAACGAGAAGCACTCTTTCTCACCCGAAATGCCTCATGACTCTAACAACATAGCCCTAAAGCACCTTACATCATTGTCGGCACTGAGGTAGGTCTAGATGCCCTTGGCACCTCAAAGGAACTTCACCAGGTAGAGAAGATGGCCTGCATCGGTCTGCATTCCAGATCGGCCAAACATAATTGTCAGATCTGGAATTTAAGACAGAACCACAAGGTTTCATAAAACAGCTTGTCCAGCCAATTTTAAGTTCTCTATCTAGAATCTTTGTGCCCACAACCGGATACATAGACCCCCCTGGGAGGTCATATCCTCCACCCAATAAACCTCTCATAGCGAAACAATCTCTTCCGGCCCTCCCTCTCCCCCTTGGGGACCCTTTGCTCTGGCCTACCTTCCTACTGATTTCTCCTAGCCTAGTTCCTCGCACAGAAAATAAAAAAGAAAAAACAAAAATTACCTTCACGAATGAAGCAACCTCTTCATACACTTGAGGCAAGGCAAACCATCCCTCACCTTGGGCACTCTTGCCTTCTACAACATATCTCTCTTCATGCACTACCACCATAGTTGTCAAAGCCCCCATGTGCTATTCCGCCAACACCTTGCCAGGGCACCTTTTGGGAAGTCCAAAAGGCGCCCAAGACGCCCGCCTAGGCGCTCAAAGCACCCGCCTTGGCGACCAAGGTGCCTAGGCTAAGCGCCCAAAATATTTATATGCAATAAAAAAATTTCTTTCGGGGGACTTTGCCCCCGTAATACCCCCCCCCCCCACAAGGGGCGCTACCTTCTTAACTCCCATGACATGACTGCACAGGTCAATCCACGATTCCCAAGCATCCAATTATGATAGTGTAAACATATTAATATATTTCATTATCACTTGTACTATCACATATATATAAGATTCATAATTATATATATGTTATATGCTTAAATTTTATAAAAATCTATTTTAACTCTCTTCTCTCTCTCACATACATCAAATTTTATCAAGATTAATTATTTCCTAAAATAAATATATACATAATTACATAAATAAAATCACATTTAAATGTATGAACATATTACACATTCAATTATAACATAAAAATATATTTATATTTATATTTGTATGTATGCATAAATATACATAATACTAACATCTAATTATATATATGATTGTGTATATGTATATACACGTATATGCATGTATATATAAACATCCGTTATTATCACCATGATTGCCTAGGCAACATCTAAATAGCTATCTTGTCGCCTAAACAGAATAGACACCCTTCAACACTTTGGGCATCTTGTCATCTTGACAAATATGACTACCACTGTGCTCCAATGTCTTGTTAATAATAATACCCACATGTTCCTAAATCATTTCTTCATATACCAAAATTTGACACTTGTATTCTCTATTTATTTACATTTCTCTCTTACCATTTAGTATCTTGAATGAAGACAATGTCAATCTTTCTTCTCCCCATGTATCAAAAAGCTATAAGATTCTTATAAGTAATCCAATATTTCAAGTACCATTTGTCATCCATCTTTATATCCATTCTTTCTTAAACTCCTTTTAGAAACTCTATTTTTTTTACTAAACTTGTTCTTAAGTCATATTCCTATGAACTAACTTCTCTACCCACCTATACATCATTTAAGGGCCCATGTTCACTTGACGCCATATTCCGGTTTCAACATTTTATAAGCCTGACCAAAAAACAATAACAATTTATTAAGGACTTGTTTGTTTGATTGTAAATTTCTGCAAAATAGTGTCCTTTTTCCATTTTGCAGTATTTTCAATTGTTTGGGTTAATGTAAAAAATGTATTTTGAAACAATGGTTCTTGTTTTAAATTACGTAAAAAGAGAGATGGAAAGCAAAACAATAACACGTTTTAGTTGTAAAATCATATTGTAAAATCATCTTAATCATTTGATCCAGCACTTTGCTTTTCATGTCTTTTATACAGTTAACCAAGAAAAAAAACTCTTGTTTTAAAATCCAAAAAGAACCTTTTTTTTTAATAAGTGGTTTGAAACAAGAAAACAACAATAAAACAGACAAAACTTAAGTGAAATAGAGTGGAAATGGAACAAAAATAGAGCAAGAGGGAAGGGAAAGAATGAAGAGAAAACTATATATCAAGGAGATAGATTGACCCCTCCAACGCAAAGAGCAAGAAAATGAAGAGAATTTCACAAAAGCAACCCAAGGCACAGATCTTCATGCAAAAAAGGATGGAAGGTGCAACGGAATAACCTGAAGTTATGACAATTCAATTTCTCAGTCACCACCCCAATACCCTAAGAGCATCAGACTTCTGAAAATGATACAGCTTAGTCATTTGAAAGCATCTTCAAAGTTCTAGCTTTTCTGTCATCAAAATGCTCCAAAGGGGTGCTGAGAGAAAAGCTTTGCAGATACCTAGGTCCACCCAACCCGGTTTTTACAGATTTAATTAAAGAGGAGACCAGATATGTTGGCATCAAGACCCAGGGAATTTGGAGGATTCTTGAGCAGACCTGCCACATGTATTGAATGATGCAGCATTTCAGGAATAGATGCTCTTAATCTTCCTCAAACAATGCACAGAAACAGCCAATTTTGACATTGGCATTATTGATCCATAGCAGGGTGGCTGATGTGGAACGTTGATGCGGGACAAGAACGATTTAAAACCAATCAAAGCAACTAAGAAGCTCAAACCGATGTTAAACTAATTAAAACTAACTAAAATGCATAAAAATCTGTTTATTATGCCCAAAACAGTTTCCGTTAACTTATGTGTCGGCCCTCCTGCATCTGGCTGTCCAGCCAAGGCCCAAGGTAGTCACAGCAACATCCTGTTGGTCCGGTCAACGGGTGGGCTCGTGGCGCAGACTGAAGTGGCTCATGTATCCAGAGACCGTCAGGAGGTTCTGGGGGCGGACGCGCGTGCGTGAGGGATCCTGGTGGGGATCATGGACGCGCGAGAGGAGTCCAGGGAAACTGTGGCGTGGCCGCGATAAGGATTGCCGCGAACCTAAGGGCGGTTTTGGAAATTGCCCAAACGCAAAGATCTCACTGCTGCCACCTGGTCACAAGGGTTTGCAGCTTTCGCTGCTGCGCCACCATGCTGCCATCTTCACACCAATGATCGCACTGTGAAGGAACCGGAGGGGCCGCGTGATGCCACTGATGACACTGATTCTTCTCTCTCTCATACCCTTCGTCGTCCCCTTCATCTGCCAGACAGAAACCCAATGGAGGGATTCCAAGTTGGATCCGGAGAAGGGACTGCGTGGAGGTTGTGGGTTGGCGGTTGGAGGCAATGGAATCAAATAGACTGCAGATCGTTGGCCAACAGATTTGGTAAGACAAATCCGAGGATCGCTGGATTTGTTTTCACTGACGCCGTCAGATCTGAAGTTGTCGTCACGATCGATTGTGCATGGTAATGTCATCCGGCTCTAAAGAACTCTTGACGTCAAGGATTTCGGAATCGGAATCCCAGGAATTGGTCGGAATCGGCCGACTCCTAAGAAGAAAATCAACCGGGGAATCGGCTGGAATTTAATTTTTAAAATTGTTTTCATCAAAAAAATTCAAAAAAATCATAAAAAATCCAAAAAATAGGAAATGGTTTAGAAAAATTCCAAAAATAAGATTAGTATGCATCCACATGGATTGAAGCATAGAATCTGCCAAGTCGAATCGAAATCGGCCAGTTCCGAAAACATGAAGGTTTTTTGCTTGTTTCTTAATACTTACATGTGTAATATTGCAACGTATGATAAGAAGATGGTAACAAACCTATTAATTGTAACATTATAACCAGTATTCATGCTAATAATTGCTAATAAACATGAGAAGATGTTAAGTATATGGTGAGATGTAAAAACTACAATAAATTTTAAATGTATCACATGAAAACATAAAAGTAAAAATATACATGTTATCATATCTTCACCAATATCCATGATATGAACATTGGCTTTCATCTTCTTCAAGCTACTTTTAAAACTTCTCAGTTGTGCCTAGTCTTCTATTTATTGCGGGGCCATATTCATAAGAAAATAATGATGATGTCATGTCATCAAAATTGTAGGCATCGTGCTATGGCACACAGGTAGGCTCAGGTGGAGAAATCTACAGCTGCTAAGGATCATGGAATGCTAGATTTTGTGGCTCTATATGATGAGATGTGGTGTCTGCTCAACTAGCATGTAATATGATTTTGGCTGTCATGAATCAGATGATTGCGAAGCTAGTGACTGCGTGACTGGTATGCACTTCTCATCATCAACAACTGAGAAGTGAGGAGTCTATGTGCTGTAAAATGGGTTTACAGGACGTTGTCTAATCTCTAGCTTCTTTCTCTTCACTTCTTCAGCCATCTCTGATGTCCCATCAGAATCCAAAGATTTTTTCAACTTTGAAAATTAGCCTATTTTTCGTGCTGTCACTTTTGTTTTAGTTTTGTCTGGATTACGAATGGGCTAGGTAGCTGCGGCTGCGGCTGCGACTGGAGCTGGGGTTAACGCTAGAGGTGGCTACTGTACAACTACTAGGGTAGAAGAAGAGTCTACATAAACTTGAGAAGTAGGTGGAGCATTCTCCTCAACCTTTACACCATCCAACTCTCCTTCTACCCATGCACGATCATCAGGATCAAACTCAGCTAGATGATCCTTAGTTGCCCTCTCCTCTATCAAAGAAGCAAGTGCATACTCCTGAAATATGTGATCCATGTTCATCTCCTCGGGTGATAGTGTGGTTGAGCTATGACTCTACTCGTATGAACCACCTATGAACCGTGCAAATCTCTCCTCTGAAATCTTCTATCAATCTTTGATAATCTTGATGCGCAGCCTCATGTTGTAATAACAGAAGACCAACTTCTCCAGCCTGTCTGAGGTCAACCTATTCCTCTTCTTTATATGTATCAAGTTAAATGTGCTCCAGTTCCTCTCACAATAAGAGGAACTAGTGCTCTAGCTGAGTATCCTGATACCATTGGCAGCAAGTGGATTCCATCCACTCCTAGTGTTCACCTGAACCCACCACTCAGCTGTAAAAAAAGAAGCAAATAATCATCCCATCATCTTCAATAACTTATAAGATAAAGAAATAAAAAATTTATCTTAAATAAGTATACCAGGAGACACTTTAACGCAAGAATATCTCAGATCAGCATCTAAGTATACCTTGACTCTCATCTTATACCTCTGCATCTGAAAAATGACAAGAATAAAAAATCATTAGTTGTCAAATAAGTATTGACTAAACTCCTATTTACTTCTATCTCAGCTTCTACCCTATCCTGTTGAGATCGGCAAAGACGCTGAATAACAGAAAGTGTACCCCGTATCATCTCATTGTCATTCACCACCTGTCCTCCATATTGGATACGAGGATTCAAAAAATATCCTGCAAGAATTTATCAATATTAGTATTACATTATGAACAAGGCAATTATTGACTAAAATGAAAGTATGTAAGTACAAATATTTTTTTCACCCACTAACCAGCAACATGTACATCATGGTGCAAAGTCTTGTCCCATCGATCATCTATGATCTTCCACCAGTTTTTGTAATATCTAGGATTCTTCTCTTTTATTTTTAATTTTGCCTGGTCCATTGCATCATATAAGGTGCTCATCCGGTTCCTATCATCGAAGTCTACCAACCTCAACATAACGGCAGAGACACTGAATAACAGAGTGTACCCCACATCACCTCATTGTCATTCACCACCTATCCTCCATATTGGATGCGGGGGTTCAAAAAATATCCTGCAAGAATTTATCAGTATTAGTATTACATTATGAACAAGGCAATTATTGACTAAACTAAAAGTAGATAAGCACAAATTTTTTTTTCACCTACTAACCAACAACATATACATCATGGTGCAAAGTCTTGTCCCATCGGTCATCTATAATCTTCCACCATTTTTTGTAACATTTGAGATTCTTCTCTTTTATTTTTAGTTTTGCCCGGTCCATTGCATCATATAAGGTGCTCATCTGGTTCCTATCATCGGAGTCTACCAACCTCAACACAACAACTAGTGGCTCTATGATAGCTAGGTAGTAGGCAATCCTCTTCGAAAATATCTTATCACTGATTTGCTTCTTAAATTTGACAAGAATATCCAACTGGTCTTTCTTGTTATGCAGATAGTCCACCATATAGTTGTAACACTCTTTGGACTAGGTGAACCTAACAAGTGCATGCCTATACCAATGTAAGCTCTCCAATGCAATGAAGTTTATGGCAAAACGAGTCGGACCGGGCCTAACAAGATCATGCCCTCCTGTGTATGATCTCATAATTTGTAGCAGACGAAAATGCGAATAAATAAATGAAGTAATTGTTTGTGCCTGCCTGACAAGTGTAAAATAACTCTCCTTACCTATATCCTCCATTATGAGATCAATAGAATGTGCCGCACAAGGCACCCAGAATAGATGATCTCTTCTCCATCAACTTTTTCTCAGCCGCCTTATAGGAGAGTTCGTTGTCAAGGACAACATGAACCACATTCTCCTTCCCTCTCCTCCACCACAGCATCTATTAAAGAAAAAATATAGTCGGCATTTTTTATCTTCCCAGAAACATCCACTGACTTTAAAAATGTTGTGTCCTCAGAATAATACACTAAGAAGTTTATCATGCTCCTCTTGGTGATGCATGTCCATCCGTCACACATAATCGTGCAACTCTCTCCGTTCATACCAATCTAAAGCCATCCATCTACTCCCTCAACTCCTGAACCTCCTCATCCAGCCCACCGCCATATGCCTGCTGGTCGGGACTTGCATTCCCGACCCAACCTCACACACGGCATCTACCATCGTCTGGAAGTAAGGGTTGGTGGCTACATGTGCTGGAATGTCTACATTAAATTAAAAAAAATAGATCAACCAAAAATAAGGTTAATTAAATAAAACATACATACATTCCGTTTTAAGAGTGATACATGTATGTAAAAACTACTTCGCAATATGGCGAACTGCTCTCTTTGTAGTCGTTCCTGTTGCCTTCACCCCTTTCATGGCTTGTTTAATCCCCATCTGTTTAGTACTTTGTTTCATAAATAGATACTCATCACTCGGTGTAAACCGAGTACTGGTAGAATGGAGGTGTGGTTCCTATCTACCTATCTCAGTCTCTCAGTCCCTAGTAGGGCGAGCCGATGCTGATCGGCCAAGAACTAGGTCAGCTCTAGACCCTCCTACTCCCCTCCTCCTCTCTTCCTCCACAACAACTGCACACTTGCTAGCATGCCTAGCATGTCTAAACTCGGAGTCTGTGGAGTCATCCTCACTCTCCGGCTCCGGCTCGACTAGTGCCTTCCCCTTGCCTTTCACTTTGTACGTAGGTAAATCTCGGTCCTTCCTCCTCTCAAGTAGCTCATCGTGCAACTCTTCCATCTGCTCAATCCTAATCTGCCGTTGCGAGGCTCTACCTATCATGTAGTCTCTCATCTCTTCATTCTTCTCCCTAAGCACCGTATCACATTTTTTAACATTCCTATATGTTCCGACAATATGACTAGAACACACTTTCATTCATCTCCTTCTCACACCACTTGCATTGTACCCTCTTCTTTGCTGTGTTTACCATGTGGTCGTGTTCCCAACCGACGTCAGAAGGACGTGCTGGTGTTACATCATCGTAATCGGCCATTGCTTATACCTGCAACATTTGTAAACAATTCATAGCAAATTGTTAGACAAAGATACAATTGCTTTAGGGGCTGTTCGGAAGGCAGATCGTTCGTCGAACGGACTGTTCGGTATATTTAGAGGGTTATGTCTACACCAGAAAGGGTCGTAAATCAGCATATGGGGTTTCCAGAATTTTTCTCATACCAAGAACAATTAATCGATGTTCTTACCATTTGTACAGAGTTGTTCGGAAAGAAATCAACGAGTTTAACCACGCTCGGAGTCATCGGAAACGTGTAAAAATCGGTGTACAAGGTTTCCAAAATTTTTTCCGTACAAAGAACATTCAATCAAAGTTCTTACAGTTTGAACGGAGTTGTTCGGTAGGAAATAAGCAAGTTTAACCATACTCGGAGTCGTCGGAAACACGTAAAAATGGGTGTACGAGGTTTTCGGCGAACAAATCTTACCTACAATCTTCCAAGGATCGAAGAACAAGTTGAATGGAGGTAGATTAGAACTTGGATCGGCGGAATCCCTTGAAGTGATCGCTAGAATCCCGGAATTGGTCTAGGATCGCCACTGAAATCGTTGGAATCACCCCAGAATCGCCGTGGACAGCTGGGATCGAGTGATTCTGTGCCAGATTGATCGATTTCTCCCTCAGAATCACTCTGGGATCGCCGAATTGTGAAGGGAGCTCGCCGCTACGAGGTTCCTGAGTGGGAATCAACCTATAGGCGTCGATTCTGGCCCTTTAGGGCCGGAATCGGTTCGATTCCCGATCTGGAATCAGACTAAGAATCGAACTGGATTGGACCGTCCAGCTTCCGGCGGAATGGGTCGGATCAACCGATATAGCCGATTCTATCCGATTCTCGGGAAATTCCCCCTGGAATTGATCCTTCCGTAGGGAATCGGATCAAAATCGACCGATCCGATTCCAGAATTGGCCGATTCCGATCCGATCCCACCGATTCTGCAATCAATGGTTGACATGGAGAAGATAAAGCTCTGTTGAAGACTCTGGCGTCTTCGTTGAAGACGGATCAATGTCATCTGCTGTCGATCGGGGATCGTCAATGCACCAGAATTGAAGTCGATGTCTCTGAAAACCGGATCTAGAACTAGTGGAACTCGCAAGGGAAAATCACCGGGAGATTGTCACGATGATGTCAAAATGAATCTGTGAAGGGGAGAGTTGGATGAACAGAGTGGAGGCTGAAAGGGTGAGAAAGAGGAAGGGGAACAGCAACCACGCTAGATCTGGAAGGTGGAAGGATCGGGAAGGCTCTCCTAGCCGACTGGAAAAGAGGAGAAGAACATTGGGACGCAGCCCCTCCACGCGAGATAACAAACACACCTAAGTGCCCAAAAATTCCAATTGATTGTCACTCATTTACTGGACGTACATGTCTCCTTATATAAGAAGCCAGTCCTGCTCAATTACAAAGTAGACCCACTAATTTCACTATTTACAAAATGGACGAAACAGTAAAAAAAATATTAAAATCTAATGCACTCTAAAATCGTCCCCATCAGAAGTTGAGGAACAAAATAGGAAAAGGTCAAAATAAGCTAATAACAGTCTAAAAACCAAACTAAAACAGGTAGAGGTGTGCACAGTTCGATTTGGTCTAGTTTGGACCATTTTTTCCCAAACCAAACTAGAACCTCAAACCAAACTGATTTAAACCGAAAATAAATAACATATTCAAAATAATTATTTTTTACAAATATTAATTAATTTTAAGTTATAAATAATCAAAATAAATATTACTTTATTATAAAATTACATAATTATCATTTTTATTAATAATATAATATTTTGTATAATATTTTACTTAAATCGGTTTGAATAGTTTGGTCCAGTTTAGTTTAGTTTGGAAGACTTCCAAACCAAACCAAACCGAAGGAGGGTTCAAACCGAATGGACCAAACATGTCAGTTTAGTTTGATTTAACGGTTTAAACCGTTTAATGCACACCCCTAAAACTGGGTCTGACCAGGTCTGGGCTGCCCTAGACTGGACCTGAACTGGATTAAACTGGCCAAACCGGATTAAACTGGCTGAACCAGAATTAGACCAGCCAAAATGAGTCTGAACTGACCTAGACTGGTATGAACCGTGGTGAACTGGACTGGACCAGAACTGGCTTGAATCTGACTGAACCAGGCCTCAACTGGACACGCTGGGCTTGACCAGGCAAACCTGACCAGTCGGCATTCAAACAGGGAAGTTTGCCCGCAACAGGGGTGGCAAGCACCTGGTTCAATAAGGGAGCAGCAGCATTGGCCAAGGCAGGCACAACAGGGGCCAGGCAGGCAAGGAGGCAGCAAAGGCATGGCAGCTGCGGGTTGACGGAGGAGAGGGGAAATGGCGAAAATGGCCAGCGAGAGTGGTCAGTAGGTGGCAGAAGAGAATGGTGCCAGAGATGAAGCTAACAGCGGGCGGTCACGAGATCCCGCTTGAGACAGAGAGAGAAGGCGATGGAGGTGGGAGTTCACTCTAGCAGAGAAAAAATTGGTGATGCAGTGCTTCCCGACAAAGCCTGATATGAGAAGGGTGCAGAAGTGGGTGTCTTGGTGGAAGGGGGCCCCGGATAATGGAGGGACAGCAATGGGTCCGGTGCTCACAGGGGAGGGTGCAGGTTGGGAAGGCAAGGTGACAACATGGTCAGAGCCAGGATGGCATGGACATAGAATGACCAAGAAGCAGGGTCCACTCTGAGGATCACCAATTCACCAGAGGAATGCTGCTGGGGCAGTGATGCCGAAGATGAAAGGATGGTGCCAGCAGGTTCACCGGCAGGTGGAGGTACTGCTTCCAGCAGGGTAAGCTTGTGGAAAACCTTCGCTCCAGCAGATCACCCACCACCAGGGATCACAGGAGAGAGGGGACCCTGGAGATGATGAAGAAGACAGCATGCCGGCTTGGGGAAGGATGTAGCACAGGGAGTAGTAGTCTGGTTGCCAGAGACTCTGACAGTTCATCCGGGGATCACCGGAAGTAGCCGTAGCCGGAGGGTCCACAGGGGACTGTTGCCAGTTTGTTGGCACTGCACTGGATGTGGCTGTGTGCTGGCTGTTGGAGTTGGGCTGCAGTCAGGGTGCAGAAGCAGGGATTATCTCTGGGAATCCTAGGAGGGTCCTGCGGTGGTGGTGGTGGCTGTCGGGGGTGCCGTGCCAGAGATGACTAGTGCTGGACCATCGAGATGAGAATGAAGAGAGAGACCGGTGGCTCTTGCTCAAAGAGGAAGAAATGGAAGTGAACAGCATAGGTCGTCAAGGGGTAGGAAGGAAGTAAGTAGAGGAGAAAAAGACCCTCTGAGCCGGCAAGTGGGGAAGAGGGAGAGGGAGTATGGAAGCCCCCAAGGGGGTCCAAAAATTCCACTTCAATTCTTTTCTTCCTTACTTGGGTTCAAGATGGGACTCTATTAAATAAAACAAACATGGACAATTACACCCTAGGCCAAAAGTTATTTACAAATATGCCCTTCAGAGCACTCAAACTAAAATAACTCCGAAATATTACATTTGAATTATTGTTAACATTCATTTTTCCATCAAGAAGTCTCTTTCTCATTATTTTCAAAAAAATGGTCTTATTTTCAGAGGTAACTTCTTCCTCCATACATTCTTTGCCCGGTCTGCCTTCAGTCCAGATTCCAATATTTTGACAATGGAGCTGGGTTGAAATCAGGTGTCAAGATGGTGCATCACTTGTGAGAAATGACTTCGTCCTCGCTTATTTCTTATCATACTTGGGCCCCAGGCAGCACCTAATAAGTAGAATATGCCATAATTTATATTAATAGGATACATATCATGCGATCTAACAAAATGTTGTCACATATCGCAACCCTCAATTGTCTAAGCATGGGAATAGCAAATAAATATAATATGCCATAATTTATATTGATAGGATATAAATCATGAGATCTAACAATATCTTAACACTAGTTGTCACATATTGCAACCCTCTATTGTCAAAGCATGGGAATAGCAATGCACAGGTAAGCATTTACATTGGTAGAATTCTAGTAGTAAAGCACATACACAAACATTTATTTAATGTTTAGCAACATTTGCATAGTTGGAATATGTTTCTGTATCATGCTGGTTAGAGACTGGTTGAAGAAGACTATCATCATTTTCTTGTCCTAATTATATCTCAATTGTACTTGCACTTATATTTGTGGTACAATTGCATTCCTTCAAAAAGAAAAGTTGACCACATGTCTACGGTTACAGAAACATTGAGTGCTTCTGTACGCTGTCTTGTGCATTACATTTCTATCTAGTCAATGCACTGAAACATGATGCCTTTACTTTTATTTTTCCATTCTTTAAACCATTAATTTATGATGGTCCTAAGATGCTAGTTAGTATTTAGACCTGCATTAATCTTACAATTTTCACTGACTGTATATGGACATGGTTAGTAAAGAGAGAGCATGTCAAGTAAGAGCAACACTGTCACCGATACCCAAGGATTGTCATCTCGGATCTCGGCTTCGTCTCGGAAGCGTGAAAGAGAAGAGATCTCATGAGATTCTCGGAAAAATCTCGAGAGATCGGATCTCGGATTTCATTTATGCAGGGTATACTTTACCCAATGATTGCCATCTCACATTTATATTTTATCTCACGGAGATTGAAGATAAAATATCTCGAAAAAATCTCAAGGGATTAGATCTTGGAAATACCAATCAATGTGCATGTTTAAATGTAGAATGTCATATA
The DNA here is from genome assembly GCA_036172225.1 of Cryptocoryne crispatula var. balansae. Lineage (NCBI taxonomy): Eukaryota > Viridiplantae > Streptophyta > Magnoliopsida > Alismatales > Araceae > Cryptocoryne > Cryptocoryne crispatula. The sequence continues at coordinate 9,704,969 of CM069922.1, read as the reverse complement.
ATCTCTTTAAAAAGGAAAAGAGAACTCATATTAAATATTAAAATAAGTTGTAAGAGAATTAAAAGCGTAGTACAGAGATAGAGATGGTGAACTGTTGTTAGCATGAGACATACAAAGGATCTTATTTCAGACCAAAGTTTCATCTTGAACAATATGGATAGGTGATTGATAACTGATGTAACCTCGAAATTTAACAAAAAAGATTTAATTCTTTTGTTTTTGGAAATTCATTTTCCTCTTGAATTTGGATTAGACCTTAGTATTGACTTATCAGGAAAATAGATGGTATTCCATAAAAGTACTAACTAGGGTCGAAATTTATGTTGAGGTTGTTAGGTTCTTTGAAATTTATTTTGACCTCTCCCCGTCGGATGGTGCGAAGATCCGACGTTAATTACATCGAGATAACTCGAATACCCTTGATTATCGTCGTAGCAATCCATTGGAACAGAAAACATGCATCCATAAAATAAACATTCACATACACAGGAGAAAACAGCCCCATGCAATCAGTGGAAGGCAAGCACTTAAATTTGTTTGAATTTTGTTTGAATTGCATTTTGATTTAAGTTGAATTGAATTTTGATTTGAGTTGAATTGTTTAAAATTGATTTTTGAGTTAAATTGGTTTGATTAATTAAATTTGTTGGTTTGAATTAAATCTTTGGTTTGAGTTTTGATTGAGTTAAATTTAATTTGGGTTGAAATTTGATTTGTTCATTTTAATTGGTTTTAAGTTTAATTCAATTTGGATTTGGTTTGAGCTTAGATTAAAAATTGAATTGTTTTGAATTGGGCTGACTTTGTACAGATCACAGATTTCAGATTTTTTTTACAGTTCCAGATTTGATTTGGTTGAACTGAATTGGTTTGGATTGAGTTGAATTGAAATTGAGTTTGATTTGAGTTCAATTTACTTGTTGTTTTAGTTTGATTTGATTGGGTTTACTGCAGATTGGCTTAAGATTCATTTAATTTTCAGTTTTGGATGCTTTGATTTTTTTTGATTTTTTGCTTCTGCAAATTGGTAGATTTCACATTTCGTTTTCAGATTTTAGACTCAAGTTATGTTCCAGATTTACAAACTTTACAGATTTCAGTCTATTGATTTCAGATTTTCAGATTCTTAAATTTTAGAGTTCAGATTCTGCATTTCTCAAAGATTGCAGATTCAGATTCTCCAGATTTTTAAGTGGATTGAATTCAGACTTCAGAATTTTATTCAAATTTCAGATGTGCAGAAACCTGTTTACAGCCCTCTGCCTCCTGCAAAGTTCAGATTTATGGATTCGGTGCACATTTGCAGATTTTAGTCTTCAAACCTGAGATTGCAGATTTCTAGCCCGGATCCCCTGCAGATTTCAATTTTGTTGCAGATTCTACACATTAAATTGATTTTCAGATTTTAGACCTCGGAGTCCAGATTCTGCACTTCAAAGGTTTTCGGACTGCAGGTCCTGATTTCAGATTCTCAGATTTTGTTCAGGTTCAGAATTTTATGATTTCAGTTTTTTTTTTGTTTCAGTTAAATTACAGATTTTACAGGTTTCAGATTTATGTTTTCAGATTTTTTTTGTCTTGCCTTCCAAAACTTCATGGTGCAGTCCTCTCATCTTTGTGACATCAATCTATGCACCGAATCATGAAGTTTGCTTGTTCTCTTAAATATGAGACATGATTACAATTTGAATGACCAGAAATCAGGTCCTTTTAAGTCCTTGATGAACATGGAACTTGTCTGATCAATTTGAGATGGAAAAACACCCGGTCTTTGATAGACTTGTGGGCATTCCTCTCACTGATTTGAAATTGAGCTTGTCCCGGCCTTTGATAGGCTTGTGGGAAATTAGCTCCTCTCTATCTTCATGGCTCCTCCATGAGTTGATGAACTTGTCATTTCGTGGGCGGCATGTACCCGGTCTTGATAGACTTATGGGCATCCCCCACTATTTTGAGATTGACTACACCCGGCTTTTGATAAGCTTGTGGGCAATCAACTCACTGATTAAACCTCATTAGCTCATAGTTTGGCATATCGGCATGTTGATCATGCACAGCCTTCCCATGGCATAATGGGTAAGTAACTCTCTCTTGGGGCATGGTAAGACATTGGGGTCTTTTCATTAGACCTTTGTATGTCCACCTTAAAAAGTTAAGGGGAAGGTTTAGAACCGACCCACAAATTCTTTTAAGTTTAGCCGAGACCATGTGGCGGGTTTTTAGCCGGCCAGATGCTTGCCATCGGTTTGTTGAATTAGTTAATGAATTTTTATTTAATTTATGTGAATTGTTTGTTTTATTTTGATTTTTTTTGAATTATGGGTCAAGAGGCGTGCTTGAAGCCGGCCTATTGCTTTCCCATTTGTTTTGATTCTTTTAAGTTATGCCGAGACCATGTGGCGGGTTTTTAGCCGGCCAAATGCTTGCCATCGGTTTGTTTAATTAGTTAATGAATTTTTATTTAAATTTTCATTTGATTGTGCATTTTACAAGAGAGAGATCTTTTTTTTTTGTCCGCATGGCTTCAAGCTAATGGGCCCGGACCCATTTCCTCCTCCTTGCGCCCGCTGGCTGGTCCAGCGGGCCTCTTTTTCTTTTTCTTTTTAACTCTCTCAAAAGGTGGGCCCCACAGCAGTTGACCGGTGGGTCAACGGGTCTCACGCGGCCACCCGCGCGCGGCCGCAGCGGGCGCACGCGTGGCTCACGCGGCCGTCGCCTCCCCGCGGCTCCCGTCTCCTTTTTTTTTTCATTTTTCCTTGTCGGCTGGGCCCCACCCCTATTTCCACGCTGGACCAATGTCGGGAGACATTATTCCCCCGGCTACAGCGTCTTCCCGGCAGCGGACGGCTCCGCAGGCTCTTCCGGCGACGGTGTGGCTTCCTGCGGCCTCCGACGGCAACTCCAGAGGGAAAAACGATCTTCCAACGGCAACTTCAGGGAAGAAGGGAACCCGGCGAACCTTGTTGGCTGCGGCTTCCAAGCTCACGACGCTCGCGGCACCTGCAGAGGGGCTCCGGCGGGTACAGCTTCAGGCGACGGCTTCTGGCGGCAGCTTCCGGCGGCCTCCCAGCTTCTCCTAGCTCCGAGGACGATAGAAGAACTCCCGGCGGACTCCTACGGCGGTGAGGGAACAACCGGACGGTACTCCTCCCTCTCTATCTCCCTTTTCTCAGCCTCTCTCTCTCTGTTTGTCGAGCTCTCTGGGGGGTGTTCGCGCAGGGGGGTATTCACGCTCTCTCTGCCTCGCCTCCTTTGTGCACGGGGATGCTGGGCTTTTATAGGCTCGGCGTTGTCCCGCCTCCGCCGGGAACCTCCCAAAGTTGGGGTTGCGGCTCCGAGAGGGACTCGGAGCAATCCCGACATATACGGGATCGACCCCCCCTTCCTCTTATCCGCCTATTCCCTTCCTACGACAGTTTCCTGCCATCTCTGGCTCCGGGGGAGAATCCGACGGGAGTCGGTTTCCTTCCCTAATCCGGCAACTTCTCTTCCTTCATTTTTTCTTTTCTTTTTTTTTTGAATGGGCCAGTCATATGAGATGGGCGTGAATGGGCCTGTTTGGGCCGAGCATGCCATTCCTTTTGTTTTCTCCCTTTTTTTTTGAAAATTTTTGGTTACAACAATAACATTTTGGGTCAATTGTACATATATAGTCATTAAAATATTAAGCTATGAAATTTTATCAAACAATAATGTTTAGATGAATATTTGGATGGATTCCATAATAAAATTGGCAATATAAGAAAGAAACTTAACAAGATCATCTAACAAGTTGGGGATAATAATAGGCGGAGAAGATCTAGGTATCACAAGTACTACATAGATATTCTCGTTTCGGCAATCTCGTTTCTCGGACGCACAGAAGAAAAGAGATTCTCAGGAGATCTCGAGAGATTCTCGGGAGATTGCATTCCATGCCGATACCTGATGATGACAACGACTGAATAAAAGACACTGCATAAAAATAACGAAAACAGAAGAAGTTGAAAGAAGCATCTAACCCTACAAGTACCCATAGTTGGCATCACATTCTAATCACAGAAAACAAGAAACAAAACTTACCTGTTGATTTGAGTTAGCAATAGCAGATGTGGCAACAACGGAAGAATATACAGGAAGACTGCCACCAGCCCTGATTCTGTAATAAATGAGTTTGATGTAATCACATAGGGAGCTTCTACAACCATGCATATCATTGTTTCTCTGCAACAAATCAAAAAATTATATTGCCAAAATCCTCAACCTTATTCTGAACTTTTTTAGTTAACAACGCATAGTTCTGTGAGGTATTTACCTGTATACAGGATCGGTAGTAGGAAAAGAATAGAACACATAATGGAAGGATGAAGAGAAAGTTAACCAATAACCGTTGATTGGGGTTGGTGCCACCAGAGGTTCCAGGAAGAGATTCCTTGAGCTGCTTCCGGACATTCTACAGTACCAACAAAATGAAACTGTCACAATCAGAAAAGAAATGTACCCCGAACATTCTTGAGGACAAGAAAGAAGCTAAACCTGCCAGACATCCACAGGCTTTAAAATCCAAGAAGTCCACCAGTCCCATGGTTTAAGGGGGCCTAGAGTGTAATGGATAACTCGAAGTTCTTTCTCATCTACCATCCACTGGATTTATATAAAAGAGAAACAACAAATACCACAAATGAGTATCCCTAACTAATGATGCATTATGAAATGTATAAATATATAACTCAAACGTAACAAACACTGCATATTCAACATTATGCGCCATCCAAAAGTAACATATAACAGAATACAGGCATGTGACTGCATATTGCAGTAACACCAGATTATAGATAATTATCAGTCAGAGCATTAAATATGTAGAAAAAGATAAAAGGGTAAATGAACTATGTTAACCTCCAGGTTAATGCACAAAGCAAAAAAATAAACCTGATTCAAAATAGGCGCCTAGATCGGATTCCATTCCAATCCAACTATTTTGGGGCCGAAATTAGCGCCAAAATGAGCCCAAAATGGTGGCCATGTAGGCGCTGTGCCACCGCGGCATCTTGGTTGAACCAGGTGACTTGAATCTGGTGACTTAAGTCAATCAACCATATCCGTAAGGCATTTAAACTTACGGATATGTCATATCAGGGATCCAAGCCACTTGATAGGGCGGAGAAGATGCAATGGCCACCAGTGCTGTGGTAGCTGCGATGGAGACCAAAATCACGAGAATCAGCTGATTCGAGCTGAGTGCCTGATCTAGGCCGATTCGTTCGATTTCGACCAATTCCAACAAAAAATAGGGGTGGATCTGTGCCCCCCCCTCCCCAAATCAGGTCTGCATATGCCGATCCAATCCTCCAATCTGTTGATTCTGATCCAGATCCACCAATTCTGCGAACCATGGTTTGGGCTCATCTCATGCTCAACGAGACAATAGAAGGGGAGGTAGTAGTGTCACAGCAGATGAGGAATTGGAAGGTTGAACTACTGTTGAAGCACTACTGTTGAAGCTTCGATACGGAAATATGGGAGGTGGAGATGGAGATGGAGACAACCAGCCAACATTGTTGGCAGCGGAGTAAAACTTGTCACTAAAGACCAGCAGTAAGGCCCTCCAGTTAAGAGCATTCTCACTGTCCGGTTGACAAATGGCTGACAACAAGATGGCAACTTAATAGGCCTTAAAATCCAATCTGACACCACCATGACTTTAAAACAACAAAAATAAATTTGAAACATAAGGATTGAATGATTGATACTCATGAAGACTTATTGAGCAGGCCCAATGAGTTTTAACGGTGCAGTATAACCAACGGCAAGGCCCTCCATTTAGAGCATTCCCACCGTTCGATTTATAGATTGGCTAGCAAGTTGGTTCTTTAATATACAAACTGATAGCAGGACAATCCACTCGGAGCATTCTCACTGCTCAGTTTAAAGATTTGCTGAGCTGGCCAGCGGAAGGACCTCCATTCCGAGCATTCCCACTGTTTGGTTTGAAGATTGGCTATCGGGTAAGCTCCAGAATATGCAACTTTCAGAACAGGTAACAGGGCTCTCCATTTGGACACCGCTCAGTTCAGAAATTAGCCGCCAAGTCGGCTCTTCAACATGCAACTCCTATGGCTGGATGTAGGGTCCTCCACTCGGAGCATTCACACTGATCGGTTGATACTCAACTTACCGGGCATGAGTTAATTTTGGCCAGCCCATTGACTTAGAAACTTAATGATAACAATAATTTGGAGATGATACAGTCATTTAGTTAAGAAGATATTGTTAATCACCACAGGAGGCAACTATCAGAAATTCAGACACCCCCTCTTTCACCTCTTTGCAAACGTGATTACACAAGACAAGGTGCTAACTTCTTTTCTCAGCTGAACCTGGCCAGAAACAGTTTGCACGGATACTCTCAAACTTACCACAAGAACCTTTTGGGATCTGTACAATTAAAAAGTAATATTGCGGCAAACAAACTTTGGTCATGCTCTTTGAAGGAATTCATCTTCTTCTGATAGAGAAGATCCTTGGAGTTTTCCTTCTATGCTGCTGATAGGTGGCATCCAGTCACATGTTTGGACTCCTCTATGAGATAAAGGGAGCCCAATATATTTGATAGGAGAAGATCCCCACTCTTTGTTAAAGAACATGGAAAGCATTGATTTGGAGCACTCAAATAAGTTGATCCACAGAAAGTCACGTTTGATCCAGTAAAATCTTTACACCCATTGCATGTTCCAAATGGTTGACCAATATTCAAAGGCTGACGCTTGGTGAAGTCCTCTTGTGCTTTCAAAATAGCTTTAAGTGCTCTGGATTGACTATAATAGAAAAATAATCTCTATCGTTTGTTGGTAGCAGGCAGCTATTCAGGTTCATGATCCAACAAGCAGGGGAAGCCCAGGGGTTTCTGAAACTCCTGCACTGTCTGGGGTCCTGGAATAGCAGATAGAACTTCACATTCTGTTCCAGCAGACCAGTTTATCTAAAGTTCCTGTGCCATACAGCGGCTTAGAATCACAGATAAAACTTCACATTCTGTTAAGAGAGGCCAGGTTGAGCACCTTAAAGCCCAACCCAGCCCAGAACAAAATCAAGCCATATCAGATAAGTCAGGATGGTAGGGCTCATTTTGTTGGTTTCACCTGGATAGAGCATCCAGCAGGGTCAGCATCCAGCAAGACTAGCTCTTTGGTCATGGAACCAAATTGGTCATATCTGATTCCAAACTGTATGAGCAAATCTGACAAACCATGTCAAGTTACCATATTACACATTTTAAATTTTATTATCATTATTTTGTTGTTCAAGTCAATGTATATTCTTAATTTTTGGTAATTTTTATTTAAGCACATGTACTGAATTTTATCTTCTTAGACAATTCTAGGGGCATTCACCAATCAGGTTGACCCAACAACCAAGACCAAACCAGACCACAAATGGTAACCTGGTCCAGTTCACAACCCATGTTCGGATTACTCAAGTTTAAAAAAATCCAACCCAATTAAAATCAAATCGCATCCATATCACTTGTGGTAACTTTGCAGTTAAAGTAAAGTTGAAGATAAAATAGGAGGCTCTTCCTTTTTAAACTGGCCAATGTGGGACTAATCTTCTCCAACCATGCCCACATCCACATTCCAGCAGTCCAGCAGTCCAGCAGTACTCACATAATTACAGGTAACATCTCTCCTTAGTCCCACATCACGCATCTCAAAATGGTAAATTGGGAGAGACAAGTTACAAATATGACTAGACCTTCATCTCCAACGCAGATCTTAATAGGGTGTTTGGTTGCTCTTTTTTAATTTAGATAATCTTGTTTTTGAGGTAAAGATCATCTTCTAATTTAATACCAATTTTAAAATTACAAAAACATAGTGTTTGTGTGTTTGGCAAAACTGTCAAAAATTTTAAAAATTGTAAAATGTGTTTGAATATATTTTTTAAATTATAGAGTTTGAATATAATTTTTTCCTTGAATAGTTTTGATTTTAAAACTTATTTTATGGTGTATGGTAATATAAAAGTTAAAATTTAGAGAATATATAAGAGACATGGTTGATAAAAATAACATAATTATTAAAAGTGTTTGAGAAGTGTAAGTGAGAAAGTGGAGTAGTGGGTACAGGCAGCCACGCTCTCACATCACCTGTAGGTCTTCCGTATCTATCTTAAAAGCAAAACAACTCGAGTTGTTTTTACTATGAGAGAAAAAGGTAAGAAAAAACATCACATTTAGATTTGGAAACACCCGGCCAAACGCATAGCAATGCATCCTTCTCTCTTATTTTTTTTATTTTAAGATAGAAGAGAGCCTAAAAACTATATCCAAACACCCTATAAGTCTTAACTGGGCTTTGCAAACATTTTGACCAAAAAATTTTGATTTTTTTATTCCTCGGATCAACCAGAACCAATCTGATTAAAGATGGTTTGGTCTTGTTGGGTTAATAAAAAAATCTCTTTAAACAAAACCAAACTGACCCATGAACACCTCCATACAATTCTAATTTACACACCATCTTATCACCTAAATGCCAAGAATCCTTTGATTTCATCACCTTGATAACTATAGAGAGCATATCCTAAATAATTAAGGTAGAAACAATCATACAGAAGTTATTTTCAGGTTTTATGATTGAACTAACTTAAGTCAACTGGTATACGTAGTTCAAAACAGCTGCAATCATGTAAAGACCACATTGTTAAGTAACAAGTGGCATCTAGAGGTTAAATGCAACTCAGGATGGGAAGCACGTAGTTTGCCTATGTTACTCCCAACTCCCAAACTTCTGATAGACATGAGAACACCTCTAATTATCAACAGGAAATCTGAGCTAACCTCCTAAGCCACACAATTCTTTATAAGAGAAGAGTAAAATAATCAAGAAGTTTAAAGAAATAAAATACTTTTTCAGTTAGAATTTTTTTAGCAAAGTAACCACCTTATTTGCCAGCATATATAGACCAACATCTGCATTGTATAAGGTAGAAAGTCGCTCCATCTCAGGGACTGGCCTAGAATCCCTTACATCCACAGGTATGCTTGGATCAAAGATGTGAGCATTTGCAAAATCAGCAAAATATGAATTGAGGAAGCCCTGATCTCCTATCAAAGAACCATACATCAGATAATTAACAATGAATATATTTATGCTGCATAATATATACTGAAAAAAATCAAGAGTTAGCTCAAGTTAATAGAATAGGTAAGCTGCTATTCGCAGCTAGGATCTTTCCTTAGAAAACATATCCATTTACAAAACCATACAATTTGCCACTACAAAAAATATTTCACTCCTAAGAGTATTGGACAAGAGGGGATACAAATGCACCTCCCCCGTAATTGGATGGCATCATACATCAGGTGTTCCCAGCTTTGGATGAAGGGAGTCAGGTGGGTTCTTTACAGTTAGTTCCAAGTAAATGATGTCTACGGAGAGAAGATTGAACAAAAATTAAATAGTGAGTAAATTTTGGTTTGGCAAAATTTTGGTATATGATAAGTCCTTGTATAAAATACATTTTTATTTTAAAATTTTGGTCAAATTTTTGCATTCATCAAAAATACAAAAAATAAATAAATTGTGTAATATGATTAAACTTCAAAAAATTGAGACAAAAAATACTGAGGTATTAAGCATAAAAAGTCCTATAGAAATAACCAACTATACATACATAATATTTATCTTATTAAAATTTGAATAGTACATTTTTTCCAAAAACATTCAACATATAGAAACAGCGACTTAGTTTTGCATATAGGATGCAATGCAAGATCAAAAATAAAAAAGAGTAATTTTCACAAGATAACACTATAAATGCAACTACAAAAAGAAGATAAGAAGGCCACACATAGGTCTTAAACTTGTACAACAAAAATAAAGATAGGACATGCAGCAATTTAAAAAACAAAAAAGAATTAAAGAGAGAAAGCATAGAGGATGGAGATATGAGAGAATCGAAAAAAGATAGAGAAAGAGAAAGGGAGCATACAGCAGCACAAGAGAGAGAAATTTTACTGCAGCATATAGTGCGGTGTACAAACTGTACTTATTCACACCTTCAAGTAAATTTCAGATACATTTTAAATATCTAATAAATAGCCGGACAGCAAGAGGATGCATTAAATACTTCATGTAATTCACACACATTCAATACTTGAATTTACCATGGTATGGACAGGAATTTCCCTAGAAACGTAGCATCATCCGTTTATGAAGCAGCTTGCAAAAGAGTTACATCATTTGACAAACTGTCTTGGGTAAACCGGTCCTCAGGGTTCATGTGGTCTTCCTGAGAGAGCAGTGGCTAGAATTTGGCCCATTACATTGTTTTTCTGATAAATGGAGTCAGCAACTTCCTATAAGCTTTACAGAATGTTAATTAATTACTTTTTGGATCAAAAGGGATGATAAGGTCTTTCACGGATAATTGAAAATGCCCAAACTCTTCTGAAGATAGACTGTTGGGATATTTCTCTCGCTGCTTGCTGTAAAATATTTGGTAGGGTTGTAACAGCAGAACCCTCGAGCAAGGGATCATTAATGTTTTTAGCATTGTATTTGTGTTCTCTTCCATAAACCATTTTCTTAACAGTTGTTACCTTCGTTCACCATCTAGAGAAACACCCATTTGCAGCAGCAACTGTTTTTATGAGGATTTGTTTACAGACCATAGCAATTGGAGTCTGCTTCTGAATCTAGCAAATTGTCAGATGATAAAGCACTTTATCTTGCATAGGTTTTTACAGAAGCAGAGGTGTTCAGTGCAGTTCAGTCTTTGGATCCTTTTAAGGACCCTGAGCCAAATGGTTTCTCTATATGGTTTTATCATAAATAATAGCACATTATCAAAGAGAACTTAATAGAATAGTGAAAGAATTTGAAGCTTATCCAAGTTGTAACAAACAGCTAAACTCTTGCTCTATGCATAGATTACGGAATCGGTGGAATCGGACCGATTCCGACCGATTCCGGAATCGGATCGGTGGATTCCGATCCGATTCCTGGCGGAAGGACCGATTCCGGGAATAATTCCGCGGAATCGGTATGAATCGACTGGAATCGGTCGGAATCGATCCGATTCCGACCGATTCGTTGTGGAATCGGTCGATCCGACCGATTCCGATGGAAGACCGGTTGAACCGGCCCCGGTTCGATTCCCGGTTCGAACTGATTCCGGCCCTAAAAGGGCCGGAATCGACCGCCGCGGTCGATTCCTTCGATCCTGCGGCGGTAGGGCTCGTCTCCGGCGATTCCGCGGCGATTCCTCAGCGATTCCGGCATCGATCCGGCGATCCAGGCTCGATCCGAGCGATTCAGGCAGCGATCCGTCGATCCGGGGGCGATTCAGCACCGATTCCGGCGATTCCGGCGATTCCCTGGGCGATTCCGGCGATTCCAGCGATTCCAAGCGATTCCTTCAGCCGATTCCGCCGATCCAAGCTCCGATCCGCCTTGAATCAACGTCTTCTTCGATCTTTGACCAGTTTTTGGTAAGATTTCTTCGCCGAAAACTTCGTACGTCCATTCTTACGCGTTTCCGACGAGTCCGAGCGTCGTTAAACGTTGTGATTTCCGACCGAATAAGTCCGTCCAAGTTTTAAACTATCCGTTTAAGTTCATTTTGCACGGGAAAAATTCCGGATATCCCGTACGTTAATTTGCGACGATTTCCGGCAACTACGTAACCCTTTAAACATACCGAATAGTGTGTTACTTGGGTTGTCTGCTTCCCGAACAGCGTCTAAATCATTTTTTATGTTATCTAATCATTTTTAGTGCATTGTTTACAATTTTTGCAGATACAAGCAATGGCCGATCAAGGTGGCGCAGCACCAGCACGTGCTTCCGACGTGGGTTGGGAACACGGGCATATGGTAGACCTAGTCAGGAAGAGGGTGCAGTGCAAGTGGTGCGGGAAGGAGATGAACGGGGGGTGTTCCGCTGAAACAACATATTGCGGAACAGTGGGAATGTAAAGAAACGTGACAAGGTGCCCGGGGAGAAGAGTGAGGAGATGAGAGGATACATGACAGTAGAGCCTCTCAACGGGCTGTTCGGATCGAGCGAGAGGGAGGAGTTGCGGGACGAGCTACTCGAGAGGAGGAGGGACCGCGATTTGCCTACCTCCAAAGGGAAAGGCAAGGGGAAGGCGGCGGCTCGGCGGAGCCGGAGAGCGAGGACGAGTCCACGGACTCCGAGCCGAGACGTGCTAGGCACGCCAGCAAGCGTGCATCGGGCGAGGAGGAGGACGGGGAGGAGGGGAGCGGGGAGGGTCCGGGTCCAGAGTTGACACGGCTTTGGGCCGATCAGCATCGGCTCGCCCTACTCGGGACCGAGAGCCTGACCCCAGGAGACAGGAGCCCTACCGCCGTTCCACTTCCACCAGCACTCGATTTACACCGAGTGACGAGTATTTATTTAGGAAACAGAGTGTTGGGCAGATGGGGATAAAGCAGGCAATGAAAGGGGTGAAGGCTACAGGAACGGCTGCAAAGAGAGCCGTTCGCCACATTGTCAAATGGTTTTTACATGCAGGTATCACTTTTTAAATTAAAATTGACATTATGCCTGTTTTATTTACTAAAACTTAATTTTACCCTGATCCCATTTTTTTTAACTTGATGTAGGCATCCCAGCACATGCAGCCACCAGCCCCTACTTCCAGACGATGGTGGATGCCGTGGGTGAGGCTGGACCGGGTTTGCAAGCCCCGGGCAGCAGACACATATACGGCGCTGGCCTGGATGAGGAGGTCCAGGAGTTGAGGGAGTGGATGGACGGGTTCAAGTTGGTGTGGAAGGAGAGGGGTTGCACAATCATGTGCGATGGGTGGACAGGTATCACCAAGAGGAGTATGATAAACTTCTTGGTGTACTGTTCTGAGGGGACTACATTCTTGAAGTCGGTAGATGCTTCTGGGAAGATTAAAAATGCCGACTTCATTTTTTCTCTGATGGATGGAGTGGTGGAGGAGATGGGGGAGGAGAATGTGGTTCAGGTTGTCACTGACAACGAACCATCATATAAGGCGGCTGGGAGGAAGTTGATGGAGAAGAGGAAGCACATCTTCTGGGTGCCCTGTGCAGCACATTCCATAGATCTCATTTTAGAGGATATAGGCAAGGAGGAGGGTGTATCTACACTTGTCAGGCAGGCGCAGACCATCACATCTTTTATTTATTCGCATCCCCGCCTCCTACATATCATGAGATCTCACACAGGAGGGCACGATCTTGTCAGGCCCGGTCCGACACGATTTGCCACGAACTTCATTGCGCTGGAGAGTTTACACCGGCACAGACATGCATTGGTTAGGTTCACACAAAGCGAGGAGTATTACAACTATATGGTGGACAACCTGCATGACAAAAAAGAGCAGTTGGAGATTCTTGTCAGGTCTGAGAAGCAGATCACTGACAAGAGGTTTTGGGAGAGGATTGCCTACAATTTGGCAATCATTGAGCCACTGGTAGTTGTCTTGAGGTTGGTAGACTCAGATGACAGGGACCAGATGGGCACACTGTATGATGCTATGGACCGGGCAAAGCTGAAAATTAAAGAAAAAAATCCCAGAGGTTACAAAAAGTGGTGGAAAATCATTGATGACCGATGGGACAAGACCTTGCACCACGATGTCCACGCTGCAGTAACTTGGTTCTAAAATTATTTTTGATGTATAATTATCTTATATGCACGGTGTTAACTAATAAAATCTTGCAGATACTTTTTGAACCCCCGCATCCAATATGGAGGACAGTGGTGAACGACAACGAGGTGATGCGGGGTACACTTGCAGTTATCCAGCGGCTGTGCCGATCTCAGCAGGACAGGATAGAGGCTGAGATAGAAGTAAGTTAGAGTTCATTAAATACCTTGGACTAGCATTACCAGGCAACTAATTTTTTTATTTAAATGTTTCAGATGCAGAAGTACAAGATAAGGGTCGGTGTATACTCAGATACTGACCTGAAATATTCAGTTGACAAAGTGTCACCTGGTATAGTAATAGTTTGATGAGCAATTTCTTTTCTTTTCATACAAGTTATTCTTGATGATGGGCTAATTGTTTTCCTTTTCTCTTCTTGTGTTTTTCTTGCAGCTGAGTGGTGGGTTCAGGTGAACACCAGGAGTGGATGGAATCCACTTGCGGCCATTGGTATCAGGATTCTGAGCCAGAGCACCGTTCCTCCCACCGCGAGAGGAACTGAGTACATTCAACCTGATACATACAAAAAGGAAGAACAAAGTTGACCTCGGACCGGCCGAGAAGGCCGGTCTTCGTCATTATAACGTGAGGCCGCGCATAAAGAACATCGAGGATCGGCGAGAAGATCGGCGAGGAGCGATTTGCACGGTTCGCGGGTGGCCCGTACGAGCGAGGCATTCCTCCGCCACACCACCACCCGAGGAGGTGGACATGGACCAGATTTTCCAGGAGGAGCATGCACTTGCCTCCTGGATAGAGGAGAGGGAAGCCAGGGATCACGCAGCTGAGTTTGATCCCGATGACCGTGCATGGGCAGAAGGAGAGTTGGATGGTGTTGAAGCCGAGGAGGATGCTCCAGCTCCACCTCCATCTACTTCTCAGACTCAGGCAGGGCCTTCTTCTGCCCCAGCAGCTATGGGGCAGCCACCTGCAGCTTTAGCCCCAGCCAGGCCTGTCAAATGGGCGGGCTTAACCCATCGGCCCGTCAAATATTCGGACCCGGGCTGGGCTCAAGCCCTTCAAACAAGTTAAACGGGTTGGACGAATAAGCTCAGCCCTCGTTTACTGTTCAATCGACGGCCCGTTGATCTGGCCCGTCGAGAGCCCGTCAGCCCGTCACGACTCACGGAGGCTGAAGCCCTAGAGCAGGTGCAGCCACGGACGTGACCCCGCGGCGAGTTCGCCCCCTTCTGTTGCCCCGGGCTCCTGGTCACCCTCGCCTTTCTTCTTCTTCTTCTTCCTCCTCTTCTCCACCACAGCTACTCCCGCCGCTTCCGCCACGGTGTCCGCCAAGGGCCGCCTTGCGTCCTTCTCCGTCGAGAAGCTCCACCGTCGCCTGCCCTCCCCCCCCCTTCGGAGCCGAAACTGACCCTGTTAGCGTCTCCATCGGCGGAGAAGCTGGACCTGCGGCCCTCCCTGGAGGAGCTCGTCCTGCGACAGACCGAGTCGACGGCGACGTTCAACCCCGTTGACATCGGCTCCGTCGTGAAGCTGCACAAGTCGGATGAAGGTCAGCGGACGGCGGGGCAAGAAGAAGAAGAACCCTAATGACGCGGGGAGGAAAAATTGGCCGACGTACTCGAGCTCGAAGCTTCGGCCTTCAGAACCCATGGCCGCGCACAGACGGGAAATAACCCACGGCGGGAGGATGGCATCCTTTATCTCGATTGTATAGCAAGTGCTTGGATTCTGAAGGGATTTGCCATCATCTGTGTCGGATCCGCTGGAGAAAGCAAGCGTATCAGCTCTCCTAATCTCCTTGCATTTCCCTTGGAGCGAGGAAACAAAAAGGACGATTGAGGGGATCCTTTCTGCGAGGTGGTGCATCCACGGATTTTGAGGCGGAAGGAGGTTTCGCTGCAAATTAAGGAGTTTTTAAAGGTTAGAAACATAAATGAATGAATGTATGGATTCCCTCTTTACACTGTGGGCCTGTTTGTTTTATTGTAATTCTCTTGTTTCAAAATCACTTATTTAAGTTCAAGTTCCTTTTTGGATTTTAAAACAACAGTTTTTGTTTGGTTAACATCGTAAAAGTCATGAAAAACAAAGTAGGGATTAAAAATGATACTGTCAATGCCTTAACCAAACAGGGCATTAGTTTTCCTTCACTCATAAACTATGCACAAGAGATACAGAAACAGGAAAGGGATTTGGGAACTGTACTTGCCTGCAGCGAATGGTTACCAAGCGAACCCTACTTCTCACAAGACCACAGAGAGAACTAGATTACAAAGAGCGATGCCAAAATTCTAGTGATTTTGCAGCAACCGTAGGTGTTGAAAACTGTTAATTTCGAATTATCTTTGTTGTGCTTAGTGGGCTATACAAGTTGATTTTAAAACAAGAGAACAAGTTACTATCCATCTGTACCTCTATTAAGGATGTCATTGTTACCATTTAGTAGAATCAGTCTTTTTTTTGCTTGATTCATGTTTCTAGCTTTGTAAACTTTAGGCTTCAATGGTTCTACTTTAACAAATAGAGAAAACTATGCTATTTATTTATTTATTTTTTGTTTCAATTCCAAGATGAAAAGTGGAGGATTATGGATTGTGAAAGGAAAGTGAGACGGGGTAAACCTAGATTAACTTAGAGGACAACAATGTAACATAATTTGAAGATTTAAATCTTTCTGAAGAGATGGCTTTAAATCATTTAGATTTGAGATAGAGAATCAACTAGCCAACTGATGAGGATCTCCATTGGTGAACGAAAGAGGAAGATGTTAGTGGAAGGTCTGTGCTGGCTGTCCCAGTTGAGACCTCACAGCTCCAAGGATGGGCAGCTGGTTCTCCCAGCAGGAACCCTCGTGGCAACATAAACGGCAGGACCAGGACCTGGATTGGGATCGGCTGATCCTGACTTGTAAACACCAAACAGTCATAATCAGGTACTCGTCTAAAATTTGATTTACAAATTTTACATATTTTTAAATGGGTTCTGCACATAAATTAAGATTTCAGATTTTTGTTCAGCTCTCCTGCAAATTCTGTACATTCTAAAATTTTGGAATTTGGAATTTCCAGAATCGTCCCTCTTGCAGAATTTTTACAACTTCAGATTTTCTGATTTACACATTTTCGGTTTCTGACCTCTGATTTCCAGATTTTTGTTCCAGACTTCAGATTTTCAGACCTCTATTTTTTGGATTTTGAAATCTTTCAGTTTTCATATTTTTATGACAGATTTGGGTCTCAGATTTTCAGATTTTATGGTGTGTTTCAGATTTTTAGTTTTCTGGATCTTGTGCACATTTTGCAGGTTCAACTTTCAATTAAATGTGATTACATGTTAAGGATAAAATTCTTCTTTCATATTGGGTTAGTTTGTTAGCTATTTAGTTCTTATTTTTAATGGATTAACCATTTGTACTTAATCGACTGTCATGGCAGAGCCATTGCTGTACTACCTAGAGATTCTTAGGGCTAATGCCTTTTCTTTTATTCACTATTTTTTGTTTCTTTTACATCACTCGGATTCTGCAACATCGTTCAGAAGAGAGAAATATCTTCTTATGCCCACTATTCAGCTTTTATCTGATGTGTTTTATCTAATTACGAAATTTGCAGCTCCTAAGGTGATGGAGAAGAACAAAAAGTCTTAATTGGGGAGGTTATAAAAAGCTTCCGGATATTCTGAACAGATACCATGCTTTTAATCAAGTCTTCTGGAACTAGGAATTTAGCTGTTCAAGTCATGGAGTGTTGCCGTTATTTGTTGTATGATTTGCTGAATTATGTGAGATTTGAAGCTTCTATTTAGTATCCCATCTTTTGATTGTTGTGTACTTGTGTCTCATACGTATGTGATGAAATCTCATATACCAAGATCTTTTAGATTGGATATGCACAGTATATCATGTTTGTGACAAAGGAATCATTGGTCAGATTGTATTGTTTTTATTTCTTAAATTATGACAATTCACAAATTGATAGGTGTTCTATTTTTTTGATTTTATATTTAGTTGAGTTATGAAATTTACGGATGATTTTATAATCTCTTTGTGATTTTTAAAATTTTTCACATTTTTATTAATTTTCTGATATTTGTAGAATTTTTATTTATGACTGTTTTACAAAACTGAAGCCCGTTGGGCTGACGGGCTTTGGCGGGCTAAAGCCCATTTACACAATTTAAGCCCGTTGGGCTTTCTACGTGGGCTTGGGCTTGGGCTCTATGTATATGGGCTTAAGTGGGCTTGGGCCGGGCCAGCCCAAGCCCGGCCCATTGACACTCCTAGCCCCAGCTCCAGCTCCAGCTCCAGTCCCAGCAGCCGCTACCCAGCCCATTCGCAGTCCGGGGAGAACGAAAACAAAGGTGACTGCACGGAGAATGGGAGGATTTGCAAAGTTGAAAAAAACTTTGGGTTCCGGACTTTCTGGTAGTTCAGAGATGGCTGAAGAGGTAAAGAGAAGGAAGTTAGAGGTCAGGCGTCCTGTCAGCCCAGATGACAGTACGCAGGCTCCTTCTCACTCCTCAGGTGATGATGACGAGGAGTGTATACCAGCGACGCAGCCATCAGCAGCAGCTGAGTCACCTGATTCACGGTTTCCAAAGCCGTATTACACGCTGGATGAGCAGACACCGCAGTCTTATATTATGGAGCCACAGTATCCAGCATTTGGCCAGGTTGACCAGCAGTGGATTACACCACCAGCTCCACCATCCTCTGCTTACGTCCCGGTCGTCCCGCAGTCCGATCCATACGACCTTGATGGCATGGCATCGGCATTATTTTCATATGGATATGGTCCCGGACAGTATTCAAGACTGAGCACGAGGGAGGAGCGTCACGAGCAGCAGGGAGAGGAGGACGACCCACATCTTTATCCTAGATATTGGTAGTAGATTGATATGATGTAATTTTTTTTTGATGTATCAACTCTTTGATATTTGAATAAATGGAATTGGAATATGTACTTAACTTTCAAGTCTTCAAGTCTTCAATTGGTGTTCATTAGTATTTGTATGATGTGGTTTTGTGGATATCATGCATTGGTGATTTTTTAAAATTTTTCTAACTCATTTCCTATTTTTTTAGAATTTTTTCTGAATTTTTTGAATTTTTTTGACGAAAAAAAAAATCCAAAAAAAAAACCGATTCCGACCGATTCCGGAATCGATTCCCTTCCCAGGAATCGGCCGATTCCGGCCGATTCCGATTCCGGAATCCTTGGCTCTATGGTTTTGGAGCCTAAAAAAGAGTGTTACCGAGGTTAAAGATCTCAAACTCATCAGTCTTACTAACTGAAGCTACAAAACTGTGACCGAAGTCGTGTCTAACAGGCTGAGCAAATTAGTTGAAAACTTGGTTAATCACTCACAATCAGCTTTCATTCAAGAAAGACATATTGGACAACTTCATGGTAGCATATAAATGTATTGATGATTAGAAGTCAATGAAGAAGTATGCATTGCTGAAATTAAATTTTGAGAAGATTTATGACAGAGTGAACTGGATTGGTCTTTCCAGAGCCATGCAACAGATGGGATTCAGCCACTGGTAAATTAATTGGGTTTAGTGTTGGTACAGCAAAGTTTTCGAAGGACGTCAACGCAAGTTCTTATGGTTTCTTTGGGAGTTTCAGAGAAATTAGACTGGGTGATCCTATCTCATCTCTTCTCTTTATCTTGGTGGGGCAAGTTTTGAGTTCAATATGAGAGA
Organism: Cryptocoryne crispatula var. balansae; assembly: GCA_036172225.1. Taxonomy (NCBI): domain Eukaryota; kingdom Viridiplantae; phylum Streptophyta; class Magnoliopsida; order Alismatales; family Araceae; genus Cryptocoryne; species Cryptocoryne crispatula. The sequence continues at coordinate 9,685,609 of CM069922.1, read as the reverse complement.
ATTGAAGTGGGTACTAAACGAGAACATATCACATATCTCCAATTTGCAGATGATACCAGCTTCTAAAACACTGTATGTAACTGTAAAATTGCTGAACAGTTCACAAAACCATGCATAATCTGCAGTTGGCTTTAAATAGAAAATGCATGTGCAATGTTTATAGTAACCACAGGTTACTATTGGTGCCAGGGACGAGGGCATGATAAGCATGATAACACAGTCACCTAATAAACTTTATTTGGGCATTCCAAAACACTTCACTATTTGCTATTATAAAAACGCACCAGTATAGGTTGTAGACGGGTTAGCTTCACATTCCGAAACAACTATTACGGATTTCAGTAAAGAGAAAAAAACAGCACTGTTGCTATCTCCAATTTTTCATCAGTTCCAGAGTAAGAAATTAAAATTTTACAAAAAGGTTTTACATTTAAAATCTACTTCTTGACAAAAAAATATCGAAATTTATCAAATATGTGACAAAATTATGAGCATGATAAATACTACATGAAAAACATAAGAACACATGAAAAACATAAAAACAATATAAGCCTTGCAAGAACTCTGAAGTAGAAATATTATTGGAATTGGAAATCAGAAATGAGTGATGAATCAAAAATTTTCTCTTCCCTTATCCTATAGGCATATCTATCACTGCAAATATCCATCTACAAGACCAACAAATATCAGTTAATATTTTGGCAACTCATATTTTCCCTAAAAGCTCAGATAAGTAAAAACTTTTACAGCCCTGACAAATTTAGATAATAAGACTAAAATTACTGAATAAGGGCCGTATACACCAGGTATGATTGGCTCCAAACAAAAACATATGGTAAATTTGTAATCAACGCATCCAAAACATTGGATAAGACATCATAACAAGAAGTTATAAAATTTTCATGTTAATCTACTAACAACATTGTTAACATCGCAATGAAAAAATTAATAAAATTCCTTGATGGAAATAAAACATTTATCATGCCCTTATTTATAAACTATGGCATCCTTAATCAGCCATTTAAATTTCCATGTTGAAAACAATCTCTATCAAGACTTCACTTTTATCAGTGTGCAAAACAAGCTTAATTTAACACAAAGCACATGTTACACGAGCACTATTGAATATCATGGATCATGAATGAGAAAATTAAACAAAAAGAGTCATAAAGTGAAGTGAGAACCTCCAGTATAAGAAGGCAGGGAGTTCATTTTGGCCATCATGTCCTCATAAACAGACACAGATGGCTCAACAACCATGACTCCAGAATTCAACCTCTCAGAATGCTTCAAGTTTGCACAAAATTTCCTGCAACTAAAGAGGTCCTCAATACTCTTGACAACAATAGTATCTGCATCGAGGTACACAACTGCAAAAGAGAACCTTGTTCAGTAAACTCCTTTAAAACATGTCTGTCCTTAGAAACATTAGTTTTGACAAAAATATTTTAGCAGTCTATTCGTTCTGCACATGTTTATCCGTATTTATACTTTTTTTCCAACACATCAAAAAGAATAGTTATCTATTGACAAGTAAAATGACTTACCTTTCTTGTACCTTGTCATGTTAAATATTTTCAGCTTCGTGTAGACACCCCAAAATCTTTTCGGCCTTACCCGATTTGGATTTGACAATAGACTAATGAGTTCCACAATCCAACCATCAGCCTACACAGATGTCCAAAATATAAACAATGCCAGAAATTTGTACTTAGCAAGTTGTAAGAGATAAATAAAAAACAATAGTTTTCAAAACAAAAAGGTATTTTATCTATGGTTGTCTATATTATGTGCCAAACATCAAGTCGATGTAATATAATTAATGATATTGTAAGAATAAGAGGTCTCTAAGATGAGCAAGTAGTTGTTTCAATATTGATCACCCAGGTGGCAGCCTAAGCATTTCAAATACTTTTGTCAACATATGTATAAAACACATACTTTAAATGCATAAGAGCTAACAAAAACTTTCTAAAGGGCAATCTATCAAGCTCATGGAAAAGGTAAACAAAAAGTTTTTGTATCCATACATTCGCAAATATGTAGTGGTTTAGTAAATAGTCTCTAACTCTTTAGAAGAGTTGTCTAAAATCTCGTCATCTCATCAATTGTCTCAAGTAACATTAATCTACAAATTCAATAGAGGCAGGGCAACCATGAAAAGAAGATCAACGATTTAGCAAACCACACTAGTCTTCCATGCTTGTCAACAGGGTGATTGCTTCTATAATATAGTGAAATAAAAGCGCACAACCATTGATCCTGAACTTGATAAGAAGAACATGTACTAACCTGAAAACCAATGCAGACCCTTGCATTGCCAATATTACACTAGCAAGTTCTACATAATCAAGCCACCGGCAATGTGACCTTTGAATTAATATAACACGTGGCATACCAGTTCATACTGGATTTGTCTTAAAATAATCATTGTAAATGACATGTACGTCTGCTAATATTATTAAGACCTTATTCCACGTTTCAGAATTCTAGGAAAGAGCCACTTGAAATAAGGCAATAAAAATGAAACAGGAAAGGTGTCTACGTATGTCATGTACATGCATCAGAATTAGCAGCTCTCAGAATCAGGAACGCTTCCACCATTCCTCAATGTTAAAATCGTCTTCTCAAGACTGTCATTCATACAAATGCTGAGCAGCAGATTTTATGGCTAAATTTTTATTCTTTTCAGAAAACAAACATTAGTAGTCGCTTATCAGGTAAACAAAGATTTGTAAGGCAAGAGAGCATATAGCTATTTAGGTAAAAGCAGACTAGATGTGTAATCATGACTTTTCATTGAATAAAATTGTGGTACAGATGAAGTTCCGGGCTGTAGATGCAGGACAATATTGCCACGAGAGATGTGCTTCCTGGGAAACAAGTTTGTCAAATGAAAATAATTTGTTTAGGAAAGCCTGGGGAAAGGACAGAGACTATAGGATAAAAATTTATAAATAAGAGAAAAATAAAAAATATTATAAAAATATATTTTATCAAATGCATGTATCTAGTTTCTACAATTTAATAGATTATGGTATGACCATCTGCAGATAAACATTATCTATTTGTGCACGTGTGCATGCATGTATCCCTTTTATTTCTGGTAGGCCATTTCCTATTTCATTCCCTGCTTTTGTTTCCGCCATGTTTGAAACCATGTTGGTGGTGTTATGGAGGTATCCATGATTATAAAAAGACTAAAGGAGTGATACAAAATGTTAATTCTGAAGGTTGCTAAACTGTTGATGAATGGATTCCAGCTGGTTAGTTATCCGTGTACAGAGGTATTAGACAATGTGACCTGTGCATACCTCTTCGTCTTCTTGGGTCATATCTTAAGTATGTCGTAAAGAAAGTTTGTAGAGAAATTGTGATGAAAGTATTAAAGTAGGCAACAAAGCTGTAATTATTACCCCCATCAATATGCTCATGATAACATTCTCGTCTCGGCCAACAAGATGAAGTAGTTTTCCACAAAGCTATAATTAAAATCAATTGATAGATGCAGCAACTATGTCTTGCTTAAATCAGAGTTATCAGGAGTGAATGTGGATCGCACTCCTTTGGCAGAATTTTAAGAATGGCAGGAAATGCATGCAGAATCCACCAACCTGGAACAGAATTGGCCAATACCAGATAAGGATTAGCCTATGCTAATCCCATTCTATATTGGCAGTCTGATCTGCCTCCGGATTCCCGCTGGAATCAACCAAATCAGACAAGGTCCAAGCAATCCGGATCAAAATCGCATAGATCAGTTTGGATCCGCAGCCCAGATACGAGCTGATTGGAGATCAGGTCGGAACTTTAACTGTCTCTCTCTCTACCTCTCACTCCAGCACCGACATCAACGCCAATGCCGCTGGAGCAGCCACCGCCTGTTTGAAGTGCCCTGCTACAGAAGAATGCTGCTGCTGCTGTATGAGTGGATCGCCTCTCGCAATGGTGGCTGCACCAAGCTGCAGGTTCCATTTGAAGTGCCAACTTTGGATCTGTCCCTCTGATGACCACATTAGGTTAGTCCACCCGGATCTGCTAGGGTCCACAACCAGATCTAGCAGATTTGATGACGCTGGCAAAATTTTCCTTATTTATTTCAGATTTCTCACTATTTTTTCAATTTACTCAAAAAATGGATCCGGTCATATACTGCATTAGAATTTCTTCATGTGGATCGGCTGATCTGATCCAGATTAGAATTGGGAACAGCAGTACCGACCTAGATCCCAATTCTGACTCGGCTTTCCTTGATGGTAAGTTCATCCTTGCCTCAATATAGAATCCTCATACAGGTTACTTGGCAGTGAAGCAAATTCCCTATGTAGGCCCTTCTCTGAGTCAAAGGTTAAGTTGCCATTATCATATTTAGATCCCTATAAAGTGCCAAGTCATACTCATCCCAAAGAGATGGGAGAGAGAGATGTGGGTGCTCCAGCAATTTTGGAGATGCCCCTCGTGGGTCAGGGTCTCATGTCAGAAGCTATGGAGATCACTCAGTGAAGAACTCGATGTAGACAATGGTCAGGCGGAAGCTGAGGGGTTCTATGCTATCTGGCTATGTTATACAAGGCTTGAGCCAAGGAGCAGGTTGCCTCGCCTCAGGTACTTAGGGCAGATGTCTAGAAGTAAGGTATAATAATTTTGTAATATATATTATTTTGAGTATACAAAAATTTAAAATGCAGCAAGCAACATAAGAAGATTACAAAACTTTAAAACAAATAAGAGAAATAACATTAAAACAAAGTAGAAAAAAAATGCTGCAACTTAATAACCATCTCTGCATAAAAAATAAAATACAACAATAAATAACATAAAAATTTACAGAAATTTAAACCAAGTGAAAGCAATATAACAAACAAAAAAAACCCAATTAAAAATTAGGAAGGTTAAGAAAGTCACAGTGGCTAGTGAAGGAGCTACAGCAGGTGGAGAAAGACACTTGTGCGACGAAGGGCATAGAAAGAAGGAACAGTGGTCTACCAAAAGAAGAGAATGCCTCAGCTACATCTCTAAACAAAGGGTACTTCTGCAGTGGCGACCAGCAAAAGAGGTGGTGACCACTGGCAGAGGAGGATGCTTTGGCAGCATCCGCAGGCAGAGAACAACCCTCATGCGGCACTGACAGATGGAGGAAGAACCTCTTGTGGCATTGAAAGGTGGCAGAGGATGGTTCAATGGTGGCTGGCAGTGGTGACCAAAAGAGGAAGAAGCTTGAAAGGTGAAGGATCATTCAGTGGTCACCAGTGCTGGTGACAGGCCAAGAAGAAAGAATAGACGGCGATAGGGCTAGGAGGAGATAAGAAAGAAGCTTGCAGTTGAGGCTGAACCAAGTAAGAAGGGTTTGGCAGCGACGTTCAGCGGTGGATGCTCAGCAACGGAAAATGGTAGGGGAATGTCTTCCGGCAGCGGCACATGGTGCAGTGGCGCTAAGGCAGAGGGGAGTGTCCGTTTGTCAAATGGGAAGAGGAAATGGTGAGGGTGGGGTTCACATCATGGTAAGGGTTAGATTAGTCAATCGAATACCAACCAGTCCGGATACAATAAGCTTAAGTGAAGCGGATCTATTGAAATCAGATTCTTTTTATGAAAACTTGGCAAACATAAACTCCCAACCAGATGTCATTTGTTGAAGAACTTGCCACTTACATCTACAACCTGTGTTTTACAGTAACAAGAAAGAAACAATAGACAACCTTTTCTTCAAATGTGAGATCATCAATTTCCTATGGAAAGTACTTTTCAATAGTTGGAAGATATAATGGATGGAACCTAACAGCATTATACACGTACTACATAATTTGCCAACTTTGAACCTGTTGTCTGTGGCCTTCGGAAACTTTGGAGGCTCATTATACCAGCTATAGAAGAATCTTTGATGAACAATTTGAAAAGCCCAACTTGATCCTCCTTTATGTCGTTTGTTAAAGATTGGTTCTTAGGCACAATCTGGAGAACCTCTATCTGAAGCATCTTTCAGTAGCAAACTTCAGTCCTACCTTTCCTTCCTAGTGTAGTTATATCTTTTTCTACCGCCTTGGTAGATGAACCTCCCCTTTTGATGGAACCTCCTCTTTCCTTACATTTCTGTACTTTCTTTTGCATTAATAATAACCCTTGGTCTTTGACCTTGTCAAAAGAAACAAAAAAAAATTGAGACGGGTAAGTGTGAAACCTCTTTTTCTTTCGGAAGAAAGTAAAGTTTTTAAGGTATCCACAAACTACTTAGAAAAATAGGTGATATCTCATAAAAGTACTAACCAGTCCAGTGATATATGTAATAGTATGAGCCAAGGTTATCGGAATCTGTGAAAACTTGATTTTGATCTCCCCCCATCAGATGGTGCAAAAATCCGATGTTAATTACATCAAACAATGACTTGAAGACCCTTGATTAATTGTCATAACATGTTTATAAGAAAATTCACATCCACATAAAAAATGAACACATTAGAGACGGTAGCCCCATGGGCTTGATGAAATGCAACTATATTGATTTTATGATGTGGTTGATGTTGATTTTTAATTTTGACTTGAGTTTGTTTTCGGATTTGGTTTCAATTGAATTTAAGTGTGAATTTATTTTCAATTTGGGTTTGATTTTGAATTTTACTTCGGTTGAAATTATCTAGTTTTGATGTTGGAGTTTAGTGAGTGAGTTAAGGTGTTTTTAGAATTAAATCAATTGATTTGGAAGTGATGTGTTTTGAATTAGATTGTTTGAGATTTTAATGTTTTCATTATCATTGTTACGGTATGTATGTAACTTGGGTTCAATTTCGGTTTTGGTTTGATTGCCCTTTAATTTCAGTTTGATTAACTTCAAATTTGATTAGTTTGTTTTAGGTGTGTTCCAAATTAGGAGTTTGGTTTTCATTTTGTTTTAAATCTGTTTGTTTTTTGTTTTAGGTGACTGATTTTTGATGTTTTGAACATTTCATTAAGTATCTTTTAAATTGACTAAGTTGTTGTTCGGTTAATAAATGAATTCCATTAGTTTAGTAACTTAGAGATGAACTTCATATTATTTACGTAGTTTGGGTTTTGCATCCTATCAAGTTCATTGGCCTAGCATTCAATTGTCTAAAATCCACGTCAGTGTTGGCCCTTGAATTTTCATTGCATTGAAAGTTGAACTCAGCATACATTGGTGTGGTACGTGTGCCATTGACGATGATGTTTCTTCCCCCAAGGTAAATTTTTTACAAGATCAAAAAAAAATTCAGCATTACAACGACATGACCGATTCATCTTTGATCGAATGAAATTTACCTTCAATATGACTTAGTCTTTCGACTTGTCACATCGGGAGAAGGATCCGTTTGCAATAGGAGCTTGTCCCATGCCTACGCCTAAATCGACATACCAGGAGCATGCCCAAAATAGCCATCCAATGGAGAGCCATAATTTTCTTTCATGAAAGAGTAGTCATAATTCTCTCTATCAGTAACTTCGAGTACTAACACGATCCTAGACCCTTCGGGTCAACTAGAACCATAAAGAAACTTAAAGTCATCATTATATAAAATTGCTTAACATGAATAAATAAATTGTTATGCAATTTTATTTTATGAGAGAGTATCCATAATTCTATCTATTAATAACTTTAAGTATCAACATGATCCTAGACCTTTCGAGGCAACTAGAATCACAAAAGAAACTCAAAGCTATTAATTTATAAAATTTCACAATAAGATTATCTTTAATTCATGCACTTATAAGCCAATCAATAATAATAAGGGCATAAAATAAATTATTAAATTTTCAAAAAAAACATAAGGTTCATGTTCAATTTCAGAACATGGTATAGCAAAAATATTTAATGTTGCATGATCCCTTCTTAATAATTAAATTACACATTAATTAAAGTTTAATTGATTGACAATCTAAGTGTACATAAAATAATATCCAGAACATAAGGGATATTCATGCACTAACATTAATTTACTGTGTAAATCTGTAATCACAGCAAATATGCATGATAATATGTCAATCAATCCTTGTTTATCATGATTTATCCCTAACACCATGATTTAAACTCTTAATATACCTAATTACAACATTAACAAGATCCTGAATCATGATTTCTATAAAATAGTGGCATATATGCAATTTTAGAATGATTCTAACAACAATATACAAGGATTTACGTGTATGTAATTTTTTTAAAGTTCTAGATCTGGTTTAATGGATTTGAGTTTAGATATTAAAATCCGAAGATAAAACCATACAAAATGTCCATTTATATTGCAATTAAATGGACCTATGGTGGAACCGTAAATATGCCAATGAAAAAATTGTAAATAAAATGGGATTCTTCATCCCCCTCTCCATTGCGACGGTTCCTCTTTGCGGAACCCTAGTCGCCGTCACTGTGAAATAGAGGAGATGACACCATCACCACTGTTGTCCCTTGCCGCCGCAGTAGCAACAAGATGCCTCGCCAACGAACATGGTGCCATCCTGCTCCCATGGAGATAGTGCCATCTACATCTGCCATGGGTTAACCATGCACTGCCAAGCACAAACAAGGGCCACCCAAAGGCGCATGTGGTAGGAGCAATCGTCTGGGATCCTCCTACCATCGTGACCAACAACAACGCCTGTCACCTTTTGGGAGAAGACCATCCAAAATCACAAAAAAAAAGAATTTGAGATCAATTTCTTGCTCAAAAAAATTGATCTAGATTTCAAACCGAAAAATATACTAGCAAGATGATCTAAATCCTCACGGAAATTGGATAAGAAAGAACCCTAATTCCATGTATCAAATCCCCTAGATCTCAATGGGGCTCTGATATCAATTGTTGGATTTACGAAAGTGTACTTGAATCCATCAAGAACAAAGTGTATAAGATTACCTCTCCATCACGCCGGACCAAGCGAGTATGAGGTCTTCCCTCCTCACGTCTCCCTGTTAAACCTCGGAGTCGATGGGGAACTCGAGAACCCTTTCTTTGAGTATTAGAGGGACCAAGACTCAATCTCATATATATAGAGTCAGCCTATCGTGACTCAAACATTTAAGTTATTAAAATTATAGATATATCTTTTACACTAATAGGTATTTAAAGATACTATCAAGGCTTTATTTAATTAAGCCACCTTACGGGATAATACTAACAGGTGCAACTAGCATCGGGCTGCGGTGGCAGAGCTTGGCAGCGCAGGAAGAGAAAGTTGATGGCTCTCATTTGATCTAGCAGATGCAGTCGAAGATGGCAATAGAATGTCAATCAACAACGAGAGTTGCAGTGGTGATCAATGATGATGACGACACACAAAAGTTATAGAATTAGTTCTTGTGACGACAATCACATCTGACAAAAATCCTTGCTTTGGGTGGCATAAAATAATCATTGGAGATATTGGCGACAACATAATAGCTGTGACAACCATGGTGTAGTGACGATATCGATGAGGTAGGTTCACTTTAATACCACCGTAGTAAGAAGACTTGAGAGAGAGAGAGAGGTGACTTCAAGGCAACTTTGTTTTGAGGCTCAAGCAACAAGCAATTTTAGAACTCTTCATTCATTACATAGAGTATTCCTTATATAAAGGGCTTCCACCTCTTGTCCTCTATCCCAAACGTTTATTGCCCATATTATTTTTGCTCTTTAGTTTCATAGAGATATATGTATCACCAATAACATGTTCAAAGGTGGAATGTTTCTTGATTTAATTCCTATTTATTGACTTTGGTTTCTATTGAGTGGTCATTCACATAAATGTTATCTCATAATGTTTCTACAAATTTGTCCATTGAAGTCATCTCTTTGAAGTGGATTGAGTGTTGATTTCTTCTAAAATAAAAGTATATCTTAATAGTTGCTTCCAGGTTTATTAAAGGATACGTGTTAAGAAATTAAATTAGTATACCACCAACTTTCATTAATCATTTTTTGGAGCTCGAGTTGAAAAAACTCTAAAGTTAAATATGATTTGTTAAGAGTAGCATTGCACAGGTAATCTCTCGAGAATATTGCTAATTAGTATAATTGTTGAGCAATGACTTAATCGTTACATAAAGTCAAATCGGATGTTATGAAACTATCTTACTCCTGGGCAAAACTAATTCTAACCTAACAAATAATGTTCACATTTTACAAATTCATATTTTAAGTATATAATCATTCACCACTTATTCAAATTATATGCATGTTCATGTGCAATGAGAATTCAAATTTAAATGCACTCTCATGACCTAAACACGAGATGCTTGTAGGAAACAATCTGGTATTTACATATATCCAAATCCATAGCTTACATGCTGAATAAACGTCAATTGAGCATTTGACGATACAGATAAGAAATTTTCAGCATATTTCATACTGACAAAACTTTTGACTGGTAAAATGAAGCTAAGACCACATTGTCAATTTAAAAGATACTTAATGAAATGTTCAAAACATCAAAAATCAGTCACCTAAAACAAAAAACAAACAGATTTAAAAGATACTTAATGAAATGTTCAAAACATCAAAAATCAGTCACCTAAAACAAAAAACAAACAGATTTAAAACAAAATGAAAACCAAACTCCTAATTTGGAACACACCTAAAACAAACTAATCAAATTTAAAGTTAATCAAACTGAAATTAAAGGGCATAAAGTTTTCTTCGTGGGGCTTTGCCCCCCTATACCCCCCCCCCCCCCCAAGGGGTGCTGCCCTCTTGACCCCCGCAACCTGACCACACAGGTCAATCCGCGACTACTTTGCGCCCCGTTTATGATAGTGTAAATACATTTAATATATTTCACTATCACTTACTATCACATAAAAATGTGATACAAGTTTAATACTATATTAGTATTTAAATAAGATTATGTACAAATTTAAATCTTTTAGAAGCACAAAGATCATCTTTTTGGTATTGAAAATACATTGTAATTGCTCATTCACACAGTTAATATACAAAATATGTTATATATTTTCATATAAATTCATTGATGTACTCCTATTTTTATAAGATATTATGTTATGTTTCATATATATATACATTTTGATCTGAGAATCTAAGATCTGATCTCCCGAGATTTTTCCGAGATTTCTTCTCTTTCACCCCCTCACCCCGAGACAGCCGATATCTGAGATGACAATCCTTGCTCCTGCCTCAACTCTACCTATTCGGAAAGGTGTAAGGCAACGTTCGAACATCACCAACAAGAAGCTCTGAATCACCAAAGCTTCTCTCCCCTCCCAACATAACACTCCAGAATAGAAAAAGCCTCCTCCGATACATTATTTATATAAATATCTATCATCCCTTATTCATAACTCCAACTTTAAAACTCTATAACATTGCAAATTGTCTACTTCATTCATATTATCACTCATTCTTTTCCCTATTAATTCAATTATATGACTTTACGAAGTTTTTACACGTTAACAACTCTATTGTTATATCTATCCAAAGTCTTATCTAGGTGTTGTCAACCTATTTCTATTGTATTTTATAAATTAAATTTTATAAATGATTATATATGTAAAATTAATTTAAATTGTCACACAATCTCTCAAATTTCAAGATCTCTTCTCTTGATATTGATGGAGAAAAGTCCAAATCCCTATTAGAATTTATTAATGTATTTTCTATTAACAATGATTATCCTTCCTATATTTGTCTTGATTCCTTCTGTCAAATTGTCTAGTCTTGATCCTCAAGTCTCATGTCCTCTTTTGAAAAAATTAATATGTCATTCTACACTAACATATAGAGATCCAATCTTCCTATATTTTTCTAAAATCTCTCTAAGATCTCCTCTCTCTAATCACCTCGAGACAAAACCGAGATGTGAGATGGCAATCCATGGTTTGAATATCACTTTGAGAAGTCTTCTTCCATTATTGTCCCAATGGCGAACTTTTCCTAGGATTGGTATTATGTCTAATCGAGAGCACATTTGGATAAGTCTACCTTCAGGGACAAATTCTCTTCAATAAAATTGTCTTTCCTATAGTTTCTTTTCCTTTCTGTTACGTTTACTCCATTGGTGGAAGTTTTGTAATTAATCCTGCTTTCAATAGCAATTCAACCTCTCCCGTCATGTTCTTAAAAAAAGGAAATGAAATCTCTAGCAGTGATATGCTAAATGATAAGTCAACACCAAAGTTCTAGAATTGCAGTGGAGCAGGCAAGGAAGAAGATGTAGCAGATCATCCCACCATCAGGTTCATATTTGACCTTGGCAAACTACTAATAGACAGGGGAAGAGACCCCAGGACCCGTGAAATGTCCAGTCTCCCCTGACCTAAGGACCTGAAGCACGTGATGCACTCTGACATTGCATCTAGCCCCTGTTGGCCTCCAGAGATCCCCTCCAGCCTTCTTAAAAGGTATCTAAGGTGCCTGAAATGGCCACTTTGCTGGATGCGGCGGTGGTGATGCTCAGCCACGTGATCTAATCTAAATCAAAGCAAAGAGGAGACACCTTGCCTCATTTAATTGCCTAGGCAGCCACTTCAACTGCCTTTGATAACATAGGTCAACTTAAGAAGGCCCAATAGAGTCGCATAATCAAGCTTTCAAATTATGCAACTAGGCAACTTCACATACGGATTACGGACCATTCTATGAATCTAGATCATGGCATGGACAACAGAAAACAAAATAAATAATTCCACAACACAGCACATAAAGAGATAGGCGTACCCCTTATGGACCAAAAATCATGATTCCATGTTAATAATATGATTAATATTAAATAACACTGGAAGAGTTCACTGACAACAACTCAATCTTCTTTTCCTTGTCAAGACATCGTTGGTAGTGGACACAATCCTACATCAGTTATCACAAGAAAGATCCAGTGCTTATGTGTCCTGGGTTTCTCAAAATCGACACCATGGTTTTGAGGTTTGTAATATGGTATCAGAGCACAGCCGCCCTATCGAACTTTAATCTTCAATTATCTGACTCGCTATATAATTTTGACAGGATATCCTTGCAGTGAGGAATGGTGTTGGAAGTGAGCATAATCCTCATATGTTATTACAAGAAAGATCCAGTGCTTATATGTTCTAGAGTGCTAGACATCTCAACCACAACACCATGCTTTTGGGTTTCACAAGAAACATCTCCAATCATTCTTGTTATCTAAGGTTCCCTGTTTGCCTTTAGTCTTTATTTATTTGCCTTCTATGTTATTACTAGAAGAGTCCGGTTTTCTACTTCTTCCCATTCTTCTATGGCTTTTGGCCTCAACTAGAAGAGTTCGTATTCGGAAAAAGAAAAAAAAAACATTTTTCCCGTTTATGGCCTATATGCAAAGGATCAGACAGCCAAATTTGCTTGATAACAGAGAGATCAACAGGAAATAACTCGAGCATGTACAACAAAGGAGACAATCGGATCAACAGGTTCAAACACCCAACAAATCACAGATACACGATACCTGAAGAAGCCTCTTGGCATAGTCGGAAACGCCGTCTGACACGAGAGCAACCATATCCTTGTCCGTACCGGTGTCCCTGATCGACTTCCCGAGCACCCGGACACCGAGAAGGAATTCGTCTCCATAGAGCAGCGTAGCATATGCCTCTTCCGATGCCAACGCACGCATCCCAAACACCACCAGCAGGGTTACCAGGAGCCCTAATTCCCTGACACCCGACGCCATCCTGGTATCTCTCGCTGGACGCGATGAAACGGTGTACGGGAGCAAAAGATCGAGCAGACACAAAAGAAGAAAGACGCGAAACTCCAGCAAAGACGGTTAAGCTCTCGGAGGATCCGAAGATGAGGGGCGATGTCTTTCGCACGCTGCTGCTTCGCAGAAGCTCTCACTGAAGTTGACGGGCTTGAACGAGAGGAAAGCTGCTGCCGCCGCCGCTGCCGCCGCCGCCGCTTGCGGACGATGTCGCCGCCTCCGCCGTGTCGCGTGCGGCAGGAACGTATGGACCGTCAACTGGAACGCATCATTCCCGCCTGTTCCAATCTGGCCGGCGCCGCTGGCTCCCACCGCCGAGCGCAACTCGCCGGAGGCCCGGAGCAGACCGAGCCAACCCCAGACCGAATGACCGGTGCGTACGAGTAACCTTGCTCGTTAAGCTAGCATATAATTAAAAAATAGTCTAATAATTCTTGATGATGAACTAGTTTAATATATCTAGTTTTTTATGTTAATCGATGGAAAAGAAGATCTTGATCCGCGCATGGTAAATTGGACAAGTATTGCAATCTTCGGACCTGCTTGCATGACTGCTAACCACAAAAATTATATTACGTTTGATGTTAGGTGCTAAAAAAAAATCTAATCTGGATGTATCTACCGGAATTATCAGATATAATATCGTACCAAGTTTAATATTCTACCCAACCAAGCCAAGATGTGAATTTCAAGTTGTATTCTGAAAGTTTCACTCTTATCGTGTTCGTTCTTCATCGAAAAATTTAATTATATTTTTATCAAAAAAAAATTTGAAACTAACGATGGCATTGAAATGATAGCTACTTTTCGACATTAAATGGTACAAATCTTTGCTCAAAAGAACTCGATAAAAATTATTCATGTTAGACATCAAAATTCGTGTCTCCCCGGGAAAAAAACTGATTGATGAGTCGCATATTTTCTTGATATTAGTGGAGGAGATATTCTAGATGAATCATGGGTGTACATATATTTTTTTAATTTATGATTCATTATATTTAAAAAAATTTATCATACGCATTTATTTATAGAAAAAAATTGGTCTTATCGATAAGGATCTCATGAATAACCCAATCCTTGAACCAAACAACACAGAACTAGTAAAATCAGTTTTTTTATTTTTTACTTATTCTATCTATTCCACTTACAAATTAGAATATTTCTGATTCTGATTTATATAAATTTAGAAATTGCGCTCCACAATAAGTAAATCGCCGATCCAGCATGGCCACAACAGCTTATAATCAACATGAGAATATCATAGTTGGGTAGCGTTTCATTTAACTTACTGGGATGTCTTAATTAAATCTTAAATTTATCTCAAATTTCGGTCATGGAACATAACATCTTAATTATACACCTCCAAAAATTACAAAATAATAATAATGTAACACTTAACATTAATGGGGTGTTTGGTTGCATGATAATTTTTTGTACACTTTCATGATAAAAAATTGTATTAAAATAAAAAGTAAATCAACTCATGACATAAAATTATCATGTTTGGAGGGATGTGATTATAAAAAGAGTAATCACCGCACATGACCAAATAAAGTGGGGGGACCACAAGAAAAAAGAAAGAGGTGAGACCCTCTTTTTTTGTTTAAGAAGAAAATCACTTTCAAAACATAAAATTGTCATGGTTGTCAAACACCTCTTTTAACAAGTTTTCTTACAATTTTTAAAAATTAAAATAAAAACCTCAATTATCATGCAACCAAACACCCCATAAGTTATAAACAAGAAGCTAGTTGCTATTGTATTAGTATCTTTTACCAAGATTAATCTCCGTGTCTAATCTTTGATCGATCTAGAAGTTCAACATCAAATTAAGTCAAAACAATGTGGTCTTAGCTTCACTTTAGAAGTCAAGAGTTTTGTCGGTATGAAATATGCTGAAAATTTCTTATATGTTTCATCAAATGCTCAATTGACGTTTATTCAGCATGTAAGCTATGGATTTGGATATATGTAAATACCAGATTGTTTCCTACAAGCATCTCATGATTAGGTCATGAGAGTGCATTTAAATTTGAATTCTCATTGCACATGAACATGCATATAATTTGAATAAGTGGTGAATGATTATATACTTAAAATATGAATTTGTAAAATGTGAACATTATTTGTTAGGTTAGAATTAGTTTTGCCCGGATAGTTTCATAACATCCGATTCGACCTTATGTAACGATTAAGTCATTGCTCAACAATTATACTAATTAGAAATATTCTCGAGAGATTACCATATTTAACTTCAAGTTTTTAAAACTCAAGCTAAAAAATGATTAATAAAAGTTTGTGGTATACTAATTTAGCACATCCTTTAATAATCCTGGAGCAACCATTAAGATATACTTTTATTTTAGAAGAAATCAAAACTCGATCCACTTCAAAGAGATGGCTTCAATGGACAAACTCGTAGGAACGTTATGAGATAACATTTACATGAATGATCATTAAATAGAAACCAAAGTCAATACATAGGAATTAAATCAAGAAACATACCACCTTTGAATATGTTATTGGTGATACATAATTCTCCATGGAACTAAAGAGAGAAAATAATATGGGCAATAAACATTTGGGGCAGAGGACAAGAGGTGGAAACCCTTTATATAAGGAATACTCTATGTAATGAATGAAGAGTTCTAAAATGGCTTGGTGCTTGAGCCTCAAAACAAAGTTGCCTCGAAATCACCTCTCTCTCTCTCTCTCTCTCTCTCTCTCTCTCTCTCTCTCTCTCTCTCTGGTCTTCTTACTACAGTGGTATCAAAGCAACCTACCTCATCGATATCGTCACTACACCATGGTTGTCACAGCTATTGTGTTGTCGCTAATGTCTCCAATGATTCTTTTATGACACCTAAAGTAAGGGTTTTTGTCAGATGCAATTGCCGTCATAAGATCTAATTCTAAAGTAAGGGTTTTTGTCAGATGCAACTGCCGTCATAAGATCTAATTATATAACCTTTGTGTGTCGCCATCATCATTGATCGCCACTGCAACTCTCGTTGTTGATCGACATTCTGTTGCCATCATCGACTACATCTACTAGATCAAATGAGAGCCATTGACATTCTCTTCCAGCCGCTGCCAAGCTCTACCACCGCAGCCCAATGCTAGTTGCCCCTATTAGCATTATCGTGTGAGGTGGCCTAATTAAATAAAGCCTTGATATTATCTTTAAGTACCTATTAGTGTAAAAGATATATCTATAATTTTAATAACTTAAAGGTTTGAGTCACGATGGGCTGACTCTACATATATAAGACTGAGTCTTGGTCTCTCTGATACTCACAGAAAGGGTTCTCGAGTTCCCCATCGACTCTGAGGTTTAACAAGGAGACGTGAGGAGGGAAGACCTACTCGCTTGGTCCGGCGTGATCGAGAGGTAGTCCCGTACAGTTTGTTCTTGATGGATTCAAGTACACTTCCGCAAGTCTAACAATTGGTATCAAAGCCCCATTAAGATCTAAGGGATTTGATACATGAAATTAGGGTTCTTTCTTATCCAGTTTCCATGAGGATTCAGATCATCTTGCTAGTATATTTTTCGGTTTGAAATTTGGATCAATTTCTTTGAGCAAGAAACCGATCTCACTTTTATTTTTTGTGACTTTGGATGGTCTTCTCCCAAGTGGCAACAGGCGTTGTTGTTGGTCTTGATTGTAGGAGGATCCTAGATGATTGCTCCTACCACATGCACCTTTGGGTGGACCTTGTTTTGCGCCTGACAGTGCATGGCTAACCCACGACAGATGTAGATGGCACTGTCTCCATGGGCACAGGATGGCGCCATGTTTGTTGGTGAGACATCTTATTGCTACTGCAGTGGCAAGGGACAACAATGGTGATGGTGTCATCTCCTCCATTTCGTAGTGACGGTGGCTAGTGACAGTGGCTAGGGTTCCACAAAGAGGAATCATCGCGATGGGAAGGGAAATGAAAAATGTCATTTTATTTACAATTCTACCATTGGCATATTTACAGTTCCACCAAAGGTCCATTTAATTGCAATATAAATGGGCATTTTTGTATGGTTTTAGATTCAGATTTTAATACCCAAACCCAAATCCATTAAGGTAGATCTAGAACTTAAAAAAAAATTAAAATCATACTCATAAATACATGTACATTATTGTTAGAATTATTCTAAAATTGCATATATGCCGCTATTTTATAGAAATTATGATTTAGGATCTTGTTAATGTTGTAATTAGGTATATTAAGAGTTTAAATCATGGTGTTAGCGATAAATCATGATAAACAAGGATTGATTGATATCTTATCATACATATTTGCTGTGATTATAGATTTTCACAGTAAATTAATGTTATTGCATCAATATCCTTTATGTTTTGGATATTATTTTATGTACACTTAGATTGTCAATCAATTAAAGTTTAATTATTGTGTAATTTAATTATCAAGGAGGGATCATGCAACATTAAATTTTTTGCTATACCATGTTCTGAAATTAAATATGAACCTTATGTTTTTTTAAAACTTAATAATTTCTTTCATGCCCTTATTATTATTGATTGGCTTATAAGTGCATAAATTAAAAATAATATTATTTTGAAATTTTATAAATTAATAGCTTTGAGTTTCTTTTGTGATTCTAGTTGCCCCGAAAGGTCTAGGATCATGTTGATAGTTAAAGTTATTAGTAGATAGAATTATGGATACTCTATCATAAAATAAAATTGCACAACAATTTATTTATTCATGTTAAGCAATTTTATAAAATGATGACTTTAAGTTTCTTCATGGTTCTAGTTGACCCAGAGGGTCTAGGATCGTGTTAGTACTTGAAGTTATTAATAGGGAGAATTATGGCTACTCTTTTATGAAAGAAAATTACATTAAGGAATATTGTGTAATGTATACATTGATTCAATGTTTATTCTTAAGTCTCTTCCATCACAATTTTCTCAACATAAGGAATCATGGAAATTGAATGAGTTAATTTTTATATGTGTGCAAGAGAAAGAGATATTAAAGCAGAAAAAATCACTGGTTGTTAATTATACTTCTACTTCTCAATGATTCAAACTTAGAAAGGGGGAAAAATCCATTCCACCAAAGAAAGGAAAAGTGGAAGTAAAGAAAATGGTAGAAAGAAATGCTACTTTTGTAGTAAGACAAGACATTTTAAGGTTGAATGTCCTAAATGCAGAAGTTGATTTGAGAAGAAAGATATTCCTTTCCAGCAGAAGGCCAACCCTTAACGAGTCTTCCATCTTCATGGGCAATCTAACAAAGTATAAAAGTCAAGGTTATAGGGTCCTACTGGCTTCGTCTCGAGACTGAATACCAGCTTGATCTCGATGATGTCTTTTATGTTCCATCAGTGTATAGGAACTTGATCTCCTTACCAAAACTTGATGTATTAGGTTATTCATTTAGGTTTGGTAACTCAAAGTTTGTCAAGGCTCATGACCTTAATTTTCTTATTCAATTTATTCTATACAAGATCTTTGAAAATCTTAAAAGACTTCAAAGACTCAGACTTTTCTTTTAGCAAGAAAATATAGCCATATAGTGAGAAGTCATCAATGAATGTGATAAAATATTATTCATCTCCTATGCAAGGAGAAAGAGGACCACAAATGTCAATGTGGATTAATTAAAGAATTCCTCAGACCTTAATGGCCTGTTTGGTTAGAGTTTCAAAATTAATACTATAACAATATTGATGTTGATATTTTTAGAGGTTGGAGTATCAATATCAAGATTGATACAAGTTGACACTTGTATTACATAACATGCTTTGTTTCCACTACCAATTTCAAAATTGATACAATTAGCCAAACACCTCTTAGTGATTGCTATGAATATCAATTTTAAAATTGATAGTGATAGAGGTGTCTAATAGTGTTACCAAATAGAGCCTAAGGTAGTCCTTTTTTGGGTTTGGAATTGTTTTTTTATACAATCGATACAAGTACTAAAATCAGTAAAGTCAAGAGTGAGTAACACTCCATCTTTCACTGATCTTAGTACTCTTTCCTTCGATATGTGACCCATTCTTTTATACCATAGAATTGAGGAACTATCATCAATCATATCACGTTTGACACTAACATGAGCAATCTACATTTTTTTTATAAAGACCATCAGAACATGAGCATTTTACATTTATTTAATAAAGATCATCATATGAAGATCATGAACCAACTAAAATAGAGTCTTTAAAGGATTTGTCGTGCGGTACGGATGTTCTAATCCTTGACATGCATCATTTTTCTTATTTGCTGTTTGTAAAGTAATTGACCAGGATATATATAATAGATAATATCTCATAAGATCAAAATGACAGAGGCGGGCCGATAATCTTAGTTACATAAGTATGTTTTCCACAGTCTTTGATTGTGTGGAAACCCGCCAAATACCTCTTAGTGATTAGCCAAACACCTCTTAGTGACTGTATCATAATTTTCGAAAGTTGATACAATTAGCCAAACACCTCTTAGTGATTGCTATGAATATCAATTTTAAAATTGATAGTGATAGAGGTGTCTAATAGTGTTACCAAACAGGGCCTAAGGTAGTCCTTTTTTGGGTTTGGAATTGTTTTTTTATACAATCGATACAAGTACTAAAATCAGTAAAGTCAAGAGTGAGTAACACTCCATCTTTCACTGATCTTAGTATTCTTTCCTTCGATATGTGACCCATTCTTTTATACCATAGAATTGAGGAACTATCATCAATCATATCACGTTTGACACTAACATGAGCAATCTACATTTGTTTTATAAAAACCATCAGAACATGAGCATTCTGCAGTTATTTAATAAAGATCATCACATGAAGATCATGAACCAACTAAAATAGAGTCTTTAAAGAGTTTGTCACGCGGTACGGATATTCTGATCCTTGACATGCATCATTTTTCTTATTTTCTATTTGTAAAGTAATTGACCAGGATATATATAATAGATAATATCTCATGAGATCAAAATGACAGAGGCGGGCCAATAATCTTAGTTACATCAGTATGTTTTCCACAGTCCTTGACTGTAGAAACCCGCCAAATAATGCACTTGATTCATTCCACACTATTTTTCTATTGTTTGAGTTTTGTAGAATGATATATTTTAGAGAGAAAAAAAACTCACTGTTTCAAATTCACATAAGAAGAAGAACGGAACCCAAACACACAGAATTTGACTTGCACAACCGCCGTGAGCATGTGCGGTTTAGTACTTCAATTTTCACGTATTTACAATTTTAACAAGGCAGAAAATCTTGTTTCAAAACCCAAAACGTTCTTGTTTTTAAAATAACCGATCTTAAAAAACAAGACAGTTACGAAGAACCGAGAAAATATCTGAAAACAGGCATATCTGCTCATGATAAAAAAAAAAAACTTTCAACATGATCTTTCTTCGTGTGGTTCATGTCAGACAGTTCTACCAAATTAGGAAATGGAGTTATTTCCGGTTTGGTAATACACTATTAAACATCTCTGTCAATATGAATTTAATATCGATAGCGGTCATTTAGTGATGTTTAGCTGATAGTATCAATTTAAAATTTATAATGTCAACAAAATATAATATGTAATATATACAAGGGTCCTCTTATATCAATTTTGATATCGATACTCTAATTTTTATAAATAACAATATCATTACTAATTTAGTATTATTTATTTTTGATACTCTAATCGAACGGCAGCCATCCTTGTGTTCCATGTTGCCACGCATGACCAAATAATTATATGGGCTGAAAACGGTGTCAATGCAACTAAACAGGAACAGGGAGCCCATTATTTGAAACCACACCATCCACTTGGCCAGTTGACACATGTAATAATCAGGTATCATCATCCATTTCCCATCTCCTTCAATCCTTTTTTTTAAAAGAAATAATCTACTTTCTGAAAGAACATAACAAAATTGTATCTCTTATGTTGGAGTTGAAATTTTTAATGAGATCTTTACATACCTGCCCTCATAAATATTTGTACTTCCGAATACATCCTCAGACGAAAAAGTCTAAACAAAATTATTGAAACCATGTATTCTTGGAAAATAAGAACCTACATCTAAGAACCCTCCAAAATGTCATCAACCAGGCACTTCTTCTTCTTTTTTGACAAAATGCTCTCTCTATCTCTCTATATATATATGTATACGGAGTGTATTGATTGTAAGGTCGATATCTTGACTCATACAAGCCATAAAATACTTATTTATGCAAAATATATATCGTTCTTGGGAGACTGGTGTTTGACAATAAATGTACCATCTAAATAATTAGTCAAACAAATACTAGATTGGACCGCTGGCAAATAATCCTCGTGTTCACTGACCGGTTTATAAATAATATATATATACCAAACTACCTCCATATACGTACCTCCGAAACCGATCTAAATTATGAAGGTCCAACGTGTTGGGAGATGCATGCAGACGCGCGCGTCTGCGACTTTCACGAGACACCATTTTGTCCGGCCTCCTCTCATCATGATCAGTTGGACTCTCCGTCTCCAAACATCAAAGTCAATATCCTCTCGTGATCTTCCACCACGCAGACATTCCAAAGTTCTTACGTGCTACCCCCAATGCAGAGGCCAGGTCACGGGTCGATACAAATCCAAATAAGTCAGCTGTGACAACGTGAAGTCGGTGGACTCGTGGGGTCAGATCGACCGATTTGGCTACTAAAATCAGGTCGATCGGTCCAAATCGGATAATTTTTTATTTGTTCAACTGTTCAGAGGAAAAAGAATCACGTGTTTGAAATCTTATTATATGGTTATATTGTAATGCCCCGGGTTTTTTTTTAAAAAAAATAATTATTATATTTATTATTATCATATCCTCAATCTTTCCTATTTTATCTCCCTCGGTTACCTCCCCTGCCGAGATCGTCGTCTGCCGTTTTTGTTCTCCCCCGAGTGCCCTAAAATTTTCCTCTTCTCGGGCGTTGCTGGGTTTATTCTCGGACGCCGCCGTCGCAGCCCGCCTCGCCTGTCACCCAGCCCGCGTGTGCGCGTCACCCAGCCCGCCACCACGCCAGCAGCCGGCCGCACGACCGCACCTCCCCGCGGCATCGTCGCGCCGCGCTCGGTCGCCGTCGCCTCCCTGCCGCCGCGTGTCATTGACCCCCTCGCCCGAGCACCACCCGCGCAGCACCGTCGCCGCCGCCGGCGTTAACCGATCGCCCCCTCCGTTGGTCGTCGCCGCCTCCCGCGGCCTCACCCTGCGGACCTGGCCTGCGGCCTCCGTCCCGCGCGGCGGCCGCCGCCGTCGGCGTTGACCCCCCCCCCCGCGTCGTCCGGCGCCGCCCGCCCGCGCCGCGTCGGCCGCCGCGCCGGCTGCCGCCCGCGAGCCCTCGCTCCGGTTGCGCGACCGCGGCGGCCACCCGGCCGTCGCACCGCCCTCCGTTGACCTCACCGCCGTACGCCGCCCGCCCGGCGCCGCGCGCCCGCGCGTGCCACGCGCCCCCCGCCGCGTGTGCCCTCCCAGCCTCCCCCTGTGCCGGCTGCGCCCTCGCGCAGCACCGTGCGCCACACCCCCCTCCCCGCGGAGAAGCCCCCCCTCCCTCTCTCTCATATCGTCTCTCTCTCTCTCTCTCTCTCTCTCTCTCTCTCTCTCTCTCTCTCTCTCCCCAATCGATTCTCTCTTTATTCCTTCTCTTAACTTCTTTAATCTTAACGGATTATCAAGATACCATTCGGTTCGGTTTATCGTCGCCGTCGTGATCGCGGCAGCCTATTCTTCACCCGGATCGATCCCGTGCACCGTTCGTCGTCGCCGTTAAGGTAGGCGTCTCGGCTATTCTTAGCACTCTAATATACTTGATTAAATCGTAAAAATATGTTTAGATGACCATGATTAGAATGGTATAATTAATGGGCTGTTTTTGATTTATTAGCATGTTTAGATTAATTTAGTGTTCATGTATATTAGTTGTCATGATAGATTTTGATATGTTTTAACCTAGTTAGTTTAGATGATTGCATCGCGATAATCTTTAATGTATATCTTGATTTGTTAAAAAGCCGATGTAGGGTTTAAGCATAGTGATGGTAGAGTTTAGTTTATTTTCTTTTATGTGATAGGTAGTCCTGTTTAAGTATGTAATTGAGGTGTTTAGGTTATAGCTTGCATGATCCTATTTAGATGCATCATATGATAGACTGGTTCTTGTTTATGCTAGATTATGGTGTGGTATGCAAATATGAGGTGCATAGAACCATGAGTGTGCATCTATGTATTTCATGTTTGATTTGCCAATTAAATGTTCATGTTTACTGTCTGAGTTAATTATATGCTTGCATGGTGTGGAATGTGGTTAGTGCAGTGGGCTGCATTGTGATGGAAATGTACTTCACCAGACTACAATACGGTCTTGTGGGCGACGGATGAATTAGAACGATCCGGAGCATCCGTCGATCCCGGATACCGCGGTTTATCTTAAGTACTCCCCTGCCTATGGGGTACTATGAGATTTAGCTTACTATATGTTACTTCCTACTATATGGTAAATCTGGTGCTAGTTTTGTGATGTGACTGCATTTATCAGATGGAGCATGAAATTTACTCAGACAGGTGTCTAGTTGTGTGGATTGGCATAGATGGTAGTGTTATAGATGTGTCATTGGTTTTATGTCAGGTCTATGTGTTCTGGGCATACCTAGAACAGTTTAAGGTGTAGGTTATGTTGGTTTTAATGCATATAGAGTCTAGTTATCATATGGGGTAGTTGATTGATTATTTAATCAATTAATTAAAGATATATGATTAGTTTAAACCCTATGTATTAAATCTGATTTTTAGGCTATTTATGTATTGAATACCATTAGAAATCACTAGTATAGTAGGGTAGTTCGGGTGTAAGACCTACTGAGTCTGTGGTGACTCACCCCTTCCGTTGTTAATATTTTCAGGATTGCAGGTTTAGCGCAGCAGAAGCGTAGTGGTGTTTTGGAGTCCAAGGAGCTAGTGGAGTACTTGTTCAAATATGGTATTATTTAGATTGTAATTTCATAGTGTTAATTAGATAGAATTATTGGAATTGTTTATTTGGATTGTGATTTTGGTCTTAATTGGTTCCAGACCGATATTCTTCCCCGTTACGTCGCCGGATTATCTTCCGCTGTGCATATTAAAAATCCGGGTCGTGACATATATGGTGCGCTCATCGAACAACTGAAAAAATTTAAATACAGTCAATTTCTTTTTCTTCACCCACTCCATAATTCTAGTCGGTTTTATAGCTAGTCCTCTGATTTGTTCTTGAACATGCAGTGAGACTTCTGAGCCGACCAACAAAGTAAGTAGTGTTGTTGTAATAGAAAGACTACAGCTAAAATAAAGGTATATCTTGCACCTTGTTTTTTCCACTTAACTTTTTTATTAAATCTAGAATATGAATATGATATAAAATGGTTATACTTTACTGTAATTGACACTACAAGAAAACACAAATAATGGGGACAACTAGAAAGTCGTCTCTAAAAATGTGCAAAAGCACGTCACCATTGACCTTTTGCGATGAGTTGTAGGAAGCCGTCACAGATAAGTTACTAACAACGACTATGTCATAAGTATGTTATTATGTTATTAGTGACACCTCTAACCCATCGGTAAGCAGGTACTAGCAACGGCTGAACCTGTTACTTGTAACTCATTTACTAGCGATGATGATTGAAACCATTGTCAAAGCAAATCACCCAGCACCCACAATTTCTTCAGGTGCCAAGAATCTCTTCCTTGGCAACAGCTTGGAGCTATCGCAAATATATGCTTAGCCGTTAATAGTAATTATTGATGACGACCAGAAGCCATCTCTAATAATGTTTAATTAAAAATATTTATATATTGAAAAATAAAAATCTATGCATATCTAGATTTTCATACTTGTATGCCTACAAACGTATCATGTACATACACAAACCACCATTCATACATTTTCATATGCAAATCATAAATTTTCATATAGACACACCAATCTTGTACTACGCAAACCACATTGTACATACATCTTGTATATTCACACATTATCCGCACAAATCACAAATTTCATATATTCACACTAATCACCTTGTACCTTTACACACAATCCACACATTTTCATACACAAACCATAACACAAAGGATACACTGAAACCAAATATCACATACACAATAAAATTACTTAATGAATAATTAAGTAGATCAAATTCAATTTATTTGGATACATATATACACATACACAATAGAATCATGTAATGAATAGAACAATGGTATATAAATACCACAAACACATTTTCATATATTTTCACTCATCCTCTTTAAACGAATCATCATCCTCTCTATCCCCCTCTTTTGGTCTCAAAGGTGGCATCGAGTTTAATAGATCAACCAGTGGGGGGAGTCTTTGATTAATTCTAAATAACATTTGTTTAGTTAGTTGTTCAATTGTCTCTACAAATCTCTTTTGTTGATCAAGTTCGATGGACCAATCAGATGCACATCTAGGTAGATCATAAAATCAGAAAAAATGATTGTGAAAATTTTTGTTCTAATTTTTGTAAGATTATTACAATCTTCGACTCTCATTCCTTCAAAATGCTACTGTCCAACATTTTATAACAAATGGTCTTAAAGTACCGGAAAAAATTTACTATGGGACTGATTACATCTTTTTATATTATACTTTAAAATGTCAACGGTACAATAACTTACATCATAACATAACAATAATGATTTTTTAATTCATTAATTATTTTAATTGATACATTTACACACCTATTTAGATTTAAAGAATAATCTTTTGACACTCAAATACTCTTAACAACATTAAGTATATGAGATTTTTGTCTATTGCTAAGCTTATAAATAGTATTTAGAAACTACGAAGAATAATCATATGGTTGTAATTATGGATGAATTTTTAAAATAATCAAATATTATTTAGGTTGAGATTGTTTTTATCATTTATTGATATGTTAAACATATCTAGTATATTATCATATATATTTTTCTCAATATGCATGATGTATAAATGATTACAAATTATTAGAGATGTTCAATATGGTAGTTGTTCAAAAAATATATAGTTCTTTTACTCCATCTTTTGTTCTTTGCTAAATTATTCATTAAATTTTCTATATCTTTCCTTAAATATTTTCTAAATTTGATGGTATCTATCTCTTATTGTTGTCTCTATAACTCATATCCTTTTAACATTTTTGATGTTTCCTTCTCATATTATCGACCATCAAATAGAAGATTATATTTGCTCATTCTCCAGTAATGTGTTCTTGGTAGGAACCGGCAATGTTCTATGTAACATTGTTTTCAATTATGACTAAGTTGAATAGAATATGTTTCCTTATTACAAATTGGGTATGTTAATTTCTTTTCAGTACTCCATTCAAATAAATTTGTATATTTATAAAAATTATTTATTATACACAACAATGTTGCTCTCATTATAAAATTCTCTTTATTTTAAGCATCATATGTCTCCAATCTAATCTATTATCGTGTATGTTGTTTTCATAAAGATCAATAGTGATAAATTATATATTATTATAGTGTCATGTCAGACACTATACTTTGAAGACATGTTATAAAACATGATAAAATCATCTGCAACGAATTGTGAAATCTAGATAGATTTCATCAAATCTTTTCCAATAGAAAGAATTAGCAAAATAAGATATTTCTTCACTTTCCTGATAAAATCGTAGATTGTTATGTTATGTCATCCACTTAACTATATTTTTTGTGTAAATAAATGCCCCTACCTATCTTTTAACAAAAAATAATGTACAATTTTGTGCACCTTTTTACTCTAGTTTTTAAAATCATCTTTATATCTTTTAACAAAAAATAAACAATAATATGTAATTTTTAATTATGATGCCAATATGTCATTTCCAATTATGATTATTAAAAATAAACAAAGATCTACCAGCGCCATAGTGTTTAGGAATGATGTAAATGGAGAAGGAGGATAAGAATAAGAAGATTTAGTAATAGGTGAAGAAGAAGAATAAGAAGAAGAGGACGAAGAAGAACAAGTGGAGGAAGTAGGTGGTTTTGTAATAGGAGGAAGAGGAGGAGGAGGTGGTGGTGGTGGTTTAAGATTAGAAGAGGAAACATGAAGAATAAGAATGAGTAGGTATAGAAATGGAATACTAATATTAATGTTTTAAAAGAAAAAGAATAAATAAGAAATAAGAAATAAATAAAGTGATAGAGAGAACAAAAAAAGAGCACCAGAGTGAGAGAAAATATGAATTGTAAAATTGCTGATAATATTAAGGTGAAGAAGGATGACAACATGAAAGAATAAAAGAGATATACAAAATGTAAGTAAAGAAAAAATTTTATCATAGGAATGACAACTCCCTCAAACCAAGCCCTCATGATTGTCTGAAAATTGGACCCAAACCCTCAAACCCTTTCTAAAATAGGCTTGAATCATACTTGACATAGCCTCAAACTCTATCTCAAAGAAGTCCCAAACAACTAGAAAACTAGTCCTAATTCAACCCTAGACTATGACAAAAATATCCCCTTAAAACAGGTATAAAATCCTTCCCATGCCCTCTTATATGCCTAAACCATGCCTGAAATAACCCTAAAACCACTTCAAATTAGACCCCAAACCATCACGTAAAGTTGTCTTGAAATTGTCATGTGACCAACCTAGAGTAGGACCTGCGACACTAATCTCTACACCTAGCGACGAACTCCGCTAGGTTTATTTGAGAAGTCTTATTTCTACTCTCCTTCTCTACGCATTCACCTCTCAATCGCTTGGTGAATTAATATCCATTTGTGCCCATATGTACGAACCTCGCGATTTACTTCATCCATCGCTTAAAAATATATATATTTAGGTATGGAGATATGTATGGGCGCGGAAACATGTATGGATGATTTTTGTTTGTTGTGGCGCGGACATCCCTTTTTGACGATAACAGCAACATTGCTTCCGGCTTGATTCTTCTCTCCTTTTTTTGACATTCATATTTAGCGAGGTTGTAGTGAGTTCTTTGAATTTGATCGGACCTCTCTCCACCAATCCACGAATGGATTCGGTGTTAATTACACCGAGCGACGGCTCAGTAACCCTTGATTAACTGCCATAACAACATATCCGCAAGACGAATTTGAATGTTGAAAAATGATCGTATGTTCAATCTTTCTTTTTCTTGATTGAATGAATATACATGCCAACTTTCTTGACTTTTGTTTCTTTTGTACATGTATTTCCTTGAATGAGCTTTAGGGCCAACTGACATTTCCCCGAAGTGGGACTTGACCGACTTAATGGGGCTTCATGATTTGGTGACTTGATATCCATCGAGGCAACATTTCCTCGGAATGAGGCTTGGTCGACGCAACGGGTCTTCTTCATCCGCTAAGTGGTATTTTACCAAAGTGGGACTTGGCCGACTTAACGGGGCTTCATGATTTGACTGACTTGATATCCATCAGGCAACATTCCCTCGGAATGAGGCTTGGTCGACCTAACGGGTCTTCATCATCCGCTAAGTGGTATTTTCCCAAAGTGGGACTTGACCGACTTAACGGGGCTTCATGATTTGACTGATTTGATATCCATTAGGCAACATTTCCCTGAAGTAGGGCTTTGTTGACCTAACGGGTCTTCAACATCCGTTAAGTGGTATTTTCCCGAAGTGGGACTTGACCGACTTAACGGGGCTTCATGATTTTTGGCTCTCGACATCGCTCGTTTGGGGGTGAGTCAAGTTGATGGGATTTGGAATTTTCATCCATTATCCGGTATTTCCCGATCGGGGATCAACCGGATTAATGGGCCTTGGAATTTTGTTCGTCGGCATTGCTTGTTTGGGAGCGAGCCGAGTTGATGGATTTGGGTTTTCATCCATTACCCGGTATTTTCCCGATCGGGGATTAACCGGATTAATGGGTCTTGGATTTTTTGTCGTCGGCAATGCTCGTTTGGGAGCGAGCCGAGTTGATGAATTTGGGTTTTCATCCATTACCCGGTATTTTCCCGATCGGGGATTAACCGGATTAATGGGTCTTGGACTTTTCGTCGGCATTGCCCGTTTTGGGAGCGAGCCGAGTTGATGAATTTGGGGTTTTCATCCATTACCCGGTATTTTCCCGATCGGGGATTAACCGGATTAATGGGTCTTGGACTTTTGGTCGGCATTGCCCATTTGGGAGTGAGCCGAGTTGATGAATTTGGGGTTTTCATCCATTACCGGTATTTTCCCGATCGGGGATTAACCGGATTAATGGGGCTTGAAATTTTGTCGGCATTGCCCGTTTTGGGAGTGAGCCGAGTTGATGAATTTTGGGGTTTTCATCCATTACCCGGTATTTTCCCGATCGGGGATTAACCGGATTGATGGGTCTTGGACTTTTTGTTGGCATTGCCCGTTTTGGGAGCGAGCCGAGTTGATGAATTTGATGTTTTTCATCCATTACCCGGTATTTCCCGATCGGGGATTAACCGGATTAATGGGTCTTGGACTTTTCGTCGGCATTGCCCGTTTTGGGGGGGCGAGCCGAGTTGATGAACTTGGATTTTTCATCCATTACCCGGTATTTCCCGATCGGGGATTAACCGGAATAATGGGTCTTGGACTTTTCTTTGTTGGCATTACTCGTTTGGGAGCGAGCCGAGTTGATGGAATTTGATGTTTTTCATCCATTACCCGGTATTTCCCGATCGGGGATTAACCGGATTAATGGGTCTTGGACTTTTTGTCGGCATTGCCCGTTTTGGGAGCGAGCCGAGTTGATGAATTTGAAGTTTTTCATCCATTACCCGGTATTTCCCGATCGGGGATTAACCGGATTAATGGGTCTTGGACTTTTTTCGTCGGCATTGCTCGTTTGGGAGCGAGCCGAGTTGATGAACTTGGGTTTTCATCCATTACCCGGTATTTTCCCGATCGGGGATTAACCGGATTAATGGGTCTTGGACTTTTTGTCGCCGGCATTGCTCGTTTGGGAGCGAGCCGAGTTGATGAATTTGGGATTCTTTCTCTTTTTTTTTTTTTAGGTGAGCCGTTGGGGCTTTCTCTCTCATCCACTGACTGGTACCTCCCGGTTGGGGATTGACCGGATCGGTGGGCCTTCATGGTCCGTTGGGGGCTTCTCTCTCATCCGCCAGTCGGTATCTCCCGATCGGGGATTAACCGAGCTGACGGGCCTTGATGGTCCGTTGGGAGTTTTCTCTTTCCTCCACCAACCATTGGGAGTTCTTTTTTTCAACCGTTGGGGGTTTTCTCTTTCCTCCACCAACCGTTGAGAGTTTTCTTTTTCCAACCGTTGGGGGTTTTCTCTTTCATGGTGGAGTTGGGTTTTTGTTCATGTGGGTTCAATTGTAGTTTGATCATCATGGACTTAATGGGCCCACTTTCTATGTTAATGGGCCTTGGGTCGATCTCATGCTCATCTCGGTTAAGACCGGATTGGGCCTTGGTGGACCGAGTTTGATGTGCTTGGGACGGAGTCACATGGCATTGAGCTTTCTTTAAACATGGTTAATTGGGCCTTGTAGACCTTAATGGGCCTTGGACCGGTCTCTTGTTCATGTTGGTCAAGGCCTAATTGGGCCTTAGTTGATTGGACTTTGTTCATTTGAGATGGGAGCACATGGTCTTGCACTTCATTTGAAGATGATCAATTGGGCCTTGAAAGCCTTAATGGGCTTTGATGAATGATTTCTCTCCTTAGGGCCTTAGTTAATTGAACTTGATTTATTTGAAATGAGGTCACATGATCTTGATCCACATGGATGATGGCCAATTGGGCTTTGAGAGCCTTAATGGGCCTTAATGAAATGAATGATGTTCCTCCTCGCCTAATGGGCCATTGATTGCTTGATGCCTCACATGCCATCATGGTATGAGATGATATGATTTCCATATGATCTTCATGGTGTGAGATGATGTGATCTTCATATGATCTTCATGGTGTGAGATGATGTGATTGAGCCCATGGTACCTTGGGACTTAGCCAATTCCATGAGAAATGGACCTTGGACTTCCTTCTCTCCTTGCACTCTCTTGGACAATGGGGCAAAGGGGAGCCTTGTGCTTGGCGTATGGAGCTTGGGGTATGTTGCCTCTCTCCTCTCCAAGAGGAATTCATGGGTTTTTATATGCCAAAAGAGGGGGGTATTTTGGTCCACAAAATGCCCCAACTTCTCCTTGTTTTTGAGGGTGTGAGAAGAGGGAGGGTAACTTTGGAAATATTTTATTATGCCTTTTGCTTTTGGGTAGGTGTGAGGGAAAAAGATGGGGGCATTTTGGGCTTTGGTCACCTTTATGGAGGGTTGGGGTGGCTAATTACACAAAATATCCCTCAAATCATTTTACAAGGGGATTTTCGGATGTCCCATTTGGGACAGATTTTGGGCCTTCTCCTTTTAAGAATTTGAGGCCCAAATGGCCAAAATAGAGGCCCACATGTATATGCATGGGTCCAATGAACCAATTGGGGCTATTTGAGCCCATTTAAGAGCTATTAGGGGGTTTTATTCCCTCTTAAAATCTAAACACAATATATGGCCGGGAATCGGGTCATACACATGTGCAGCCCTCTTGGCATATATTTTTTATTTCTCTTCCTTCTTTCTTTTTCTACTGATTTTTTTCTCAATTTTCTTTTCTCTTTTTTTTTTCTTCTTTCCTTTTTTTATCTTCTTTTCTCTTCCTTCTTTTCTTTCTTCTTCTCTTTTTTTTTTTTGCCATCCTCTCTTCTTTTTTTCTTTCCGGAGGATATACACTCTCCCCCCTTTTTTTACCTTCTTTTCTCTTTTTTTCTTATTTCCTTGTCTTTCTTTCTTTCTTTTTTTTTACTTCCTTTTATCATCAAACATTATGATCTCGCGGTTGAATCAGAACATTAGACAAACATCCTATTTATCCAACTAAATGGGCCGAGGCTAGGGATGCTTGGCTCAATTTTGACCCAGTCAAAATCAGAATCAAGTGTACACCAACGGGGGAAATGAAATATCCCAACCCGGCGAAACCCCCTTGTCCTCACGGCCCAATTTTGACCAAGGTCAAAATTAACCCTATGGCCACCGGAGGGCACGAATGGGGCACCGGTTCGCGACGGGGGGAAGCTTCCGGAAGGGGCTGTTTGGGCTTTTCCGCCCCTGGGCGTTTCACCCCTGTCCTGCGGGCGACTGGGCTGGCAGGCGCGGCAGAGGCGACGGCGCCTCCCTCCTCTCCGTCTTCGCTTCCGTCGTCCTCCCGCAGGCCCTCCGCCGTCGAGCCTCCTGCCGCGGGCTGGTAGGCGTGAAGGCAGCCGGCGACCATTCTTCTTCGAGCTCCCGCGGGCTCTCCTTCTTCCTGAATCTCCTTGGCGATCTTCTTCTTGGCGCGGCCTTCCCCCACAAGGTCCCTCGTCTTCCCCGCTCGGCGCACCTGTCTTCTTCAGCGAACGTGCGCACTCGAGCGGCCCTCTTCGTCGTCGAACGGCTTGAGCGGGACCGACCGCTCAGTATCTTTGGCCCCGACGCTTTGCAGGTCTTCCGGTGGCTGCGTGGTGAGCTTTCCCTTGCGAGGTGAGGTCCGACCCTCCCGGCTTTTCGCAGACACTCCGGCGGCGTCCCGAAGAGCCTCTTCTCTCCTTCTTACCGTACGGGTCTCTTTGCCGTCCGGTCTTTGCAGGAACCCCCTCGCGGCCCCCTACGTCTGGTTCCTCCGTGAAGCTCATCGGGCGGGGGTGCCTTTTCTACGCGGTCAGTCCTCTGTCCCCTTTTTTGTATCAAAGCTGGCCCGACGCGGCTCCCCTCTTCTTCATTGCTCCTCTTCCGCATGCCAGGAGGGCTTCAGTCCCGTTCCCGTCGGCGTTGGCTCGCGCGGGGGCTCTGTCCTGCTGGGTCTTGCGGGTGACGAGTTCATAGAAAGCAGAACAGAATACAAAGATCGGACACAGACAACTCTGCAACAGTTGAATCAAAACGCGTTCAGGTGATTTCCATTCCTTCGAAACCGCCTCGACCAAAATCCGTTATACATGTTCGTCCTCGATTTTACTTGGCAGCCTGCTTGGCCTTCGTATGCGCTTGAAGAGCGTTGTCGTCTTTGAACGTCTTGGGGCATGACTTGCCCGAGACAGAACCTGGCAGAAGACGGGTGTTTGCTGCTTCGGTTTGTCATTGGTGTTCCTCCCCCCCCCCCCCCTTTTTTTTTTTTTACATATATATACAATTTGGCATGTATTGAATGTTTAGCCAAGACAACGGACTTTCGCTGCCTGTCATAGGCAGATAGGGTGACCAGCAACCGGAACCACTGCTCTTTCATTTGTAATCTTTTGCCGTCCATGCTTTGTTTTGTCTAGTGTGTTATGAACCTCCCCCATGCTCTTTTGGAATTCCGAATGTTGTGTTTAACATGGTGTTGAAGGTGGTCGACTGTTTCTTTTTTTCATGGGTGGAATGGCCTGGAAAACTCACAGCATGGCCTGGTAAATGGATACGGTCGTCGTCGACCCCTCAATCGAGAGGACCGTCGGCGTTCGACTTAGGAGAAGATGACATTTGTCATCGACCACCCTTCCGGGGAACCATGGTCGATCGACTTAAAAAAATAATAATAATCAATGAAAAGGCGATCGTCGACCCCTCCATTGGAGGATCGTTGGCGTTCGGCCTAAAGAAGATGACATTTGTCATCGACCACCCTTCCGGGAAACCATGGTCGATCGACTTAAAAAATAATAATAATCAATGAAAAGGCAGTCGTCGACCCCTCCATTGGAGGACCGTTGGCGTTCGGCCTATTAGAAGATGACATGTGCTGTCGGCCCCTTCTTCGGAGGATCATGGTCGATTGGCTTAATGAATAAACCATAAACATGAGCTGCCCCGTCTGGTTGTGTGCTTGATGAACATTTTTTTTTCTTTTTTTTGATGAAAATTGCTTCGCTTGTAGTCACTTTTTTTTCGTTCTCATGTTGTGCATAGACTTCTTATTTTTTCGCCTCATAGCACCATGCTAATTAAGCTGATCAAACCTGATTGATTCAATATATGCTGCATTTTTCTTGTATTCTGCAAGATTATTTGATCATCTTCTTTTTTTTTGGCGGGGTTAACAATTGCCCCCCACGGGGGATTTCCCGTAGACAACGTCGGAGGGGAATGTCCCGTGCACGGATTTCGGGTCCTTCTTCATGTACATCCTTGCGGGAATCATTCTCGCGCTTGATGTCGGATCCTTCTCCACTTTCTTTTCAAAGAATATTGCGGGTTTACTTATCTCGATTTTCTCTTTTTTTTTCTTTTTTTCTTTTTTTTTTTTGCGTCCTCCGCCTCTTCTCTCTTTTTTTTCTTCTTCTTCTTTTTTTTTTCTTCCTTTTTTTTGTAAGGGAATCTAGGCTCTCTCAAGCCGCAAAGCATTTGCATTGCGAGGAATTAATGCTTCCTTTGAGTCATAGGATTTGACCCTGTTTTTTGGAGATTTGTGGAGGCTCAAGATTTTCTATTAGGTCATGACTTTTGGTATTTGAGTTTTGCCGAGTTTTAAGGCTTGTCTCTAAGCTATGAAAATTTAGTTTTGAGAGTTTGTGGGGGTTTAAGGAGTGCCCCCAGGCCATGAGTTTGATTTTTGTGGAGGGTTAAGGCTTGCCTCCGGGCCATGAAATTTTTAAAGTCGGTGAGGAATTGAGGCTTCCCCTGGGCCATGGGTTTTTTTGGGATTTTGGATTTGATATTTGTGGAGGGTTAAGGCTTGCCTCCGAGCCATGAAAATTTTTTTAAAGTCGGTGAGGAATTGAGGCTTCCCCTGGGCCATGGGTTTTTTTTTTGGGATTTTGGATTTGATATTTGTGGAGGGTTAAGGCTTGCCTCCGAGCCATGAGATTTTTAAATTCGGTGAGGAATTGAGGCTTCCCCTGGGCCATGGGTTTTTTGGATTTTTGGATTTGGTATTTGTGGAGGGTTAAGGCTTGCCTCCAGGCCATGGGATTTGGTTTCTTCCATATGCCGCATAATACTTATCGGTGTAGTAGACATGAATGTATGAAATATGACAATCTTTCAGATTGTCATGGCATAGAAATCATGTGAGCCTGGGTGTCGACTTTTCCTTTGTGGGGCTATATAAGCGTAGGTCTTAGAACCAGAAGGGCACAAAGTCTAAGCGCCATTATGCACGATTCATCTTCCTTTTCTCTTCTTCTTGAGCCATCCAGCATGCGAGCCTTGTGGCTAGGTAGCATTGGCACCTTGTAGTCACAAATGCCTTGAAAGCATGAGCTTTTGTAGCTGTGGGCAGCAGAATGGTGCGGGCATGCCAGCCATGTAGGCGCACAAAAATGTTCCCTCTAAGGCCTTCCAACATGTAAGTTGTATAGGCATAGAACTTTGAAGGTATAAATTTCCTTCTTTGACAGTCACTGAGCATGTAAGCCATGCATACATATGATCCCCTTTTCTTTGTGAATGATCTGGCACGCTGGCCGCATAGGATATATCTTTCTTGAGCCATATAGGCATGCTTCTTCTTCTCTTTTTTTTGAAGCCATCCGACAGCTACACTGTCACAACTTCTTTGAAAGACAATAGGCGTGTAAGCCATGTAGGCATAGAGTATTTCTCGAGCCATGCGGGCATACAAGCCAAGCCATGAGAATTTTAGAGCTGTCGGGCATAAAAGCCATATTGACGTGAGAATTTTGAAATTGTTGGGCTCAAGAGCCATGCTGGCAAGAAATTTGAAACTGTTAGGCATTATAACCAAGTTGTTGTGAGAGCTTTGAAGTCACCCTTGATGCAAGAGCCATAGATGTGTTGGCATAGAGCATTCTGAAAATCATCTTGAGATGTCGAAACTATCTAGACGTGGAACCCACACGCCTGAATTTTTTTCCTTCCTTTTGTTTCTAGCCATCGAGCATAGAAGTCATATATGCATGAAGTCTCCCATTTGGAAGTCGACAAGCATGTGAACCTTGCGGGCATGTGACTTCTCCTTTCCTTTATTTCAATGCCATCTGACAAGACGACTATATGGATATACATTCTTCTTGCATTGTATAGTATGAAAGCCATGCAAACATGAGAATTTTGAAGCCGTGAGGCATAAGAGTCATAACCGTGTAAGCATAAAGTATTTCGGAAGCATCCAGAAATCTTTAGCACCATAGGGGTATGAAAACCACACATAATTGAATTTTTTTTTTTTTCAGCTACCAGGAATGGAAGCTATGTATGCAAGGTTTTTCTTATTAAGCCCTGTAGGCATGAACTTTTGATCCGCCAAGTGACTTTGGAGCCATGCGGGCATGAAAATCACACATGAATGACTTTCTTCTTTGTAGCCATGGGGCATGAATGTCATATAGACATGAATTTTCTTAAGCATTGTAGGCATGAATTCCTTTGAGACTGTCATGAAACTCAACTGCCATAGGGGCATAAGAGCCACATAGGAATAGATTTCTTTATTTCTTTTTTTTTCAAGAGTCTTTAGGCATATGAGCCATATAGGCATAAAACTTTCTCAGGTTGTGTGGGCACACAAGCCATGTAGATGTGCCCCCCTTTTTTCTTGAGGCCACCATTGAGCCGAGCAAACATGAACCTCTTGTAGACAATATTTTTCTTGAAGATATGATGAAGCTTTGGAGCCATGAGGGCATAATAGCCATATAGGCATGACATTTCTCCATGGGGGCATCGGGCATGTAAATCGTGTGAACGTGCTTGGGAGACCCCGGGCATGTGAGCCCGCTTGGTGCATAGCATTTTCTTTTTGAAATAAGTCATCAGACTTGTAGCCACATGGGCATGGAATCCATATGAAATTTTCCTTAGTTCTGCTAGGCATGTGGGCACAAGATTCCCTCGAAGCCCTAGGGCATATTAACTTTGTAGGCATGAGAATTTTATTTGGAAGCCATTAGGCACAAAAGCCATGTAGGCATGCACTTCTTTTTTTTGGCACCATTTGGCATGTAAACCGCATATAAATCAGCCATTGGATACATGTGACATATGGGCATAAAATTTTCAGCCATGATACACTTCAAGCAATGCTTGATGGAGATTATCACCATGATTTGACTACTTTCTTGAATTTCGCACTCAATCACATAACACTTCCTTAGTATGCATGTTGGTGGTCTTTATTGTCAATAACCATATGAGTTTTTTGCTTTCGAACGGTTGCCAATTACCATGTGTCATGGGCTTACCTCTTGGGCAAGTTGTCATGCCATCCTTTTTACTTCACCACAATGAAGTCACCATTTGTTTGAGCATGCCTCCCTTAGCCATCTTGTCACATCTTAAGCCCAAACATCCATTTTTTGAATGTGTGCTTGCTGACAGGCCATTGCCACAGTGAGGGTCACAATGTATTTCTAATGTGACAATTGATTACTTTTAGCTTCATCTGATGAGCTTTGAACAAAGCGTCAGTTAGGTCGCTCTTAGAACTTTGTCAAGTCAGTTGCTTGGACTAAACTGGTGGCATATGCAAGCTTGCATTTCGTCCCCTGAAGGGATTTGCTTCCATTGAGGATTAAGGCCAATTCGGGCAAACGAGATGCCCGAAGACTAGGCAATATATTCGAGGAAATTGGAACTTTGTGCTCTTTTGGATGTGCCACTTTCCCCATTTCTTGAATGGCTCTGAAAACTGACCGAAATAGTTGATGATATTCATGTTAAACAGCACCAAGGTCTTTCATTCTTTGACTTTGATCACCGTGGATCATATAGCCCCATTCTATGATCAGCGTGGAGGGTAGGGTGGGCATTAACATGCGTATCTTTATCAGGACACCTTGGGCATCAACTCGATCCTATTGCACTTGCTGAATAGGCTCTTCCTTAAGATGGGACTTAAGGCATCTTCAGATGTTTCTTCACCCCTAGTCATTGTGACATTCGGAGTTGGACATTTATCATCTAGTCACTTGACAGTGACATTTTTCATCTCAATTTTGGCTATTCCACACTTCACCCTCATGTACCACCTCTGAACAATTGAACTTGTTGAGGGAGGGATGGGTCGGGCACCAGAGCTTCAAATGCCATTATCACCCCCATTTGAGGTCGATGACTGACCATCTTGCATAGGACTTATGGCAATAAGTTGGCATGAGATTAAATGCTTCATTCCTTCAACTTGGTATTCTTTCCTCCATATTTGTTATATTCGGGGGTGTACTGGGATATTTCAGATAATCCTCTCCTCTTGACCTTCAAGGTGTTGCTATTTTTTTGGAAATTTTCTCCCCTCAGTCCTCAGAACCCCTCAGTCCTCAGGAGATTTAGGGCCTATTGAAATAATCCCAGGAGCTCTTTCTCCTAGAATTTGGGACACGTGTCTATTTCAAACATTCATTTTCCCCATCTTTTGTACCATTCAGAATTTATAGAAATATTTTCAAAAAGCCTTTCCCTCATGATCTTCGTGGCATTCGGGCTCACTAGGTTTCTTCCATAAATTTTTCTTGAGTGGATTTCAGAATTTGAACTGAAAATCAATTTCCCTTTGTGATTCTCTCAACTTGCTAGGCTGAGTGCGTGGTTTGCATGAATTTCTCCTCCCTAGTCTTCATAACCTTTGGCTTGAGCATGCACAACAATACTTTCCATTCGAGTTTTGCATTTTCTAGGGTCTAAATTGGTGTTCGGCACCAAGCATCCCCCACAATCCTTCTGACCCTTGAGGTTTGAAGATGTACCTAGAATAGAGCATTCTCATTAACCATAAGGTAGACATCTGTCATTGCATTTCTCCCTCGCCCTTGCGGCCATTATAATTTAAGTAGGAGCATGGTAAGAAATGTGTTTTTTTTTCTTCTTTTTTTTTTTTTTAGCCATGATGGCTTCTGGAGGTGAGGTGGATGATCATAACATAAGTTTGTTCCTGACTATAGTAGCTCCCAGAGATGAAGTAAATGTTCAACGTTGAAATTTGCCCCCAGTCTTGATGATCTTCTGGGGGGTGACTATTGGCTTTGACCCCCCTTTTTTTGGTGGAGTTCCCTCTTTTTTGACATTCTGCTAGAGATGACATATCATGCTCTTTTGTCTATGTGTGAGACAGTTTGCCCCCTGTCGGCATTCCTCCTCTCATACCATGAAATCGGTGGAAAGTTGACCTAGGTAAGATCTCCCTGGTGCTCGTGGCTTTCGTAGGCAAGGTAGATTTTTGACATCAAATTCCGCCATAGGTCTTTGGCATTCTTGACTTTTCTTTTTGAAGGTGACATATCATCCCCGTGGAGCATTTGTAAAGTTGATTGGGGAGAAATGTCCCATGTGTTTCTGGCTTCGGGTTTGAAACTAGTTTTTCTGGAGTAGCCCAACTCCTCTTGTTTTGGTAACATGCTTTGAATATCATTTTTCTTTTTCCCTTGCTATAATCAAGATGTGTGCATCTGCTTGAGAAAATATCTCCTTCACTATCATTTGTAGTCTTTAGGGTCTACATGACTTTCCTTGAAAACTTGCCCCCCATCCTTGGTGGCATTTGGGGTGCTACTGAGCATGTGATCCAGACAGCATGCCCTTGGACTTTTGTAGCCTTTGGGAGGTATGGCGGATATTTGATATGAAAGTTTGCCCCCAGCCTTGATGGCTTTTGGAGGTGTGATGGATGCTTAACATAATAGCTTGCCCCCGATATTTGCGACTTTTGGGGGCGAGTTTCTTTCTTCCCAACATTCCCTTGGAGGTTGGAGAACACATTTTGTTTTCATTCAGGATGCTGCCCCTAGTTGGTATTCCTCCTCCAAAGCCATGAAGTGATCAGAAAGTCAACCAAGATGGCATGCCCCAATATTTGCGACCTTTATGGTCCAAACCTTGTTCGAAGTAGTCCATCTCCTTTGGATATTCTAATTTTTTGGAACATGTCTTGGCATATATATTATCTTTTCTCTTTGTCTTTGTGACTTTTGGAGTTTCAGTGCATGCTATACCTAGGAGAATATCCCCCTTTTGTCACTTGTGGCTTTCGGAACTCGAGTTGTTTTCCCTGGACATTTTTTTTCCAACCTTGGTGGCATTTGGGGTTGCTGAGTAAATGATTCGAATGACATGCCCCTAGCCTTAGTGAAATTTTTTTTTTTGGTGTATTGGGATATCTCTTGGAGATGGGATATCACCCTTGTCGCTCTTGCCTACAACAGTCATGCTTTGTTATGGAATCCCCGCAACACCTCAAAGTGACTGAAGAGCAGCATGAAAGGCTTGGGCATGCACAAGGTACCCCATCATGTGCTGGCTTGCCATTAATGTAAACCCGCAACCATTTGATAGTGGAGGATTCACATGATGTTATTGTTGCAAACTTCCATTTTGGCAACCGCCAGGTCTTCAGTTCTTGGCGGCGTATGGTGGCCGTGTTGATGATGAAGGTAACTTCCTCGGCCACAAGCTTTAGTCCATCTTTGGCTTCATCTCTTGACAGTTGGACAGATCCTGTTTCAAGAGCCCAGAATACAAGTTGCTTCATTGGGATGGTGTTCACCTTTGTTTCAGTCGAAATAATCGAGATGGCTCCAAGGAATTCAGCTCTTGCATGACATCCTCCATTGAAGCTCATAAAATAAGTCAAGATTTGCGGCAGCTGCCGATCAACATGTTCGTCTTGCAATGTCATTGTGGCAGAGAGATGAAGGGAGAGAGAGGTCCCACCGGGCGTGCCATTTGTACGAACCTCGCGATTTACTTCATCCATCGCTTAAAAATATATATATTTAGGTATGGAGATATGTATGGGCGCGGAAACATGTATGGATGATTTTTGTTTGTTGTGGCGCGGACATCCCTTTTTGACGATAACAGCAACATTGCTTCCGGCTTGATTCTTCTCTCCTTTTTTTGACATTCATATTTAGCGAGGTTGTAGTGAGTTCTTTGAATTTGATCGGACCTCTCTCCACCAATCCACGAATGGATTCGGTGTTAATTACACCGAGCGACGGCTCAGTAACCCTTGATTAACTGCCATAACAACATATCTGCAAGACGAATTTGAATGTTGAAAAATGATCGTATGTTCAATCTTTCTTTTTCTTGATTGAATGAATATACATGCCAACTTTCTTGACTTTTGTTTCTTTTGTACATGTATTTCCTTGAATGAGCTTTAGGGCCAACTGACATTTCCCCGAAGTGGGACTTGACCGACTTAATGGGGCTTCATGATTTGACTGACTTGATATCCATCAGGCAACATTTCCTCGGAATGAGGCTTGGTCGACCTAACGGGTCTTCATCATCCGCTAAGTGGTATT
Organism: Cryptocoryne crispatula var. balansae; assembly: GCA_036172225.1. Classification (NCBI taxonomy): domain Eukaryota; kingdom Viridiplantae; phylum Streptophyta; class Magnoliopsida; order Alismatales; family Araceae; genus Cryptocoryne; species Cryptocoryne crispatula. The sequence continues at coordinate 9,643,712 of CM069922.1, read as the reverse complement.
TTCCCAAAGTGGGACTTGACCGACTTAACGGGGCTTCATGATTTGACTGACTTGATATCCATCAGGCAACATTCCCTCGGAATGAGGCTTGGTCGACCTAACGGGTCTTCATCATCCGCTAAGTGGTATTTTCCCAAAGTGGGACTTGACCGACTTAACGGGGCTTCATGATTTGACTGATTTGATATCCATTAGGCAACATTTCCCCGAAGTAGGGCTTGGTTGACCTAACGGGTCTTCAACATCCGTTAAGTGGTATTTTCCCGAAGTGGGACTTGACCGACTTAACGGGGCTTCATGATTTTTGGCTCTCGACATCGCTCGTTTGGGGGTGAGTCAAGTTGATGGGATTTGGAATTTTCATCCATTATCCGGTATTTCCCGATCGGGGATCAACCGGATTAATGGGCCTTGGAATTTTGTTCGTCGGCATTGCTTGTTTGGGAGCGAGCCGAGTTGATGGATTTGGGTTTTCATCCATTACCCGGTATTTTCCCGATCGGGGATTAACCGGATTAATGGGTCTTGGATTTTTTTGTCGTCGGCAATGCTCGTTTGGGAGCGAGCCGAGTTGATGAATTTGGGTTTTCATCCATTACCCGGTATTTTCCCGATCGGGGATTAACCGGATTAATGGGTCTTGGACTTTTCGTCGGCATTGCCCGTTTTGGGAGCGAGCCGAGTTGATGAATTTGGGGTTTTCATCCATTACCCGGTATTTTCCCGATCGGGGATTAACCGGATTAATGGGTCTTGGACTTTTGGTCGGCATTGCCCATTTGGGAGTGAGCCGAGTTGATGAATTTGGGGTTTTCATCCATTACCCGGTATTTTCCCGATCGGGGATTAACCGGATTAATGGGGCTTGAAATTTTGTCGGCATTGCCCGTTTTGGGAGTGAGCCGAGTTGATGAATTTTGGGGTTTTCATCCATTACCCGGTATTTTCCCGATCGGGGATTAACCGGATTGATGGGTCTTGGACTTTTTGTTGGCATTGCCCGTTTTGGGAGCGAGCCGAGTTGATGAATTTGATGTTTTTCATCCATTACCCGGTATTTCCCGATCGGGGATTAACCGGATTAATGGGTCTTGGACTTTTCGTCGGCATTGCCCGTTTTGGGGGGGCGAGCCGAGTTGATGAACTTGGATTTTTCATCCATTACCCGGTATTTCCCGATCGGGGATTAACCGGAATAATGGGTCTTGGACTTTTCTTTGTTGGCATTACTCGTTTGGGAGCGAGCCGAGTTGATGGAATTTGATGTTTTTCATCCATTACCCGGTATTTCCCGATCGGGGATTAACCGGATTAATGGGTCTTGGACTTTTTGTCGGCATTGCCCGTTTTGGGAGCGAGCCGAGTTGATGAATTTGAAGTTTTTCATCCATTACCCGGTATTTCCCGATCGGGGATTAACCGGATTAATGGGTCTTGGACTTTTTTCGTCGGCATTGCTCGTTTGGGAGCGAGCCGAGTTGATGAACTTGGGTTTTCATCCATTACCCGGTATTTTCCCGATCGGGGATTAACCGGATTAATGGGTCTTGGACTTTTTGTCGCCGGCATTGCTCGTTTGGGAGCGAGCCGAGTTGATGAATTTGGGATTCTTTCTCTTTTTTTTTTTTAGGTGAGCCGTTGGGGCTTTCTCTCTCATCCACTGACTGGTACCTCCCGGTTGGGGATTGACCGGATCGGTGGGCCTTCATGGTCCGTTGGGGGCTTCTCTCTCATCCGCCAGTCGGTATCTCCCGATCGGGGATTAACCGAGCTGACGGGCCTTGATGGTCCGTTGGGAGTTTTCTCTTTCCTCCACCAACCATTGGGAGTTCTTTTTTTCAACCGTTGGGGGTTTTCTCTTTCCTCCACCAACCGTTGAGAGTTTTCTTTTTCCAACCGTTGGGGGTTTTCTCTTTCATGGTGGAGTTGGGTTTTTGTTCATGTGGGTTCAATTGTAGTTTGATCATCATGGACTTAATGGGCCCACTTTCTATGTTAATGGGCCTTGGGTCGATCTCATGCTCATCTCGGTTAAGACCGGATTGGGCCTTGGTGGACCGAGTTTGATGTGCTTGGGACGGAGTCACATGGCATTGAGCTTTCTTTAAACATGGTTAATTGGGCCTTGTAGACCTTAATGGGCCTTGGACCGGTCTCTTGTTCATGTTGGTCAAGGCCTAATTGGGCCTTAGTTGATTGGACTTTGTTCATTTGAGATGGGAGCACATGGTCTTGCACTTCATTTGAAGATGATCAATTGGGCCTTGAAAGCCTTAATGGGCTTTGATGAATGATTTCTCTCCTTAGGGCCTTAGTTAATTGAACTTGATTTATTTGAAATGAGGTCACATGATCTTGATCCACATGGATGATGGCCAATTGGGCTTTGAGAGCCTTAATGGGCCTTAATGAAATGAATGATGTTCCTCCTTGCCTAATGGGCCATTGATTGCTTGATGCCTCACATGCCATCATGGTATGAGATGATATGATTTCCATATGATCTTCATGGTGTGAGATGATGTGATCTTCATATGATCTTCATGGTGTGAGATGATGTGATTGAGCCCATGGTATACTTTGAGACTTAGCCAATTCCATGAGAAATGGACCTTGGACTTCCTTCTCTCCTTGCACTCTCTTGGACAATGGGACAAAGGGGAGAGCCTTGTGCTTGGCGTATGGAGCTTGGGGTATGTTGCCTCTCTCCTCTCCAAGAGGAATTCATGGGTTTTTATATGCCAAAAGAGGGGGGTATTTTGGTCCACAAAATGCCCCAACTTCTCCTTGTTTTTGAGGGTGTGAGAAGAGGGGAGGGTAACTTTGGAAATATTTTATTATGCCTTTTGCTTTTGGGTAGGTGTGAGGGAAAAAGATGGGGGCATTTTGGGCTTTGGTCACCTTTATGGAGGGTTGGGGTGGCTAATTACACAAAATATCCCTCAAATCATTTTACAAGGGGATTTTCGGATGTCCCATTTGGGACAGATTTTGGGCCTTCTCCTTTTAAGAATTTGAGGCCCAAATGGCCAAAATAGAGGCCCACATGTATATGCATGGGTCCAATGAACCAATTGGGGCTATTTGAGCCCATTTAAGAGCTATTAGGGGGTTTTATTCCCTCTTAAAATCTAAACACAATATATGGCCGGGAATCGGGTCATACACATGTGCAGCCCTCTTGGCATATATTTTTTATTTCTCTTCCTTCTTTCTTTTTCTACTGATTTTTTTCTCAATTTTCTTTTCTCTTTTTTTTTTCTTCTTTCCTTTTTTTATCTTCTTTTCTCTTCCTTCTTTTCTTTCTTCTTCTCTTTTTTTTTTTTGCCATCCTCTCTTCTTTTTTTCTTTCCGGAGGATATACACTCTCCCCCTTTTTTTACCTTCTTTTCTCTTTTTTTCTTATTTCCTTGTCTTTCTTTCTTTCTTTTTTTTTACTTCCTTTTATCATCAAACATTATGATCTCGCGGTTGAATCAGAACATTAGACAAACATCCTATTTATCCAACTAAATGGGCCGAGGCTAGGGATGCTTGGCTCAATTTTGACCCAGTCAAAATCAGAATCAAGTGTACACCAACGGGGGAAATGAAATATCCCAACCCGGCGAAACCCCCTTGTCCTCACGGCCCAATTTTGACCAAGGTCAAAATTAACCCTATGGCCACCGGAGGGCACGAATGGGGCACCGGTTCGCGACGGGGGGAAGCTTCCGGAAGGGGCTGTTTGGGCTTTTCCGCCCCTGGGCGTTTCACCCCTGTCCTGCGGGCGACTGGGCTGGCAGGCGCGGCAGAGGCGACGGCGCCTCCCTCCTCTCCGTCTTCGCTTCCGTCGTCCTCCCGCAGGCCCTCCGCCGTCGAGCCTCCTGCCGCGGGCTGGTAGGCGTGAAGGCAGCCGGCGACCATTCTTCTTCGAGCTCCCGCGGGCTCTCCTTCTTCCTGAATCTCCTTGGCGATCTTCTTCTTGGCGCGGCCTTCCCCCACAAGGTCCCTCGTCTTCCCCGCTCGGCGCACCTGTCTTCTTCAGCGAACGTGCGCACTCGAGCGGCCCTCTTCGTCGTCGAACGGCTTGAGCGGGACCGACCGCTCAGTATCTTTGGCCCCGACGCTTTGCAGGTCTTCCGGTGGCTGCGTGGTGAGCTTTCCCTTGCGAGGTGAGGTCCGACCCTCCCGGCTTTTCGCAGACACTCCGGCGGCGTCCCGAAGAGCCTCTTCTCTCCTTCTTACCGTACGGGTCTCTTTGCCGTCCGGTCTTTGCAGGAACCCCCTCGCGGCCCCCTACGTCTGGTTCCTCCGTGAAGCTCATCGGGCGGGGGTGCCTTTTCTACGCGGTCAGTCCTCTGTCCCCTTTTTTGTATCAAAGCTGGCCCGACGCGGCTCCCCCTTTTCTTCATTGCTCCTCTTCCGCATGCCAGGAGGGCTTCAGTCCCGTTCCCGTCGGCGTTGGCTCGCGCGGGGGCTCTGTCCTGCTGGGTCTTGCGGGTGACGAGTTCATAGAAAGCAGAACAGAATACAAAGATCGGACACAGACAACTCTGCAACAGTTGAATCAAAACGCGTTCAGGTGATTTCCATTCCTTCGAAACCGCCTCGACCAAAATCCGTTATACATGTTCGTCCTCGATTTTACTTGGCAGCCTGCTTGGCCTTCGTATGCGCTTGAAGAGCGTTGTCGTCTTTGAACGTCTTGGGGCATGACTTGCCCGAGACAGAACCTGGCAGAAGACGGGTGTTTGCTGCTTCGGTTTGTCATTGGTGTTCATCTCCCCCCCCCCCCTTTTTTTTTTTTACATATATATACAATTTGGCATGTATTGAATGTTTAGCCAAGACAACGGACTTTCGCTGCCTGTCATAGGCAGATAGGGTGACCAGCAACCGGAACCACTGCTCTTTCATTTGTAATCTTTTGCCGTCCATGCTTTGTTTTGTCTAGTGTGTTATGAACCTCCCCCCATGCTCTTTTGGGATTCTGAATGTTGTGTTTAACATGGTGTTGAAGGTGGTCGACTGTTTCTTTTTTTCATGGGTGGAATGGCCTGGAAAACTCACAGCATGGCCTGGTAAATGGATACGGTCGTCGTCGACCCCTCAATCAGAGGACCGTCGGCGTTCGACTTAGGAGAAGATGACATTTGTCATCGACCACCCTTCCGGGGAACCATGGTCGATCGACTTAAAAAAATAATAATAATCAATGAAAAGGCAGTCGTCGACCCCTCCATTGGAGGATCGTTGGCGTTCGGCCTAAAGAAGATGACATTTGTCATCGACCACCCTTCCGGGAAACCATGGTCGATCGACTTAAAAAATAATAATAATCAATGAAAAGGCAGTCGTCGACCCCTCCATTGGAGGACCGTTGGCGTTCGGCCTATTAGAAGATGACATGTGCTGTCGGCCCCTTCTTCGGAGGATCATGGTCGATTGGCTTAATGAATAAACCATAAACATGAGCTGCCCCGTCTGGTTGTGTGCTTGATGAACATTTTTTTTTCTCTTTTTTTTGATGAAAATTGCTTCGCTTGTAGTCACTTTTTTTTTCGTTCTCATGTTGTGCATAGACTTCTTATTTTTTCGCCTCATAGCACCATGCTAATTAAGCTGATCAAACCTGATTGATTCAATATATGCTGCATTTTTCTTGTATTCTGTAAGATTATTTGATCATCTTCTTTTTTTTGGCGGGGTTAACACCATACTCATTTCTTGTCTTATGAGAAAATAGTCCTCTTCTGAAAGACATGTCGTAAACATTATCATCCATTTTCGACTCAACAAAAAATGATATCATTGACGTGAGTTATATTTTCATCTTTACTCAACATAAATACGATAGAAGTAGATTGAACTAAAATGTCATAACATGTATCTTTCTCATGCCATCTCATACCTCTAAACCATGTCTGAATAGCCCTTAAAACCACTCCAAACCATGCTCAAAACAACCCCTTAAAGCCGATCCTGAAATTGTCATGTGACTAACCTAAACCAGGTCTTGCGACGTTGATCTCTGCACCTAGCGACGAACACCACTGGGTTTATTTGAGAGATCTTATTTCCGCTATCCCTCTCTATGCATCCACCTATCTGTAGCTTGGTTAATTGATATGATGGGTCCATTTGTACCCATGTTCATTTTATGCCTTACGAGAAAATAGTCTTCTTTCGGAGGACATGCCATATTCATTATTGCCCATTTTTGACCCAATGTGAAATAATGTCACTGATGTATGTTATCTTTTCATCTTTTGTCGCCATAGATATCGTTGAAATAAATTGAAATGAAATGCTATAACAATTTCAAATTCATCTCAATTTATTTTTGAAAATCACTGACTGTATTTTTCGTGACTAAAACTATGAAAAGATTCACTTGGAGCAACTACAAGCTGAAAACAATCAAACTAGCTGCTTTTTAATTCATGAGAAACTCTGTAAAAGATTCACCAACCTAAACCATTTCAAACAATTCTCTTCCCTTCTTCTCTAGTCAATTCAATTGTAGTACATAAAAGATCTAAAAACATCTAACAAAAACAGAGGATCCGATTAAATGTTTAAAGAAAAACTGGCAACTATAATTTCTAATTAAAAAGGTAGCACGTAAACAATAAACAATATGTATTAAACACATCTCTACATATTCTAAACTCTATTTAACCATACTTTAAGATGTAATTAAACTTTAAGAACAATATAAAGATTAAATGACCTATGTATTAATATTTAAACGAAGTTAAAAATATATAATAATCATATCTTTAAGTAACTGAGGAGTTTTATATCTTAAAGTAAGATACTCGACAAAAAGGTTGGCGACAATGGTGGGGCGGCGGTGGCAGCTTGCAATGGCCGACGAGGATGGTGGGGCAGTGGCAAAGCGTCAATGGAGAGGAGAGGGCAAAATCATGGAAGAGAGAGAGAGAGAGAGAGAGAGAGAGAGAGAGAGAGAGGGAGGGAAGGGAGTGTGGGAGGCTAAAGGTTAAGCGGCCACAAATGATTTTCAACTGTTCGACAGTTGACATAACATTGTCCGTAATGGGGTGTTTGGTTGCATGATAATTTTTTGTACACTTTCATGATAAAAAATTATATTAAAATAAAAAGTGAACCAACTCATGACAAAAAATTATTATGTTTGAAGGGATGTGATAACAAAAAAGAGTTACTATCATTCATGACCAAACAAATTAAGTGGGGAATCACAAGAAAAAAGAAAAAGGTGAGACCCTCTTTTTTTGTTTAAGAAGAAAATCACTTTCAAAACATAAAATTGTCAATATTGTCAAACACCACTTTTAACAAGTTTTCTTATAATTTTTAAAAATTAAAATAAAAATCTCCAAATCATGCAACCAAACACCCCATAAGATATTTTGGATAACTTTTAAAAGTCATCACCAATGAAGATCTCCACATACTCCGTATCCAAAGTTTTGCAATGATGGTTGAAGTTATCATGGATATTTTAGATGACGTTGACGTGAAGTATTCGCATTGGCAAAGGCTTAATTATTTTTGGCCCACAAAACGGCTCTTATTAAACATAACTTTTGCCTGAAATATTGCTTTCTTTAATTGCCTGGGGAATGATAACCACGTTAAATTTTAATGTGATGTCACATTAGAACAAAGGGATTCTGACCTTGTATATATATATATATTCACTTTTAAAACAGATCTAAAACATCAAATCAGCTCTCCTCGCTCCGTATAGGTACGATAAAAACCCAGCAAGTTAACCGGTGGGTAGGTTCCCTGAGAGGGGTGCTTCAAATAATACCCCTCCATTCAGAGATCTATATCTATGTAAATCTCACATATCAAATCATGATGAATTTTAGCTTAAGAGAATCCAGACTCATAAAAAAGGGTTATAACGAAGAACAGTACCTCTGGTCCCCGGGGAAGGGGCAGAGTCAGCGCCGGACGGAGAAACAGTAGCGAGAGAGACGATCGAGTGCCCACGGTGTCTGACTCCACCGGCCTGCAGCCGCATCTTTGGAATTCCGGCGACGCGACAACCGATCAAGCGGCCGCCGCCGTCTGCTCGCATGCGGCGTCGGCGTCGTTCGATTGTCGGCCAAACGTCGCTAACCTGGCCGGGCCGCTTCCGGCGGCCGGCTCACGACGACAGTCTCCGGCCCCCTCCGCGCGAGTACGTATGGGCTCGGTCCGACTTGCCGCGCGCCCAAGACACGGAGGGCACACGCACGCAGGGCAGACTTTCAGACTCGGAGGAAAAACCAACTCCCCGTCGGCGCGAGTAGTACCTGTCGAGAACCCCCAAGTGGCCTCGCCTCCAGCCACGCAGACAGCGACGGTCAACGCGCGCAAGTCAGCCATGTCGAGGGACAGGAGAACTTGCCCGACGGGGAGAGCGGATTACCTCAGTTTCACGGGGAGGGAGAAATCTTATTCCCTAATCATAGGCGGCCACATACTCCCGTCACTTAAGTGACGGTTCAAGATTCGATCCGGTGAATTACTATCGAAAAGAGTTGAACCGTTATCGAGATCTTTGTAACTCATTATCCGTCAGTAATGAGTTAGTAAGACGTCGGTAGCGATTCAGCCCTTTTCGGTAGCAGTTCAACAACGTTTCAATAACATAATTTAAAAAGTCTTGAACCGCTACCGAAAAAGGCTGAATCGTTATCGACGCCTTTGTAACTCACTACCCATCGATAACGAGTAACAAAGACCTCGGTAGCGGTTCAGCCCTTTTCGGTAGTGGTTCACCTAACCGGTTCTTGAACCGCCACTTAAGTGGCGGGGGTATGTGGCTGACTCTGATCGGGGACCGAGGCTTCTCCCTCCACCGTGGAACTGAGGTGATCCGTGCTCCCCGACGGGTGGTGGGTCTCCAAGCACGGAGAAGATTCTTCCAAGAGAAGTAGGCGCACGTTCTTCCGCCGTTTAATGGGTCAAAGTTATAATCAGTGGTGGAGTCAGATTGATTATAGTTGGTGGAATCAAGTGACTATATTAAAATTTAAAAATTTTATCATAAATTTTTAGATATTTTTTCAATACATGTGAAATTATAATATTTTTAAAAAGAGTTGATCCTACTAATTTTATTCTGTGACCTAATTATGTAAAAATTCTAAATTCGTCGCAAATTTTCAGACCATTCGGTTTTCCTTCTCGTGAACATATGAAAACAGGACTACAGGACGAGTGGGACGTGCATGGGCATGCATGCATGCTCGTGGTATAGTCACGTACGCATGCAATTACTCCATTACCTATGACTAGCGGCAGGTAATCGATAGAGCACGTACGTACTAAGGAGTTTGAGCAGCAGAGATCGTTCAAGAAGGAATCTCGTGGGTCCAAAATAAAAATAAAATAAATACATTCTGGAAAAAAATCTATGTTAGAATTGAAGAAAACTCTCTTGATTAACAACCCACTAAGGAGATCTTCTCGCAGCAAAACAGGGCGCAGCACAGTGTCCGGTTTTGTCCTTGGAAATGTGCCCGTACGTATATATATACTTGTTATATATTCCGAAAGGAATCAGTAGTTTATAGCAATTCTCCCACCACGCGCACGTGCTCTTTGTTGACCGGTGGACGATCACCGTCCGCGGTCGGTTCGCTTTCTTTCCGTCGTGCTTGCCCGCAAATCCTTTTCGTAGCTCCGCCTCCAAGTCAACACGGAAGCGTTCACACGGGTCAACGTTTGAGAAGTCAAACTAAACGAGCGGGCTGCGGGGCCCATTTTGATGGGTGCCAAACTGAGCCCCGGGCAAGTTTTCTTGATTTAAGTTTCATTTTAAAAAATAAAATCAAACAAATAGCCCAATTAAATGGGTATTTATGTTAAGTTAACCACGTTAATTATAGTTGTGTAAAGATAAATATGTTGAAAGGGTTTGAGGTAAAACTTATTATACATAAATATGTATGTTCTGTTCTAATAATATGCATATAGATATACGCATTCACTGTGTCTCTTCGTATGGTATGGTTGTTTGAACTGAATCAAGGGGGACTAATCCAAATTATTGCCGTTTGGTCCGAAGGTAAATTTGACTTAATTAGTTTTTTTTTTTAAAAAAAAACTCAATAACTAAACCAAACATGCATGATTCCGGTGCTTGTCCCTTTCACCGTGCGCGTGCGGTATTTGGGTTTGACGACCCTTTTTCTAATATTTTGCCTCGATGGTGGAAATCAAACTAATTAAAGTGCGTCAAATAAAAATATATAAATATATATAAATGTATACACACAGACACACACGTATATGTACCCCACGTACGCACACGCCTTATCACTTTTGTTTTGTTTCTGGCGTTTTAGGAAATATTACATCAAATAAACGTAGATTAATAATAAGTATTTGGCTTGTCTTTTGTTACTCGACTAAATCTAAACAAATGAATTGATCATATATATACACTGACATGCAACCATCGTCGGCAGTGGAATGATTTGTATCCGATTTTGATTTCGGCAACAGCTAGCTAGCTAGGACACTCCGTATATATATATATATATATATATATATATATATATATATATATAAATATATATATATTTGTTGATTTTGGAATCATTGTTCCTATTTTCATTATTCGAGTCACAGACCCAATTCAATAATATCTGAAATGTCAAATATATGTATTTAATTTAGTAAGAATAGATTAATAAATCATATATGATTACAACAAATTGGTATAATATATTTAATATTTTATTTTTACTCTTTAACCACCTTATGCGCGCATAGCATGTTCTATAATTTGTATAATTTTATATTAAATATCTTGATTCTGATTCTATCAAACTTGGAACATAAAAAGCGAAATCAATTGATTCTAAATTCCGATGAATTATTAAATTAGTTGATTCTGATCCCGGTAGCTCATAGGATATATTTGTATGTTCTAAAATAATGAAATGTAGGATTCTATTTACTCCCCTAGCTGCATTGGGACTTTGGAGTGAACCACTAGGATTTATCATGCTACTTCCGTTTTTTCTCAGACTTGGACAAAATATTCTTGAAGTGTTTTTTTAACTTAACACTAGCTACATATATAGCATTTAGTTTCGGGTGAAAGAAAAACACGAAGAATAAGATATTTTATATCATGTGTGGTAGTTACTCTTTTTTGTAATCACATCCCTCCAAACATGATAATTTTATGTCACGAGTTGGTTCACTTTTTATTTTAATATAATTTTTTATCATGAAAGTGTATCAAAAATTATCATGCAACCAAACACCCCATAAGTTGGTTAAGGTTGGTTTGGCATCAAAATATTTTAGGGATAATCTTAGTTTATTTCTTAAATTTTGAGGATAAATCAAATTTATCCTAAAATTATTTCTGTTAAATAATTTAGTTCCACGTTAGATATCGAAAAAAGTATTCTCGTACTTATTAAGTTTGATCCTGATTAGACTGTAGGGCTTTGTCCCTCCGACAAATTCGTTCTTATTTTCATTCGGTATCGTCCTAGTGTATTTTTATCCCGACTCTGACGATGATCGGTCGAGAAGAAAATGTCGAATGACTTAATCTCGCATTAGATATCGTAGAGAGTATCCTGGTACTTATAAACTTGATCTTGATTATCTCGAAACTTAGATTTTGAGGTTTGTCACGATCTAGATGCTAAACAGGCCCTTAAATGTCTTTCGAATATATCGGCTCACTGGCATCCTTGATTTTTCAAAGTAATTAACAAGAAGATCATCTCGAGATACCGAGCATAACGTTATTAAAATATTGGTCATCCGATGTCAGCATTAATGTTCAGAGTTCAGACATTTAGACACGCCATTACACGAGCAGTTCTCGGGCGCGCAGCCGCAACAGCCATTTATTTTCTGGTCTTGGCTCACGTGTGTGCAGAAGTTATTTTTTTTTTGGTCGGTAAATTACCCCGGTCGATCTGATGGTCCAAAAGCAAACATTATTTATCCCGTCAGTTGTTAACATATATCAATAGTTCACTAATTTAATTTTTTAACATGTTCACTCGGGTAGTGTCAGAACGATAATGAAGCGAACATGTTTCTTTTCTTTCCAGGACATGACCATATTCATTTATACAAAATTAAAGAGAATACATAGTTTATACAAGGATAAAGATAAACTAGTAAAGACACTAGACCGAGTCATCAAGAAAGTTATCTTGGAAAAAGAAATATCTAAGAAAAGACTGTACCACCACGAGTTGACCAGCACACCCATGTGCAAACGTGGTCGGGTGGTAAAAGTAAGAACTCCTTCAATAGAGTTAGTAAACTGCAACAAGACCGGAAGATCACTCCAAACGGGAATGGATAAAGTCCAAACCAACGGTCTCGGAGAGAATTAGCGTCTAAAACACTAATAGTGACAAAGTTGGAGTTATAACCCGGTCTTTGGACTACATACATCAACGACGCAGAAAAAAAACGGAACAAACTTAAGTAAGTCGAACTTCACAGATCCAACACAACAAAAGTGTACAAAATGCCTAAAAATAATTTTAGGCAAAGTGTTGGAAAAGGGAGAGTGGGAGGGAGGAGCATCCCTCCATCCCAGACCTAAACCGACCTCAAAACGACTATGTTAATACACTAACAAGGGTCAATCACGGGTGAAAAATACGCTGGTTACGAAGAAAACCAGCAAGAATACCACGAGAGGATGTTGCCGCTGAAAAAAGCCTCAACACGAGGGTCTCCGCCCGGGAAGGTTACCACCAAAAAGGGAGACCGCTGGCGAGGATTGCCGCGGAGAGGGGTTCCGAGCGAGAGGCCCCGCCGGCGAACATCTTTCACTCCCTCGTAATAAGACTCACGTGATTATTTCAAGTTAAATTATAATTTAAATACGATGAGTCTCATCTTTTCACGAGAAATTAGAAAACCCGAGCTGACCCTACCTCCACGAATAAAGGTGCTGCACGGTGCACGAACCAAGCTGCCACAGAGACACGATGCCGCTATTAAATGCTGGACGCGAGACGAGCAGAAAGAATATCTGGGAAGATCCGCTGAAGGGCCGGCGACGTCGACGACAAGAATGATGCCTTCCCCATCCACGCACTGCTCCGTAGCGCCGTTGCCGACAGCGACGATCACCCACACTCCATGGCGATTATCTTGGCGGCGGCTGCTGCTGCTGCTGCTGCTGCAGCCTGCAGCTAGCTGGCTTTTCTCTATACCATACAATTCGCACGTGGAGCACGGAAGAGAGGAAGGAGACGAGAAGAAATGGCACGAACAAAGGCCTTCCTTGCAATACGGTCCGGCAGATATATAGTATACAAATACAAGAGTTTGTCTTAAGCTACCCGTGTGGACTGTGGACATTTGTGTCGACCTCGAATGCATGTTATGTCATGATAATCGCATCTGCTGTCGTCGCTCCGGGCGATCTGCAGACGGCCGTTCATGTTATAAAAATACTTGTTACGAATGTATGGTTACGTCCTTGATCTTGAAATTAATCTACACCCCCACATCCAGAAACCTTCAACCCTATCAATTTCGATGTCAGTACGTATTCCCTTGCGCGGACAAAGAAAAACAAAATGGTTGAGGCAGGATGAGCTGCTCTGATACTTGCGAGCATGCATGATGTGCGTGGGGCAATGCGGGATTTGCGAAGACGTCGGATATAGAAGAAGAATCGAGGTTTGGGCTCTCTGTCACGACGACAGCATGAACATTGGGTTTGGGCATCCACCACTAAGAAGAAAATTGGGTTCAGCCACCGCCAGAAGAGAGAAAAACAGGCTGTGGCGCAAAAAAAAAAAAAAAAAACTTGAATCATCAATTTTCTTTGATGTCTTGAGCAATTAATACAACCTTATGAATATATAGGACTAATGCCCTGTTCCCACTAGAACTCAACATTACCGAGATTAAAATTTCTAATTGACACAAATTAGGACGTCTAAAAAAAGAAAACTTAAAAATTAGAAACTATAATTAATTTGAGGGGCGGGAGTTTTAGAAGTTAAATTGTATTCAAAGTTGTCACACATATATACAAGGGACGTGAAAATATTGTCGGACTTTGACCGACGGGAAAAAAAATAGTATAGGCACACATCGGGCTATGCTCGTCCTTGGATTTTTCTCGCTGGGATGACATGAATCACCAAAAAAGTCGCACAAAATTAAAGCTGTACAATGCAGTGAATTCTGATGCTCAGGTAGCCAAGTGTACAGCACAGAGGATGCTTTTGGGTCAGGGCCTTACGAACATTCACCGTGGTGGGCAAAGTCCGAGTTTGAATCTAAGATATCCTCTTACGGGAGGAAAAGAAATTGTTAACGAGGAAGACAGTGTTCCACCACTGGGCAAGTTCGATTCGGTTACCCTTTTTTTTTTGGACGAAAACTATATAGATTTACAGAAGAAAGGAGTGAGCAGCGGTATTTGCTTCACGTGGAGTGAAATGAACAGAGGAGACAGTAGAACTTAGAAGTTGACGAGCTTCTGCGGCCAGCTCATCTATCTTCTAGTTGAGATTCCTATTTGCCAGGATGGTGTCAACGACAGCAACAGAATCACTGAGGATGAAGCAGGTACGTGTCTGGCCCTTAGCAAAATGAAGCACAGACAGGACTGTTAGGCCCTCCAAGATGAGGGGATCTGTGATCCTGTGGAGAGAACCTTCACCATGGATGTAGTTCCCGTCTGAGTCTCTCACAATTAAACTGGTAGCTCCAGAGGATTTGCCAGAAGCAGCGTCCACGTTAATCATCAGACAGTTATGTGGAGGCGGCTTCCAAGTATGGTTGCTACATTGTGTTGGCGGAGAAGCAGTGGAAATCCAGAAGGTAGCATCTGCTTAAGCACGACGGATAGTGGAAATTGGAGAGGGCATTAAGCCTTCAAAGGTGAAGCTGCATCGGCCCTTCCAGATCCACCAAAGATAGGCCGCACCTAAAGCCAAAATCTGGTTGCCGTCTGACCCAGCATGGAGAGCAGAGTCGAACCAGTGTACGATGAAAACTCTTGTGCTTTCAATGCGATCAACTTGAGAGGGATTTATGGACGAACCCAGCCAAGTGGCTCGAGCCCAGGAACAGTGAAATAGAAGATGTTCCAAAGATTCTTCCTCCATTCTGCAAATACCGCATGTGGGTGAGAATTTCTTAGTTCTACGAGCAATAAGGGCATTGGTTGGAAGAATGCCAGTGGAAAGAAGAAATTACATCGATTGAGCTGGAACAAAATCAAGCTTCGTAAAGACCATGGTGGCTTAGGAATCCGAGGTCTTCGTTGCCTAAATCAAGCCCATCACATGAAACTAGCATGGAGATTTTTCTCAAATGAAGACCATCTTTGGTGCAAGGTTCTAAAAAGCAAATATTTAAGACACACAGACCTCTGGCATGCTACTACAACTAACAGAAGCTCTCCTATTTGGAAGAGTATCACTGTGGCCAGCAAACTCATTCTTCAAGGCTGTTTCCGGAGGATCGGTAATGGGAAAAGCACTAACATATGGCAACATCATTGGCTCATGGAGCATCCTGGCCCTCCTCGTCTAAAGCCAGGTATGACAATCTCCTAGACCACACTGGACGAGCTGATTATCGATGGTTCCTGGAACACCCCCCTCATAAATTCTTATTTTCAAGAGATTTCAGCCGCTGCTATCCTTAAAACTTCGTTGCCCATAAACAAACAATCACCGGATGCCATCATATGGCCTTACATTTTCAAGAACTTGATTCGGTTACGTTTTTTTTTTCTTCATCGTAAGGTACATTTTTTTTTCCAAAAAAACAGCGATTCCTGTTACAGTACTATTAGTCGATCACGGTTACACATTCATCATTTCTTCATGATATATAAATGACATAGCCGCATCTTCGAGTAGCATGTACCCCCGACAAATCATCGCCGACAATTAATTAACCTATATATATGTATTAAATATATATATGTAAAAACAAATAAACAACACTGCGGTGTGTTAAAAATTGCCGCTGAATCTACGAAAATCAATGAACTAAAACGTAAGTAGGTCGCAACAGCACACAACATGCGTCTATCATATATCCGGTAATTTAGCTACAGAACAACACAGTAGACGACATCGACGTGATAAATTAAGACTCATCGTCCCAATCATCGTCTCGTCACGATCCAGGATGTGGAACCCGACGTCCATCTCCTGTTACAGTACTGTTAGTTCGCCACCACCTCGCCTTCGCGCTGTCTCTAGCTCTACGTACGGAAAGGGAGCTTTCTCAATGATCATTAAAAAAACGTACTGTCTTATATATAAATCACACATTTAACTCAAAATGACGTATTTATGACCATTAAGAGATGTCTTTTGTCACGACCCGAAATTTAAATAACATAACCTCAAAATATGCAGCGGAAATACATAACGTCGTGACAATGGGATAAAACCCAATACTTGAATTCCATAACCCAAACTTAAACAATTATTTTCATAAGATCCATCATACAAGAGAATAGAACCATACTTCTAAGTCTAACCACACTCTTATTCAAAAACAACCAAGACCATCTATCTAAGTAGAAAGTACCAAGAATCTCCAACTGCAAATGACTATGAATTCCTTTGATTCCACCTGAACTTCATCTTCAAGCTCCTAAATCTTCAAAAAAACCTGCTGAAAAATTTATCCCACAACGGGGTGAGTTCGGGGACTCCGTAGGATTTACACTCGTATCCCGCCAATCGGATACTAACATATAAACATGCAATGATAGATAACATATCTAAATTGAGATGTAAATACAAATATATAGAATGTCTTCTATATTAAGCTCACAATCCATAACTATCCATGAATTAACTTTAAGAAAATAATAATGCCAATGCTATGCACTTCTAGACCAAAACACACAACCATACAAGCTAGACAAATGACTCAATACTTAACTTAACATGACTAAAACAAAATGAGACAAATCTGAATTTTCTAACATGACACAACTTAACATATATACGTGACACACAAGTAACCTAATTTCATATTCTTTCCAATCACATAGCCAAAGAGCAAGGAATTGGTCGCCTTGCTTTACATGTACAAAAGCATTCACCATCTCTAATATATATAGAAGTAACATATACTAAGCTAGCCCAAAGTGCACGTAGGCAGTGGTGACACTAAGGGAAAAAAGATCGCGGTAATCCGGGATCTGTGGGAGGGCCGGATTCAACTAAGTTACCCGCTACCCACGGGCAATTGACTAGAATAGACTGGTGAAGCCTTCATAGCACGTCATATCAGGAGTTCATAACATAAAATCAAATCAAGACATACTTGACCATACCATGCATACATAAACATCTAATTTCATAGCATTTCATGCAAGACATAACAAACTAGACAAGACATATGATAACCTGACTTAATTGAACTTGTTCTTAATGACAACTCATACTAATCATGACCAAATTGACATGACTAACTATACATAGCATAACCCATGATCTGAAACCAAATTAAACATATTTTACCATAAACTAGACAAGACTTATACTAACCGACTTGGTTGACATATTCTAAATCAAACCTATACCAAACTTGACCATATGAACATAACTACACCATGCATGACATAATACATAATCTGAAACTAAACTAACCAAAATTTACATGACTCACATACATGAAATGACAAGCCAAACTAGACATACTTAATTACATATGCAAGACATTTAACCTAAATCAAGCTTGGCATAAACTAAACAAATTAAATTCTAAGGTAATCAACCACAATATGACCTAAACAGGTTCTAAAAGGTATGATTTGAGGATCCATGATTTTTCCAAATTTACACATATTTATATTTCTAATTCTAGGTCTAATCTAGCATATAATCACATACATAACTAACATAAGGTCAAATCTTATAAAACATATCTCTACCCATCCAGAATCAAGCTAAACATGTTCCATAATATACAAAATAGCATTTTCAAATTTCTGGTTTCAAGAATTTTGAGAAGAGTCACTAATCTTAAGTCCAAAAGTTAAACTAGTCAAATCAAGGTCCATAAGTTAAATCATGCATATTTTCTAAACAAAATGAGATCAAATAAATAGACGAGCTTGAGAAACCTACCTGGAAGCTCCTGTGAATTTTATTAATGTTTTTGGATTTTTATGCTATTTTTCTGGCATTTTCTCTGATTTTCGGAGTTAATAAATCCAATAATCCAAAAGGCCGAACCGGCTCTGAACCGGACGGTTCGACCGGCGGCTCACGGCGTTGAGCCGAACGCTGGACCGGGCGGCTCGGGAGGCTGAACCAGGCTCGCACGGCGGCGACGTTCGAAGACAACCCGGGGGGGGGAGGCTGCAAGCACTCGGCGGAGGCCCGCGACAAGGTGGTGGACCGAGGGCAACGTCCAGGCGGGCGGCTGCTCGAGCGGCGATGCGCCGACAGGCGGACAGTGGCTCCACGGGCGTCCAAAGCGGCAGGGCGGCGCTACTATGGCCGCGGGCTGGCGATGACGGAGAGCTCGCGTGCGTGAGGACCCGACGGCGCGAGGGGGGGGGAACAGACGGCTAGGTGCTGGTGTGAAGGTAGCTGGCCGCCGGCGGGTTGCGCATGAGCGCGCAGGAGGGTGGCCAACGGCGGAGTGGCCAGTTGCAAGAAGCGGCCAGGTAACTAAAGGAGGGAAGAAGAAGGGGGGAGGCGGCAGCAGGGTGGCCGGCAGCCATGCTCGACGAACGGCGGTCTGGGCGTGTGGCTGCCACGCGCGCTCGTGTGGAGGGAGGCAGCAGCAGAGTGGCGCGGCTCCGGCGGGACTGGAAGAGAGGGAGAGAGAGCTCGACGGGGAGGGGGAAGAGACCCTCGGCGGGGGGGGGGGGATATATACGGGGGGAACTTCCGGGTTGGAGGTGGGGGAGGGAAATCCGGCGAGCGGTGGGAGGGGTGGGAGCGAGTGTAACGGCGGGGAAGGGGGCGGGTAACCGACGAGAGAGAGAGAGAGAGAGAGAGAGAGAGAGAGAGAGAGAGAGAGAGAGAGAGAGAGAGAGAGAGAGAGAGAGAGAGAGAGAGAGAGAGAGGTGGGCTTAACAGAAAAAAGATTTTTTTGGGTGAGGCGGGCTTAACAGAAAAAAGATTTTTTTTAAACCAGATATTACATCTTTAACAGCTTTCGGTAGTCACGCCCAAAACACTTGCTGATATAATTTTCACTCTTGTTTTTTATTTCAAGACCCAAAAAAAAACCAATATCCAAACTCCCTGTTAACCTTCTTTAATTATATGTTCCCTGGCTAACCTCTCTTCATGTGTGAAAAATCTCAAAACTTAGACATTGAAAGAATCAAGATCAGGTCTATAAACATAAGAATATTTCTTCCGATATCCAATATGCAACTTCTTTAACACTCTCCCTCTCAACCAGTTATCACTGTTAGAGCCATGATAAGAATATATTGACAGGGTCGGAATACTCCCTCTGGTACCCAATACGGGATAAAGTCCTTCAACACTCTCTCTCTCGACCAGCCACCACCGTCAGAGCCACGATAGGAATACACAGGACATGGCCGAGCAACAATAGGAGGTAGACTCACCGGAGGGATAGAGCTCGAGCCCACCTGCTCTGATATCATGTGGAAAATCTCAAAATCTAAGCATTGAGATAACCAGGACCATGCCTATAAACATAAGAATACTCCCTCCGGTACTTAATATGGGACTAAGTCCTTCGACATCAAGCACTTTAATTTTATTGTTGACCCAAGACCATACATATTTATCGATTCTCTTCCACGTTGTACTAACTTTCTTGTACACTTTCGGGTGATTATAAATAAACTATTTTGATTTAACTTCGTGTTATAAAGATGCGAGGTGAATCAGACTCAGTGGTACCTTACTTAATGTGTCCAAGGTAGATGGGGTCGGGGTTGGGAGTGGATTGGTTGAGTCCAAATCTATCCTCAATCGACACGGGTCGGCGGTGGAGGGACTAGGTCAGCCCTAGATCATAACAAAAAAATAAATTTAAAACATCTGTCGGGATCTCAGGGTCGGGATAGATCGGGTCAGTCCGCTAAAAAATCGACAAGGTGGAACCTAAGATTGGGACATGATCATGGCCTCGTATTTCATGACTGTGTCCACGGGTTGTGTGAGAGGAAGCTCCCCCTCCCCACTCTTCAGAGAAAGGAAAGGTGTGGCTTAATTAAGGCTGTTCAACGACGCATTTTCCAATGACAACAAAGTTGGTGGGTTCTGATGCAAAGCTAACGTAATGACGAGGTGTGAAAAGCTAATCTTGAGTAAAATATATACCTAATTTTCTATGATTAAGCAAACTATGACCTAATCGATGCGTCATAGTTACGAGCGGGCGCTTTATTTCCTTCGCGGCAGAGGCAACCGCAGCGTGTGAACGAGCCAGTCTTTTGACGGAGTTGCCAACTTCCCAAGCTCTGATCCCGCGAGGGTGGTCGTCTCGCAGATCGAAGGAAAGCGAAATTAGGCCACCTGCTCCACACGAACCGGTAAAAATGTATACATGTCTTCAAGGGCAGCAGCTGAGACTGTCTATTAATCTTCGTTTGTTGTCGTCAAACCACCCACTTTTGAATAAAGCAACTCTAGCTATATCGCTACAACTTTCACCAATCAGCATGTAACCCGGGCTAATTAATCAAGAACTTCGGCATCCACCGCTTCAAAGCTGTGCCTTAATGGGTGAGCTACCGAGATGTGATTTACCAGCTAGCCAGGCCTAATTTGTCCGAAACTTGCAAGACCGCGTTCTCGCGCGCGCGCCACACACACACACACACCAGCTGGTCTCAATCGATCATCTTTTATTCTAGCTACCTGTTAGCTAATTTATATCTCTCATCAAGTGTCGGGACCTAGTCTAGTCTCATATTGAAGGTAAAGAAAAAGAAAAGAAAAGAAGAAGACTTCGACAAGACTGCACCGGCGACGACGAGACGAGAAAAATTAAGACGCTCGTGCGTGTGTGTGGGTCAGTGGGTGTGGAGGAAGTGGCAAAGCAGAAACCTTCAAAACCTAGCTGGTAGACCCGTATAATGGAAAGTTACGTGTATATATATATACTGATCCGATTCCAGTCAATATGTATGTACATACATAGGTGGGGGTGAAACATCGGTCGTATCTATGATGTCACAGTCTTACCTCATAACGCACATGCGTGAGTTCAACTGGTACCTGCAGCTGCATGTGCATGGGACTCACTCAACTTGGGGTGCCAACGGAAATCAGATCGATGTTCAGACTAATCCGGCCGGTTCCGATAGAAATCAACAAATCGAACTGAAACATAATTAATTTATATAACGTAAACCATCGGAAAAGAATAATTTGATATTTTATTGGAATCTAAATTGCCAACGGCTAATTTTGTATTTTCTTGTCTGCTTCCGATAAAATATTAATATATAAATATAAAAACAACACTATAAGGGTTACAAAATAGATAATTATGGTATATACATGATAAAATAAAAATTAAACTTTATTATATTAAAATTTTAATGATAAATAATACTCATTTGTTCATTTTAAATACAAATTGTTGTATATTGTAAAAAATTAAAATTATTTTGATTTTAATTATTTAACTTTTAACAGAATCGTGATTGAAAATAAATAATACCGGTATCTAATCTGAACGGTTTACAGCACTAGTAACAGCTCTCTGTCGACGTCGAGGGAGAAAAGTTTTAACTCGATCTACAGGGGTGACCGACGCCTTTTCATCCAGTTCCTGTACTTGTTTGAACAGCTCCATAGAATACATAGCAAAACCTTCCCGTACGTAGACCCGGTGAAAGACTTTGCTGACCACTTTGCCCGAGAGCTGGTCATCAACGAAGAGGACATAACTAGTCATAGATCTCTTTTAGCATGTGGCTCAAGTGTTTCAAGCAGATTGCATACGTACACACGGTTGAGATAGAATCATATAAACTCTGGCATCATACTAGATTTATATATTGAATCATAGACACCGTACTAATATTTAGACAAATTCGTTTTGTAATTTTCAATATGAATTAAATCACTCAAACAATTATTCTCATAAATTTCAACGTTCGAGACTCAGTGAGATATACATATCAGCTTTCTGACTTCAACGCGCCGAGCTAATTTATATATGCATAGCTAATTTTCCGCTTCGGAAATCATGGACGTCTTGTTTTTTGGTAAATCATTTGCTCCAAAATGATAGTTCTTGACATTATTCTCAAGTGTATTAACCCGAAAAATCAAACCAAACTACCCACTTTGGTTGGATTAGGTTCAGCTTGGGCCCAAACATCGGTGACGACGAAATATAAAATTTTATATTCTCAACCACACCAAGCTGCGAAAACTCTTCCCCTGTCGTCTCATTATCTCTGGGAGCTAGCGTGGACGGTTTGGTTTGATTAAATTTTGAGATATTTTTCATGATCCAAATTAACTCTAATAGAGGTCTTAGATCCAGCTAAACCATATGGGTCTAATCATTCCGTTTCATTTGATACAATTTACTACTGAAAGTTAACTAAATAATTTAAGCAATTAATTATACGCATGCTTTAAATTTATAAATAATTAATATAAAATTATTTTATCGTAAAACTACAGAACTAATTTTTTTATTGGATATCAATATTTTATCCATTATTTTTTATCTATTAACTTTACACAAATCAGCCCAACCAAACCAATAGTTTCAAATCCAACTAAACCGAACCGTTGGGTCGATCTAGGGCCGGGCCGGTCCACTCCTTGTTCTTGGTCGTGTGGTATAGGCTTTGACGAAATCAAATTCACACCCAGATGTTGTATATAATACGATACCCTCATTTTACAATATTGGCCTTTTGCCGTGGATTTCTACTCTGTTTCTAAGCGCTCGCCATAATTGAAGAGTCTGCATATATATATATATATATATATATATATATATATATATATATATATATATGTAATTTATTTCTACCACCGAAGCCGCCGATCCCTAGATGGGGAAACGGGACTGGATCCTATGTCTACCAGTGTGTGCACCTCCATATACATCACTTCGATAAAATATATTTTAAATAATTATTTTTAATATTTTTAAAATTATAAATAAAAATAAATATTATATAATATTATATTTTATTTAAATCAACATTGAATATATTTTCTACATATTTATTCGAATTAAATGTATAGTTAACTTATAATAAAGTATAAATTTTAAAAATAGTTTAAAATATTATTTTTATTAATAATTAAATAATATTTATATTTATAATTTTAAAATTATCAAAAACAACTATTTTGAATGTACTATGAGATAGTCTAATGAAGTGATTGAGGTGCAGACGATGGGGGTGCCCAGAGGATCTGGTTCTTGAATAGTAATATTTATTATTGCCTCTTAAATCCGTTTCCTTGAATAAAATAAAAATGACTCGGCTACAAATGATTGGTTCTGAATTCTGAGCTCCTATCGGTTTACAGATATCCGGATACTAATACCATCTCATTGTTAACCGGAGTGGACATAATTAAAGACTCATTATTCATCAGACTCCGAAGATTTGCTACGTACGGCGATCAAAATGGCTTCGGACAATTTCGTCCATCATTTCACGTTGTCCTTAAAACATACACATATCTCGTTCTTCGTTACATCACACGTCAGGAACTACGGATCCATCGAGAAACTGGGATGATCGGGATCGTGAGATCATTGTATCTGCTCAATATATATCCTCTCCGCCGTGGCATCAGAATTCGATAACGGCTCTCTTCAACCGTGTACGTGCGCACCATCGTCTGGCCTCCCCCGGCGTTGCTCGGCCGCAGCGTTCAGCCTGATCACACCTTCGAGGGCCGTACCGGAGTCGATCGACCGTCCCCACCCAGTCAACGGCACAGAGCCTCTTTGTTTGACCGACGCAGCCACTGTGCTCGCCGCTGCCCCCACTTATTAATTTCTTTTTTCCGGCGAGAAGACTCCCTGCTCACTCTTGAGTCTCGACGACTCCGGACGACTCCGTGCATGCATGCAGCTTCCCGCCGGCTTCCTCCTCGATCTTCTTTCGTCTCCGGGGGAGCCCTTCGTGTTCATACGAGCGTAAAGAAATGGGAAGATATCGCAGCGGCGCCAGACAGACTGTAGGGGGAGGGGGTCCCTCCCCTCCTGCTGCTGTCCCCATCGGTGGCCGTCGGCACGTTCTGCTGACCGTCTGACCGGTCGCCGTTCCGATGTTCGCCATGCAAGCTCGAATATCTCCTCGCTAGCTAGCTCTTATAATTTAATAATCCGGTTGATAATATGAAACGTGGCTTTGCCGGGCACACCCTGGAGAAGGATAAATAGCCGACATGCTCTTGCCTCCGGGTGCCCTGAAGAGAATCGGGAAAGAGCTAGCGCCGCGGGTGGAGGACAGGGCTCTGGAGTACATATTTACACACATAAGAGAGATTGGGGCAAGGGAGGGAGGGGGGAGGAATCGCAGTGGCGCCGGCGACAACGACGACGACGAAGCGAAGAAGAGAGATCAAAGACGTCGCAGGTGAGATCGAAGATGGTGAGAGCGCCGTGCTGCGAGAAGATGGGCCTGAAGAAGGGCCCGTGGACGGCGGAGGAGGACCAGATACTGGTCTCCCACATACACAGGTTCGGGCATGGCAACTGGAGGGCGCTCCCCAAGCAAGCTGGTAATTGCCGGGCTCTCTGCTGTATATAAACCGGGAAATACAGACAGGGCACAGAATATTAATTTACAGATTGATAGTGCCAGCAGGAATCCGTCGTGTGGTAGCTAGGGCGAGATGTCCCGCAGGCAGACCTTTGTTTCTAATCGGTTCTTGTACATTTCCCGTCAGGTCTGCTGAGGTGCGGGAAGAGCTGCCGGCTGCGGTGGACGAACTACCTGCGGCCGGACATCAAGAGGGGCAACTTCACCCCAGAAGAAGAGGACACCATCATCAACTTACACGAGCAGCTAGGCAACAGGTACCATATGTCGGCCGATCGACGGCCTCCCTTTCCTCCTCCTTCCCTTCCCCTTTCTCTGCGCAATCTCTAAGGAGATGCGGCGTTTGATAGCCTGAGAGCTAGCTGCTATTCGTTGTCCCAAAATGGGTTTGCACATTCGACCTAAGATTCCTCTGATCAGTTTGGCTCGATCGAAACACCGGCCCGTTTCCTCATTCACCAAGTCTGAATTGTGGACGAATATCTTGTCCAACTTGCGTCAGAAGGGCCTTGTTTAATGCCCAATATTCAAGAGCGAAAAAAATATTATATATATATAGATATATATGTACGTACGAGGGACGTGTACTCTGCCGTCTCTTTCAATGTGCTTGAGAAGTTCAGAGCAGGCTTAATTTCAAGACGGTATCCAATGGCAATCACACTAGAAAAATTATCAAGGGGTATTCTCCCTATTATCGACGTTTCTACGTCGGCCTCTCGATCAGCTGATCAGCTTTACTTTTTCTCCTCCACGCAGGTGGTCTGCCATCGCAGCAAGACTGCCCGGCCGAACAGACAACGAGATCAAGAACGTCTGGCACACCCACTTGAAGAAGCGAGTGACGCCCAAGCCGACCTCGCCGGAGCCGACAAAGAAGGGGGGCGCCGCCGAGATGGAACGTCCACCCGCGCCTGCGACCGTCAACGTAGACGCCCCCGCGTCTACTCTGCGGTCCCGCGGCAGCGAGCTGTCCTCCTCCGCCGCCGCCAACTGCTCATCTCCCGCCGCCTCCTCTTCCTCCACCACCACCACCGTCACGCGTGAGACCGTCGATGCGGGCTGTCCGCCGGAGAACTTCCTGGAGGAGGTCATGATCGAGAGCTTCTGGTCGGGGACGACGCTGTCCTTGGACAGCTGCGACGTGTCCATTGACTACCTCGTGGAATCAGATGGCGCCCAGCTGCTCTCCTCCAGTTGCCACGGAGGGGATCTCACCGCAAACGCCACTTTCAACGGAGATGACATGGACCTCTGGCTCAGGTTATTCATGGAAGCCGTGGAGCTGCCGGAGTTGCCGACCATGTAGAAGTAGCTAGAACCGATCGAGCTGTTAACATCTGCGTGTCCGATTTTCTCTGCTCTGGTGCAAGTGGAAATTGATTCTTTTCCGCATAGGAGAAGAAAATTTTTAACGTGGACCAAGGTATCAAAGGGACAGCTGAAGTGATTATGTCTAACAACGGTGTTAATTAATAGTTTTCTTTAGAAGTTAGCCATCTTTGGCCAAACTCTCAACGGTAATTAGTTAACCAATGTTATTTATAGTCCACTCATTTAAATTTTGACCATGTTCTTAAATTGAGATATTATATTCTACTTATACTTGTCAAGACTCCGAGATGTTGAAAGAGTCAATTCTATTTAGGCGCTAAAACGACCGTTTAGACGTCGCCCAAACGGTCAAAATGGTAACATTGAATGTATATATATATATGTATATATGCATATATATAATTAAATATTAATATTATATATATTAATATATACTTAAAAATATATATTCATAAATATAATTATACTTGTATATTATAATTGAATATGTGTGTTTTTGTGTTCATACATTTAAATGTGATTTTATTTATGTAATTATATATACATATGTATGTATTTATTTTGAGAAATAATTAATCTTGATAAACTTGATGGGTGGGAGACATAGAAAAGAGTTAAAATATATTTTAATAAATTTTAAGTATATAACATATATTTATAATTATAAATGTTATATACATGTGATAGCATAAGTGATAGTAAAATATTTTAATATATTTACACTATTACAGATGAACGTTTGGGATTCGCGAATCAACCTAGGAGCGCCTAGCCTCTTGCCTGGGCACTTAGGTGATAGTAATTTTTTTATTATGTATAAATGTTTGGGGGCACCTAGCCTAGGTGCCTTGGGGGTGTCAAGGTAGGTGTCTTGAGCACATTGGGTTCCCAGGTAGGTGCCCCGGCAAAGTATTGGTAAATTAGGGCCTTGCCAGTAGGCAGGCACCTTGACAATAGTGACTCTACCCCTCTCAAAGATTTAATATCCTTGTCAAGACTATATACACATCATATATCTTATATCTAGATAGGCACAACACACTTTCCGATTACATCATGCTCCTATACCATATGTAGTAACTAGGTGTGTATTAAACTAATATCTAAACTGAAGAATTAAACTAAATTAGCATTTTCAATTTGGTTTGAGAGTCTTTAAATTGATCTAAACAAAACCAAACCGTTTAAACTAATTTGATTAAAATATTATAAAAGCTATTATATTATTAATAAATTTATATTTATATACTTTATACAATAAAATAATATTTATTTTTGTCATTTTTAATTAATTAATTTATTTATTTATCTATTTTCGGTTTAAATCTAACCAAAACAAATTGAAATCATTTCAGTTAAGTTTGAAGGTCTGATTTGGTTCTAATCAGTTTGAAAAAGGAATGGTCTAAACCAAACCATACCTACCTTGAACACCCCTAGTTAACTAGTTCAACAATTGTATTAATTTGCAATTTTCCTAAAAGGTTACATATCCTCGGCCTACTATCAACAAAGCATGTATAACTTTAGAGTTCTTTCAACTCAAC
The DNA here is from genome assembly GCA_036172225.1 of Cryptocoryne crispatula var. balansae. Lineage (NCBI taxonomy): Eukaryota > Viridiplantae > Streptophyta > Magnoliopsida > Alismatales > Araceae > Cryptocoryne > Cryptocoryne crispatula. Next base: position 9,616,109 of record CM069922.1, on the reverse strand, counting down.
CTTTGAAAAATAGTTAATCAAAGTTGTTGGCAGTCCATTGACTTTTAATCATGATTTCAAGATGTTGTCCTATCTCTGTGTCTCGAAGACGACATTGATGTAGATAGATCGACCGGTCTCGAAAATCTTTGATTTATTGTGGCTAATATTTGTTAAGTTAGTCACTCTAACATTTAAGAGTATGAGAATATATAGAAACTCATTTAACAAGAAATTAACAATTGCAACAAATACTTACAAATATCTCTCTAACGGATGAATATTTATCATTAATCATTACTTTTTATAAGACATTAATAGATGATGTCTATTGTGTTTATTTCTTTCACTATGTTGTTACAAATATATTGATATGAATTTAATAGTTGATAAAGCATCATACTCAAATGAAAAAGATTTTTTTACCTTTTTGTCATCTATGGCTCATATGTCGCATATGACCCACTGATCACTATCATATTATGGAGGCACATTCTCACAACCATCTGTCAGTTATCGTCCTGTAAAATATTGAATACACAAATTTTATTAGTTTTAATAGTTAACAATGAAAAAAATTAAATATGTTGTTACCTTTTTTTCAAGTGTTTACTTTTGTTATATTTGTATATATCACCCATGTGTCTTTAGATATTTGCATCCATGGACATAAATTGCTCAAACGTAAAGTGTTGTTGAATCATGACTATAGTGATAATCATTAAGTAGAAGACTATTAACCATCTTGTGCGAATTAAAACTAAGAAGATAAAATTATAAATATATCAATATCTTAAAAAATAACTTTATTTTCAAGTAGAAGAGTGATGTAATTTTATTGTCATAAATTACAGTTCACTCTGTTGCACACATCCAAAAAAGACATGAAGACTTTAGCATACGGCCCTATAGCCAAACCCCAAGCCAAGTTGACGTGCAAAGTCTCTCCAGGACTTAATGTTCTCGTAGCATATACTCTAGTTAGATCTCACCCACATCTATCAGATGTAGCTAATTAATCACAAAATAACAATATATTAGAAGTAATATGTACATAATAGTAAAAAGTATATACTTAAGACAATGATAGATGGACTGTCTATAGATGTAGGTGTCACCGGAGTAGAATGAGAAACACATGGCCAAGGAGGAATAGATTAAGATGGACAATGGAAATAAGATCCACCCTATCAACCCTGAAATCCAACTAACTAACCCTTACTGGATCCACTTTGCTAAGATCGTGTACCAGCTTGAGATGTTCACCAACTCTTACTGAATCTCTTCATTAATCACATAATAAAAACCTGCATTATTAAGTTATAATATGAAATTTACTTAATTATTTTATTTTTATATTTCAACTTGTACTGATTGAATTACTTAAAGTTGTACATCATTATCATTTAAATTGTACAGTATAGGTATATTAACAAGTTTCCATTGATATGGTTCTACTTTGTTGTCACTTTCATTTTAAGATATGTTATAAGAGATTCAACATGAAGATTTTACAGGTATTACTCATTTTTTATTTGTGTTATACTGTACATAGAAAACTTGTTCTACTTAACTTGTAAGTAAAAATGATTTATTTGCCTCTAATTTTTTATATATTTAAGGATATAAATCCATACTCATTAATTTTAAAATATCAATTTTTATAATATACATTCTTCCCTTTACATTCAAATAATATTAGATGATCATTCTTGTCAAAACTTATTTCAAGTATATGTACTATTCTCCCATAATAATCATCACACTCAAATTGAAGCTTTACATTCACAATGACACCATATAAGTTAGTTAAATTGGACGACATTATAGGAAATCTAAATTTAACACAAGTATATCTAGATAATGATGATGTAAATCTTTTGGAATAAAACCATAACAACACAAGATCTTCAATGCACCTAAAATCTTTTAAGTTTCTTAACTCTTAAACACGTGATCTGAATCACACTAAAAAGTTTGGTTCATGAGTTTCTTTATTAATCAAAGCGTCACTATGCTCTTGACGAAAATAATCTTCATCATCAATTTGAATCCCAATATGATAGTTGCTCAAATAAACACTTCTTTCTTCCACCTTTTGTTCCTTATTAAAATATTTTTAATTTTTTAATTATTTATTAAATATTTTTTAATATCTTATTGTGTTCATATTTTTTATTGTCTTCTTATCTCATATCTTGTTAGCATCTTTAGTGTTCCCTTCTCACTTCATCAACTGACAAACAGATATTTATATTAGTTCTTTCTTCAACAATATGCTATTGGTAGGAACCAACAATGTACTAAGTAATTTTGCTTTATGTACTAAGTATCATGCCTCCAATCTAATATTACATAAGTGCTTTAACTATTTCACCAACGGCTATAAGAATACATCAATATCATTTCTGAGAGCTCTTAGACCATGTATTAATAATGAAATCTTCATGTACACTACTTTCAGAAATATTCGTGTTGGTAAATCATAAATCAATCGACATGCCACACAATATAGTTGGAAGACATTGTTACCAAAAGGGTTAAAACCATTTATAGCAAACCAAAGTCGAATGTTGCATTTCTCAAACATGAAATCCAGATATAGTTCGTTAACTCTTTTTCAAGAGAGAATTGTCAACATGACGTATTTCACCACTAGGTTGATTAGAGCATAGCTCGCTATGCATGTCATCCATTTAGCTGTGTTTATTGATATAAACAAATGTCACAATCTATCTTTTAATGCAAAATAATGTAATATTTGTGTGCTACATTTTTGCATTTATATTTATGATCATTTTTATATTATGGAGTCTGGCATTGTGAACTTATAAATTTATCTACATTCTCTTTCCAAAAAAAGAATACAACATTCTTACATGCATTAATTTTGGACAACTTTTTCTTAAGTTTTTAAATTTTTTTAAATTCATACCGATTGTCAGGAACACTTGCATATTTCGGTAACACTTCTTTAATAAAGATAGTCATGTATTCATATATTTTCAAGTGAGACCATTTATTGACTTTTATTGATAACGTTAAAAATAATTTTAATTTAGATACATCTTTGCAACATTCATATAAAGGTGTTTCGACATCTTTTGGTGACTACAAATATTTTTGTTTTGTTTTTCTGATCATAAAGCATTTTCTCCTAGTTTAGCAATAGCTTTCTGCCCATGCAAACCGATACAATGTGTAAGCTTGTTTGAGAACATGGTACACTACAACAAAAGAAGATATTAGAAATGGTTTATTGGGGATGACTTATGTAAATGATTATTTGGTCAACTTAAGAATCCAACAAGACCCTTCAAGGCATAGCCATAAAGTGTTAAGATATCTTTTAGACATATACAAAAAGTTCTTACAATTTCTGTACAAGAAGACTTGTAGAGAAGACAACAAAGACATACAGAAGAGCCAACTACATATTTTACACTTTATTCTTTTCTTCTCTTAAATTTCTCGTATTCTTCTAATTGTTATTTAATTATAATCTTGACGGCGACATCTTAATTTAAAAAAAGTAGATTGTAATATTTAAATTTAAAATTACAATACAAGATTAGATTGGTAGATCAATAACAACTTTGATCAACTATTTTTCAAATATTAAATTTAAAAAATAAAATTAAAAAAACTTTGTAAAGCTTAATGTAATGCATCTAACTTTTTAACTCTTTCGTAGTAGCCGTGTGTGTGGTGAATGTCGACCGCATCACACAAAGGAGTCATAATAATCAAACAAGAGTATTGCATTGTTGCCAATTGGCTGTCTATTTGAAAAGTGTTGAAAGACAATTAATTAAGACCAGTGAGTAATTACAGTTACAACGAATTAAAGGGGTAATTCATCGTAGACATAAATGTTTTATGTTTTTTTCAAGTCACTAAAAAATAGTGAACATCTACACAAATATATTAGAACTCTTATGTACTATTGTGTCTAAGAGAAGATCTTCTCTCCAACTCATGTCATACACATAACTATGATGGATTGATCAATTATGTTTGAGTGACTATTGATTTAACTTGACCTATGTCAATAAGAATTGATTAAGAATCGCACTAGAATCCGCCTATATCAAACTACCTAGATTAGACTATCTTGAATATTTTAGTACTTTATTTAAAGTCTATTTTGTTAAAATCAATTTTTTATTTTACGGGTTTCTAGTGACATGGAATACATCCACAATAGGCCCACTAAAATTGAAGTAACTAAACAAAATGGCAATGTTGTACTAGACAACGATTTGAAGGGCATGGGCCATTGCTAGCAACTGGCATAATCTTGTTTACACAATAGGTCCAGTCGAATTTTGGGTCAACTACATAGGTTGGACCCTGGGCCTTTTGGCATTAACTCGGGGTTGATTCATGCGACCCGACACCGAAACGCTTGACCCTGCAACTTGGTTAGTATCCACACGGCCGGGTCGTTAACAGCTAGCAAAGCCCCCAAGACTCATTGGGAGCCTACATAAGGCCCCCAAGAGGACTCTCATTCCCCTAACTTCCTCACTCTCTCTTAAGCTTTTTCTCACTCTAAAACTTTCCCTTTCAAGTGTTTAATCGGTGTTGATTCCTTATTTCAAGTGTCTACTTAGTGTTCATTTCTTATTTTTTTTAATACCTCCTTGACATCATTTTTTGTTTAACTATGTTACTAACCCCTTTTTCTATTGTTGTCTTTATTTTTTAAGTTTTTTTTCAACATGTCTTCTTCAAATTATGACACTCAAACTTCCAGTGTGACCCAGAATGATTCAACTTGCCTTAATTGTAACTTGATATCTATGGTGAAGAGAAAAGTTCAATGTACATATTGTGAAAAGATTATGTAAGGGGGGTGGGGACTTTCCACTCGAAGCATTACCTTGTCGGGATGAAAGACAATGTTGCACTGTGTACGCGGACTCCACCCAACTAAAAGTACAATTGTGAAGGCATTTATAAGCATTGAAACAAGCAAAGAAATCTTCAAAATGACATAAGAAAACCGTCTAAGAAGAAATTTCAAAACCTGCAAGGCGTTTGGTCCATATTTATGAGATGGGTTAGGAACACCCAAAAATTCCTTGGGATAAAACTTTTGATGTTTACAAAATCATAATAATGTCTTTACGTGTTTAATATTTAATCATTATTGTTATAAATAGATGAATTGATGTGGGCGATGCAGGCAAGCGCAAGTCATTTGCAAATGAAGACATATATCGATGTACCATCCATTAATGGGCCAAGGTTTGGGAAGTGGAAGCGAACATGGAAGTATGAGATGATTGAACAACCAGGAAGAAGAGGAAACTCACAATCTCACAAGAGATGACAACCCAGTAGTAGATCTCATGGATCCCGTCATCACATGTCCACGTCAAAGATAAACTACCATCACAGTAGTAATGAAAATTTGCATATATGCAAAGAGAAGATTGGGTGGGTGACATCAAGTTGGATCTTTCATATTATCATACCATATTACAAATCCATGGTTGACACCATAGTTGACATTGGTAGAGAAGTGCCTAAACCAACTTTAAAAGAAATATAAAATACTCATCTTCCAACAGAGGGGAAAGATATCAAATAGCATGTCAATTTATTTGAACATATTTGACAATAAAGGAGATGCACGTTGATGACAGATAGTTAGACAAGTTAGTAATATTTAATTTTTAAATTTATTATCTACTTATCTTTTAAATTTTAAAATTTATTTATGTTTTCTTCTCAATGGGTATTACTAGGAAGACAATAATCAACTTCTTAATATGTTATCAGGCCAAGACCATCTTTTAGAAGCCTATGGACTTATTCGGATAGGTTAAGAATGCAAATTACCTTTTTGAATTTATTGTCGTTGTTGTCGAAAAGATAAGAAAGGAACAAGTTATCTAAGTAGTAATGGACAATGCAACTGATAGTAAGGAGACTATGATTATATTAGATACCATGTTTCACTCATTTGTTAGATTTAATGTTTTAAGATATATGCAAAGATCCTCAAATTGACTAGGTGATGACCCAATTCATATCATCTCTCATATAGAACCATAATTTCATCCTTAATCTCTTAAGGGAGCATATGAATGACCAAGAGCTTTTATGGTTCGGGACAACCCGATTCTCTTTTCATTACATTTTCTCAAATTGACTGGGTAGTTAAGATGACCCGTTTAATATCAATTTTCATATACAACTATATTTTCATCCTTAAGCTCACGAGGGAGCATACAAATGACCAAGAGCTCCTATGGCCCGAGGCAACTCGATTTGCCTTTCATTACATTTTCTTATAGTGTTTAATGTAATAGGCGTATCCCCTAACCCAAATGATATTTTCACTAGGATGGACTACTTGGATTGTTAAGACTAGTCCTACACATAAGAGGAAAGAGGGAAAAGTTGAGAATACATTCATATAGTTTAACCTTTAGTCAAAGTTCTCAAAATAGTAGATGGGGATAGGAAGGCAGACATGGGTTATCTCTATGATACACTTGAGCAGCTGAAAGATGAAATCACAAAAATGGTGTTAGACTTCCACAAGTAGTGGGATATTATCGAATGTCGATGGGATTGAATGCTACATCATATGATACATTTAACATGTATTTTCTTTATCAATAAGTCAAATCATATATCACATTCTTCTATTGTTATGTTCTTTAATAACATGGATATGTTGTCACTTGTCATGTCATTTTTTAATCCTAGATATTGTTATAGTTTGATATTCACTTTTAAACATTGTGAAAGAGGTCATCCGTAGAATACTTGAGGATGATGATTAATCAACTAAATTATGCAACAAGATACATGACTATCGAATAAGAGCATTCCACTTTGACATATCAAGGATACAATGAGTGGTAATGCTCTTAAGTCCTGGTACATACCATCCGATCTTTGTTTGCAATTTAGGCAGTTGACATACCGAGATACGAGGACCTGGCAGATGTTGCAAAAAGAGTCATGAGCCAAACCACATCAATTTTAGAATGTGAAATAATAGTCAACATTCAGCTAATTCATACAAAAGAAAAGAATAGGTTGATGTCAAGAAGACTATAGTAGTTGGTGTGTTGTCATGATAACATGAAGTTGAAGCTAAAGAATTTGGAGATGGTGGGAGAAAATCATAATAAAAAAATATGTGGAAAGAGGAAGTATCAGGACGATGAAATGAGATGGTGACTATATAAGATACCAACATTGATTTGGAGAATATCTTTGATGAACAAAATCAATTGTAGACTTGGGTAAATGATAAAAAAAGATTAAGCAAATGTAATTTCAACCTAGAAGACCAAAAATAGGCTTTAGGAGAACTCAACAATGCTTCTTTGTTTGATAAATTTTAGATTCCTCCTTTGGTGGCAAAGAGACAAGACTAGAGAATCTTTTCGCTAAGGTAAGAAATCAAAGAGTAAATGTAAACATGTTGTAATTGATCTATTAGATATTGCATATGAAGAAACAATTGATGAGGGATAAGACAATACACCAAAATTGAACATCCGAGTTTGAAACTAAACATCAGATGATTCAACATCAAAAAATAATAACGAGTGAATCTTGTCCGAAGTTGACCCTACTAAGACTTGATCCAAAATAAATTAGCCTAGCCGACCTCAACCCATATTAAGTTGTTAACCAGTCCCATCCCGCAAAAATGTCTAACTTGACCCAACCTAAATTTTTATTTCATAAATATACTATATCAAATTTAACAAGTTAAATTATTTAAATAACACTATAAAATTAATAATAAATAAATTTTAAATAAATAGAAATAATATTTTTAATTAAATTTTATTATAAAAGTTGAGCTATGTTTGACCTATTTCAAATCATTTTCACCAGATTGACGGTTCAACTAAAATCCATGGGGGTAAAATCTTGAACTTGTATATTAGCATGTTGGCAAGTGTACCGCTTGTTGCAGTGCATATATCACATCAGTACGCTCAACTTGTTTTATAAACACCATCTAACGCTATTTGGTAATGATATTGAACACTTCTCAATGTCATTTTTGAAATTGATATTAATATAAATCATCGATAAATGTTAACTATCAATATCAATATTGAAATTTTCATTACAACCCAAACATGATATGTAATATCAATTTTGATATTTGATATACTATCATTTACAAACATCACAACACCTTTTTTGACACTCTTAACTAAACATGGCAAACGCTACCTCCAAGCATCGTAGCGTTTGCCCTCAACCGAATTCCTCCATTTACCATCTCTCATTTTCGAATTCATCCCAAGTCTCTATCATATGGCTCCTGCTCTACTTAATTTCTTTCGATCAGGAATGATTTATCGTTCCATCCCTTTCAGACCGTATCGGGGAATCGGGGAGTGACGATGGGACGTATACATGAGAGAACGGTGAGTTAGAGATGGTGAGAGAGAAAGGTAATGAGTTGGTTCACCGCCCTGCTTCAATCCGTAGAGTAAAACCACCCATGTCAATGGGCCAAGTCTGATTATGACACCCAACCCAAAATATATCGAGCCACCGACCTAACCCACCCGACATTATGTTGTTGACCCAAATCCAACCAAGCCCCACCCAACCTAAATTTTTATTTTATAACTATATTATCATTAATTTTAAAAAAATTAATTATTTAAAGTAACACTATAAAATTGATAACAACTTGATTCAAAAATATTTTTAGCAAGTAAACATGATAATTTAAATAATTAAATGATATTTAAGTAGAAATGACGCAGCCAGATTTTTCTAAGGAGAGGCAGAAAAACTTCACCCTGCGGCTCAACGAAAAAGCAACCGAAACAAGGAGAAATTGTTTGCAATCACGACAGCTACCCGCGGCGAAGTAACAAGTCGATGACAACACTTGAAAGCTCGGCCAGACGGGTACGAACAAGAAAGAAAGTGGCATACGTAAAGTAAAGATTAATCTCTAACAGAAAGAAAAGGTTTGTAAATCATATAGGGGCGGGTGCAGTGCAGTGCAAGTCGTCTCCTCGGCCACTAACGAGGCCCGTTCCAACCCAAATTCTCTGGCAGAAGAACAACAAAACCACATCGGGGAACCAGCTCTCATGAAACAACCGTCTAGTAATTGCTTTTATTCTAAGAGAAAGCACGCGCCTATACCTTGTCACCCCTCAAGACAGGCAGGAGTATGCCAATGCCTTCTCCTCCGTCAGCTCTGCAGCTGTCGCATCCATCTTCTTTCTCGAGAGCTCATCAATTGGAAGCCCTGGATTAGCAAACATATCAGACCACATTAAACCTTTTTTCAGTAATTCGAAGGCATTCTTTCATCCTTCTTCTTCACCTTTAAAACAAACCAAGCAAAAGTATGTAGGACACCAGGCCAAACTTTTGAAACAAAATCCAGTGGAGGTTGATTTCTGATTGAAAATATAATAACTGCAAATATAGATGACGGTTCACGAGTGTATATAGCCAGAAGCTTCCTAACAGTGGGTACACACACATATTAATTGGATCAATAAGGATGTGCTACCATTTGTTGGTAATAGTGGGAGTTCTTCAAATTTTATCATGCAATACCTTCTTAAAAGTTTTCCCATACTTTTGATAAAAAAAATCCATCTTATTCCACTCCATAGTTCCATGAAAAGATGGTCAAGACCATCGGGTTTAAGAAACAAGGAACTAAGACAAAAAATACACAATTTTGAATCCTCAAAAGCAGGAATTTGTGGCAACATGCATGAATGATGACCAGAAATCAAGAAAACTCCAACCTTGTACGATGCTCCATTCACCATCCTTGCATGCAACTGGGAAAGAGTAGATTAACCCAGCTGGTACACCGTATGAACCATCAGAATAAACACCCATGGAAACCCACGTCCCCTGAAAAAAGTAATAGACTCTCAGAGCATTCTTAGCAGCAAATATAGTAATATCTTGAGAAGACAAAAACAACCACCTCCGGAGTCCCAAGGACCCAATCACGTATGTGATCACAAGCAGAGCTTGCAGCAGACAATGCACTAGACAGTTTTCTTGCTTTAATGATTGCAGCTCCACGCTGTTGAACAGTTGTGATAAACTCCGTATTCAACCTGTGATTACCAGATACAAAGTAAAGTATAAGAATTGAAAGCAAATGGAATTCTCTTTAGTGGCCTATTTAATCAAAAGAAACAGAAGGATGAAGATGATTTTGCTCTTACCATTCATCATTAGCAACAAGCTCCCTGACAGACTTCTCTCCATCCTTTGTTCTGACGGTCGCATGGTTCACATCAGGGTATTGACTTGATGAATGATTACCCCAAATAATGGCATTCTTGACATCACTAACTTGGACACCCAATCTCTCAGAGATCTGTCCAAGGGCCCTATTATGATCCAGGCGTGTCAAACAAGTAATATTTTTCTCAGGAATGGATGGTGCAAACTCTTTCAGGATCAAAGCATTGGTGTTTGCTGGATTAGCTACAACAAGAACCTGAAAGAAGCATCCGTTAGCCACAAACAAGAAACTGCATATCCATTGTAGGCATAGGGTATTTTAACTGGCATTAAGTTCTATGGAGACATGGCAGCTATATTCTAATTTGATAGCTTGAATCAAAGTGAACTAAATTGGGGAGCAGACAGGAATTGACTACCCCAGATGCTCTCAATCAGCCAGTATGGAATGATCCAAAGAAGTTTTTCTTTTAAATAAAAAAGTTTATTAAAAAGAAAATTGAAACTTACTTCTTGATCATTTTGTGTAACAAGATACATCTATTGGAGCAAACGAAACATCCTTGGGGGGGGGACAAAATAAAATAAAATAGCCATTGAGCCTGCCTGATCTTCCCAATTCCTAGTCACAAACCAGGGTAGGCAACTTGCCATTTGCATGTTTGACCCAACACCTGATCAGGAAACCCCAATTTAGAAAAAGAAGATCTTTCACCTTGCAATTTGGAGCTGCACACTTTTCAAGGGCTGATGCCTGAGACTTGTAGATGGATACATTCTTGGACATGACATCCTTTCTCTCCATTCCTTCCTTCCTCGGGAACCCACCAACCATGACAGCTACACCAACACCGGTGCAGGCCTCAACAGCATCAGTGGTAGCAACAACACCTACAAATTTGGAAAACTTATTCTTTAATGGAAAAAATTAAGGCCACAACTCAAATGAAATGCCATGACAATGAAAGTACAATAGATCTCGCCGATATAAAAATGTAGGCCACAGCCAAAAAGTACCTTTAAGAAGAGGAAAAGCAGCATCGATCAACTCCATTTTCACTCCATTTAGTGCTTCAGCCGCGGGTGGAATATCAAGCATGTGTAGAATTACAGGCTGGTCTGGCCCTAGCATTACTCCCCTGGCAATCATCGGGACAAGGGCATATCCAATTTGCCCTAGAAACAAAAAAAAACTAATATATAACAATTCTGCAAAAATCAACAAGATATGTGGACATCTTCCAAGCATCGAGAATCAGTGCATGCTCTCTCTCTCTCTCATACTTGGGAGAGCATCCTTGGAACAAACAACTTATAGATATCGTGTTACGTTCAGCAGTTTCACCATCTTATTAGTTCATATCAAGGGATAGCTAACTACAAAAAATTTCAACTCAAGACTGGTGCCCAACAAGTCAAACTAATGACCTGTTACCAGTTAAAGGACCATGCCTAACGCATCTGACCTTGGATTTTTCTAATACAATTTTTCTGCACGTCTGTCTTTTCCTACCTCAGCCTCTTGTGTTAGTGATCCTCATAGTTCAGTCTCCTTCACCCCAATTATCTATTATTATAGCTGTCAATAGACCAAGAATTTAAAGCCTATGTTATCAAAGGCAACACTCAATTGCCTGTGCAACCAGGCACATAGTTGTCAAGGTGCCTACCTAGGCGGCAAGACACTTTTCCAACAGCGCCTTGCCAAGACACTTTTCCAACAACGCCTTGCCAGGACACCTTGTCTGTGGCCAAAAAGTTGCCCAAGACACCTTGAGTTTTTTTACATGATTAACAAAATAATTTTGAGTTTTGCCCCCTTGATACCTCTCACAAGGGACACCTATTTAATGATAGTTTGAGCATATTAATATATTTCACTATTACTTATACTATCATACATATTTAAGATTTATGATTATAAACATATATTATATACTTAATTAAGTTCTCTTTCAGCTCTTTCTTCTCTCTCTCTCTCTCTCTCTCTCTTAATTTACCAAGAGATCAATCCGTGACTACTCTGCACCCCAATTTAATAATATTATAACAATATTTCACTATCATTTATACTATTGCACATAAATAAATTTTATAATCATAAATGTGTTATATACTTAAATTTTATAAAAATCTATTTAACTCTTTTCTCTTTCACACACACATCATATTTACTTATATACATAGATAAAATACTCATATTCAATTATAACGTAAAAATATAATTATATTTATGTATATTTTTATGTATAATGACTCTCAATCTAGTCTTCCTTGAATACCCCCTTGACCGCCTAGGCGACGCCTAAGCGGCCGCCTTGTTGCCTAAACAGAATCGGTACCCTTCAACGCCTTAGACACCTTGTCGCCTTGACAACTATGACCAGGCAACACACTGACTAGGCATCTTGGCCTGGTCCAACTGCCAAGGCCGTTACCTAGGTTAACGCCACTGTGGCAACATCAGAAAACTTGGGTGTCTCAGCACCGCTAAACAAGCTTAGGTGGGTCCAAACTAAGTTCAGATGATCTTACAGGGGAGTGCTATCCTCAAGCTCATCCTCCCCTTAACCAAGCACTCTCTCGACATAATTCCTTCCATTTCCCTAGCTTGTTAGTCACTATAAAAAACATCCTCTCTCTCTCTCTCAGCTTTATTACTAACCATTTACACATCAATTTTCCTCTGTGCATATTCTTTGTGATACATAGAACCCCTTCTTTTCCACTCTCCACCATTTTAAATAAAAAAACACCCAATTATTGAGTTCGCCAGATAAGCTGAAAGCAATTTGTTTGCAGAAATAACACAATGCACAAGCATAGTTAAATTATAATTATTTCATTTGTCCAATAAAGTAACTAATATAGTGCACAAAGACCAAGTTAATTTTCCCCACATCCAAACAAATAAAAATCCATGTTAGCTCATTTGCAAGAAAATACTTTCTTGTATTGGTTAAAAAAAGTATATGTTTTTAGACAGAGGTGCTTTTTGACTTTGACATTGCAAAAAAGTTTTATATATTAATTTACACCAATTAGAAGGGTATTAGAACTTCCTCAGACACCTGGTTCAGCTTTACAAAACCAAATTTATCTAGGGCCTAAGAACGTAGAACTTATAATGTTGGACAATAGTTTACATCAAGATGTGGCTGAAACAGGCTCCAATTAAGCCAAAAGAAAATAGATCAAACGTGCATCCATATGACTGAGACACATACACAAGCAGAATCAAATGCTTGGAATCAGAAAGACATGCCTGTGGTCAACAGTTATCTGATACAATCTGGATCCATCCATAGTCCTCTTAAGATTCAAATCTAAAGACAAACCAAAGAATTGGAAATAATGGGATCCATCATCATCCACGATCCCAGGATCGATGCAACCCTGGGATGTCCAACTTAAACCTACCCTATCTTACCAAGAGGTAAAGGGAAAAAAGATAAGAGATATCCAATCAAATCCTTCCTTACATCGCATAATTGAAATGTTTATGCATGTGAGAAATCAGTCTTTGACAACCAAATAGTGGTTAAGTAGGAATCTGTGGCAAGAGAAACCCGCACAGAACTCCATGCATACCGAAAGGGCCTACAGTATGACATTGAAAGGTAATGAGATTAATCCCAGTGAGGCATGGGCATGATCATTCTTAGTCATTAAGAGTTCAGAAGGGTTTTAGAATATCATTAGTTGGGACTCGGGGTTTCGCATGGTAAAGATAAAATCAGGGAGGGGAGCTAAGGAATATATTGTCCCATGAAGAGGCCAGATATAATCATTTTGCAAGAAACAAAGTGTGATTTTCTTAACAAGGATGATGTGGTGGCCTTGAAGGATGGATTTCTCAACGATTTCTCATGCCCTTTCTGTGGGGAGGAGTGAAGGCATTGTGGTTTTCTTGAGGTTCTTAGACAAGGCCGATGGAAGAATTTGGTTCTTTGCTAGTGTCTATGGGCCCCACTTGATTATTGACAAAGAGGTTTTCTTCAATGACGTGTCAGACATTATCTTGGCACATGTTGAAGGTCTGTGGTGTATTGGTGGCAACTTTAATGCAGTTAGGAGGCTTGAGAAAAGACTAGAACCACATAGATAGGTCCCTAGAGATAACAGCCTTTAAAGACTGGGTGAATGAGAATGGGCTCATCCAAGTTGTGGCGATGATATGAATTTCACTTAGTTTAATACAATCTCAAACTCAAAATTTGATAGATTTTTTATTTCCTCAGATTGCTCAGCAGCTCGGCTTTCAAGATGCCTTCTACATTCTGAGGGTAGTGTCAGATCATTTTGCAGTTGGTATCAGCTGGGGTGTTAGGGCTGCTGTAGGCATGAGAAAGTTCAGATTTGAGTTGGTCTGGTGCAGGAACCCAAAATTTTTGGAGAACATAAAGATTTGGTCATAGATCGCGGAATCGGTCAATTCTTGTATCGGATCCGATTCTTGGCCGAAGGACCGATCTGGAAAAAAGTTCCGGCAGAATTGGTCGGGATCGGCCGGATCGGTCAGAATCGGATCGGACGAATCGGTCGGGATCGGAATCGAATCATTTTTTTTCATTTTTTGCTATTCCAGTCGGATCGACCAGGATCGACCAAAATCGGTCCGAATTGGCCAGAATCGGATCGGTTTTTTTTATTGCTTACCAATTCTAGATCGATTTTCTTCCATTGGATCAGTCGGAACCGGTCCAATCCGATTCGATCCAGATCGGATCGGTACCCACCGATCCCGATTCCGATTCCGATTCCAATCCCGCGATCCTTGGATTTGGTGGAATGAAACCAGAGTAACAGCAGCCTTGAGGTTCACTTCTAAACTTGAGTCTATAAGGTCAAACCTGAAAGTTTGGTTTAAGTCAAGAAATAAGGGTGCAACTAGAGAAATGAAAAGCATCTACAGGTAATTGACGACTTTGGGCAGGTTAATGACAAAAGTTGCATATATGAGCAGCAAAAGAAGAAATAGATGGAAGCTAAAAATCAGTACAATAAGTGGACGCTTAGAGAGAAAATTAAATGGAAACAAAGAGCTAAACAGACTTGGTTGAACTGTTGAAGGAAGAAGATAGGAACACAGTTCTTTCATATGCAGGCTACTCTGCGAAAGAAACAAAAGATATTGCATAAACTTCAAGTGGATGGGATTAGGGGCAACATGTTTAGGCTCAGAACAAATTGACATGGCAGTAACAAGGTTTTATAAAAGTTATTCAGAAAAAAAGAAAGAATGGAGTCCCTCAGTCCCCACATAAACTTTGACTCTATTAAGAGACTTTTGGAGGAGGAAGCCAGTTCAATGACCAGACCCTTCTTTGAGGAGAAGACCCTAGGGACCTAGACACCATTTGATCTATGAACCCGTACAAAGCACAAGATCCAAATGATTTCTCAGCTGCTTTTCATCAAAAGCGTTCAAATGTTATTGAAGATGACTTTATGGAGATGAATAGAAAGTTCGATGAAGAACCAAGGAATATTAGATTTTTAAACTCAACATCACACTAATCCTACCAAAGAAAGACTTCTCTTCAGGCATCAAAAATCTTAGGCCAAGTATTAGGGCAAGTTTTTTTTGGCAATGTAAGGAGGGCAGAAAGGGGCTCCACTTGGTAAGATGGGACCATGTTTGCCTAGATATCAGGGAGCAAGGAGTAGGTCTTTTGCCGCTGGAAGTAATCGCCAATGTTTTGTTAACTAAGTGGTCAGGAAAGCTTAACCATATGATGATCTCACCTTGGGGCATGATTATTTATTCAAAATATGGCCAGAGAGATGAGGAAGGTTGGATCACTTATTTCCATCACTAAAGCAGGGTCTCTAGCATCTCAAAAGGGATCCTCAGGAACTGAGAGATTTTTTTGGTTGTCCACAAGCATAACCATAGGGAGTGGCAAAAAACACTTTTCTGGGTGGACCGTGGGGTGGGTCATGACTGAGATTCTGGCAGATAGCTTCACAAGGCTATTCAGGTCCGCTTCTAATGTAGAGGAAACAGTTCATTCAGTTAGGGACTCGTCAATGTGATGTGATATCAAATTCAGAAAAGATATTAAGGATGAGAAAATTGCTAATTTCACATATATGCTGCAGGTGATTACTCCATATAGGTGTGCACAGGAAATGGAGAATAATTTACTTTGGCTACCTTCTAAGAACAACTCATTTTCAGTTAGCCCTACAAGTCATAAGCTGAACAGAGGTGTGGAAGTGGCTTTATAATATTTTGTAGCATTACTTTCTTGCATATATAATGAATTGGGGCTTAACCACCTTTACAAAAACAGTTACTGTGAGACCGAAAGATTCCAGAACTATCTGATTCGACATTGGTCAGTTTGAAACTGGAAACAAGCTTTCACGGAGGACAAAAACTGAAGAAATGGAGACAGGAAATAAAGGAACTTCACAGAACAAGATACAAATAAAAATGATTAGTTCAACTGCAAGTTTAATCCCGATCAATTGACCAAAATGCACAAATCTTTCCAGAAAGCCATAAAAAGGTAAACATCACTTTGAAACATCGGAACTGACAAGGAATAAATGATGAGAGTTGCCAGTCAAACAGAAACGGAGAGAAATGCTTGCGCCATACGATATGTCTGATGTAGACACGCTCTATCGACTTCCTAGAGCGGAGGAGCGGATATGAAAAGATAGAAAACTTTAGCCAGTAGATCGAAGTTATAACATCGTTAATCCCCCTCCTCGTTTACAAACATCGAGCATATCACGACGATAACCAATTATCTGCATCTCTTGGCAATCCAATCCACCCCTAAATCGAACGGAACACGGTACCGATTATTTAGACCACCAGAAACCCTTCCATCTCTCCGAGAAAATCAGATCGAGACTCGTCCGTCACCAGATCTGTACCAGGAACAATGATGACGAGTTGACTGACGCCAACTCCATCCGCCGACACTGAACTGGCAGAGACCACAGCAACCACAGAAGAAAGGGGAAAGAACAGCTGCAGAAGAAGAAAAAGAGGATCGGAAGGACCTGCGGCGCCAGTGACGAGAACTCTGACGGGATCCTTCGCCATTTCCGACGGGAGCTGGGGAGACCGCCCGCTCCAAATTCCTGTATGCGGCAGAGGCGAGATGCCCGCAACCTGAGGATGAGGACAAACGGGGGACGTGGTGCCAATTTATAGCCAGTCGAAACGTGAGAACTCAGTGGGCTCGACATCAGGGACCAGAGGTGGAGGGAATCAGGTCTGGACGGCGCGGTATCGGACGTGATTTTTTTTCAAATCAAATCAAATCAAATTATCTTTTAATCTAATTTAATTTAATTTGATCTAATTCAAATCATATTTTATTAAATTAGTATAAATATATTAACATATAATTTTATTTTTTAAAATCACATTTTATTAGAATTTAATATATTTATTTATACATTTCATTAATGTTGTCTCAAAAAAATTTTGAAATAAGTTTATTTTTATAAGAAAATATTTTAAAATAATATTATATATATTTTACAATAAAAAGACGGGTGCTGAGGCCACGGCGAGACGTGCGGTCCAATGCGAGATTTTTCATCAGATACTGGGCCGTTTAATGCCCTCAACCAACCTTTCACATAAAACAATTCGGATGATATAATCGTATATTTTCAGACAAGAAAATACATAGACTCATTATAAAAATTATAACAAATGATTGTTGAAATTCATGCCCAAATATTCATTTTACATATAAAAGAATATAATAATATATCGAAAGTTTTTTTCAATTATATGTTATATAACAAATTAATTGATAATAATATTAAATACTCTTAATTGTAAACTTGATATCGATATTAACCATCAGATATTTGACTATTAATATAAATTTTAAACATTATACTATAAATATGATTTAAATTATAAAATAAGTTCTTACTATCAAAAGATACTTTATCTTTTAAAAATATCAATATCAATTAAGAATTTTGTATGATTCTTGGCATTGGTACTGTGAAATCTAATGGTATCATACTAGGTTCGACACTGATTAGGTTTGTTTCGACTTAATCCAAAAATATAGATTCTTAATTTCATCTCTAATCTTCTGATTACGATACAAGTGATAAATTTTGTTTATTGAAATATCTAAATCAATATCTAATTAAAATAATTTCATATCAAATCTTAGAACGACGCATGTACGTGACAATAGAAAGTATAACGGCATCTATGAAGCTTAAATTGAGCATGACTATTGACCAAGAGCCAGAGTTAGGGCCGATAAAAAATAAATATACATAATATTTATACAAAACATTATGATAAATAAATTTAAATGTACGGAAAATAAGAATTTTTTTAAACTATTTTAAATAGGAATATAATTTTTAAAAACTTATTAGTTCCATCTGATGATTTGCACAAATAGTCAAATACAAAAAACACAATGAAATTTTAAAATGTGGAGGTGATATTAAATTTGTATTAAATAATATGAGCCAAACTAACAAGTTGACATTTTAAATGTTATTTTTTTTTTGCAAATCAAGATATTGTCAACCAAAAACCTTATTTATCATTGAAAATCGGTTGGACTCACTGGCAGCAAATGTGTTTGTTGATTTCGATTTCGTTAAGGATTAACTCATTCTAACTTTCATTTTGATGAAGACAAAATTATGACATTCTCATTTGTTCTGTTTCCAATTTTAAAATATCATAATTACAAAAATATAATAATCTGATAAAAATTCGAAATATTTGTTTTATATTATTTTTATTAATAAGTAAGATAATAAATACCACATCACTACTAAAATTGGATCTTTCACTTTTTAATATTTAAATATCTTAATTAATTTTTATATATTATTATTTTAATTTTTAAAGATATATATTTTAGTCCAAAAAAGATTCATAATTAGTCATTTTCAATTAAAATTCTTATAAAATATTAAAATACCTGATTTTTATTTTAAAAGCTCATAAGATATAAAAATATAAATCTATTAGGTATTATCTAAACTTATGCTCATTTCAATTTTTTCCTGATTCCTAATGGTGATTTTGATTAAAATATAATCAGCACTTTTGAAGATAACCATAGCTAATTATAAAAAGTGTAAACAGTTACATATATTGAATCAATATACTAGTATTTTAATATAATAATTTTAGTAACACATATACATCTTTCTAATAAAAATAAAATTAAAAATAATTAACAGTTTTGATAACACGAAAAGTTATTTTATTGTTCTAATTCTCACCAAGATCAAATGTCTATCTTTGTTCATAATCACTTTACATGGGCCTTTTCTACAAACCACATCAAACATGGCACTTGTTCACGTCTGAACCAATAAACGCAATTGCTATCGGAGTGATTTGTCAGACATTAGAGGCTCTTTCAGACCTAACTTCAGCTATTTTGTCAAGCATCCCAAAACATTTAACCTCTCACCAGGTTAGAGGTTAGACATCTCTTCAACTGAACAAACAACACCTAAGGGCCTGTTTGGTATCGTAAAATTTTGGGGATAAATCTGATTTATCCCCTAAACTTTGGGGATAAGTCAGGTTTATCCCCAAGTTATCCCCATACTAAATAGCACCTAAGGCCTTGTTTGATACCATAAAATTTTGAGGATAACTCAGGTTTATCCCCAAGTTATCCCCATACCAAACGAGGGCTAAGGGTTTATTTAGATATAGTATTGCTCATAAATATCATGTTATTTTTAATATAAATTTATGTAGGTAAGAATCATAAATAAAATAATTATAATAAAAATAACAATGTATTCAAGTAAATAAAAAATAAAGAAGTTAAAATATTTTTTAATTCAATCTTAATCATACTCTAACTAGATTTTGATTAAAACCTAATCAAGCTATGGACGAATGCGGGAATTTGCACGATCTGAGAGTGTTGTCATGGGGGCAGGACGGCCATATAGGTGACATGGAGTGGCAATATTGCTTGAGACCGGCTGGCAACACGTATGTCGTGCTTTAATCATTGAAGCCCTTGTTAAGATCTTTGGGTAGAGAGAAGAGCTCGGAGAGTTCATCCATGGTGACGCTAAGCCAAAGGTGGAAGAGGTCTTTGAGGGGTTGGAGGTGGTCGTGGTGCCAATAGAGGAGAGAAATCTGGTTGTCTTGCAAGTCTCAAAACCATGACATTGGACTTGAGAGGTCTAAGTTATTCAACACATTATCACGTCTAGTTGGTGTGGGACTATTCTTACGATAATTCTAGCACTCATCCTCGTTGTCGAAGTGAATAGTGAGAATAAGAGGTAAGATTATCTAGTATTAAAGAAAGATAATTTTTTGAGCTGGCACCATCTTACAAAATTTCAACTTTATAAGGTTGAGATCGAGAGGTTCAAACTATTATGGGGTGTTTGGTCGCATGATAACGGGTATTTTTATTTTTATTTTTAAAAATTGTAAGAAAAATTGTTAAAAGAGGTGTTTGGTAACCATGATAAGTTTATATTTTGAAAGTGATTTTCTTATTAAACAAAAAAAGAGGGTCTAACCTCTTTCTTTTTTTCTTGTGGTCCCCCACTTTGTTTGGTCATATATGGTAGTTACTCTTTTTTGTTATCACATCCCTCCAAACATGATAATTTTATGTCATGAGTTGATTCACATTTTATTTTAATATAATTTTTTATCATAAAAATATACAAAAAATTATCATGCAATCAAACACACCCTATTAAACACATTATCACATCTTGTAATAGTCGACGTTAGACTATCATTACAATTCTAATAAGTTGGCCACCGGCGAAGAGATTATGGAGGTACCCAGCTAAAAGGTGGTGATGGCCGCAGTGCAAGCAGCAATGTTTGAAGAGGAAGAGGGACGAAATTGTGTGATGAGGATGAGGTGGCAAAAGGTCGCAATCTCCAATGAACAGAGCCACGATATTTTTTTCTAGGTCAACGTTGTCGACAAGATGAAACAACGTCGAATGATATGACAAGTAAAAGGATGCCCGGCATTACTAATCCCCTACTTTTTAGTTACTAACAGATGTCATATATTGTAAACTCCAACATCACTTTCAAACTCTCTACATTTTGTTAGTAACTCATGCTATACATTATTAACCCATCCAAGCTCACTCGGTAAACCCATGTGTGTTCAGTTAGTAACTTCGGTGCTGTTTGGTACGGGATAATCTGGGATAAATCCGGGTTATCTTCAAAATTTTGGGAATAACCCGGATTTATCCCAAAAATTTTATGATACCAAACAGCCCCTTATGTTATAAGTTACTAACCCACCCGATTGACTTACTAACTCTAATGTCTTCAGTCAGTAGCTCACTCCATTTATTACCTAACCAACGTTATTTATTATTAAGTAGTAATATATTACGTGTGTTAATAATAATATACCATATGAGTTAGTAACTGAATATAGAGGGGTAAGTAAATGAGGTGGGTAAGTTGGGTTAGTAACAGAATGCTAGGGATTAGTTAGTGAGTGTGGATGCATTAGTAATAAATAATTTGTGTTAGTAATATATCACGTATAGGTTAGTAACTGAATACATGTAGTTAGTAAGTAATTTGGGTGAATTTGTAATATATAGAGTCATAATTAAATACAAGAATTAGTAATATATGATGTGGATTGGTGATATATATAACATGGATTAGTAATATATAGCATAGATTAGTAACATAATACTAGGGGGTTGGAAAGTTAAATGTGTGCGGTTAGTATATTATGTGGTATAATTTAGTAACATAATACCAATACCAACATTAGTAATATATGGTGTGGGTTACTAATATATAGCGTGGGTTAACAACAAAATAAAGAAGGTTAATAAGTAAGTTTGGGTAGGTTAGTAATATATAGCCTGTTAATAACTATATAATAGGTGTTAGTAAAATATAGCATGGCTAGCAACAATATACCAAGGGTTAATAAGTGAGTTTAGGTGGGTTAATAATATATGACATATGTTAGCAACTAACACATGGGGTAATAATATATGACGTTAGTAATGTACAACACAACGTGGTACGTAGTATATAACATTAGGTTAGTAACAATACATGCAAGTGAGTTTAGGTGGGTCAGAAATATATAATGTGGGTTAACAATTGAAAACAAAAATTTGTAATATATGGCTTATGCTTGTAATATATAACACGCGTTAATAACGTAGAGCCTGTGTTAGTAATAGGATATATGAGGTTAGTAATACGTAGAGTGGGTCAATATCTGAATACATGTGGCTCTATAGCAAGATAGGTGTGTTAAACATGGCAGAAATACTTACTGGGGCTAGTAACAGAATATAGGGGTTAGTAATAGAATGTGGGTGGGTTAGTAATATATAATGTGAGTTAGTAATTTAAAGTGAGTGGGTAAACTTTAATACAAGGGGTTATTAATTAAGTTAATTTGAGTAGGTTAGTAATATATAGCAAGATAGGTGTGTAAGTAATATATAACATGCATGGCACTAAT
The DNA here is from genome assembly GCA_036172225.1 of Cryptocoryne crispatula var. balansae. NCBI lineage: Eukaryota > Viridiplantae > Streptophyta > Magnoliopsida > Alismatales > Araceae > Cryptocoryne > Cryptocoryne crispatula. The sequence goes on along the minus strand of CM069922.1, from coordinate 9,593,409 downwards.
ACATACCAGGGCTAGCAACTGAATATAATGGGGTGTTTGGTTGCATGATAATTTTTTGTACACTTTCATGATAAAAAATTGTATTAAAATAAAAAGTAAACCAACTCATGACATAAAATTATCATGTTTGGAGGGATGTGATTACAAAAAAGATCGAGTAACCACCGCACATGACCAAATAAAGTGGGGGACCACAAGAAAAAAGAAAAAGGTGAGACCCTCTTTATTTGTTTAAGAAGAAAATCACTTTCAAAACATAAAATTGTAATGATTGTCAAACACCTCTTTTAACAAGTTTTCTTACAATTTTTAAAAATTAAAATAAAAATCTCAATTATCATGCAAACCAAACACCCCATAAGGGTTAGCAAATGAATTTTGGGTGGGTTAGTAATATATAATGTAAGTTAGTAATACATAGTGAGTGGGTAAAACTTAATACAAGGGGTTGTTAGCTAAGTTAATTTGAGTAGGTTAGTAATCTATAACATTGATTAGCAACAGAATTTAGAGATCGGTAAGTGAACTAGTCGGTCAGTAATACATAGTGTGAGTGGGTTAATAAATATTAAAAATAAGGGGATAGTAACATGACTTCTGTTTAGTCGAGTGTTAACCTTATGAGCTATTTGGTTGCACAATAAAATTTTGTAACTTTCATGATAAAAAATTATATTAAAATAAAATATGAACTAGTCAATGACATAAAATTATCATGTTTGAAGGGACATGATAACAAAAAAAAAGAGTGAATACCATATATGACCAAATAAAGTGGGGGATCACAATATAAAAAATAGAGATGAGTCTTTATTTTTGTTTAAGAAAGAAATCACTTTAAAAATATAAATTTGTAATGGTTGTCAAATACCTCTTTTAACCAGTTTTATTACAAAAACATAAAATTATAACAAAAACTTAATTTATCGTGCAACCAAACACCCATTAAGTGAAAAACATAACATGACTCCTTTTGATCGAAGATGACAAGAGTTTCCTTCTCGTGCCACTCTAGCTAAGCCCGAGTCGACATAAAATTTTATTTTATATATTTTGATAATTAATGGAACGTTAACTTTATTTTTATGGGTGTTTGAAACAAACATTGTAATTATAGGTTTCTAAGATAGATATTTTATACAGTGAAAGAGGGAATATCTTAGAAAGGCATTCTTATACAAATATTCATTTAATAATATCTATAAACAAAGTAAGGAATAGTTAAAATAAATTAATATAAAAATAAATTAGTTCAGCGTTGGGCCAACCCGGAGACCCTTGTCCATCGTTCTTGCGGCATATCAGCGGAAACGGTAGGAATCGTTATCCGAACTGATCCAACCTTGAAGAATGATTGCTTAATCGATTTTCATTTTTGAGATCAGAGGATACAGTTCTGGAGAAGAGAAATTGTAATGTCGTATATTCAAAATTTTAAATTTTCAATAAAATATTGGTAAATATATATTGAAGGGATTATTTTTTTTCGTAACAACCAGAAAATGGTATCCGACTAAAATAACGGACTCAGACTATCAGAATTAAGAAGAATACGACGTTGACGTTAGATATATGTTATACTTCCGAGATCTGACTAGAACGAAACGGGAAATGTTGAAGGTGCAAGTTATACAAACCGAAACGCGTACTCTAACGTTATATAAATTACACGCATTGCCACATCACGTCGTAGTAATAACCAGTATAGGATTATCTCTACCATTCTAATTCATACTTTTCTTCAGTGCCTAAGTGGATATATATAGTGAAAATAAAAGATAAAATAATTATTAAAGAAAGATAAACTCTAATACCATCTCTCCAAAGTATGGAGTTGAGGTTGAAGGGGCAAAGATATACAATTAACAGGTTATCTTATTAGGCTCTCGAATGTGTGCAGCGCGGTGAGTCAATTTTGGAGAGTTTGTGGGGTTTGATCTCCCAGCCGACGCCGCCGTCTCTCCTCTCGACAGCGTAGGGCAGGTACGTGCCGAGCAGCTTGTCCCACACCACCAGGAAGGGCGAGGAGAAGTTGAACTTGCCGCCGTAGAGCTGGTGGTGGACAGCGTGGAAGGCGCTGTTGTTGTGGAACCAGCGGTGGAAGGGGTGGTTGGGGAACCACAGCCCGCAGTGGTCGTCGATGGCCTTGATGGTGGCGAAGGAATAGAAGAACATGGAGGTGCGAGGGGACATGCCGGAGAGCAGGAAGGAGACGGAGCCGCCGAGGACGTCGTTGATGAAGCCCTCCACGGGGTGGTTGTACTGGGAGCCGTAGGCGTAGGGCACGACCAGCCGGTGGTGCTGGTAGTGGACGTGCCTGTAGAGGAACTTGTTCAGGTGGAGGGTCCTGTGCCACCAGTACTGCCATGCGTCCATGACCAGCAGCGCGATCACCAGCTGCCCCACTATCGCCGCCGGCGAGGAGGGCAGAGACCTCCCCGTATCGTCCACCCGGCCCGTCAGCTGCAATAATCAAGTACACCGAGCTTAAAAAAAAAGAAGAAGAAGAGAAAAGATCACACGATTCGAACGGAGATAATTATCTGATCAATACCTTGAAGAGGAGGGCGAGGACGGAGACCTGGAAGAACTGCTCGAGGAGGACCCCCTTGACGACTTCGCCCTTGGAGACCAGGTTCTTCTCCTCCTCCTCATCCCGAGTGAACAGCCGGTGGTCGTCCATGGAGCCCATGGCCACGTACAGGCCCGAGTACAGCCAGTAGACGATCACCGGCATGAAGATGCCCGTCACCTCGTCGGAGAACACCAACGCCATGGCTCCTTGCTCAACTCTCACAAGACGTACGTACGTACGTACGTACGTACGTACCCCCCGATTCTCTCGTGAAATTAATGTACAACGAGGCTAGCTAGCTCGAACAGCGGAGAGAGGAAGGTAGATGATACTTCTCCGACGAGCCTCCGTTGCTTGGATGGGGGTGGAATGGAATGGGAATGGGCGGGTTACTCCGGCCTATGGGCTGCTGCTACTTATGAGTTATGATATGTTGTAGCCACCTTGTGCGAGCACGATACGTCTGGTCGTCGTCGCGTCGTCAACGTGGCCGTCGTCGGACCACGGGAACCGTCGTGTTTGACCGACGGTCAACAAAAGTCTACCACCCAGCACTCTATGCCAACTATAATATTATTAATGTACTCGCAGATGAAGACCGCCTAAGAAGCACGAGGACCGCGGTCGTGTCTCCCGGGGCAGAGCGGACCGGCTCACCAACCAAGCAGATTCACCGTCCCCACTCAAAACAGTGACGTGAGGGATTTTTTTTTTAATTCCCTTTCTTTACTAACCGATACAATATCTATCAATCTATGTATATTGTTCCTAACCCCTGGCAACTTGCAATATATTATTAACCTCTTCGTAATATTTACTAGAGGTGAGTAATATATTACCTGAGTTACCAATCAAGAAATAGCAAGTTAACAACAACACACGTATGAGTTAATAGTATATTAGACTTGTTAGTGACGCAAAAAGTTGAATGGGTTCCATGATTGTTTTATTTAAAAGGGGAGTATGGTTCACCTTGATGACGGCTACTGCTTCAAAAGGGTTGGATTCGGTGGCCGAATCACAAATATTTAATTTTGATTTCGACAAAAGCTAATGTGTTTCGAGATCTTGATTATGATAATTTTAAAATTATAATAGTTTGATGTCAATAGTTTTCAAAATACATATTTTATACTAGTTTTATTTAAAAATAAGTTTAATAATTAAAATATAATATATTCTCTTTAAAATTTTATTTATATCATTTTTATAACATTGTATAACATATTTTATGATTTACTTAATTTTAGATACATATTTAATTTTTATGAAAAATTAAGTAAACGAAACTAGATTAATCAACCAATCTCGATTCCGATAAATCATCGAAATATTTGATTTCCATTATGATGACTTATAAGATACATAATCAAGCTTCCACACTCTGCTAGCCTTCGTCATGAAAGAGACCACCTAGATGTCGTAGGGTGCATGTGATTTTGCGGTCGCTAACTGATCGGAGTAAGGCTCCCCCCACTTGAAATAGTACTCATGTAAAAGATTTTTGAACTATTTTTCTTACTAACAGATACAATATGTACTAACATTTGTATATTGTTATTAATTCTCTTATTTTTTTAACTACTAACCTTACAATATGTTAATAATTACTCCTCGGTAGTATACAATACATTAGTAATCTCTTAGTAATATTGATCATAAAGAGTTAGTAATATATTATGTCCTATTTGGTAACGTTATCAGATAACTTTATCACTATCGATTTTGAAATCGATATCGATAAAAATTATTAAGAGATATTTAATTAATTGCATCAATTTTAAAATTTATAATTCGAACAAAGTATATTGTATAATACAAATGTCGACTTGTATTAATTTTGATATTAATATTTTAACATTCAAAAATATTAATATCAATATTGATATAGTATCAAAAATAAAATTCTAACGGAACGGAACATTAGGTGGGTTAACAATGAAAAATAATTGATTAATTACAATATGCACGGGTTAATAATATATTAGATTTGTACAAAAAATTCAAAACAGTGACATGACATGCATGAAGTCTCCCCCAGATAGTGCCGCGGTGGACACGTGATCTCCTGTCGAGGAGGCCCCCCCGGGTTCGAACCGTTGAGGCAACTCGACAAAAAAAAAAACAAGACTATTTTATGTGAAAGGGAAGCGCGACCACGCCCGTCGGTGACCGCGAAACGGTCCAGCCGGTTAGGGACCGCTAAAACTCGGTCGGTGAGGACGGCGACCTTGGTCAGGCCTGTGATGAAAAAAAATATCAAAATAACACGTTCTTTTGAAAACATAATTTTTTAAAATATTTAATAAATTTAAGAAAAGTCACTGCACCACTGCCCGGGCAGCTCTTGATTTTTCCGACGAGAAGGGATCAGTCACCTTCACTTTCTCTCTCCTCCCGCACTCCTCCTTCTAGACGGTGCTCCTCTTTCTCCTTCTACGGCACTCCTGTCACCTCTCTCTCTCTCCCCCCTGAGAGAAGTCAAGTTACGATCTGATCAGTCCTCCATCTTATTATCCCATGCATGTTCTTTCCGGCGACGGTATTACAGATCTCAACTGCCGGTGTTTCCGTATCTCCCATACGAGATGGTTGAGATTTACGTGGCTCTACGTACTGTGCGACCAACTTCGCCATCCGTGACCTAGCGGAGGCCTTGGAAATGGAACTCGTCAGCCATAGCATCGATGTGTCTCTTTTGTTTTTAGTAACGATGCAAGTTATGTAAATAGACATGGTTAAATCGGATAATTAAGATCGAGATCTGATTGAATCGGATTGGTATCGAACCATTCAAGTCAAGCCTTTATTTGAATAGGGATTAGACAAGTCTTAATTGAAGTAAATTTTTTGAATTGTTCTCCCTCTAAATAATCTAGGCCGGTGACTTAAGCAAGATGTTGGGTGTCGAAGAAGTCACCGAAGAAGAAGTTGTACGTTCTATGATGCGTGTTTTGTCGGTGACTCATTTGCATAGGAATTTTAGAGAAGTTTTCACTTTTTCAAATATCTTATCTTCATGGTATGGGTTTTGCTCCATGGGTAATCAACCATCGGGTTTCTATGACATATGATATCAGAGTTTTGGTTGAAGGATCGATGGACGGAGTTGAAGAGGGCACAATGAGGTGAAGACGATGGCGATGATGGTTCCTACACCAACGAGCTTTGCAGCGGTTTGGGCTTAGGTTGAGTAGAGACGGTGGCCCAGGCATGCGGATGGCAACAACATCATGAGATTATGGTGTGAACACGGAGGTGCTTGTTGCGGCTTCCAAAGACAAGGGCAAGGAGGACCATGTAGCTTGTTCGAGGCCCCCTTGTTAGAAGGGTGGGGATAGTCCCATATTGAATATTATATATTTGATATTGTGCTTATATGTTCTGCGTCCTTCTACCTCAACATCATGATTTTGGAGTTTGTAAGATGATATCAGAGCAGACACTTATTTTACTTTAATACTTGATTATCTTATCTCTTATTCTCAGTGTCCACTTTGGCAATGACGAAGAGTGTTAGAACTGTGGAGATAGTCCCATATTGAATATTATATACTTGATATTGTACTTATATGTCTTTGGCCTTTCTACCTCAACACCATGGTTTTGGGATTTGTAAGACCCCTCCTGATTAGCAACATCGGGCCAGGCTTTAAGCACAAGGATGAAGATCCAGTATGGAAGCGGTAGTCCGAATGCCAGCATCTCTAACGTGGGTAGTAATGAGGAGGTGCAGGTGGTTGAGGGGATCCTGAAGGGGTTTCCTTAGCGGTGGCATCCTCCATAGTTGACAGGAGCCCAAGGCTTTGCAGGGTAGTAGAGCTCTAGTGACATGAAGAGCATGAAACATTTGATGAGAGAACAACGAGGAAGGTGTGGATGGCATCTTTTGTACAATGTATGCATGAGATGAAGATTCAAGTTGAATCTTAGATTCTTATTACTTATTTCATGTATGCTCATACATGACGATGTTCAACATGTATTAACATCCGAAAGTAATGCGGTCTATTTGGCGAACAAAGCACGTGTTTCTCGGTTGCGGGTATTAGACTGTGACGATACACATGTTTGATGGGAAAATGCGATATACACTAAAAGTGGAGAATGGAAAGAAACGTGTGACGTTCACTTTTAGTTACGATACTGATCAATATCTCTCATGTCAATCGAGAGAGGAGTCATGTCAAGTTGTGCAATGAAATCAAGCTATGCAAGTATTGGGTTGAGGTACGGGCTATGTTGACGAAGCTTATGGATAGATGGACACTTATATATTTAATCCAAGGTAGAGATTTTTAAGTAACGAGACAAAGTTATGTAAATAGATATGTTAAATCAAGTAAGTGGGACCGGGATCCAATTGAACTGGACCGGCATCGAGTTATTAGAGTCAAGTCGTGATTCAAATAAGGATTAGTCAAGTTCTTAATGAAGTAAATTTTTTGGGTAGTTCTCTTTATTAACAACTTAGGTCGGTAGCTCATTCAAGATGTCCGGTTGAGAAGAGATTATAATTTTTGATATTTTTCAAAATAATTATAATCTTTAGATTATGTTAGATTTTTTATTGCACCTTATTTTCCCACTTTGTTAGGTTGAGCATGGACCTTAATCAACTGAAGAATAAACCTCATGAACGAACGGACGGCCATGAAAGAGCCCCGTGCGTCACCAACGAAGAAGCGTGAGCAGGTCCGTCGTCGCCATCCCCTGCGTGGCCGCGCTCCGGCAGAAGCAAAGCCCAAGGTTCGGTGTCGCGGTGCGTACGTGCAGCTTGCTTGAGACGAGACGGGCATGTCATGTGGCGCTCGTCGGAGCACCATGCAGAGGAGACGCCGGCCGAAGGATCTAAAGCGTTCCATAAAGCTGTAACAGTCCGTCCCGATGATCTCAACGTATAGAGATAGACGTGTCCCGGCGACGGCGACTGCACCATGCCTATAAATACCAAACTATATATAATGCTCGCACCCTACGTACCACTCCATCTCGCCAGCGGCGCCCGGTGATCCGATCTGAGACGCTAGCTTGCATTGATTCATGGCGACTTCCGGCGTCACCTTTCTCTCCGCCGCTCTCTTCACCCTCCTCCTCTGCCAGCTGCAGGTCTCTCTCGGGCAGCTTCCTTACGGTCTGGGGCCGGAGCCCTCCCCGGGTCGTCGCCGGTTCTCGGAGGAAAGCGAGTGCCGGATGGAGAAGCTGCAGGCGGCTGAGCCGTCGAGGAGGGTCCAGTCGGAGGCCGGCGTCACGGAGTACTGGGACCACCAGGACGAGCAGTTCCAGTGCGCCGGCGTCGCTCCCTTCCGCACCACCATCCAGCCCAGGGGCCTCCGGCGGCCCTACTATTCCAACGCCCCTCGCCTCATCTACGTCATTCAAGGCTAGTTGGTGTTCACAGCTTGCCTCGATCGAATCTTATTGTTAATTAGAGACTTCCCGTCGTGAACATGTACAACTAATTAATAACCATATATATTCTCTCTCGAACACTAACTAAATATTATAATATGATCATGAGATTATATCGCCAATATAACTCCATCAATAATGTATGCATTCGATCAGGTTCTGGAATCAGTGGATTGGTGATACCCGGGTGCCCCGAGACCTTCCAGTCCTTCCAGCAGCAGGCGGGGCAAAGGGGATCAGAAGAACTCCGAGAGGAACAAAGGTACGGCGACCAGCACCAGAAGATTCACCTCCTCCGAAGTGGAGACGTCTTCGCCGTTCCAGCCGGTGTGGTCACCTGGTTCTACAACGACGGCGACACACCCCTGGTCACGGTCACCGTCGCCGACATCGGCAGCTATGCAAACCAGCTCGACAGGAGGTTCCGGGTGAGTATTATATATAATATTATTATCGAATGGAAAGATCGGGGCGTTCATCTTCGAGAGATGGGAGTATGGAAAATTATGCACGGACGTCGTGCAGCGATTTGAACTTGCAGGAAGCGGGCAACGCGGTGAAGAGGCAACCGGCCAGAGCGAAGAGGCGTCGGCCGGCAGCGTGTTTGGGGGATTGGAAGCGGAGAGTCTGGCGGAGGCGCTGGGCGTGAGCAAGGAAACCGCCCGGAAGCTGCAGAGCTCCGTCGACGACCGGAAGGGGGACATCGTTCGCGTGCAAAGCGGGCTTCAGGTTATCAGGCCAGCCGGGGAGGAGCAGGAGGAGAACGGGCTGGAGGAGGCGCTGTGCCACATGAGGATCAGGGAGAACGTCGGCGACGCCAGCCGTGCGGACGTGTACGACCGTCGGGCCGGCAGGGTCAGCATCCTCAACAGCCAGAAGCTGCCCATCCTCCGCTCCCTCCAGATGAGCCTCCAGAGAGGTGTCCTCCGCCGGGTACGTATGCATGCAGCAGCATGCTCTTATATAGTTAGTTCGTGCATAGATAGATAGATTTAATTCAAATGGATGGCATGCAGAACGCCCAGTACGTGCCCCACTGGCACATCAACGGGCACAGCATCGTGTACATCATCAGGGGGTCCGGGCGCCTGCAGATCTCCGGCCACCCGGGGGGGCGGACGACCTTCGACCGCGAGGTCCGGCAGGGCCAGATGGTGGTGATCCCCCAGAACTTCGTGGTGGCGACGCAGGCGAGGGGCGGCGAGGAGGACCTGGAGTGGGTGTCGTTCAGGACCAGCGACGACGCGATGGAGAGCCCTGTGGCGGGGAAGGCCTCCGTCTTCCGGGCTCTGCCGCTCAGCGTCATCCAGCATTCCTACAGCGTCTCCGAGGCGGAGGCGCGGCAGATCCGGGACAACAGACGGGAGGAGTTCCTGCTCTTCCGCCCGACGCAGCAGCAGGCCGGCCGACAGAAGACGGAGCTGGAAACCCGCGGGGGACCTGGCGCCGCCGATCAGTAGGGTGATGAGCAGCTAGCCAGCCGGAGAGAAGAAGAGTAGCTGCGGTTGCGAGGGCACCGACGTGTGATGAACCGAATAAATGATAAGCCGAGCTAGCTAGGTATCAATAAATCAAAATAAATCTTCGTCCTATGAGAGATGGAGGCGTACGCACGTCTGTTCTTCATGATCTTTCCCGAGAAATCCTGCGGTTCTAGTACTTAATCATTATTAAAAAAAATACTAAATATAATATTGGTCTCTGGTCTCATCGACTGGAGTACTTATTTTTCATTAACCCACTTACACGTACGCGTATGAGAAAAAAAACGTAATTCCGTTCATCACACAATGCCAAAAGAAAAGGAAATTTGATCAGGGGGTCTATTCTGGTTGCAAACTAACTAATACACTAAAGCCGGACCGGTGTTGCTGTAGCTGACGTCGATTGGAGGGGCAGGTGATGCGGAGAGGGAGGGACCGGATGAAGAAGAAAGGGAGGAGAAAGATATATGACCTACTATCGGGGGATCGAAGGAGGGAAGGCCGGATCTCATGACACCGGAGGTGGAGAAGGGGAAGCCGGCCTCACTGCTGGAGGAGAAGGGGGAAAACAACTGCCCTCCTAGACGGGGTGACAAGAAGGGGGGGGGTGGGGAAGGACCGGGGCAGGGTTTCCAAAAATTTTCACTTCACTGTCTATTCATTTCACGATGGATATCTGATGGGGACATAATTTGAATATTTTGAGTTTTCCTTTTATTTTTATGTCCATACGTGGACAAGTATGTAAATAGGTTGCTTAGAGGTCCTTTCTTTAAATTTGTCCATCCTCTATATAAAGAGGGGTCCGATGTACATATTGATCAGGCAATAGAGTGAATTTTTGGAAGCCCTTCGGGCCTGGTCCCTCCCGCGTAGGGGCTGCGGCCCCCATTCTCCCCCACCCCGGCCAGTGAGGGCCGTCCCCTTCTTCCACCTCCGGCGTAAGGCCGGCCATCTCTCCATCCTCCGAATACGGCAGGGAGCCGATCTTCTCCCCTCTCCTCATCCTCCGGCCTCCGTGCCGTTCCCCTCTCTTCCCCTTCTCGGTTCGACTTCATTCGCGACAGGAGCCCGCTTCGTTCGACCTCGACCTCCGTCTCCCGCTCCCTCTCTACCTGGCAGCCATAGCCGGGTCTAAACCCCCCCCACCCCTGCGGCCTCCTCCCATGGCGGACAGGTCCTGCGGGACCCCTTGTCGACGGCGCAGAGGAGAAGAACAGAAAAGACGGAGCAGAAGGAGTGGCGGGAGGGGAGATCCGGCGATCCCCGGATCTCCTCCTCCTGCCTCGGCAACGCGGACCCCCCCTTCCGGCGATGTTTCTGGCGGCGGCACCTCCGCCAGTGCCTCCTCCTCAGGCCGGACAACGCCGAGGAGGCTCGGCCGTCGCCTGCTCCCTTCTCCCATGCTCCGCACGCTGCCTGCGCGCGGCTCCATTCGACGGAGGAAGACGACGACGGCGCTGCGAGGGCGAAGCCGGATGGCGAAGACGACGCGTACGGGCGAGGTCGACGCCCGCACGCCTCGCGTTTTGTCGCGGTTCGCGGCCTCGCGGGGCCGCTGCGATGGCGCCACGACGCCGGATGGGCGACGGCAGGATCGCGGCCACGCAACCCCGCCCCGGGGCTTCCCTCGCGTGCCACGACCCCCACGCTCGCCTCTGCGAGCGCGGCCGACGCGCGCGGCTGGCGCCGGTTCACCTGGTCGCCGGTTCTGCGGCCCAGACCGGCCAACCGGCCTGTCCAACCCGGTTCGACCGGTTCTGACCCGGTTCACCCCCGGTTCAGTGCCTGAACCGGCCGGTTCAGACCGGTTCAGGGCATTTTGAGCCGGTTCAGGGTGTTGTGGGCCCGGTTCGGTCCTGTCTTGAGCGGTTCGGGCCAATCTGGGCCTATTTTGGGTTCGTTAGGTCCGTTTAGCGGCGAATAGCGCCGGTTTAAGTCGTTTTCGGTCGGTTTTCGGAATGGAAAATGATGATGACCACTAGTCAACCAGCTCCTAGGTAGCTTCTTACTAAGTTGCCGGACTGGATTGATTCCCTCCTTGGGATAGTAGAACATTGGTCACTGATTCTGAGGCTGTGATGAAAATTATCTGATCCCTAAAGTTTTTGGTTGCTGTCCCTATTGCTGGAAATCGGTATCATTGCTGGAAAATCAAGCAAGGTGCAGTTCATTTGGCTGTGATGATTTAAATCTGAGCCAATGTCCCTTTATCTACTGTTCTCATGTTGTTATGATTATCAATTTTAAGAGGACGGTGCTATTGATATAACCCCGTTCTGGTTGATACTGTCATGATGATAATTTGCATATTCTGTTCGGTTTAACTGCTGGGTTCTTAACATTTCTGGTCTTTGAACTGCTGCTATACTGTTGGGTTATGATCTGAGCTTATTATGATTTGAAATCTGTTCATATCTGGTCTGTACCTGCTGGTTCCTGTTACTTTTCTGTTTGGCATTATATCTGTTGGGTGATCTCTTCTGGTTTATTTGAAATCATGGTCCCGTCCCGCATCAATTTGGTATCAGAGCTAGAGCCGACCTGTTTTGACAAGTCGGGGTCCTTAAGATGTGCGGGACACCAACATTTCTGTTTTGATGTCACCCTACCGGTGGACAATCATGCCACTGTATTTTTATCCGGGTATCCGGGCAGTTGCATTTCACAGTCCCTAGTGGATTTAATTGCACCCGGTTATGTGTTAGAAGAGAATGGAAAGGTCTATGTTCAGTTTGACCGTATGGTTAAAGGTCGAACCAGACCTTGGACTGTTAGGTATGTTGAGGATGCATGGTGTGAAGTAGTCCCGGATGGGCACTTCATTATTTTGGGTTCCGATTGGCTGATTGAACGTCAAGCCATTATTGATTCCACTTTTCAGTCACTTAGCTTGAGGCCCAAAGATTATAGATATCTGAAAGAGTCTATATTCATTGAAAATCTGTGTCCTCAGCCACCTAAAGCTGAACACAAAGATATTGAGACCTCTATAATTGAAGCCGTGCATTTTCAGTCTTATACACAGAAAAATTTGTCTGATCCAATTATTGTTGATATTCAAGTTGTCACCTATGAGGCTACTCATGAACTCATAGCTGAATATGAGTTAGAGTGTGCCAATGATATTGACTATGAGTCGAATTCTGAACAGTCTGTGTCTGAACAGTCCTTGGAGACCGAATTGGCTGAACAAATGACTGAGTATATTACCAACCTCATGTATGAACAGCAGTGTCTAGCTGAAATGGAGGTTGACACAACTATCGAGACATGGCTGAGTATGGCAGTTTCTGAACTGGTGATTAATGGGAATTCTGATCCACCAGTTGAACAGTTTCCTGATTTGACAGCAGTCCCGACTATGGTCCATATTTCTAATCTTCCAGATTTAAATCCTAGCTGTATGTAAGACACAGTTTGGGTCCTTTTCAGCAGTCGGTTTGAGAATATCAGCTGGTATTTTTTCTGCATTCTCCCGGCTACATCGGCATCGTTCCTGAGTTTTGTAGCTGTCATCTTTATTATACGGCATTACAAAACTCGAGGACGAGTTTTCCTCAACCAGGGGAGAATGATGGGAACCGAATCAGGACATAAGAACCGATTCATGTTATTAATTGAATTGGGATGCCAGAAACGATTATTGATTTTCAAATATCATGTAATTTTGATTTTTAGGTCAATAATGGGTCCATTTAGGTATTTTCCTAATTTTTTAGGATTTTTAGTTGATTTGTTTGAGCATTTTCCAATTTATTTTCATTTACAGACTTTTTCTGCATTTTAACCCTATAAATAGGGGCCCATGTATACGATACAGTATGATGGTTGAGATATAATGAAATGTGCTTTTTTTCCGGTTTTGCCCCTCCCCTCACTTAAACCCCGCGACGGGTCTTTCTCTCTCCCCGATGGCTATTCGGCGTTTCTTCCTCCCCCTCGCGATGGCGTAACCCTAGCGATGGGTCTCCTCTTCGATCCGCCTCCTCCCGCGGTGATATCGGCAAGCGGCTGAAGACAAACCTCTTCCCCTCGTCCTCCTCTAGCAGAGTTTCTTCAGTCCGGACGGCGATTGAGCTTTCTACGGTCATCACCTCCCTCGGATCAGCTAGATCCCTTTCTTCCGGTGGTTGTTCCGACAAGCTCCTGTGGAGATCTTTCTTCACTCGATCGGTTCCTCCTCCCGTCCCGATTGTGCTACTGGAGTTTCTTCAACTCCGTGTCCATCTATTGCTGCTGTCGATGATTGTTAATGGTCCTCCCGGAGACGGTCACTGCTCCAATAGCTCCGCGCCCCTCTGTTGCTGCTAACGGTGATTAATCTTGGTCCTCCCAGAGATGGTCCCTGTTCCGAAAGGTCAGTGCTACTCCTCCGAGCACTGTGGATACCACTGCGGATTCCTCTAGTTGGAATGGTCCCTCCCACTCCAAGAAGGTTTGCGGAATGCCTTATTTCATAAGGATCAGGTGATATCCGACCTTCCCAACTATTTTCCTCCCTATGAGCTGCTGTGGCTATGGGTTCGGTATGGCTCTCTGAAGCCCTATTAGCATATCTCCTATCTTGGTTATTCCGATAAGATTGAAATGGCTCCAATTATCAAGTTGATGCTCCTATTGATACTACTTGAGATGGACAGATATATCTTCTGAGCTGGTTGTTACTGTTTTAAACCTGTTTGGATTTTCGGTATTCCGGACTGGTCCTCTCCAGTCATCTTGATTCTAGCTGTGGTTGTTTCTGTGGATATAATTTGATTTCCGTCTGAATAAGGGACTGATTTTCTACACATACTTTGATTGATTGGAGCCTACAGTGAATGGCATTCTCTCAGATCTTGCCTACATTTTCGGAATGGAAAATGATGATGACCACTAGTCAACCAGCTCCTAGGTAGCTTCTTACTAAGTTGCCGGACTGGATTGATTCCCTCCTTGGGATAGTAGAACATTGGTCACCTGATTCTGAGGCTGTGATGAAAATTATCTGATCCCTAAAGTTTTTGGTTGCTGTCCCTATTGCTGGAAATCGATATCATTGCTGGAAAATCAAGCAAGGTGCAGTTCATTTGGCTGTGATGATTTAAATCTGAGCCAATGTCCCTTTATCTACTGTTCTCATGACTGTTGTTATGATTATCAATTTTAAGAGGACGGTGCTATTGATATAACCCTGTTCTGGTTGATACTGTCATGATGATAATTTGCATATTCTGTTCGGTTTAACTGCTGGGTTCTTAACATTTCTGGTCTTTGAACTGCTGCTATACTGTTGGGTTATGATCTGAGCTTATTATGATTTGAAATCTGTTCATATCTGGTCTGTACCTGCTGGTTCCTGTTACTTTTCTGTTTGGCATTATATCTGTTGGGTGATCTCTTCTGGTTTATTTGAAATCATGGTCCCGTCCCGCATCAATATCCCTTATGTAGTGGTGGCAAAATAGACCTCATAAGACTCCTATTTACAGACCTGTCCTTTCAAAGATTCAAATATAAAAGTCCTAAAATTACCAAAATTCATCCCCATCATTAATGATCTCAGCCAATGAGGTATTCACAGATAAAGCATACTGCACATTGCCATCAAAGAATACCTATATTCTCAAAGTCCAATGATATAGATTTATCTATAATCAGTTGATATGGAATTTGATCAAGTAAATAATTATTTTGGAAATCTGCGAAACTTTTACACATCCGGTGCAAATTTTCTAGAAGATTTTGGGCCCTCAAATGGGTCTATGTACTGTTTCTGAATGTCTTCAGACCTTCGGTGACTAGTTATTCCACTGACAACACCTACTTTTCCTTTGAGTAAGAAAAGGAATCAAGATCAATGCGGCAATGTCATAAACAAATTGAACAACAGCATGTGCAAGGTATGGTTAATACCACTAGGATACAATTCACAAATAGCTGATCCGTTTCTAAAAAAAATAAATATAGTTATTACTTCCATCTTGAATAAAGTAGAAAGTTTCCCTTCCAATATTCGAATTAGTAATTCAAAAAACAAGTGATGCTGTAATTTTTCATTCCCTCAGCCCATTGCTTGCCAAAAATGTCAATTTCCCACAATGTACCAGTTGATCATGCCATGGTGGCCATGTATTGGTCTGCAACTCTGCATATGATTTATTAACCAGTTTTTGACTCAAACTTGAATAACAGGGTGGGTTCCATTTATAACCTTCGCATAAGAGAAATTAACATGCCACATGCACATAACTCACTTGGAAATTGGAATAGATATAACCAATAGACTAAAAAGTGAGAGGAAATTTCATTAAAATAATAGAGATCATACAAATAGTCAACTCCAAACAATTTGAAATTAGGATTTCATTAATGATGGGCTGCAGCAAGAACTTGTAAAGATAAGTGCAACTTAGTTAACATGAAAAATGAAAACAAAGCTACCATCTTTTAGAAGGAAAAAACTTAGAAATCACTAACCATATAAGTTTGCTGAAAAACAAGCAGATATGCAAGATCTTCTAATGGGGACATTTGTTCCAATCGATTTGGGAAATATTACCGGCGTCAAAGAAAGAGGGTTTTACAATAATTTTTCATTGGGGCCATCATTATTTTCAATTTGGACTTAGTTCTGCTTTAGGGTTTAGGGCTATTTGGGTAATACTCCCTTATAGGCCCATTACGTAGGTATTTTTTTAAAATTTTTACACTTACTGTTGCAGGCGCGTATGGGCCTTCCGTAGCCCTTTGCCGCCGCGGGCCCAATACGCTTTGGCTTTGTTTTCTTTTTTTCTTTTTTCCATGTACAGCTCCTATTAAAGAGGAGACGGAGAGGGTTTTGGAGGTATTGATGAAAGAGAATATGCTTTCCCGTTTGCGCATCTCCTGTTACTGTAGCGTCTTCTTCTTCTTCCCGTAGCGTCTTCTTCCGTAGCGTCTTCTTCTTTCCATAGTTCTTCTCCAGTTAGCCCTAGCGACTATTCTTCTCGCCATTATTCTTCCATTAGCTAGCTAGCTGGTTCCGCCTTAGTTCCTACACTTTATTCCCCATCGACTACTTGTTGAATGGCGTTTACCTCTATGGCGGCGACTGCTGGAAACCCTGGAGACAACTGCATACGACGTTTCTTGCTCTACATCACAGGCAGCAGTTCTGGAGTCTACTGCATTCGATGTTTCTTCTTCTAAACCTCTGGCAGCATCGTCGATGGAAGCTCACTTTAGCGCAGTTCCAATGCCTTGTTGGTCTGTCTGCAGAATACGCCAGTCGCTGAAATTATCCAGCTAAGTATCTGTGTGTGTTCGCTGTGGTTTCGGTTCAGTCCAGCAAGTCGTATTATCAATATTTTCCAGATCGGATGCACCTCCCATCTCGACGTTGAATGTCGGTGATGTCCTGCACACAGAACTGGTCCTAGCTGCGGTTTACCTTCATTCTTTATTGATTCCTTCTAGATCCGAGAACATCCACTTGGTGGCGTAGCCCCAGGAAGGAGATGTATCTGGAACTAGTCCATATATTTGGTTTGTTGCGTTCTGTTTCTTGAGGACTTCCGCACGTATGAGATTTGTTTTCGGAGATGGAGAAAACCATGACTAGTTCGACAGAACAATGATGTCATTATAGTTGAAATGCTGAGATCTCATGATCTGTGAATGTTGGAACGTAGTCTGTAAATGATGAACGTCACTGAGGAGATCTAGACATGATCTACTTCGGATCACAGTTTTTGAGTCAGCGCACTAAACTGGAACACTCCGGTGAATAGCTCCCACTGTCTATTTCGGTCTGGAAGTTTGAACAGAAGTCTACACTGGTCCTTGTCCAGTGCGCGGTTCTCATTAACCGCTGTGGTCTAACAGTCGAACAGATTTTCTACACTGGTCCCTTCCAGTGTATAGTTCTTTACCTTCGTTAAGCATCTACACAGTTGGAACAGTTCACTACACTGGTCCTAGTCCAGTGAATAGCGTTTTTCCCTTCTATACGTTTTGAGCTAACAACTTGAACAGAAGACTACACTGATGCAGTCCCAGTAGGGAGCTATTTCCAGAGTTTCTAGTTGGTTGCGAAAATTCTGAATTCAACAATCCGTTGGGAGGTTAATCAAACCGATTGGTGTATTGGTGACTCCCCGGAGATGCCTGCCCAGACTGGAGTTTGATTACCGGATATGCCAGTGACCGTCTGAAAACACCGATGCGTTCCAACGACTAAACTGGTTCAGATTTCCGACTGAGAGTCGTTGTTTTGAATCGATTAAAGGAAGTTGCCACAGTCTGGAAATTCTCAGATGCTCGTCAACCTGGTTGAAGTCACGATTTCAACTATTTGTTTTGTTTGATCTGTTATCACCCTGCGAGGTGTGGATCATATTTGAATGTGTAAAGCTTAAGTGAATCTGGATGTATAAGGAATCGTGACTGAAACCAGCCGAGCCGACACCCACACTCCGGTGTGGAGGTAATCTCTTTTCATAAATCCTTGTATGTTTACTTGCTTTTCTATTATACGTCTCGAAATGCCATGCTCAATGTGCGGTTAGGGATCTAGCTCGAGAATAAACCAATAGTTGGCGTAGAGTGAGAGATTAATTTCAAATCCAACTGAAAACTATCAAAATCGATTTCGTTAATTAGTTGACGAATTTGGATCTATTGGTTGATTTTGAAAGAATTTACGTTGTTTAAAATCCTGAATATTTTCTAAAATGGATAAAGTTCGCTGGTCCAATTTCTAGTGCTAACAGAAGAAAGTCAATCTTGAAATAACCATCTGTTTTAAGTGAAGATTTTCTTGATATTTCTTAAAGAGTGTCTTTCTTTAATGTCCTTCACTCTAGGTCCTTGTTAGTCCCTCATCAACTTGGTATCAGAGCCCAGCCAGAGTCTAGGACATTACATTCACTGCATTGTTTACTTTGTTTTCATTTGCATTCATATAGATTGCATGACCACTAGGAGAGGGACATCTTACCAGGTCAACATGTCAGGGTCTAATTCTGAACCAAATTCTATAGAAACCCACTTGGCTCAATTGATTGACCGCTTTGAACATTTAGAGGGCTTAATGAGGGGAATGACTGACCGATTTGACCATTTTGACCAGACTCTTCATGAACTTAATGAAAGAGTCACTGGATTAGAGAACAGGCCAGGTTTAACTGAGGTTGTAGGACCAAGAAATCTGAATTTTCCAGTTAGGCCTGAACCACCTCGATTCCCTCAGGATCCTAGGAATTTGAATTTCCCAGGGAGGAATCCCAATTTCTGTGAACATCCTCCACAACAACCTCCTTTTATTCCACCTCCTCCTTTTATTCCTCAGCCTCCAGGTTTCCCACAACCACCATTTCCTTTTCAACCACAATTTCAACCACCTGAATTTCAGGTTCAGGGAATGGGTGCTAGACAAAGGAGAGAGCAGGAAGCTGAAGAGAGATGCCTTAGAAACATTAAGGTGGATGCCCCAAACTTTGAGGGTTCATTAGACCCTAAGGTCTATATGGACTGGGAGGCAGGGATGGACCATTACTTTGACTGGTATGATCTGTCTGAAGCTAGAAAAGTGAGGTTTGCAAAAATGAAACTCCTAGGACAGGCTAAGGTCCATTGGAACAACATAGAATCTTTGCTTAGACAGAGACATCAGGAACCCATCCAGAATTGGGAAGAGATGAAAGCTAAGTTGAGAGAAAAATATCAACCATCCTCATACAGACAAATATTGGTTGATAAATGGCAGGGTCTCACCCAAGGAAACCGTAGTGCATCTACCTACATTGCAGAATTTGATGACTACCTCCTTAGGTGTGGTATCCAAGAAGATGAAATGATGACACTGTCTAGATTCAGGAAGGGACTTAGGCCAGAGCTTAGGAGAGAGTTGTTTAGGCAGTCTGTTTCAACCCTTGATCATGCTTATGAGGTTGTTACACAATTTGAACAGTTTGAGACTGTGCATGAACCTCCCAGGCATAAGTATCTTCAGGCTCCTATTCATGAATCTCGTGGTCAAAGATTCCCACAGCCATCTCCTAGAATCCCAGATTTCACTAATCCTAGACCTTCATTTCCACAAAACAGAGGAACCCAACAGAATGTTCCTCGAGATGCCTTAGTACCTATCCCTTCTCTCAAGACTCCTCAAGATTCCACTTTCAAGAGAGAAGATAGGGGAAAACAACCTGCTGTTGCTGAGGGTAGTAACAGCAAGATTCAGTGTTTCGGTTGTGGCAAAATGGGGCATTACAAGTCTCAATGCCCACAAAGTCGTTCCTTATGCATTGAGGGTTTTATAGATGAGAACCAGGATCCCAACCTACAACCTGTAGTGTATGAGGCTGATCATGAATTATTAAAAGAATTTGAGGAAGATGAGATTGACCCAAGTCAACTGGCACCATTAGAAGATGAAACCAGATTAGGGGTGGTGAGATGTGCTTTCACCCAATCTGTCTCTAATGATGATTGGAGGAGAACCTCTATTTTCCATACTTTTTTTAGGGCCAAAGGGAAGGTCTGTAAGCTCATCATAGATAGTGGAAGTTGTATCAATGCAATATCCACTAATACCGTTTTGAAACTTGGGCTTATTCCTTCTGACCATCCAAACCCCTATAGAGTCTCTTGGGTCGATTCCACATCCATTCCGGTACAAAGCAGATGCCTGGTTCCTATCCAACTTCCCCCTTACTCTGCTAGCATTTGGTGTGATGTGCTTCCCATGGAAGTGGGAAGTATTATATTGGGGCGCCCATGGCTATTTGATGTTGATGCTACCTTACATGGTAGGTCAAATGTCTGTGAATTCACTTCTGATGGGAGACAGATTATTCTCTCTCCTACTCCACCTTCTTTGCCCAAGAGTTCAAATGACTCTTCTAACTCAACTTCACAAAGAACACCTTCTGTTAATCCAAATGACACTTCTAAGAAGACAGAAGGAAAACTTCCATCCCAGAAATCTGACCTAGAAACTGAGAGCTTAACCAAACCCAAACTGGTCAAGGCTCAGTCAAAATCCAAAGGCAAAGAGGTCTCTTTAGCCACCATTGGAACACCCAGACTTCTACACATCTTGGGAGAACACGAATTCGAAATTGAAAGTAGAAATGGGCCGCATTTCTTTGTGATAGCCAAAGAGATCGAAAACACCCACCCCAAAGCTGAGGTTGAACCAGAAGTTCAAGAACTTCTAACTGAATTTGCTGATGTTTTTCCTGATGAACTTCCTACTGAATTGCCTCCTATGAGAGAAGTCCAGCATGCTATAGATCTGGTTCCAGGATCCACCTTACCAATACGCCACATTATAGGATGGATCCAAAGTCCCGTGAGGAACTTAAGAGGCAAGTAGAGGAGTTGCTTGAAAAGGGATACATCGAGAGAGAGCGTGAGCCCGTGTCTTTGTTCCTGCATTGCTAGCTCCAAAAAAAGATGGAACATGGCGCATGTGTGTTGACAGTAGAGCAATAAACAGAATTACTGTTAAGTACCGCTTTCCTATACCACGCTTGGATGACATGTTTGACATGTTAGCTGGGGCGGTCATTTTCTCTAAAATTGATTTGAAGAGTGGATATCACCAAGTGAGACTTAGACCAGGTGATGAGTGGAAAACTGCCTTTAAGACCAAGGATGGACTCTTTGAGTGGCTTGTGATGCCTTTTGGGCTCTCAAATGCCCCTAGCACCTTCATGAGGTTAATGAACCTTGTCCTTAAGCGTTTTATTGGTCAGTTTGTGGTAGTATATTTTGATGATATTCTGATATATAGTCTATCACGAACTGAACATTTAGGACATCTTAGACAGGTTTGTCAAGCCTTAAGGCAAGAAAAATTGTTTGAAAATTTTAAGAAGTGTTCTTTTCTCACTCCCACCGTTACTTTCCTTGGTTTCATAGTCTCTAAGGATGGCGTTTCTGCAGACCCAGAGAAGGTCAAAGCCATTCTGGATTGGTCCACTCCTAAAAACATCCATGATGTTAGGAGTTTTCATGGACTGGCCACTTTTTACAGACGTTTCATCAGGGGATTCAGTACTGTTACAGCCCCTATCACAGACTGCCTTAAGAAAGGCAACTTTCAGTGGTCTAAGGCGGTGATTACGCCTTTGCTTCCTTAAAGCAACTCGCGACCCGATCTCCTGTTCTTAAACTTCCAGATTTCTCCTTACTTTTTGACCTTGCCTGCGATGCCTCTGGACTTGGCATAGGAGGAGTTCTGTCACAAGAGGGTCATCCTATTGCTTTCTTCAGTGAAAAGTTATCTGATGCCAGATTAAGATATTCTACTTATGATAAAGAGTTTTATGCCATCATTCAGAGTTTAAAATATTGGCGGCATTATCTCTTGTCTAAGGAGTTTGTCTTATTTTCTGACCATGAAGCCTTGAGGTATCTTCAGGCCCAAAAGAAACTTAACCCTAGACACAGTCGTTGGGTTGAGTACATCCAAGCTTTCACTTTTGTCCTGAAACATAAACCTGGAACAGAAAACAGAGTTGCTGATGCTCTTAGCAGAAGAATCATTCTGCTAAACTCATTTAGTACTGAAACTGTTGGATTTTCCCAGATTTTGGAAGAATATCTTGATTGCCCAGATTTTGCTGACATCTATTCCAGTTTGACTAATGGACCATCTCGAGATTTTCCAGATTTTCTCATGCATGATGGTTACCTCTTCTTAGGTAATCGTCTTTGTATACCTCGTACCTCACTAAGGGATTTCTTAGTGTGGGAACTTCATTGTGGGGGTCTTGGTGGTCATTTTGGTCGCAATAAGACTATAGAATTAGTTGAGCACAGATTTTATTGGCCAAGTGTCAAGAGGGATGTGGCCAAGGTTGTCTCTCAATGTCATACCTGTGCTATCTCCAAATTCAGGAAACAGAACACTGGATTATACACTCCCCTTCCTGTCCCAGACTGTCCTTGGCAAGACCTTAGCATGGGCTTTGTCTTAGGTCTTCCCAAAACTGTTAGGAGGTATGATTCTATTTTGGTTGTTGTAGACAGATTTTCTAAGATGGCACATTTTATTCCTTGTGCCAAGACTTCTGATGCATCAATCATTGCTAGATTGTTTTTAAAGGAAGTAGTTAGACTTCATGGTTTGCCTAAGACTATTGTGACTGACAGAGATGTCAAATTTGTCAGTTATTTTTGGAAACACTGTGGCATTTATTGGGCACAAAGCTGAAATTTTCAAGTGCCTATCATCCTCAAACTGATGGGCAAACAGAAGTAGTGAACAGAAGTCTAGGTGACTTGTTGAGGTGTCTAGTCAAAGAGCATGTTAGGAGTTGGGACTGTATCCTTCCATTGGCCGAATTTGCATATAACGATTCTGTCAACAGAACCACTGGGTTATCTCCTTTTGAAATTGTTTCAGGATATAGGCCTAGAAGACCTGTTGACCTTGTAAACACTCCTCTCATGCATAAATTGTCTGCATCAGCTGAATCATTAGCAGAACACATACGTAGTCTGCGTAGGACAGATTAGACAGCATATAGAAACACAGAATACACTCTATAAGAATCTTGTTGATCTTCACAAAAGACAAAAAGAATTTCAGGTTGGCGATTCTGTTATCATCAGGATTCGTCCTAAACGGTTTCCTTCCGGGACTGTTAAGAAATTGCATAACCGGGGAGCCGGACCATTTAAGATCATAAAAAGGGTTGGTAACAATGCTTACGTTCTTGATCTTCCATTAGATTATGGATTCAGTTCAACCTTTAATGTTTCCGATTTGATAGCTTTTCAACCGCCAACTACTTTACCCAGTGAGTTTGTTCAGCCTAATTCCTTCAATCCGAGAGACACTTCTGAGAGTCCACTTGAACAGCCTAAAATTTCTGAGCATGAGCAAGTAGAGCGTATAATGGACGAGCATGTAATTACATCCTCGGATGGACTGATTCAGAGGTACCTTGTACGCTGGAAGGGTAGACCTGCAGCTGATGATTCTTGGGTATCAAGAACAGAATTACAACAAATGGATCCTGATTTACTAGAGAGATTTGATTCGACGGAGTCGAATCCTTTGCAGCCCGGAGGAATTAATGGGGACATTTGTTCCAATCGATTTGGGAAATATTACCGGCGTCAAAGAAAGAGGGTTTTACAATAATTTTTCATTGGGGCCATCATTATTTTCAATTTGGGCTTAGTTCTGCTTTACGTATGGAGTTTATTGGGCTATTTGGGTAATACTCCCTTATAGGCCCATTACGTAGGTATTTTTTTAAAATTTTTACACTTACTGTTGCAGGCGCATATGGGCCTTCCGTAGCCCTTTGCCGCCGCGGGCCCAATACGCTTTGGCTTTGTTTTCTTTTTTTCTTTTTTCCATGTACAGCTCCTATTAAAGAGGAGACGGAGAGGGTTTTGGAGGTATTGATGAAAGAGAATATGCTTTCCCGTTTGCGCATCTCCTGTTACTGTAGCGTCTTCTTCTTCTTCCCGTAGCGTCTTCTTCCGTAGCGTCTTCTTCTTTCCATAGTTCTTCTCCGTTAGCCCTAGCGACTATTCTTCTCGCCATTATTCTTCCATTAGCTAGCTAGCTGGTTCCGCCTTAGTTCCTACACTTTATTCCCCATCGACTACTTGTTGAATGGCGTTTACCTCTATGGCGGCGACCGCCGGAAACCACGGAGACAACCGCATACGACGTTTCTTGCTCTACATCACAGTGCGGCTTCCGAGTCTACCGCATTCGATGTTTCTTCTTCTAAACCTCTGGCGGCATCGTCGATGGAAGCTCACTTTAGCGCCTCCAATGCCTTGTTGGTACGTCTGCAGAATACGCCGATCGGCGAAATTATCCGGCTAAGTATCTGTGTGTGTTCGCCGTGGTTTCGGTTCGATCCGGCAAGTCGTATTATCAATATTTTCCGGATCGGATGCACCTCCCATCTCGACGTTGAATGTCGGTGATGTCCTGCACACGAATCGGTCCTAGCTGCGGTTTACCTTCATTCTTTATTGATTCCTTCTGCATCCGAGAACATCCACTTGGTGGCGTAGCCCCAGAAGGAGATGTATCCGGAACTAGTCCATATATTTGGTTTGTTGCGTTACGTTTCTTGAGGACTTCCGCACGTATGAGATTTGTTTTCGGAGATGGAGAAAACCATGACTAGTTCGACAGAACAATGATGTCATTATAGTTGAAATGCTGAGATCTCATGATCTGTGAATGTTGGAACGTAGTCTGTAAATGATGAACGTCACTGAGAAGATCTAGATATGATCTACTTCGGATCACAGTTTTTGAGTCAGCGCACTAAACTGGAACACTCCGGTGAATAGCTCCCACTGTCTATTTCGGTCTGGAAGTTTGAACAGAAGTCTACACTGGTCCTTGTCCAGTGCGCGGTTCTCATTAACCGCTGTGGTCTAACAGTCGAACAGATTTTCTACACTGGTCCCTTCCAGTGTATAGTTCTTTACCTTCGTTAAGCATCTACACAGTTGGAACAGTTCACTACACTGGTCCTAGTCCAGTGAATAGCGTTTTTCCCTTCTATACGTTTTGAGCTAACAACTTGAACAGAAGACTACACTGGTCTGGTCCAGTAGGGAGCTATTTCCAGAGTTTCTAGTTGGTTGCGAAACTCTGTTTACAACAATCCGTTGGAAGGTTAATCAGACTGTTTGTTGGTATTGGTGACTCCCCGGAGATGCCTGCCCAGACCGGAGTCTGATTACCGGAGATGCCAGTGACTGTCTGAAAACAATGATGCGTTCCAACGACTAAGCTGGTTCAGATTTCCGACTGAGAGTCGTTGTTTTGAATCGATTAAAGGAAGTTGCCACAGTCTGGAAATTCTCAGATGCTCGTCAACCTGGTTGAAGTCACGATTTCAACTATTTGTTTTGTTTGATCTGTTATCACCCTGCGAGGTGTGGAACATATTTGAATGTGTAAAGCTTAAGTGAATCTGGATGTATAAGGAATCGTGACTGAAACCAGCCGAGCCGACACCCACACTCCGGTGTGGAGGTAATCTCTTTTCATAAATCCTTGTATGTTTACTTGCTTTTCTATTATACGTCTCGAAATGCCATGCTCAATGTGCGGTTAGGGATCTAGCTCGAGAATAAACCAATAGTTGGCGTAGAGTGAGAGATTAATTTCAAATCCAACTGAAAACTATCAAAATCGATTTCGTTAATTAGTTGACGAATTTGGATCTATTGGTTGATTTTGAAAGAATTTACGTTGTTTAAAATCCTGAATATTTTCTAAAATGGATAAAGTTCGCTGGTCCAATTTCTAGTGCTAACAGAAGAAAGTCAATCTTGAAATAACCATCTGTTTTAAGTGAAGATTTTCTTGATATTTCTTAAAGAGTGTCTTTCTTTAATGTCCTTCACTCTAGGTCCTTGTTAGTCCCTCATCATCTTCTAATTCGCCTCAGGCCCTTATTAGCTGTCAAGCTCTCTGCTGGTTACTAAAATGAGTTTGAGAATTATCAATCATACTGACCAATGACCATAACATCCAGTATTTTCTCTGACGCTACCTCCAAGAAGACCTTATCATAGTTCATGGTACAAGTGTCTAATCAAGACTCAGTCTTTGGTTTTCTTCATTCTTGCTACAGATTTTCTCTTTATTACTCTCATGACTTCAGAACCATTCAATTCTCCTCCATTAAGTAAGGCACGTATCCTCAAATTCAGTCCCTAGTCTGGCTTTGTTAGGTTCTCTGAAGTAGCTTCATCGACCATCTTTGTTTCTTGAGACTGTTTCGAGTATCTCCTTCATCTTTCCGCTAACTTCACTGCCCATTTCAGTGCCTCATGTTTTGAGGCGCTCACCTCCCATTTTTAACCACTCACCCAAGGCTGCCCGCTTCAATTTGTCCATTATAATAGCTTTGTTGTGTATTAGGGTAAAACCCTAATAGAATGCTTGCCAAGACAGAGAGTCTATCAGTCTTCTGGAAAAAATAATCATACTAGTTGAATTCAGAAGCATGTCAAAACAATTAAAGTGTAAGATGAGCGTCTTCCACTACATATATAAATGTTTCAATGTTATGGTCATTACCCGGGTATATGAGTCTGGCTAAGAAGCCTGTGAACTTGATTTAAAAGAGAAAATGGATGTAGGGAAAAAATAAAACAAAATAAACAGCAGATATGAAGGCAGATTTCCCATCATATTACACAATTCAAATATCAATATCCACATGGACACAACAATGATCAGTGAAGTGAAAGGTATCATGGCTTAGACAAGTACAGTCGTCAGAACAAGTCCAAGTCTGTCACTTCTCATGTAAAGAATTCAGAATATTTGGTTGATACTTAAGTAACGTGGAAGCTTTTAGAGGAGGTTGCCAGCAATATCTAAGCTGGTCTTCATGCTTATTTCAGAAACAAAATGCAATGTGCTTTAATTGGAGGGAGTATCTAAAAGCAATGATCATTAAGAGAGAGAGCTAAAATCAAAGATATATTAAATTATAAAATCAAAGATAAATGAAGAAAAGGTAATAACAATGCCGTATAAGCTTGTCATCTATTTGGATGTAAGAACTAAGAACTGTTATTCATTGGGCTTAAGTACCAACTCGGTCTGACAACTGCTCTTGCCAGTGTCCTGTACGGTGGTTTGCCCGGGGAAATAATACCCAGGAATTCGCATCTGTCTAAATTCTAAAGCACCAAGGAGAGGATAATACCTTTGAAACTCTCCTTGAACATTTCATTTCTAAGCTTTGGTTCCATCAGAACCAAACACAGGACGAACCAAAATTCATTTCAGGACTAGATTGGTGATATCCAGAAACAGGATAAATTGGATTACCATTTTACCATCACAGTCTCACTGCTCCCAAAAACCTTATTAGAAGCTATGTTTTGACAAACAGAAATTGAGAAGATGCGACGGAAAAGATTAAGAAAACAGAAGAGCATACCCACATCTTAGCCAGAAACAACTGCTGAAAACAAGAGGGGAAAACCATTTGAATGGAATCCAAAAAAGATTGACCCCATGCCCTTGCGGAAGTATTATTTCTACAGAGATCAAATCACAAAGCACCCATACCTAGTTCCATCATTCAAATTCAGTACAAGAATCATCTGATCCCTGCCTTGTAGAAATCCAACCATAAACACATAATAAATCTAGCAAACTTGCTCCAGGATCCTAATGCAGAGTAGAGAGCTAGCATAAACAGAAAGAAAACTACTATTTATTTATAGTCCATGACCTCCAGAATGAACGGAAGAGTTAAAAAAGGAATGAAAGAGATCAAGAAACTGAAAACAAAAGAGATGTAGAGACAAGAACAAACAAAAAATACGATGAAGGCAGCATCACAAGAGTTACTACGTAAAATGGGGCTGCCTTGCTGCTTAGAAGAAACTCAGAGAAGTGACGTCGCCAACGAGTGACGTCGCCGCCGCCGCCACTGCAGAAAAGATTCAGCCTTGGATGTCGACGGAGAAGGTAGCCGGAAGGAGAGAAGGAGAAGAGGAAACCAACGCGGGGCGGCAGAGGAAAGAGATGGACGAAAACGTGCGACTCCGATTTTTTTTTCGATTATGGGCCTGGAAATAAATTATCTTTCATCTGTAAACACTTTTTGCAGAATTTATGTATATATATATATCACTCTTTATAACTATTTAAAATTTAAATATACTTTTGTAATTTTAATTTTTTTTCAAACTTTCTAAATCTCACTCTGTTCTAAAATAAATTCTTCCTACCCTTTAACATCGAAGTTGATTTAACTTGTGTTAATCTAGCTAAACTTGAGTTATTTTATAAATTTATCTATTTCTCTCTCCCTCTAGTTGCTGTCTCCCTAAAATAAAAATAAAGTAGTTTAGCAATTTTATTGAGATACTAGAAGTAGGAGTGTCAAATAGGTTTGGCTGCTCTAAAAAATCATCAGTAGCTGAATGTGAAATAGGTTGAGCTTTCTATTAGGTTTGGACTTGAATTGTATTTTATTTGGGCTCCAACCCAAGCCTAACCCTTTGAGATTCTTATATATACTTTCAAAATACTTATTGTTGTATATTTTTGATATATCTAATACGTCATATTCAAGACCAAAGATACCCTATTAACTATGAAAAATTTCCGACCAAAAAAACTATGAAAAATGGTTAAGAGAGAAGAAGTAACACGAGCTTCTGAGACGGAACTTTTCAAAATGATATTAACATTTATATTTTAAGCTATGGAGTTTGAAAATAGTTCTTTTTGGAAGTAAACTGCTTAGGAGCTAAAAGGGCCTGACAGGCTGAAAATAGGCTCGACGAATTAACAGGGCACTGCTCACGTTTTGGTCACTTGTCCTGTAAATACCTGAAATTGGTCAAAAGAAAAATGAAAATAAATACGTTTATGTATTTTGATTTATCTTCTTTTACTAGTCACGTAGATTCCATTTGATGTTGTTGGGCGCTGGGCTCCGTGCGGAGAGAGAGAGAGAGAATAATTTAAATTTTAAAATATTTATATCAAAGTTAAAGATAAATTTTAAAGACCGTAATAAAAATAGAGTAAATTTTTAAAATTTAAAAACTATTATTAAAAAGCACCCCCATGGTATCTCCACGCCAGCAGTCTCCACGTGGTTATGGTCAGTGTGCGTTGATCAATTCAAACACTGAATTACTTTTTTTTTTTGAACAAAACGGATAGTAATGCTTCCACTATTAAACAGACATTTCTTTACAAAGATTAGATGAAAGAGCGGGAGGTAGAGGGTAAGGATACTCAGACGGTACATTATTAGATACCGCCCACCTAGCTAACATATAGACCATAGTGTTAGCGGATCTATTAACATAAGAAAGGGTAATACGATGACAAGTAGACAACAGAGATATACACTGAATTATTATATGTTGGACTCTCCATAACATGGGTCTTGTCCGATTAATAGCATCAACGACGCCTAGTGCATCACTTTCCAATATGACCTTCGCGGGTTGCCCAAGGCCCAAAGACATGCCTCATAAATGGCAGAAGCCTCCAGAAGTACAGGTCGTTGATCATCCAAAAGCTTGGTTTTTCAAAACAATAACCCACCGGCTTCATCTCTAGCCAGGAAAGCTATAGCCCCTACAATCCCTGAAGTAGCACAATCAACATTTACTTTTAGGAAACTTAAGGGTGGAGGAAGCCAACCTGACAGAGGCTTCGGAGCCATGGCCGGAGCCTGTTCCAAACAGAAATTTGCTGTGTCCATTGCTGAAGAAATAGGGTGAGTCCTTCCGGAAATCAAACTGGAACCTACACCTAGATATCCAAATATGCCCGAGTATAGAACAAGTAGTAGCCCCTAATCTTACTAAATCCATATCTCTGGATGCTAACCAGGACAACCAAGTAAATATAAGAGCTAGGAGAGACAACTGACCCAGTTACTATTATTACCCAGAGGAGATATCATCCATACCGCGCGGCTCCGAGGGCAAAAGATGAAAAGATGTTCCATAGATTCCTGGTCCAACTCGTAAACTGGACACAGAAGAAATATGAGGACAACGCTTGTGAACTACCAAATTTGTAGGAAGATTTCCAGATAAAATTTCCACAATAAGAAAATCAACTTTGAGGATAACACTTTAGCAACATTAGGACTCCACAATTGCTTCCAAATATCCAGATTAGAGGTATCTGCTAGAAGATGAGAGGTCGATAAGAACCCGTAAGCAGACTTGAGAGAAAAAACCCCATTAACTGAAAAAGGTCAAATCGGGGTATCGTGCTCTAAATATGCATGGATCGGAGTAAGAAGGATCCTTGAGACTGAAGTTGAGTCAAACCAAGTAGGCAGCATTTGAAAATTCCATTCACCACCTGAAATGAGGTCCTTTACAATCGAACAAATAAGTTCGGTTGGGTTTGGTAGCGTTTGACTTGGCTTAAGAAAATGTCTGAAATCTTAATTTTATTTCTAATTTCTTTGTTAGGACAAAAAAGCTTACTTATTCACAATCCAAAATAAAAAAATTACAATGAGAACTAAGGTATTCTGATAAAACTTATGTAGCGATATTATCTGTTTTTTATTTAGATTCCGATAAAAATTAAGTAAGTCTAATTTCGATTAAATCAGAACTATGGTATTCTCGTTTTGTTTCCACTTTGATTCTGCCAGTGGAATAATCTGAAATTTTATAAAACATATAATATGTATTAATTTTCACAAACAAGATATCACATAAATCTTTTTTTTTGATGTCATACATTTTAATTTTTAAATATTCATACATCATGTTTTGATAATTTATATAGTTTTATTTTTATCAAAATCGGACAAACATGCACACATAGAACTGAAAAATAATTTCTGATTGCGCCAAACTATCCAAATATCCAATTTCGATACAGAAGTATCCCTATGTGCTTCTTAACACAGGATGGCTCGGACGCGTTACAAACCGAAGTGATTATTTTGATGTCTTCGCCTTGTCTACTAGCTAAGGGATATCAACAGCAACAAAATTCGCAGGAGTTGGTTTCTTAATTAAAACGTCGTCAGTCTTTAATCAAGTAGAGCAGAAAGGGGAAAGGACATGAAAAGCAGACGCCATTTTCGGTAGAAAGGCCGCCTGAGACAGCCCGGTCCAGGTATACCAGAAAAGAGCTGATATAATCACACGGCCATAAGCATTTTATGCTTTAACCGTAGCTGAAGACATCTTTACTCTCCTTCACCAACACGAGTTGCAAGATGAAATTCTCCCGTTGCCCGAACAGATGCTGCAGTTGTTGGGCAGAAGAGCTGCCCCTCTCCCGCCGTCTAGGTGAGTTGCATCCGGCCAAGTCTCAACCTCAATGATCACGCAAGTAAATGAAGCTTCAATACGGGAACAGAGATCTACAAGAGGTCCTTTTAAAAGGAAAACCTTTGCATGACCCAAAATGGCACAGAACTTGTGTTCAAGGTTTAAAAGTTTAAACGAAGAATCGACAAAACTCAAAAGTACAGTTCTTTTCCAAGGCAATCAAGAAGTGGCCCTAGGCTAGACTAGCATTATCTTCAAATCTAAGGGATTTCAGGATCAGAATGGCAGTTTAATTAAATCGGCCATATCCTGATCCGGACTGAAATCAAAATTGACTAAAAATCAGCTTGGGATCTGCCAATTTCAATCGTCAAGCTCATTTAAGAGTATACATGCACAGACCCACCACAATGCTTCCACATTTTTAAAGCAAAATCAGGTTTTGACTTGAAAGAATGCCAATAACAGCTGCTTGAAACAGCTGGTCTTGATAGCAATCAGCTGTTGGCATTACATGGCTGAGATATACACATCTACGACTCCTGTTCCTTCCAGACCATATTCTCGTTCAAGCTCCTTGCCACCTTTACAGCATGACCAGCTTCCTTGCCATTAACATTGACTGCTTTCTTGTCACTGTTCTCTGAACTAAAGTCTCTATAGGCATTATGAGAAGCGTCTTCAACTCCCCCATAGTATATTAGTTTATAGACATAGGAGGAAGAATTCAGGGCAAGAATTCTCTACAAGAATTCTCTACACGTCATACAAGTATTCTGAAATGCAAGGATAGGGACACTGGCTCATATCGTTTGCCCCAGGCTGTTCAGAATCAGGTAGGATCTGACAATCCCATGCTGATCATGAATCCATCATGTGACATTTAGAAGTAAAAAAAGAAAGATTGGATCATCTGATCCTAGGACTGATCTGAACTGATATTGGCTAACCAGAAATATTAGCTGATCGTAGTTAACACCTAGCTTAGCAATCAGAAGCTGAAATTAAACCTGTTCCCAGAAATTGGTTTGAATCGGCCATTGTGGATACGGCTCTGCCATTTACACCACCTAAGCGAACTAGAAGATAACTGTTTACACAGCCTAACAAAATTAGTCTCGTAAACCATGAACCCTGTAATTAAAAACTAAATTGGTTTCACAGGGCGATATTCATGTAAGCTCAAATAGCAATCTAAAGTTCTTTCTAGTTGAGACATGCCTGAAATCTGCAGGGTGGGAACTTGTTCCTCAACACATCCTCAAACTGACAGCCCTAGATAGCCATGATAGTGTCTCCTAAAACGCCATTCTCTACCAATTCCAAAGTTAATTTAATGAGTTAAGAATAGGCTCTGCATGAAAAACATATGCCTGGGAACCTCACAATCATTTCATTCACATGCATGTCAAACAGCTCTGTAACAGGCAACAACCACTAGCTAATGCCGCCTGATACATATATCTCTGGTTTGAAAACCCTAGAGTAATAAGTATATCTTGGTGGCTTTTGGCTATATCTACCTCTACGAACCTCGCATAGGAAGGCTGAATACATCAAAGCTTCAACCTATCTTGACCTTCAATGATGCTGTCATGTCCTTCCTATGCTGTTAAGAGGCATGAGGCTCCTGAGTGAGGATCAAGGCAGGCAGTCGCCAGTCACCACCTCACCTCACCTCACTATCTAGGTGTCACCTTTGATTTATGAGTTGACAAGGCACCCAAGGCATTCAAGGGGCCAATTTCGCTTAGGCGACAAGGCAGCCGCTTAGACATCACCTAAGTGGTCAAGGTGTTAACATTAGATATTTATATATACATATATATACATATATGTGTGGGTATATATTTTTACGAAAGAGTTACTCATGATAAATTAAGTGAGATGGTGAAAAAAAAGAGTTAAAAAGTATAAGACATATATTTATAATTACTATATGTGATAGCATAACTATAAGTGATAGTAAAATATATTATATATAATAATTTAAATGGATGCCCTCGAATCACGGATCTACCTGCTTGGTCAAGTCGCGCATGTCAAGGGGGCAACATCTCTTGTGGAGAGTATAGGGGGGGCACCCCCCCCCCAAAAAAAAGAAAAAAAATTAGTCATGAATGAGACATGGGGCACATAGCCCGAGCACCTTGGTTGCCATGGGCATAGTTGTCAAGGCGACAAGGCGCCCAAGACATTGAAGAGTATCGATTCCGCTTAGGCGACAAGGCGGCCGCTTAGACGTCGCCTAGGCGGTCAAGGCGGTATTCAGGGAAGACTAAGTTGGGGGGAGTCATGATATATAAAAATAAGCATAAATATAATTATATATTTTATGTTATAATTGAATATGAGTGTTTTTATCTATATATATAAGTAAATATGATGTGTATGTGAAAGAGAAGAGAGTTAAATAAATTTTCATAAAATTTAAGTATATAACACATTTATGATTATAAAATTTATATATGTGCGATAGTATAAGTGATGGTGAAATATTGTTATAATATTATTAGACGGGGGGAACGCAGAGTAGTCGCGGATAATAGTATAAGTGATCTTATATATGTAATAAGTGATATCTTATAAAATAAGTGATTTATTTTTGGATAAGAAGTTATAAGTATATAATATATGTTTAAAAACATAAATCTTAAATATGTATGATATTATAAGTGATAGTGAAATATATTAATATGTTCAAACTATCATTAAATAAGTGTCCCTTGTGAGGGGTATCAAGGGGGCAAAATCCCTCAAAATTATTTTTTTAATCATGTAAAAATACCCAGGACGTCTTGCCTGGCCGCCTAGGCGGGCGCCTTGGACGTCTTAGGCACCTAGGCGGGTGCCTTGGGCATCCTTTTGGCCCCAGACAAGGCGCCCTTGGAAAAGTGCCTTACCGCCTAGACGACGCCTACGCGGGCGCCTTAACAACTATGGCCATGGGTGCCTTTTGGGCCCTCCCAAGGAGGCCTTTTGGGCACTCATTGAAAAGCGCCAAAGTGAGTGCCTTGACAATTGTGTTTTAAACATACAATTCTTACCCATGTTGTGTCTAGTATGATTTAATTTCCGGATCCACTTTATAAAAAGTGCATTATTAAATGTTTCCAGATCCCTGTGGTCAAGTCATGAGACTCAAGTGGACAACGCCTCTTGTGGGGAGTATCCACGGGACAACAACCCCGAAAGAAAATTTATTGAACCAGATAGAAGGGGTGGAGGTGCCTTGGGGATGTCTTGGGTGCCTAGGTGGATGTCTTGGAGATGCCTTAGGTGCCTAGGTGGGCGTCTTGGATGCCTTTTAGGCAAGGCAATAGGGGAATAGTGCTTTTGTACTTGGGTGCCTGCCTTGTTGAGAAAACTAAAGAGAAAACTGCATTATGTTGGACTCAAAAATATTCTTGAAGTTGCTCGGTTTGTAATTCTTTGTTACACATTTCGTGTTTTTTAACTTTCTGAACTTTCAAGAGAAAAACAATTTTTCCGCTTTAAATTGCACTTCATAACCACACTTCTTCAAGAAGAATTAAAAAATGCAAACTAAGGGGAAAACTTCAATTCTTTCTTAAGAGGTAAAGTTTAAAAGTTGAGTTAGAATATTTAATTTTTAGTGAATAATATTAGCCCTTAAAATTTTAAAATATCACCCTAGTTGAAAACATGTATTGAAACTTCACATGGTAACTGTTTCTCCATCAGGCAGCTCGTCAGAAATATCTCCAATTATGATTTTGTCACCATGAAGCAGGCAAAGCAACCAAGCAATCTTCTTGTCTCAGTTGCCTCAGGCAATCACTTAATACAATCGAGACAGTCTTTTAGGGTTACATATCGGTCCCTACAATTCATCTCAATTCTAAATATCCCTGTATTCTCAAAATTCTTTAAAAAATCATGAAATCTCTATTCATATCCATAACGGTACCCACAGTTTAACCCCGTTCACTTACATAGTTAGTTTTAATGTTAAACTATAAAAATTACAATTAGCGTGTAGCAGCCGCTACCATCCAAGATGATGACATACCAAAGGCAGCATGCCTAGGCAGCATGCCTGGTGGAGATCCAAGCCAAGGATGACGGCGAACTCCTGCTCTCCAATGATGAGGAAACGGGAAACAGCAAAAAGGAGGGTCAGTCAGTCATTCATCGGCTCTGGAAACTGACTCCCAGAGGCAATGGGCCACGGGCGATAATGGACCTATCACCATGGCCAATGAGGAGGAGGCCTCTTGTTGCATCAGGAGAGGACAGGGTAGGCACAGGGAGCTCTATGATAACATCACCAGCATAAGATAGCATGATGGGGGCAGCCAACAGCATTCCCACGGCAAAACACTTCACAGTGTTGTCATTACCGATACAGCGAAGAACAACAGTGCCAGTCACCTCAGCATCCAGACATGGTGAATAGGAAGCACTCTGACCAAGACAGCTAAATCACAAAACTCAGTGGACCATGACAACATGGACACTTCATCAGCAGGTGACAGCAGCTGCGGCAATGGAAGGGATGAGATGTGACGGTGGTGGACAAGGATAGATTAGTCATTCGGTATAGGGTTAACTCATAGGTTGACTACGATGTTGACAGATGGACTAATTTTACAAGAGAACAAGATTCTTTTCAAAAGTGGCAAAAACCACATTTTATTAATTATGCTGAAAAAAGGGATAAATAAAAAAACAAGAAAGATGACACCATTACCAAGTTGGTAATGGTCCCAAACAAAGTTATAAATAAAAATGCTTCAAAATGAGGAATTTATCCCCATAGAAATTCTAAACTGTATACAAGCGGGAGAAAGTAAATTTCTCATCTTTGACTAATTTACTCATCTATTGTAAAATTATTGAAGGATTCTCAAATTGACCTTCAAAAAGTTCTCCTATTCCGTGCACTCTAAATAGACCATAGCGTTGTTAGGAGTGTCAAATTCCACAATCTCAAATCTTCTTCCCAATTACTTCCTTTGCTTCAATTAATAATCAAGGATACTGCATCATCTGACCCAAGAAAAGTTCCAGCCTTTGAAAAGGTTGTGCAAAGGGAAAGGGAGTTGATAATGTCACGTCTTAAAAATAGATGGTTGGTATCCTTTTAAAGTAGCCACCAAAAACACACAAAGGTAATTGAATACAAAATAATCTCTGAATCAGACACTAAATTGAGAGTCTTCCTCTATAGACCTTCCACAAGAAAAGCATGATTTTGAATGATAGGCCATAATTTCATACTGCTTTCCACCAAAAAGCTTCTATTCCTCCAGTATTGAGTCTATAGTTGACCAATTTGAACAACGTATTCTTTGTGCTAGGCAGCCATACCAACTTATCTTCTTGGAACACAAAATACTTTTTATTTCAAGTAAGCTCATCATGCTAATGAAATATATTATCTCCTCATTTTTTTAGTCCTCTTCTGAACGGGGCTGACCAAACTCAGTAGGAACTAATAGTTGCATTGCATCCTTTATGTTAAGCTATTATGCTCAAAGAGGGAATTTTTTTTACAAAGTCATGTGCCTTGCCTAGAAATCATCCCATTTTCAATGATTACTGATGTAGATGATACAAAGAAGTTCCACTTGTGTAGAATACCCTTCCATAGAGCTGAGAATCTTCCAAGGTGACGAAAGTCAATTATCCATTTATCACTACTAGCTTTAAACCTAGTTGTCAAGATGACAAGATGCCCAAGACATTAAAAGGTGCCAAATCAGTTTAGGTGACAAGGTGGCTGTTTAGGTGTCACCTAGGTGGTCAAGATGGTAGCATTAGATGTTTATATATGTGTATACACATGTACAATCATATATACAAATATATATAATTAGATGTTCATACTATATATAGTTATGCATACATACAAACATATATACACAAACACAATCATTGAATGTGTGTTTGTGTGCATACATGTAAATATGCTTTTAATTTTTTAATTATATATGTTGGTATTTTTTTGCAGAAAGAGCTAATCTTAAGTGAAAGAGGGAAAAGAGGGTTAAGAAAGAACTTTATAATATTTAAGTATATATAATATATATTTATAATTACAAATCTTAACCATATGTAATAGTACGAATGATAGTGAAATATGTTTACATTATCATTAAATGGGTGCCCATGAATCATGGATCGACCTACGTGGTCAAGTCGAAGGGTCAAGGGGGCAACATCCCTTGTGGGGAGTATCAGGGGAGAAAGTCCCCCCAAAACAAAAAATTTTTAGTCATGAATAAAGATCTAATGGGGTGTTTGGTTGCATGACAATGGAGACTTTTATTTTAATTTTTAAAAATTGTCAGAAAACTTGTTAAAAGAGGTGTTTGGCATCCTTGACAATTTTATGTTTTGAAAGTGATTTTCTTCTTAAACAAAAAAGAGGGTCTCACTTTTTTTTTTCTTGTGGTCCCCCACTTTGTTTGGTCATGAATGGTAGTTACTCTTTTTTGTTATCACATCCCTCCAAACATGACAATTTTATGTCATGAGTTAGTTCACTTTTTATTTTAATATATTTTTTATCATGAAAGTGTACACAAAATTATCATGCAACCAAACACCCCATAAGGCACCTAGCCCAGGAACTTTGATCACCTTAGGCGCCTTTTGGGTTCCCCTCCCAAAAGGCACCCTGACAAGGCGCTCCTTGAAAAGTGTCTGGTTGGGTGCCTTGACAACTATATTTTAAACATACAATTCTTACCCATGTTGTCTTTATTCAGATTTAATTTCTAGATCTACCTTATAAGAAGTGCATTATTAAATGTTTCTAAGGACACAAGGCCAACACCTTCTCTAATACCTTTGCACGCATGATTCCATTTTACTAAACGGATACACTCCAATTTTGATGCAGGACGCTGTGGGTGGACCTTAGAATGCCAAAAACAAGCTAAAACAAAGTGAGAACCCAAAAACAAGCAAAAACAAAGTGAACCGGTCAAAACCAGTCAAAATGCCATTAAACTAAGCTTAAACCAGTTTAAATGGGTCCGAACCAGTGTGAATGGAACTGAACCGAGCCAAGAACCAGGTGAACCGGGTCCAGACCAGGCTGGACTGGTCACACTTGCCGGCTGACTGCTGAACCGGCTGCGCTTGAGCCAAACTGGGGCGAGGCTGGGTCGGAGGCACTCCCGTGAATGCGTGAGGTAGCCCCGGGCAGGGGTCATGTCCGCAGTTGGTGCCTCCTTGCTGTGGTGGTGTGGCATCATGAAGTTGCTCCCCCGCTTCAGAAGCGAGTCCCGGGGTGGGTGGGTGTTGTGGAGTCTTTGCAGTAGCCATGCGTGAACTGCATGAAGCGGCAACGCCGCAACGGAGGCCAGACAAGGGCCATTTTGTACGATGCATACGGCTTCATTGCTCGTCCAGATAGCCAAGGTAGTGCAGAGTAGGTGACGCCTTGGCGTGCATCAGTGGTGCTGACTGCTGGCAACAACAGCCGGATCCTCGCATGCAGTGGCGGATCCAGCAGATAGTACCTATTTGCCTCCTATTGGTAGCATCATACTTTTCCACAGTGGCACCTTTCCTTCAACTTTCTGAATGAGATTACCTCAGTCTCATTTTCTCTTAGGTGACAGTAGTCCCAAGTAGTTAATAGGAAAAGAAGAAGTTGACATGCCAAAAATTCTCTACAATCTCATCATATGACAGTCAACAAGATTTAAACCAATCAGTTCACATTTTTCCCTGTTGATTTTCATATATGTCACTGCTTCATTCAGATGTACTTGGACTCTCAAATTCAAACATTCTCTCATCGTTCAAGAAAAATAAAAGTGTATAGTCGGCAAATATAAATAGGTAATATCATCTCTATTGCTCCCTACAGAAATCCCCTCTATCAGCCCACTCTGACTAGCCTTATGGCACAGATAGCAAACCTAGCCATCTAAGACAAAAAAATAAGAGCAAAACAGGATCTCTCTGTCTCAAACTTCTCCTTTCTTTGATAATGGTAGAAGCCAAATTTTCATTAATAAGACTAAAAAAGAGGGATTACTTGATAAAATAAAAAGGAGAACGTCAAAAGGATGGAACATAAAACAACAAGAGACCAAGCTACCGAGGAGGTAGTCAAGTGCCACCATGCCACCATTACAAAAAAGAAACTAAAAAGGAGAAATCTGCCTCCAAAGATGCCTTCAACCATATAGGTATCGGAATGTGCGAATAACCAGTCCTTCACAAACTTCGACATTAAGTATAAAATGAATCTTGGATTATCATAACATTCATCAAAAATCCTTATGTTCCTTGTTCGCCAAACTGACCAAAGTAGAGCAGGAAGTACACAAGTCCACGTGTTGAGATCCAGACCCCAAGGGTTTAGCACAGAACAAATTTGCAGCAATTGAGTAATGTTGCCCGGTTCAATCCAATGGAGTTTCCATGTCGTAAACATAACTTTCCAAAGTGAAATAATAATCCCACATTTGATAAACAAATGGTCTGTGGTTTCATCCCATAATCCACAAAAAACACAGGTTGTCGGGAATTCGGAAAGATTCTTCTAAGATGACTCCTTGTGGGAACTCTATGCTTGCCAAGCTTCCATAAGAAGAGTTTGATTTTTGTTGGCAAAGGGGTGCCAAACAACTTGGTACCATGGAACCTCCAACCCTCCTAAAGTAAATCTACACAGCAAATTTCACCATGAATGTAGAGTTGTTGAAAGGCATTCAAACTAATTTATCTTCCCAATTATGCATGCATCTATGATCATCAAGCATCAGCAATAAACAAGAAAGCTCCTTAATTTAATCATCCTTCAAATTCCTGTGAAAGTGACACCATTTCTTCCTATCATCCCATTTACAACATACCTTATCAAACGGATTGTGACAACAAATGAAAAGTGGGAAACATAGTTGCCCAAAGTGCATGCCCCGCCCAATGATCAAGCCAGAAGGAGGTCCTCCTACCATCACCCAACTCAACATATGAAGAGGAATTAAAAAAAAATCCCAACAGTCAAGAATACCTTTCCATATATTCGAAACTTTGTCAATATCCTTGAAGTTTCTGATCCAATCAGTGCTACCTCCTAGGCCATACATAGAGCAGACAATCTTAGCCCACAAAGCATCTCTTTCTCAAACTTCTGGAACTCCCAAAATAGTCGATAAATTCTCACTTGAAATCTAACGATACTAAGAGTTTTGCAGTACTTACACACATGAAGATCCAATTTATCTGTTTCTAGTTGAAGCCCGTGAGACTCATAATCCAGTGCAAACACCTCCAACTTATCATGTTGTATGTATTTTCAAAATCTTACTTTCATAATACCTTCCTTCCTTCTAGCTTCTAAGTCATGGATACATTTATAAGTTGCCATGAAGTTATCTAGAATATGTCTACCATTTATAAATACTAATTGAGATAAATTTACCTAATTTTCTGAGTCAAAGTATGCTGGCCAAAATCTTACAGCCGCAATTAATAAGACTTATTGGTCTGAAATACTCGATGCCATTGGCATTTTCCTTTTATCAAAGGCCAAAACCACTGAAGTAGAGTTCACTGTTTTATGCACCTGGATTTCGAACTTGGACACAACTGCCAGGAAGTCCTCCTTGAGTATACCCTAGCAGTGTTGATAGAAACCTAGCAAGAACCTATCTGAACACGGAGCTTTATATGAATTCATTGCTTGGATGGCATTACAAACAACCTCCTCTTAGATAGGTTCGGTAATAGTTGTCATCTCCTCAATTGTTAACTTCTTGAACAAATAAAAAATTATCGGAGGTTTCTAAACTCCATCTTCTCTAACCAAGTTCTTATAATTGTACAGCGGTATTGCCAAACTGATTCGAACCTTCAAAGGACATAGTCACATAACTTCAACCTGGAGGTTATGTAATGTGTTCCTTTCCTTCCAGACATTCCCCGAAATCTCTCAGCCTTGGGTATCAATTAATGGTATATCCAGCATCCGGTTTAGAAGCCAGAATTACTTAACCTGGTTGTATTGACCGTTACCAGAAGAATTTATAAAAGTGATTCAAGCTGAGGCCCAAATGAGAGTTACACCTTGGAAGAGTGGAGGATCGTCCCTTTAAAGCTTCTGCACCATCCGCTAATGATTGCACATCCAGCAGATGAAATGATCAGCAGAGCGGGGAGTGACAGGCCACAACACCGATGGAGATCAAGTGGTTATCAAC
Source organism: Cryptocoryne crispatula var. balansae (assembly GCA_036172225.1). NCBI lineage: Eukaryota > Viridiplantae > Streptophyta > Magnoliopsida > Alismatales > Araceae > Cryptocoryne > Cryptocoryne crispatula. The sequence continues at coordinate 9,551,980 of CM069922.1, read as the reverse complement.
TGATGGGATTATTAGCGAAGGATGCAGTTGTGAACGACAGTAATGCCAGAAGAAAGTATCCATGCTATTGCAAGAGCATGGACGCACGTTGAAGGTTACCCCAAAGGTTCTAGACCAAGGAAGGTTCGGAGGTCGGGCCGAGGTTGGTCTTGCCTAAAACAGACCCGGTCGGACCAGGTCGCAACCCAAGTCGCGAGCCAGTCTGACTGGGTCAAAAAATTCATTTTTTAAAAAACAAAAAATATAAAAAAATGCTAAAAAATTCTGAAAATATAGGAAATATAACTAGAAAAAAAATCATTCATTTCTATTCAAATCTTACATTTTTTTTCTTCTACATACTTTATATGCTCTCTCATTAACACAATTAGACAAAAAAGGGGTTATCAACACAATTAGATAAAAAGGGTTAGCAACACAACTAAACAAAAAAGGAGTTAACAACACAACTAAACAAACAAAGGGTTAAGCACTAATTATATATTTAAAAAAATAATTAACACTAATTAAATGCTTAAGAAAAAGAGTTTGTGTGTGTGTGTGAGAGAGAGACCTTAAAAGAGGGAGGGGAAGAAGGTGAGGAGAGGTGGGGGCCTTAAATAGGCCCCCAAGGGCCTTTGGCAGGCTTCTAAAGCACCAGAATGTTCATATGACTGTTGCGACCCCAGTCGCAAAGTCGCGCAACCTGACGCTGGGTCATGTGACCGGTGGCCCTGCTGGGTAGAGAGAGGGTTGCTCGACCAGGGTCGTGACCAGGCCAGTCACGTCCAAAACCGACCGGTCGGGCAACCCAGCCCAACCCGGTCAAGACCTAGCTTACCATGTTCTAGACCTTAGATGTGTCATCTTGATCAAGGTTAACTGAACGAATCAATTGAATTACATGACTCTTCTAGGTTTGGATTTCTCACTTAAGAGATACCTGTCCCAACCCAAGTTGGACCTAAAAGGCCCATAATAGATTCACTCCGGATCCTTTTATACTTCTGTTCAGTTAAAAAAAACACAACTGAATTAGATTGTTAACAAATCTAGACAGTATTTTAATGTTTGTTAAAAATTGTTTATCAGGAACTAATTTACTTAGGCATCTCTTATATGCTTTAATTAGGTGTCTCTTGATAATTCCATATTGCTATTAATTAATGCTGACTGTAAGATATAAATCATCTTATGTCTAATTCACTTAAATTGGTAGGTGTTATGTAAACGAAACCATAAAGGAAAAGATAGAATGGTCAATTCACACAAATATCCTGCACTTTGATCCATATTTACCAAACCACCAAGGAACTAAATCACCCATTCAACCTTCTCAAAGACGTAAAAGTTACAGAGTATGCAGAATTGGTGGAGTTCTCGAGAGTTTTTTCTTGTGCCCCTTCCCAGGAGGATAGGATTCTGTGGACCCCTAATGGAAGAAATTCTTTGTCGGTGGAATCTACCTACATGAGGATTTCGTGGGGAGGGGTTCAAGTATTTTGGTGGAATTCTGTTTGGTTGGCTATGTTTCCTCTCAAAATCAGATTGTTCTTGTGGAAGATTTGTAGAGGGAGACTTCCAACCAAAGCCAGCTTGCATCGTATCCTCAAGACTGGATCGGTGCAGTGTCTTCTGTGGGTTCCAAACTGAAGATATTGACCACTCTTCTTGCGATGAGGCATCATTAATTAGGTTTGGTTGGTGTGCTTCAAAAGCTAGAATCTACAATGGCAAGACCCTATTTCCGTTTGTCTTATTCAACAGTGGAATGTCAACAACTGACCATATTGCAGCCATCTTTCATTGTGGAGACTTTCCTTACGTGCTATCCTTTGGTCCATCTGGTCAATGCAGAACAGGAGAATTTTTTAGGATCAATTCCTTGACCCTTCATTCTTCTGCATGCTACCGCTTTGGTCAAGGACTGGTTTTTTTGCCTACCATGGAGCTCCGCCGGAACCAAATTTTTTTGATGATAAGCGGTGGGCTTGGAAGAGATTCTGCTTGTAGTCTTCAGACTGTATGGACTGCTTGGCATGTGTCCCACATCTGCTACCGGCTTGGTAGCTTGGTGGGTAGTTGAGTCGTGCCTTTCTTACATTGTTTTCTTTTCCTCTCCTCCTTGTAATCCTTTTATCTCAATATTAATGAATTGTGATTTTAAGTCACCTTCAGAAAAAAAAGAAATTGTTCCAGGTTAAGTTGTGCCAATGCAATCACATCCTGTTTTCTATTGTTATAAACAGTTGGGCAAACTTAAAAATAAATACTCAAAATATTCAGTTGTCTAATGGATCTTTCTTTTCCATCCATTTTATGCCCGGTCAGAAGGAGATGGCATTTCTCATACGAGTTATTTTGCATCATTTCTTCAGAAATATAAGCTAGCAGCAAAAGGCAGCAATGAAAATTTAGTTCAGCATCCACGAAAATCCCAAACGTTCAAAAGAAAAGGTAAAAAACAAAGGTGCAAATAGAACCTTATAATGGTACTATCGAATCAAGTGAAAAACAAGCCACCTGGTGACGGAAACAATGATGTGACTGGATTACATGAACAAATGACACAAGATGAACACATGCTGGCATCGATATCAAAGAGCAAAAGTGCATAAAATAGCCGGACAAACCCAAATTTTGTAGGACATGCTTTTCGAAATCTTAGCTGAGCTGACAGCACCGTCAATTCACTCCGCAACCAAGCCAACAAAGATGGGGTGGGATAAGACAAATATCCCTCCGCACTTCCCAGTTTTAGACTTTCATTATCCAACAACTTGGAAACTAAATGGGCGGTGCTAGGATTGTTCTCCAGAGCCGGAAGCCCCACCGCCACTTCCGCCGCCTGCAGCAGGATACGCGTTAACAGACTTCGCCGCACCATCCCCGCCTCTGACGCTTTTCGCCTCATTCCCGCAGCATCCACCACCGTGGTGATGATCGTGGTGATGGTCTTCCTTGCGTCCAGCAAGCCGCTTGCGCATGTCATATGCGTCCTCGCCATCGGCGTAGTACTTGGCCTCGACGTCGTGGATCTTATACCCGAGGGTGGAGGTGTACAGGTTAAGGGCGGCGCGATTGGAGCGGCGGACGTGGAGAGACACGTATTCGGCGCCGTAGACGCCTTCCATGGCATTCTGTGCGGCAGTCATGAGCTTGGTTGCTAGGCCTAGTTTGCGATGCGTGCGGAGGACTGCGAGCGAGGTGATATGGCCGTGGCAAGGATCGGTGGAATCCTCCTCCATCTTGGCGAGGACGTAACCCACGATCTTCCCACCGTAATCCTCTGCGACAAAGAGGAGCTGCGGCCAGGAGAGGATGTGGTAGAAGTAGTATTTCATCTGGTAGTTTTCCGGCAAGCACATCAGGTTGCATGCCTGCATCGCGAGCAGGTCATCCATCGTCGCCTGCCGGATGCAAACCATCCTTGCTGCCCGCTCGAGAGCCACCGGCGGAGAATCAGGGCTGCGGTTCCAGAACTGGCTCCCTTCCTTCCGGCTCCGGGTCTCGTTCGGGTTTTTTTCTCGAAGCAGCACGGTTTCAAAAAACAGTGATATCATCTGAGACCACAAAAAAAAAACTAGTTCTCTATTTAGGTCGACTATTTGCTTTAGCTGCACGTCGATGTATGATCTGGTCGGAAGTTTGCATATTTAAAACGTTTGATTATGCGTCTTATTTGGTAACTAAATATATGTCTTGTATCTTAACAAATAAGTTATTTTTTTATTTTAATATATAATCTCTTTACATGAGTTGGAACCAGAAATAACATACAAGCTATAATTTGTGTAAAAATCGAGTCGAAGGATATGCAAATATCTTAACATCAAGTGTTCTATCACAAATTTAAAAAGTAAACATATAGTTAAAATATCAGATTAAGTCCAAACTAAAGGCACCTAAGTCTGGCCAAATTCTAGCATACGGATACCAAGCAAGACTTCTGCCCCGTTTTCGTATTTATAAACCGATCGTATCATCTTTGAACATGAATGTACAACTAAATTCTACAAAATAGAAAATATAACTCACCGTACATCTTGCGGGCAAACTTGTATCATATTTCTTCGGGAGAGATGATGAACGGTTTCAGGAATTAAATTTCATATGATATCACTTTTGATATTTTATAGTAGACAGTAGACACCCCAATATTACATTGCATCGTATTCAGCATCAAAACTAATATTTATAAGTAATACTCTTGATTAGAGTATAGAATCTAACATGATATTACTTTTGATATTTCTAGTATCAGAACCTTGGCCTTCATCATATATTTATAACTAATACTCTGTGCCAACACAATAGGCCATTAGGTACAACGAATGTTAGGAGCCTAAACTTCAAAGTTCAAACCGATTTCTTGCTTCATACTGATTCTGAAAGAGCACCCCATCCGGCTTTTGCTTTTCAATCTTTTTTTTTCCAGTACAATCGAGATCAACAGACATGACAAGATCTGAAAGGAAGACCGTTTTTCCGGCGATCTGAATGGCTTGATTCTTAACACTACTTTATGGGATTCCAACATTTTCAAAGGAAACTTGATGAAAACATAGGGTGCAAAATTCATAATCGGAAAACGTGAATGATTTCTCAAGTCTGGTATATGTAACTAGATAAACTCTCAGTCCTCAAATGTGCCATGAAGACCAGAGCTACATGAGACAAGGCAAAACAAAAGTATCACATAGCAGTAGTTAAAACCTCCAGAACTGCTGACACCATGGGAAAAATCCATCAGCAAGTAATGCTCGTGGAAACGGTCAAACTCTCAACGAGCTCTGGCTGCCAGGTGCATGTTCGCTTCAACTTTCGATCAGCAGCGGAAGTGTCTAATCATCAGAAGCTTTGGGGGAATTCTCTGGGGTTTTTAGTGAGGTAGATACCTTCTTCCCCTTGTGGACTGTGACAACCCTGCGGAACTCCTCCACAAAAGAAGCATCCTTAAATTTCAAAGCAAAGGTAGACATGGCACTTTTCCCTTCGGTAGAACTGTTTACACAGGCAAAAGTGACACCTCTCTTCTCCATATCCGTGAGTGACATCTCAGGGTACAGACTGGCATTCAAGATCAACCTGTAGTTGCCCTTAGCCCTCATCACAAGTCTGGCCCGTTCACCCCCTGATGTGGAGACATTTACCTTGAGTTCACCCTTACCCCTTTCCTTCCAGCTCCCATCCAAGTACTCGAACAAGATTGCATCAGCACTAAAAACTGCCTTCTCGTTCTCCTCTCCAGTCTCAACAGGAACCTCTGGCAGTGCCGGTGTGACACTCCCCCCACCATTCTTTGGGGCATCTGATGAAGCAGCGCTAAAGAACTTGAGAGAAGCACCATGGTTGGCATTCCCAGGATTAGGGGAAGAAAAAGATGGATTGTCGTTGTGGAACCCAAAGAGTGACCCAGAGCCAGTACCAAATGAAAACCCCTCCTTCGCTACTGAGCCAAAGCTAAAAGAGGTGCTTGAGAAACCAGTTCCAGCGAGCCCGGAGAAGGCATTTTGGCTGCTAGAGAGCTGCTGAAACGACTTTAAAGAAGCTGTTGCTTCATTTTTGCCTTTCACATCATTGTCTACGTTCTGTTCCCCACTATCATCTTTGACTTCCTGAGCAGCTTCTTCATTATTTTTGCTTTCGGTCCCTGCCTCAGTTTCTTTTATTGATGCTTCACCTTTAAGTTCGGCTTCCTTTTCTCCATTTTCTACTTCATTAGCTTCCTCAGAGCCACTTGTCTTGATCACCTCATTTTTGTCTTTATCATCACTTCCATTCCCTGGACTAGTTCTACCCTCCAGTTGATCATCCCCTGACTTGCCATTTCCTAAATCCCCTTCGTTCCCCTCAGATACATTACCACCTTCCTGCTCTGCTGTTGCTTTCTCAGTCTCAAGCTTGCTACTATCTTCCACTTTCGGTTCTTCACTCCCCGGCGGCTGAGTTTGTGATTCGGTGACAGGTTGGCTTTGGGTTTTGGCATCTGGTGCAAGTTGGGTCTCAGCATTAGTTGTATTTGTAGCTGAGTCAGCTGCAGTAGAAAAAATGAGTCCAGCAAACGGATTGGGAGCAGTAGCACTAGTTGCTGGAGGTTGCTGGCGCCGAACTTTAACAATTCTCCTTGTTGCTAAAACCTCACTACTGGCACGTTTAAAAGTCCCCATTTCGGGCTCAGGGTTATCATCTTCAAGTTCAGGGTTGTCTCGGGAAAGTTGCCCAACAGCAAATCTCTTCTTTGAGGGAGCAGCATGCTCTCTGTCCCCCATTGAGGTGGAACAGAATTTAAGGCAACAAATTGTAACTTGGTACAAGAGCCTGAATCTAAAAGAATAAAAATTTTATGATGTCCTGAAAAAAGCAATGATCAAAAAGGCACCTATCAGAAGGGGAAAAAAGTTGCGACGGTCTAGCTTTACCACTAAACCACATAGCACAAGATAGATTCATTTGAAGGCAACCATCACATCCAAGTTACAAGTACCACTTTGCAACTACAGTGTCTGCATGTACATTTTTATTACTGAGTCTGTGTGCACATATAACACCATCAAAGCCCAGGTATCGAGTAATAATAAAACATCCAAACCCGACTACCTTGGCAAGTAAAAGGACATAAAGGCCACTTGGGAAGAGCTAGTGTCACTTAGTAATTAAAAGATTTGTTTGTCCATAAAAGACACTGTGGTTATATAGAATGGCAAGAAGGAACTTTCACGAAGATCATGAAGATGAGAACTCAAATATGATATAAAAGGGAATGTATGGAAACAAAAATGCAACCGAGCATTTCTATAGAAGTTAGTAGTTTTTTAAAGGTGGCAATTGCCATAGGTCATTTATTGTAGAATGAACGAATGTTTACAGAATTACAAAAAAAATACCAAATGACAAAAGAGGAAAAAAACAGACTGGCTTTGAACTCTATTGAAAAGGTAAGGTAAAGTTCAAAAAAAGCCACAACAAAAGAAATTTCCAACTACAAAACAGAGATCTGAAAACCAGTCAATCAGGGCGATGTCCGAAATGGGCAAAATGCCAACTGCAAACGTAAGTATACACATAAAAAAGGAAATTGGCTGGATGGAGAAAAAGTTCATCTAACAGTCTTTTATTTATTGCTGTCCCGAATAGCCCAAAGCATTGCCAGAAATGTGAGATTCCACAAATTGCACATGCCCTACCACGCATATATATCTTTCAAAGAAATAAGCAAGTTAATGATATCTCTAGGAGGCTCCCAGGAACAATTCCAGCTTAAAAAATATGCGCCTCAAAGATTGTGAATGATACCACAGTGAATAAATAGATGATAGATGTCTTCTTTAAAAGCTACACAAAAAAATTGAACTTTGGTTTCCACTGTGACAATTAGAACCATCAGATCTACCTTCTTCTGGCAGGGCTTTTCTGGCAGGGCTCACTGAGAGAAAGAGTGTTGCACTTAGTAGCAAGAAGAAAAAGGGATAGGGTTTTTACCTCTCTCTTTTTGAATGGTCCGAAGACCAAATTTCTGAATTAATGATCAAAAAACAGCACAAGGTGATACAAAAGAAATGAAAAGAAAGTAAAAGAAGACATGACATGGAGTAAAATCTACTACCAAGAAAGTAGTAAAAAGAAAAGAAAACAAAACATATTAGAAAAAGAACTTGCAAAGTTTATTGAATTTCTCCTTAAGACTGCAGATCCTCGGATCATCCTATAAGAGCAAGTAGCCAGTCATTGACATAATTGTGTATCATATGAAGAAACAACCTCAGATTGCTGAAACGGTCTTCAAATATGCATGTATTCCTCACGCACCAGATTGACCATAACATAGCCTAAGGATTAGGTTCAAGATAAATGCATCTGAAGGCCATGGAATCAACCCCATGGATTGCAGAATCGGTCGATCCGGATCGGGATCGACCAATTCTTGGATCGGATCGGTACCTACCGATCCGATTCCAGTCGGAATTAGCGATCCAGCTGGGAGTCCCGGCTGGATCGGCCGGAATCGATAGGATCGGGCGATCCCGGACCGATCCACCCGGATCGATCCCAAAATCGGTCGATCCGGACCGATTCGCCGGAAAACCGGAAGACCCGGAATCGAACCGATTCCGGGATCGATCCGGTCCTGTTTTAAGGTCCGATCACCCCCTATTTGGGGTCGATCCGGACCGATTCTCCCCCCACTTGCCCCCTTCTGCTTCTTCTCCTTCCCCCCAAGGCGCCTTGGAGATCTAGGGCTTCCCCTGCCGGCGATCCAGCTGTTGGAGGGGGCGATCCAACCTTGGGGAGGGGCGATCCACCCTAAAGTACACAAGGTTTGTAAGGGGGGGGGTTTTCGATCTCCTCCCCCCCCGGGCCTTGGCCCCTGGCCGGCTGCAGCCTGCAGCATGGGATCCCCCATTGGGGGGGATTATTTCACCCCCCAATGGGGGTGGAATTGCACCCCCGAAGGGGTGATATCACCCCTTCGGGGGTGTTGAACAGTCACCCCCGAAGGGGTGACTGTTTTTTACAGTGCCCCCCCTAGGTGGGGGGGGGGGGCTGGTATAAAATCCCCCCATTGGGGGGGGGGATTATTTCACCCCCCAATGGGGGTGGAATTGCACCCCCGAAGGGGTGATTAGCGTGCCCCCCCTAGGTGGGGGGGCTGGTATAAAATCCCCCCATTGGGGGGGATTATTTCACCCCCCAATGGGGGTGGAATTGCACCCCCGAAGGGGTGATTAGCACCCCTTCGGGGGTGTTGAACAGTCACCCCCGAAGGGGTGACTGTTTTTTACAGTGCCCCCCCTAGGTGGGGGGGGGGCTGGTATAAAATCCCCCCATTGGGGGGGGATTATTTCACCCCCCAATGGGGGTGGAATTGCACCCCCGAAGGGGTGATTAGCACCCCTTCGGGGGTGTTGAACAGTCACCCCCGAAGGGGTGACTGTTTTTTACAAGCCTTTAAGCATATGGTCAAGTTCTTTCTACATGCAGGAAAAGATTTGTTGAAGTTGTGGTTAGCATTTGCTTGTCTATATGAATTTCTTATTAGGTTAGTTATTATTAACAACCCTCTCTTTTCCCTTATCTTGTTTTTGAATTTGTAGGTGTCCCGGCACATGCAGCCACCAGTCCATATTTCCAGACTATGGTTGATGCGATTGGTGAGGCCGGGCCGGGGTTGAAAGTCCCTACATCAAAGTATATATATGAAACAGGCATGGATGAGGAGGTCGATGAGTTGACCTCATGGATAGATGGATTCAAAACCATCTGGAAGGAGAGGGGGTGCACTGTAATGTGCGATGGATGGACTGGAATCACAAGGAGGTCACTTATAAACTTCCTTGTGTATTGTTCGGAGGGCACCGTATTTTTGAAGTCGGTTGATGCATCAGGCCAGGTGAAAAATGCAGATTACCTATTTGGCTTGATGAACAATGTGGTGGATGAGATAGGGGAGGCCAACAATGTGCAGTTTGTCACAGACAATGAGGCCTCATATAAGGCTGCAGGAAAGAAGCTAATGGAGGCTCGACCTCACTTGTTTTGGGTGCCCTGTGCGGCACATTCTATTGACCTGATGTTAGAAGATATTGGTAGGGATGCTAATGTCAAGTCCTTGGTCAACCAAGGACAACTTATCACCTCATTTATCTATGGCCATCCACGACTTTTACATATCGTAGGCGACACCGATGGTCATGATTTGATCGAACCGAGTCCCACAAGATTTGCCACTCATTTTATTGCACTTAGAGAGCCTATACAGTACAAGGCTAGTTTAAAAAGGTTCATTCTCGCCACTGCTTATCAGGAGTACATGTATACATACAGGAACACCTTGGCTCATTATGAGATACTGCTAAAGATGGAGCAGCTGATAGAAGATAACAGGTGGTGGGAGAAGGTGCAGTACTATTTGTCTGTCATAGAACCTTTGGTGCAGGTACTTGGGTTGGTGGATTCAAATGACAAAAATCAGATGGGGTACATGTATGATGCCATGGATAAGGCTAAGTTGAAAATTAAAGAGAAGCATCTCAAGGGTTACAAAAAGTGGTGGAAGGTGATTGACAACAGATGGGACAAAACCCTACACCACGACATTCATACTGCAGGTATAATTTAGTAGTGTAATATGGTCATGATTACAAGTTATATTTTGTGTATTACCCCTACTGTCTTTAAACTAATGGAGTAATAACGTTGTTACAGGGTACTTCTTGAACCCAAGGATACAGTATGGTGGCCAAGTATGTAATGATGGTGAAGTATTATCAGGCACACTATCTGTAATTAAACGACTATGTAAGACTCAAGAAGACAGAACGTGCGCTGAGGTTGAAGTAAGTAATACGTTTCATATTAATTAAACTTTTAACTTTATCTCGAAGAGAAGATAAGCTGTTTTAGTTTGTGTTTTCGGATGACTTCATACGAGCACAAGATTGGGGTGTACGGGGATCCGCATTTGTAGTACTCGCGTGATAGGGTCCCCCTAGTAATATGCTTACCCGAATTAATGACTCTTTAGTTACTTGATTTATTTTTACATAACGTTACTGATGCATGTAATTGTCTTCTTTACAATTACAGCTGAGTGGTGGATTATGGTGACAAACAGAACTGGATGGAATCCACTCGCAGCCGTTGCAATTCGGGTGCTAAGTCAGAGCACATCGTCATCCCAGTGCGAGAGAAATTGGAGCACCTTCAACCGTATTCATACGAAGAGGAGAAATAGATTGAAGACAGAAAGATTGGAGAAGCTTGTCTACTGTCATTACAACATGAGGCTGAGGATCAAGAATATCAAAGATAGGCAGAAGACATCGGAGCAGAGATTTGCACAGTTTGCAGGTGGCTTGTACCAAGAAAGAGCACAGGCCCAAGCTACTCAGGGCTTGTCCCAGGCGGATGTGGACTTGGAATATCTATTCCAAGAAGAACATCCACTTGCAGCATGGGTGGAAGACAAGGATGCTGAGGGAGAGCCAGAGTTCGACCCGAACAACAGATCATGGGCCGAAGAAGAGCTTGACAGCGTTGTTGGTGAGGATGAAGACATGCAGGAAGTTGAAGAAAGTCAAGTCTCGTGCACAGCTCCACTTCCTGATCCACCCCGGACTACAGCTTCTCCAGAGAGACATCCAGCTCCGCCCCGGCCGCTACAGCTCAGCTCCTGCTCGGATTCCAGTTTCGGGTCCTTCTACCACCACCACCACCAAGAAGACTGGTGGATTATTTAGGGCTTTAAAGAAAGTATGCTTACCTTCACAGCAAGCAAGTCAAGGAGATCCTACATTGAAGAGGAAGAAGATAAGTATCAAACGGCGACATCATCTCCTTGACACCGAGACCACTCAGCCACCTTCATCAGATGAGGATGAAGAAGAATTTGTGCCACCCACACAACAACAGCGTAGGGGGGGTGGAGGTGGAGGTGGGGGTGGCGGCAACATAGGTGGAGGCGGCGCCTCAGCCTCAGGTGCAGGTGAGGGTGGCTCTACTAGTAGTGCTCGGACAAGTGGAGCAGGTCCAGATGATTTGAGTGATAAAAGACACTCATGTTCGAGTGGCGAGGGCGGCGGACGGTGGACGAGGTTGAATGCTTTTGACGAGTTTGCATCTTCCTTTCCAGAGCCTGCCTCAGACAGTGAGCCTGGCTATCCACCTCCACCATCTTTTCTACCTCCACCTCCGACTGATCAGGGAGTTTATGAGTTTACCGACATGGCCCAGTCTTTATTTTCTTATGGATACGGGCCAATTATGACTGACCCTAATCAATGGAGATTTGCAGAAAATCGAATGACCGGGACGAGAGATCCGGATCCGCATCCATCCTACTCCGGACATTACCATAGTTGGTGGTGATGGCATATGTATAATGTATTTCTTTGTTTATTTCACGCAATGTAATATGAGTGGTAAGAAGAATATGTGGTGTACAATTTGTGGAGTTGGGTATGATTGTTTGTTTGGTAAAAATATGTATCTTATTTGATGTATGATTGTTCTATTGTGTGATTGGATATGATATGTGTTCTATATGATTGATTGTTAATTTTTTATATGAATGAGTGTTCCCTATATTTTTTCACATTTTTTCTGAGTCCTATGTATTTTTATTGATTTTTTGGCGATTTTTCCATATTTTTTCAAAGAGTAAAAAAAAAAAATCGATCCAGACCGATTCTGGCTCCAAGAGAATCGGCCTGGATCGGTCCGATCCGATCCGATCCGGATCGGATCGGACCCCACCGATCCAGGATCCGATCCCGATCCCGCGATCCTTGATCAACCCCGCAGAGACTTTAAGAAAAAAAAAAGTATCTCTTAGATCAAACCAAGTAATGTCCCAACATTTGAAAATAGCTCACCAAAGATAGTTGATAATACCACATTAGATGAAAAGATGGTCCATGCTCTCCCTCGGAATACCACAAAACACAACCAGTAGGAACAGTAAGAAAAATCCTCTGCAAGTGGCACCTAGTGGAAAGGTGATATCTGACAATCTTCCAAAAGAAAATCTTGATTTTTGTAAGAATCAGTAGTCTCCAAACAATGTGCTGTCAATGAATATCCACCCCACCTGTAGACAATCTTCTCAAAGCCGATTCCACAGTAAAAATAGATTTGTTACCAGGAAGCCAGATCAATCAGTCTGGCTTAGAAACTACACATTCACGGTACTCAACGAGACCTAGCAAATCAGACATATCTCCTTATCCTTGATATTCCACCTAAAATATAATGAGCACTTAGTCTGTTCATTCCAAGACTCGTTGACCTTTACTCTAGGGTTACTACGCACCATGAAAAGAGAATTGATATAAACATAATAGCCAGCAAAGCATGACCAACCCAGTGATCTTCCCAAAAAATTCTTCTATCATCCCCTAGCGGAATAGTAATAGCAGAATAGAATAAGTCGCAGTTATGCAAGATGCCTTTCCAAATAATCTCTAAAATCTCAAATCCGCAAACCATTCTCACCAATGTTGTACTTGGCAAGGACCAATTTATTCTAGGGCAGTTTGTGTCGATGTTTAATTTGACAACCATTTAGAGAGTAGAGCCAAGTTAAAATTGTCAAGTGGGGCAAGGCCCACACCCCCTTCATTAGTTGATCTAATGATATGATGCCACTTGATAAGGTGTAGACTTTTATTGCAACCATTATCCTTCCACAAGAACCTAACCCCAATGCTTTCTGGCTTATGACAAAAACATTTAGGAACTCTGAGAATTTAGAAGTAAAGAGGTAAACTCTGTAAAACCATTTTGGATAAAAGACATCTCCCACCAGCAAAAAACATATTTCTCTTCCAACCTTACGACTTATTCTTGAACTTGCGAACAATACACTCCCAATCCTTGGATTTGGTAACTTTGCTAGAAAGAGGAAGACCCGGATACTTAATGAGAAAGGATGCACATGGCATATTGAAAATAACCTGCACATATTCCCTTTGGCAATCAATCAAGTTGATACCAATAAGTTCATACTTGTTTCCATTGACCCTCAACCCGGTGACCGATTCTAGCAAATAGAGCACAATTCTAACAATGATACATTTATCGTGGTTCCCAGAAAAGAAAAGGAAGGTATCATCAGCAAATTGTAAGTGGTAATTCGTTCCTCACCATTACCAACTTCAACATCTTCTATCAAATTATGATGCTCAACTCATTATGCTAAGAATCTGACATATAAGAACAAACATGTGAGGAGAGAGCAGATCCCCTGATGCCGCAAGAAGATTCAAAGAAACCATACCCTTTGCCATCGATAACAGACCAAAATTCTGGCGATGTTAATATAAAATTTGATCCAATTCATCTATTTATTGCTGAATCCCAATAATTACATAATTCTTGAAAGGGAAGACCATTTACTTTATCATAAGCCTTCTCAAAGTACAACTTTACCATAATTCATCTTTTCCCTTATGTTTCTGCTCATGAAGGCACTCATAGGTCATCATAAAGTTGTTCAGAATAAATCTGCCAAGAATAAAAGTTGATTGATTAGAGTTAATCAACTTGCTTATGTAAACAGAGTATGTTGGCAAGCACTTTTGTAATAATCTTGTAACTGCAATTAAAGAGACTAATCAGTCTAAGGTCCCTGATAACCCCCACATTCTCCTTTGTTGGAATAAGGACCAAACTAAAAGCATTCAAGAATTTGATACAATCAGGGTCAACTTCAAATTCCTTGATGTGAGCCATAAAATCTTCTTTTATAATCTCCCATAAGAGAATTCGTATGGACCTGAAACTTTGTAAGAACCCATACCTTTTATAGCCTCTAGATTTTCTTGTTCAGAAAAAGCACATAAGAGAGATTATGTTTCATTATTGTTCAAGATCATCTGAACGTTGAAATTGATAAAAAGGACATCTAACACCGTCCTGTAATAAGACATGTAGAAGTTTTACAGCATGATAGCCAATCTGATACGATCATTCTTTGAAGGGTGTCATTCTTCTTCCTCAGGAAAGCCTATACTCTTTAGATTTCCATTTCCACTTAATCTCCTCCCTTTAACACCATTCTTTATGAGCATCTCTGACTTTGTGCCACTAATCAATTCGACAAGCACTAATCTGTCTATTATTATTCAACTTCCAAAAATAATCAAGTTTTTGTACCCAAGATCTATGTTATACTGGCACAAGGGGCACAAGGCGAAGGACCCTTGCTTCGCCTCAAGTGCCTGGGGCGGGTATCTCAAGCACATGAGACAATATATATTATTTTAATAATAAAAATATTTAATATAAATAAATGAAAATTACAAAAAATACACAGATACAATGACCTATGAACCAATGATGTCATCAAGTTAAAACAAAAATAAATAAATCAAACAACTCACGACTAAGACTGCAATGTCACCGATGACCGGTTGGAGACGTGTAAACTATGAACCGATCGAAAACTTAATAAGCCATGCAAAAATATCTAAATGTAACCAAGCTAAGATATTAAAAAAAAACCTAATTGGATATCTACATATTTAGAAGAACCAAAAAAATCAAAGAACTCACCTTTACCACTCTATGAGTCAGACGTCCGTCAAAAGAACGACAAGGTATAGTCATATAAGGCTTGTTAGAAGCCTAAAGCTAACACAAACAAGAATATAACATGTTTAGAAGTAGATGACATTAGAAGATGTGAAGTAAAAAAACAAAAAAAAACATGAGGTATTTCCATCCTGTAGGAGGAGAAGGCACATGGAGGAGGAGGAGGAAGATGGCAGCTGACAATGGCGGTGTCACCAGTGGGCATCCGCGGTAGATGGCGATAGCAAGGCCAGAGGCGCAATGGAATGGAGAAGCTTCTAAGGGTTCCGTAGCATGGGGGTACAGGGGGTTTTGGTCTTCAAGTTCCATCGCTTGCAAGGGGGATAGAGAGAGAGGGTCCATGGGTTAAGCCAATCGGATCCGGTAATCCGATTGACCCTAAGGTGGGCAACGCGAGCACCTCGTCCTGCCTTCAGAGCTTAGCCACCCAAGGCCTATGCCTTAGGCATTTTTAAGTGAAACGGAGTGGCTTTCAACCCCCTAGGCACTTGAGGTGCTCACCTATAATAACACAACCCAAGACACTCAGTCCATTGCTGAAGTAGTGAAAGTATCTATTGCCCATTGCTTGAGATGTCTCTTGATCCATCTAAGCTTATCGACAAATCCTCTTGCTGCTGAAGATGTTGTCACATCATATTCATTCCATCAAGTCTTCACAAGTTCCTTGCATTGATTGCAAAATTGGCTGGAACGGATTGGGATCAGTCAATTATTGGATTGGAACGGTAAGTCTCGATCCAAGTATTACCAAAAGCACCGATCCAGACTTGACTCTCGGCGAAATCAGTCTAGATTGATTTGTTAGATGTTACTTTTGTATTTTTAACAACTTATAGGGTGTTTCCTAAATTTTATGATTTTTAGTATATTCTGAATTTTTTAAATTATAAAAAAACAAAAGAAAAAGATCAGACTAATTCCATATCAGTTTTCCTCCAAAAGAATCAGTCGAAATCAACCAATCCGATCCGGTGATCATTGGTTCCTTCAGATTATTAACCTTGCACCAACCAAGTTCAAACCTAAACTTCCTAGGATGATGCTTGGTCCTGCCAAAATACTAATAACAAAGTGATTGAAAACCTTCATCCTGCCAAAATACCAATAACAAAGTGATCGAAAACCACCGTCGGGATATTAAAGCTTCCAAGATTATCATAATACTCAACCCAACTGTGGGATAAGAAGAATTTATCCAACTTAGATTTAACTTTGCTGTTAGACCAAGTGTAACTGAGACAATTCAAGGGAACCTCAATCATACCACAATCATTAGCCCAATCATTACAAACGAGAGCATCTCTGAGCTACAAGCATTATGACCTTATATGTCCCTAACATTAAAACAACATTGAAATCACCATAGGCATGCCATGTTGTGAGGAGAAAGGGCCAATAGCTTGCTTCATATTAGAGGAAAAGGTTGAGTTTATAGCTATCTCTGGTCGGCCAGTAAACATTACATAACTAAAACTCCTTCATTGTCCCAATAATGATGAATGTCATGATCTGATAGTGTCTATCCTTGAAAGTAACTTCCATCGAGCATCTATTTCCATCTCATAGTGCACTAACCTTCCACTTCTCCCTGACAAGGGAACATGAAAAACCTAACAACCTCCATGTTTAAGAGCATCTATAACATGAGTCAGCGAAAGAAGAATATCCAATTTACAGGATGCCACCATATTGTGAGGTTTCACGATTTTCTCCCTGCCCACAATCCCTCAACAGTTCCATGAAAGAATGACAAACATGTGTAAATAACGATGTTTTTCACTAACTTCTTACCCCTTCTACAACTCCGAAATCTCATTCCCCAAGATGAAGTTTGATTCCCTTGAGCCCACCTTCTTTTGAGGTGATTTTCTCGCTGCCTGTTGTCAAGAACCCTGTGTGGTTGAGCATCTCAAGCCTTGAGTTCTCAAAAACATTCTAACCATTTGTTCTCTACCTAGGAAACTCAAACCAACCATCTCCCCAACTGTTTGAATGTCAGCATCAAAAAAGCACCATGATTGCTCCACCTCTTCTGCCCAATTGCCAATCTCCTTAACTTGCTCAAGATCTAAAAGAACAACTAGAGCCATACTCTCGTCACACAGCATCCAACCATGGGGTATGAATTAGCTCCTCCTCGGAAATCATAGCCAAACTCAACACACCCTCAAGACCATCACTTGGATGCAACTGATAGCCCTGCTATAATCATGCACTAACTCCATTGGTCTCCCGGGCATCACGGCAGCACTCCAACTCCGTTGCAGACACCGACAAGACCTGGACCACAGCCCAATCTCGAGGAGAAAGAAGTGAAGTACAGGTGCTAATAGTTTTCAGAATAGCCTCCGAGCGAGAGAGGTGGACAACAGAATAGGTGCTCCGCTCGTAAGAACCTCCCGAGCTAGTGTTATTCCATAAAGCAATATAAGACTCACCAAGAGGAGGCGAAAGAGACAAAGACTGGTTTAGAGCCCGGCCGGTTCTAGGGAGAGTGAATTGTGTCGACACCTCGGAGCATGTCGAGGCCCCACCACCCACCAAATCGGGTTAGCCCATTCATTGGTTCAAATGAAGACTTGGAAAGGACCGGGGCAGTCCGGGGATAAGTGGGATGGATCCACTCCAATAGGGTCTGCTAGACCCAAGGTGGCCCTTAACGATTGTCTTCCTATCCCGAAACTCGTTGTTGCCAACGTAAGCCCGTGACTAGCCTCCAATGGCTCACAACTACACTGGACTTGCCAAAATAGCCTCCTTGATTCTCATCCGAAGGATTTGCCTTGCTAAAAATGAAGGAATTCAAATTTTGAATTTGTGAAGCCCTCCTCTGAACATCAATGGCACCGAGAGAGGCGACAACCTCCGATGCTTCAACAGCGACATCAGATTGATACAATATTGCTTCCATCCAATGACAATGGGTGTAGAGAGAAGCCTTGAGAAAAGTCGAGATGAGAAACCACGACGACTTCCACTCCACTCACCGTCGAGCCCCAAAGAGCCTTCCCGTCCAGGGATAAGACTTCGTTGAATGGCAGAAGTAATCTAGATTACATAACTCTGTCCGAGCAAAAGCCAACACCCCTTGGACCAGCACCGCCAAGGAGCAAAGCCCCTTAGCTACGGTTGCCTCCTGAGCCACATCATCCCACAGATGAATACAAATTATGCACTCGTTATTGTCAGCATCTATAACAAGGAAGGTGCTACCTGAAACCATATTGAGCCACCCAACAATGGATGAGCTCCTAACAATGAAAGACACAGAATCAGTCGTCGAAATCCACCAGGATCTAAACTCCAGCCAATTTCATTGAAAAAAAATTCAAGCAAGGTCTACTTGACATCCCGATCAGTGACCCCATGGGTGGACATGATTATGCATTTGTTTAACCACAACCTCTTCTCCCTTATACTAGTTGTCATCAAAACGAGAAAAGACCCATCATTTGAGACCTCTCTCAGAACCACTAGAACACAAGCAAACGAATAGTGCAACTTAGCCTCTGGACAATCCCATTCACAATGCCCAAGATCCCAGCACTTGCGGCAGCGAAGGTCATTTGTGCAACTAACAGTCGAATAGTCCTTCCCGTAGCACCGTCCACAAATCCAAGACCTACTCCCAGAGCTCTTACCATCTGACACCGCCTAGCTATAGGACTGTCTAGAACCAAAAGCCTTCCGAGCAACAAGGACGACCTTCACAACCTCCCAAGCAACCCCTCAGGCATAATCCCCGCCAGGCTGAGAAACATCAGAGAAGTCTCCAACCACTATGACTCTCCGCTATAGAGGCCGAAGGGAGTCACCAATAGCACTCCCCCCACCTTCCTCTCAAACCCCACCCCCCTCTTTGGTGAACTGCTCAACACCCCGAGAAGCTTCGGCACCTAGCACCATTCTTAGAGTATTGGACACATGAAAAAAGAGAAAGACTCTCTCTCTAAAGCCATAGAGCACAAGCCACCAGCGCAATTCATTAAAACAAACATATCAATAAAAGAAAAGAAAACTTCAAAACGAGACTCTGTTTTTTACCTTTTGATATCATTCACATAGCTCTTCTTTATAAATGGTTGTGGGCATTTAGCCAAGGTGGTAATGTGATATGGATGAAAGTGATTTATGCAAAATACTATCTCAATAATCAAACAAGTTGATTTAATCAATTTGACTTATGTAAAAGAATCTCAAAGATTTGGAGGGATTTCTCCCTTTTTTTCAATGATTCATAGCAATTACAATTAAAAGTCGATCAAAAACCTCATACTCAAAAGATGTTTGGTTTGACTCTTTAACTTTTTCAGACACATTTTTGTATCCAAGCACAAGAAAAGAGCATGGAAACACCATAGGGTAAGGATAATCATCAGCATTGCAAATGAAGATTCTATTTCACAGGAACATTAAGGAGGAAGTTGTCGATGTCTCTAACTTTTGCTTCGAGATGTCGTGTAGTGAGGGACAAGACGGACTGCTATGGACACCGGTGAAATCAACTTTCTTCTCAGTCCAATCAGCCTGAGATTGACAATTGGAGGCATTATTATGGACATTGTAGAACGTAATCTGGCTATTTTCTTTGCCGTGAAAAATCACAAGTTCCTTGGGAAAGATGTCCAGAGGTCATTTGCCTACAAAAGATTACGTAGAATTTTCACATTGGAGTCAATAGTTAATGTTTATATACAATTTTTTTTGGGGGGGGATAGGATGATAAACGCAAACAACATAATTTTTCCAAAAGAAGTAATTAAAAATCAGCAAGTAGATATACGCTAAGTTTCCTTTCTGCATAATGCCTCTAGTTTTACATATATATTCCTTTTTCATAGGCGTAAAGGTTGAAAGGAGGAAGTCAATATAGGATCAAAGTGGAATAGTTGAATTGAAAGCTAACTATGACATGAGAGTCTTATATGAACATAATAAGTGTATTGAGCTGAAAGAAAGCATCTGCCATACACCAATAATAGCTCTATAATATTGTATGATAGTGAGTTTAGGTGTTGGTGTTGCTACAGAACTCTAAAATGAGCATTAGAAAATTTAAAGTAGACGTATATATACTTGAAATTTGAATTAAGCAAATTAGATAAAACACGAAATTGAGGTGACTAGGAAAACGAAGGGAGAACAGGGTAGCCTAAGATTTACTTATAGGAGTATAGACAATACAAATTAGAGAATTTTAATTTTTTAAAGATGTGACTCGAAATTGTTCAGGATGGGAAAGCAACTCCATGGATCCCACAGATAAATTGGAAATCAAGGATTCACCTAGTTGAGCTGAGATGTGTAGCCACTTCATGCTAATAGTGGTACCGCCTAGAGACAAGAACCTTTGGCCATAGATGTTAGAGGATCCAAGGGTTTCAACTTTTCAGGTTGTTTATGGCTGGGCGCTAAACCAGCAACTTTCTAGTCACATTCATCTAAACTTAAAAAACAGAGGTTACAAGCAACTGTATTGGTCTAAGATATTCACTTGCTTACCGTTTTTCCCATTTCTTGCTGTTCACTTTTACATAATCACCTGACAACCTTGGTAACACCAATAAAAAGAAAAAAAATCATGCACATCCTGAATGAGAGAGAAAATAGACAGAATCAGGCGGTCGCACTGAGATAAACTTAACATAAAGAAATATGATAAATAAGATGGAAGACTTGGCAAAATATCCTGCGCTTAGCGTGCACATGCCCAAACATGCTTTCATTTGTTAAGCAATAACGTTTGGACATAGTTGCCAAGGTGGCTGCCTAAGCATTGCCCTCACATTATCAGCGTGCAAAATGGCAGTTGCTTAAGCATTGCCCTCACATTATCAGGGTGCAATGCACAATGGAGGGTACCTAGACCGCCTAGGCATTCAAGCACTCGCCTTAGACTACTTGCGCGCTAGATTGTCGGGACTAGAAGTCATCATCCCCCCTCCCAAACCTGGTTCAGCCCATCTTGACCACCCCTCCATGAAGCCCCGATGCATTTGCATGCATTCAGCAAGAGGGAGAAGATGCAGCGACAGAAGCCATAACTCCAAATTGGGAGGGAGATCATCAACACCGTCCATCAAAAAAGTTCCATCACTGAGGATTTGAGAAAGCTTCACACCAAGAAGATGCGTCCAAGGTCTTTCTCTCTCTCAATCTCTTGGACTCTCTCTTCGGTCTTCTCTCCTCTCATCAGCCTCCCATGGTCCCACCACCACGCCTTGTCCTGCTGCCGGTCAACCCCTTTTCCCATTGCCAACCCCTGTCCCATGACTCCCATTCGCCACCACTCAATCTGCTACCACCCTGTCTTGCCGCCAACCACTCCCTATCCCACCACCTCCTGCCCCGCTACCAGCCAACTCCTTTTCCTTCATCACACTATCATATCGGCCACCCCCAATCCAGCCATGGATTGTAGAATCGGCTGATCTAGATCGAGATCGGCAGATTCTTGAATTGGATCGGACCCCACCGATCCGATTCTAGCCAAAACTACCGATCCGGCCCGAATTCCGGACCGAATTGTCCAAAATCGGGGGGATCAGTCGATCATTGATCGATTCTGACCGATTCCCCGGAAACCAGAAAGAACCAATTTTGAATCCGATTCCAGACCTCTTTAAGATTCGATCCACCTAATAAGATGGAGATCAGACCAATTCTCCTCCTCCCGGCCACCTTCAACCCTCCCTCCCTCCCCTTGAAGATCTAGGGCTCCCCCCAAGCACCCCCCCCCGTGATCCCTCCTTGACAGCGGTGATCCAAGTGGAGTGTTCGACCCCCCCTTCCCCCTCTTCGGCCTCCCCTCCAACACCAAGCGTCCCTTCGGGGGTGCATGTGATCGGCAGACAACCAAAAGTGGTTGCCTGTGAGCACCCCTTCTGGGGTGAATTGCACCCCCGAAGGGGTGATCAAAACCCCCTCAAGGGTGATCATGGGGGTGACAGAAGGGTCACCCAAGGGTGACCCTTAGCCCTCCGGAGGGGGGGGGGGGGGTTAATTCACCTCCTTTGGGGGTGATCACTTGTCACCACCGAAGGAGTGAGAGCAGGGTCACCCTTCCAGAGGGGTGTTAATTCACCCCTTGGGGGTGATAAATAGTCACCCCCGAAGGGGTAATTATGATCATTGATAAACCACCCCTTCAGGAGTAATTTTCTAATTTTCTAACTCTCTTTAAGAGGTTGAACATATTGTTAACTTGTTTGATTTTGTTAATCTGTTAATGTGAATAGACGTAGATAACATGTCGGATGAGAAGCAAAGTGCCACGAAATATCACAACATTTGATGGCAACATCGCTATCTACTTGATACAAAGAAGAAGAGGGTTAAATACAATTAGTGTTAGAAAGACATGAATGGAGGTGTATATCGCCTCAAACAACATATAACCGATATTAGTGGTATTGTGAAGAAGTGTGATAAGGTCCATGCTAAGCTTAGAGAAGAGGTGAGAACTTACTTAACTGAAAGAGTTTCACAGAGGGAGGTGAGAATTGGAAACAGACAAGAGCTACATGACGAGTTGCTAAGTCGGAGAGATACCGATCTTATGTTGAGAAAGAGTAAAAAAGAAAAAGGACAAGCACATATCCAAGTTGATTCCTCATCTTCAGATGATGAAGAGGAGACACAGGTAAGGAGAGTCATGGATGCAATAGGGCTCAGACCCGTAAAGATGAAGAAAGAAGACAAGTAGCAGGAGGTTCGGGCCATTCAGCTACGTATGACAGATGTTCTGATGTGGGAGAGGGCACACGCCTTGTTCGAGAACCTGAATTTCGTCGAACACATTCAGTTCGACTAACGGCGAACACTGCCATGTATAGGGAGAGTGACAGAGGCCAAAGAGATAAAACAAGTATTCAAGAGAGTGAAGGCCACGACTAGGGCTGCAAAGGAAATCCTAAAGCACATGGTTAAATTCTTTCTACATGCAGGTATATGTTTGATGAAGATGTTAACATTTATTATTGATGTCTTGCATGTTTCTGAGATTTATGTTAATAAGCATATCTTCTTTTATGTTTTGGTTGATGTAGGTGTCGCGGCACATGCAACTACTAGTCCTTATTTCCAAACAATGGTAGATGTCATTGGTGAGACTGAGCCGAGGTTTGAAGGCTCCCACGTCGAAGTATATTTACGAGAATGGTTTAGATTAAGAGATCGATGAGTTGACCTCATTGATAGATGGATTCAAATCCATCTGGAATGAAAGGAGGTGCACTGTAATGTGCGATGGGTAGACTAGAATAACACTTATAAACTTCCTTGTGTATTATTCTGAAAGTACCGTATTCCTAAAGTCCGTTGACGCATCAAGTCAAATCAAGAATGGGAATTGTCTATTTGGTCTGATGAACAATGTGGTGGATGCATTGATTGCAGAATCGGCCGATCCGGATCGGAATCGGTCGATTCTTGGATCGGATCGGACCCCTCCGATCCGATTCCCGGCGGAATTACCGATCCGGACCGAAGATCGGTCTGGATCGATGTTTGTAGGTAGAATAGGTGCCGGAATCGACCGAAATGGTCGATTCTGGATCGATTCCGGCGATTCCCTCGCCGGAATCGACCCACAGACCGCCGCGGCACCATTTTGGGGGCGATTTCAGGCCGATTTCGCCCCCAAAATGCTCTAGGATGGATCGGAATCCTGCATAGTGTTATTTTTGTATTTTTTTTAGGTTTTACCACTGTTTGAAGGACCGATCCGGAGCGATTCCGGATTGTTGTTTCTTCCGGCGGATCACTCAGAATCGGACCGATCCGATCCGATCCGGTGGCCGATTCCGATCCCGCGATCCTTGGGTGGATGAGATAGGAGAAAACAATATTGTATAGTTTGTGACTGACAACGAAGTATCATATAAAGTTGTAGAGAATAAACTTATGAAGGCTATACCACACTTGTTTTAGATGCCCTATGAGGCACATTCTATTGATTTGATATTTGAGGACATTGGTAAGGATTCTACTATCAAGTCCTTGGTCAGCCAACTGATCACATCATTTATTTATGAGCATCCCAAACTATTACATATCATGAGGCAACACACTGATCGCCATGATCTGATCAAACCGAGTCCCACCAAATTCGTCACACATTTCATTGCATTGGAGAGCCTTTACTGGTATAAGGTTGATTTGAAGAGGTTCATACTTTCCACTACATATCAAGAGTACATGGATACCTACAGAGCCTCTATAGATCAATATGATGTATTGTTGAAGATGGACCAGCTAATAGAGGACAACGGGTGATGGGAAAAGGTGCAGTACCACTTATCTATTATAAAACCCTAGGTACAAGTGCTTAAGCCGATGGATTCAAATGATAAGAATCCAATGGGGTACCTATATGATGCTATGGAAGAAGTAAAAATGAAGATTAAAAAAACATCTTAAATGTTATAAAAAGTGGTGGAAGATGATAAACAACAGATGGGACAAGACACTTCACCACGATATGTATGCTGCAGGTATAATTTAATTATTTGTATTCTATTCTATTGTCATACTAATATGTTACTACCTTAAACATTGGTTTGTGTTACAATTTTTCAAAATATTTCTTAAATCCAAAGATATAATATGATGGACAAGTATGTAATGATAGTGAGGTATTATCATTTATCAAGCACACTCAGTTATCAAGCAACTATATAGGACTCCAGAAGACAGAACATCCGCTGAAGTTAAAGTGAGTATTTCTTACCATATTAGTAAGCATTGAACTTTAACGTAAGTAATGGAGTTAACAGTTTTTCTTTTGGCCTTCCAGATGACTTCATACAGACATAGAATTGGAGTCTATGGAGATCTTGACTTGTAGTACTCACATAATAGGGTTTCTCCTAGTAAGCTACATGAACCAATTAAATTTGAAACATATCAAATATTGTTGTAAGAATATCACAAACCTACTAATTCTTATATTACTTGTCTTTTTATAACTGAGTGGTGAATTCAAGTGACAAACAGAACAGGTTGGAATCCGCTAGCATATGTTGCAATTCGAGTGTTAAGTTAAAACACTTCATTATCCCAATATGAGAGGAATTGGAGCACCTTCAACCTCATTCACAAGAAAAAAAGAAATAGGCTGAAGAGTGCAAAATTAGAGAAGCTAGTCTATTGCCATTATAATATGAGACTGAGGATAAGAAATATCAAAGATAGGCAAAAGACATACGAGCAAAGATTTGCACAATTTGCAGGTGGATTATACCAAGAGAGAGTTCAAGCTCAAGCCACTCAGAGCTTGTCACAGGGGGATGAGGACTTGGAGTATCTATTTCAAGAAGAACATCCACTTGCAATATGGATGGAAGACAAAGGCACTGAGAGAGAGCCAGAGTTCGACCTGAATGACAGATTATGGGCCGAATGTGAGCTTGACATCATCTTTGGTGAGAACGAACAAATGCATGTACAAAAAGAAAGTCAAGTTCTATAAAAAGCTCCAATTATTGATCTACCTCGGACTACCGCTTCTCCAAAGCGACATCCAACTCTCACCAAAACTCTAGCTAGGGTTCCAGGTGCAAGACAATATACCACCACCAAGAAGAATCATGACTTATTTAAGACATTAAAGAAAACTTGTATGCCAACACAGCAAAATAGTCAAGCATAACAAACTTTGAAGAAAAAAGATAAGTATCAAGCGCTAACATCATCTCCTTAATACTGACACCACTCAGCCACCTTCATCGACTGAGGATGAGAAAAAATTTGTTCCACCCACACAACAACAACGTACGGAGGGTGGAGATGGAGCCTCAAGTGAAGGTGACTCTACTAGTAGTGCATGCACAAGTGGAGTAGATCCAGATGATTTGAATGAGATAAGGCATTCAAGTTTAAGTGGAAAGAGCAATGGACGTTGGACAAAGATGAATGTATTCGATGAGTTCACATCTTCCTATCTTGATCCTACTTCAGACATTGAGCCTTGTCATCCACCATCTCCTCTAGTTCCAATCGAGGGTGGAGTTTATGATTTTAGTCAAATGGCCCAATCATCATTTTTTATGGGTATGGGCCAATCATGACTAATCAAAGTTAATGGAGAATCCAAGAAGATCGAGACGAACAAGACAGAGATTCGAGACAATATCATAGTTGGTGGTGAATCTGGTGATAAGATCATTCATCATTGTAAGCAATCTTCATATAACTTGTATTTTTTTATTTTTTTAATGGAATGCGAAATGAATATGAATAAGACTTTATATTGTATGATACAATTTGTATTCACTTGTGTTAATATATCTCATAAACTCAAACTCAAAGTTGTATGCAAATGTAGAAGATTAGACAAATTTCTTGTGTTTTTCTTTTTATCAATTTTTAAGATTTTTAAAAAAATTTACATTTTTTTTCAATTTTTACAGATTTTTTTGAAAAATTTAAAAAAAAAACGATCCAGACCGATTCTAGATCAGTCTGGTTTCCAATGGATCGGTCTAGATTGGACCGATCCGGAATCGGATCGGATCTGGGATCAGATCGGATCCCCTCCTCCGATCCCGATCCTGCAATCCTCGAGTCCCACCGTCAACCACCCCCTATCAATTCTTACCACCTAAATGGGCACCTTGTTGCCTACGCAATAAATTATCATTTGGGTGCCTTGTCGTCATGACAACTATGAGTTTAGTTTACAACAGTATTTGCATCGGATCAATCATTTGCACATAAATCAAACAGTAAAACTAAAGGTTTAATCTGGGTAGAGGTACTATGAATTATGTTGTTACAGTTGGCAGTCAGATCTCGACAAAAGAACCAAATGAACAGTTCAAAAGTAATGTCAGTGAACCTCTGCCTCAACACAGTATAGGGATGCAGACTTAGTTGCCGCAGTGTACGGCACAAAGAAACCAGTGTAGGACACAGAGAAACGTTATCCTTATAAAATATAATTTTTCCTAAAAATATATTCAACCTAATAAAATAGATAACGTAAAACACTATATTGGGGGAACTTCCTCTAGATGCCAAGACAAAAAAACAGGTGCACTGTCTGTGGTAGGATTCCCAAAGTGAGTTTTTTTAAGTGAGGCAAAGCCTCAAATTTTATTAATGCAGAAAAGAAATAAAGGATACAAAGTTGGATAAAACAAAAACAAAAAGGCAACCAAGGGAAGAAAGGGATGAAGGCTCAACTACTGGAGAAGTAGACAAGAAAAAACACACGATATAAAAACTAAGGGAGAAAAAAAGCCTTAAATGTAGAATCATCTAGACTTCTGCCGAAGAGAGCGAGCGACCAGTCTTTAACACAAACTGACATCATACGAAGGATCAGCTTTGGATTCTCAATATTTTCTTCAAAAATTTGTCTGTTCCTGCTACGTTAAATGGCCCACAACATAGCCAGTAGAATTACATCCCATAAATTGGCTTTAGCAGGCCATGGATTGAGTTGCATCCATCCATAAAAGAAAAAGAGAGATTGTGTTGGCAGGGTCCCACCATTGCAATTGCTAGCTCTTAAACATAGTCCTCAATAGCGAATTTATGATACCCCAGTTCAAGAAGAGTTGATCCATGATTTCCTCGAACATGCCACAAAACACACATGGGGTGGTGATGTGAGCAAAAATCCTTATAAGATGACACCTAGTCTGCAATCTCTGATTACTGATTTTCCATAATAATAACTTAATCTTGATAGCCAGAGAAGGCCGCAAGATGACGTCGGACCATGGTACATCCACTCCATGTCAATCTTTGCATCACAGACTTGACCATAAAAGTACATTTATTACCAGGCAAGCAAACGGGTTTATCCACCTGATTCACAGTACAACTATACCGCTCGAGGAGCAGCATCAAAAGTTACCAATCTCATCATCCTTAAGATTTCTCCCAAAGGTGACTAACCATTTCACTCTCTCATCCCAGATGCAACAAACCTTAGCTAGTAGGTCATTGCAAATTCTGAAAATAGTGGGAAACAAGACAGTCAAAGTATCATGCCCAATCCACCTGTCCAACCATAATGATGTTCTAATGTCATTTCCCAGAACAATAGAAGATGATGAATGGAAGAACTCCTTATTGCTTAGGATACCCTTCCAAATGTTGGTAATTCAGTCTTTGTCCCTAACGTCAATAATCCATGATCCCCCCCCCATTACATATTTGAAACAAACAATTCTAGTCCAGAGAGACTCCCTATTGTGGTTCAACCTCCACAACCATTTCGAAAGCAAGGCAATGTTGACGGTTTCCAATGTAGCAAAACCCACACCGCCCTCTTTTCTTGGCCTGCAGACAAGGTTTCACTTGATTAAATGAAGACCCTTACTATCGCTTACAATCGTCTGTGCCATGTCAGGAAAACCTATCTTGAATACTTTCCAACTTGTTGCAAATGCCCTTCAGAACTTTGAGAATAGAAAAATAGTACAAGGGAATACTTTGTAGGACAGAGTTAGATAACAGCCATATACCACCAGCAATAAGCATTTTGCTTTTTCACCCTTGCAATTTAACCTCCATTTTTTGAATGACACATTCCCAGTCCCTACTATTGATGCTTTGTCAAAAAGTGGCAAGCTCAAGTATTTAATGGGAAAAGAAAACCAAGGCATATAAAAAATACTATGCACCTAGATCATGTGAATCTCGTGCAAGTACAGACCTATCAACTCACATTTAGCCTTATCGATTTTCAACCCTGTGATGGACTGTAACATGAAAAGAAGATTTCTTAAGTGGAGACATTTGGAAAATTTCTTTGAGGAAAAGGGTAGAGTGTTGTTTGCAAACTGGAGATGAGTAACACGTTCTCTGTAGACTCCCACCTCCACACCTTAAATCAGACCCGTAGTTTCAGCCTTTTCCCAAATAATGCTAAGCACTTGCCCAATAAAAAAAGGAAAGGAGAAAGTGAGTCTTCTTGCCTAAGACCTCTCGAAGAAGTCTAGACATTTTAGTGCCCCAGGACACCTATCCAAATTCAGCCATACTCCACACATGGTTGCAGCAGGGTAGGTCTATGGGATCGAGCAAGTAGGTCAATTTGACATCAAGTTGAGAAACTGTGGGTATTGGACCAGTCCAAGTCAGAGTCCAAACTGAGCAGATCTCTTCTCTGTAATGCACAGTGGACAACCTCCAGCAACCATCTCTTCCACTCCAGCTTATCTTCCCCATCCCGTTCTCACAAGATTCTCACGAGATCACATTCTCCAACCATCCCAAGATGATATATAGATGCAAGATACCAATCCTTGCTTATATCTATCCGTACATAAATAACGTTTTGACTCGCTTTGAAACAAGACCTCCTACACCTATACCATCTCTGCTCCATCCATTCTCTACTCCAGTTTACTACATTCCTCGCTACCCAAGCTCCAAACTACTGGACCATAGCAGCAGGGAAATTCTCCAACCCCTTCATTTCTTGCTTTGTTTCAGATGTTTCTCATTTCTCAAGTGATTAAGTCTCTTATAGTTTTGTAGTTCAAGCCCCTATTATCTCTTATACTTATTGCTTCGCTTCTGGCTTTTCACTTTCATTTTTCATGCTGGTAACAAGGAAAACTAAATTGGAATCGGGGCCAGATTGGCTAATGTCAATCTCAATCCAATCCGGATAGGATCAGCCAATTCAAGATCGAGCCAGATTGGTTCTTCTGAAAGTAGAAAAAAATTTAAAAAAAAATTGACAGAGGACAAAAACTCCCTCAATTCCAGTCCAATCCGATCCTGATAGGGCCAATTTGGGGCCAAAATTGGTGGCAGGGGTGGCACCAGTGCCACCCATATGTCTTGACATCATATCGGATCGATCTGATATTGAATCTATTCAATTGCATTGGGTTTAACTTATTCAAAACGATGTTCTTCCCCACCTGATAAGGTGAGGAAGACACAGGGATGGTGGCTACTCCAATTCTCCCTAAATCAGCTGATTCTGGAAAAATTCCCCTTGAATCCTTGAATTGGGTCAGCCTATGCCAATCCCAATCCAGAATCAGCCATTTCCAATATGGATCAGCCGATGCTGCCTTCCACGGCTGGTAACCATATGCTGAACACCACCCATTGCCGTGGTATAACCATTCCCCCACATGTATTTACCTTTTCTTCTTACCTTCATCCTAGAAGATCTGTGTGTACACCAAAAAATTTCAAATTGAGATTGAATCTCCGTTGAGCCATACTGTTCAGCTATGAGACATGCCCTTCAATTGGATCCACTTCGATAGCCATTCCTTTGATAAAAATGGACCGAGGCCTAACCCATTAAGGATTAAGTTGAACCCAATTTGATACACCCTTTTCACTACCTTAATGGACTGAATGTTAGTCCTGAAATAGGCCCATTACGATGGCCTTCCATACCACCTCAACAGCCAATTTCGATTAAATCTATTTCTATTGTGGAGGATCGCGAGACAGCCAGGACAGGTTGGCAGGGGAGCTAATTCTCAGATGATTCCTACGTCAAGCCAAACTCTTATGACAAGGAGAGTCCCGCAAGAAGGAAAAATCTCCCAAAGGATAGGCTCACCAATGAAGAAGGAAATCTATCCCGAATATCCTGGGATTCCTCCGAGTCCATCTCGGAACCGGACCTCCCACTTCGGTAAGTCTCCCGATGCAAAGAGGGAAGGGTGGAAGCCTATAAATATAGCACCAAGGTCGTCGGGCCAGAGGGGGGGCGAAAAAAAAAGGGGAGAGCCGAGAGGCAGAAAAGAAGATCCCCCCGCCGAGAGCAAGAGAAAACAGAGAGCAAGAGAGACCGAGAAAGAGAAAGGGCAGACCGAAGCCTTGCGCAAGCCACCGGACCTTCGCCTGGACTTGCCGCAGTCGCCGAGGACCCCCTGAAGCCGCCGGAAGACCCGAGCTGCCGCTGCCGGAAACGCCTGCGGAAGCCGCCGCTGCCGGAAGCATTTGTGGAGGCCGCCGTTGCCGGGAGCCTTTCCGGAGGCTGCCGCTGCCAATACTCCCTCCAGAGCCTGCCGTCCCCACCGGAGAAGGCTTCCTACTCCTCCCCTAGGATCGACGGCCCCCTCTCCTTCCTCTGCCAGCGCCGCCGCCGGAGACGATGCCGCACTGCCGTCGGGTGCCGGAGGGCGTCGAGCGCCTACTGTAGCCGGGGGGGGGGATAATACCCCCGGGACTTATGTCCACGGTGGAAATCCAGTGGGGCCCGCCGGGAAAGGAAAATACAAAAAAAAGGGGAAGAAGGGCGCGGCCGCATGCCCCGCGTGCACGTGAGAGAAGAGGAGCCGTGGAAGACTTGTTGACCCGCCGGTCAACTGTGGGTGGGGCCCACCCGAAAGAAGCTGTCAAAAAAAAAGGAAAAGGGGGCCCAAATGAAATCTCGCGGAGGCAGAAGGGCCACAGGCCTTGTGAAGCAGGGTCCGAAGAAGACCCAATGAAGATCAATTTTTCTTAAAAAAAACATCCTTGATAGAAATTAAATAAAAATGCACCTAATTAATTAAACAAACCGAGGCGAGCATCCGGCCGGCTAAAAACCCGCCTCATGGTCTCGGCATAACTTAAAAGAATCAAAACAAATGGGAAAGCAATAGGCCGGCTTCAAACACGCCTCTTGACCCATAATTCAAAATTAAAATAAAATAAACAATAAACAAAAATTAAATAACAATTCACTTAATTAATCAACAAACCGAGACGAGCATCCGGCCGGCTAAAAACCCGCCTCATGGTCTTGGCTTAATTTAAAAGAATTCAAAACAGAGAGGGAAAGCAATGGGCCGGCTTTAAGCACGCCCCTTGATCCTTTAAGGTGGACATACAAATGTCTATTTAAAAAGACCCCAATGTCTTACCATGCCCCAAGAGGGAGTTACTTACCCATTATGCCATGGGAAGGTTGTGCATGATCAACATGCCGATATGCCGAACTATGAGCTAATGAGGTTCGTCAATTATGAGATGAGTCCCCATAAACTTATCAAAAGCCGGGTGTATTCAATCTCAAAACAGTGGGGGAGGCCCATAAGTCTATCAAGACCGGGTTCATGCCACCCATGAATTGACAAGTTCAGCAAGAACTGAAAGGACCTGATTTCTGGTCACTCAAATTGTAAATCATGTCTCATATTGAAAGAACAAATAAAGAGCTCATGTTCAGTGCACATATGGTTCTGTGAGGAGCGTGGACAGCCTCATGAACATGGAGGGAGGCAAACAAAGAAAAAAAGGAAAAAAAAAAGTAAAACTCAAACAATTTGTAAATTGAAATGAGACCGGAATCTCTTCTTGAGAACCTGAAACTACACCGGGCAATACCGAAAATACAGAGAACATCAAACCTTCACAGAATCCCAAAATTCCTCCAAATCTGAAATTGTCATGTTTCAAAACAAATATCGAAATTTCAGAATCTGAAATCTAAATCTGTCATCACCATAAAATCTGAGAACTGAAGATTTAAAATCTGAAATCTTTTGAAACATGAGATTTGAACTCCAAAAATCTGAGAACTGAAGATTTAAAATCTGAAATCTTTTGAAACATGAGATTTGAACTCCAAAAATCTGAGAACTGAAGATTTAAAATCTGAATTTCTTCTGGAGGTTTAAAATCTGAATTTCGGATCTGAACTTCACATTCGGAGATAAAAATCTGAAAAGCTCAGGTAAACAAACAGAAAATTCTGAAATATGAACCTAAACTGAAATTGGAAAACTGTAAACCCCAATCCGCACAGTCCCCAACTTGTCCCAAATATAACTTCGACAAATCAGGTGACAAGCCATAACCTGTCAGTCAAACCTTAAAACCGGAATCATAATTTAAAATTCAGTATCCTCACCAAAATTTCAAGAAAAACTCAAATTCAAGTTAAAACAAATCAAATTTCTCTGAACAATCCAAACCCAAGCAAATCTGGAACTGTAAAAGTCCAAAATCTGAAAAATCTAAAAATCTGCAGAATTTCAAATCTAAAAATCTGGAAGTTTGAGAGCCTGCAGCCGAAAATCAGAAACTTGTAAGAAACCTAAAAAAATCTGAACTTTGCAACTGAGGTCTGAGATTTGAAATAAATCTGGAACCCCCAAATCTGAAAATAGGAAGTGCAGAATCTGAACTCCAAAATCTGAAATTTAATCCAACTTGTAAATCTGAAATCTGAAGTCTGGACTTAAAACATACAAGTCTAAAAATCCAAAATCTGCAAGTTTGAACTTCACAGTTAAAACGAGAGATCGAAACCTGTAAAATTGCAGAATCCATAACCTGGACAAATTTTAAAAAAAAAACTGCAGAATTTGAAGTCTAAGGTCTGCCCAGTCTGAAATCCAAAATCAGATCACTTAAATCTGGAACTTGTAATCTAAATCAAAAAAATGCATGCACCGAACAGGATCTGTCAATTTTGCAGAAATCTGAAGATAATTCACTGAACATAAAAAGTCCCCACATGTTTAAATTAAACTCAGTCAAGATAAACCTGTTTGAATCAAAATTAAAATTTGAACCTCACATCTAAGACAAGAATTCGGAAACTGTAGATCTGCAATATTCTAAGTAAAAATCTGAAATTTGCAAACACCAACCAAATTCATTTTAAATCCAATTCTTAAATTAAGCTCAAACAAAATCAAATTTAGAACGGGATCTGCACCCAAGTCAAAATCCATAAGCAGAGTTAAATCAGTGGAATTCAAGTGAACTCAAGCTGGTAAGAAAATTCAAATTTAAAACCAATCCAAATCATTTCACTAAATCTGAATTTCCCCAGAATCAAACAACCAAAATCTAATTAATTTCAACCAACTCAAATAAACTCAACTTAATAAAACTCAAAACAAATCAAAGCCCACATCAAAACCCAAATTCCAACCACTGAATCTAAAAATCAAACAGATTCCATTGAGTTTAAAACAAATCAAATTATGAACAAATCTGTTCTAATTAAACTCAAATCAATCAATCCAAATCAAACTCAAATCATTGTTAACTTAAGACAGTTAAAAAAATCAATTCACACAAACCTGAAACTCACAAGATTCAATTTCAATCAATAATAAGTTAAATCAAGTTAATTCCAATCAAATTCCAAATAAATTTAAATCAATTAATCAACTCAAATTAAATCAAATTCAAATCAAATTAAAACTCACACACTAAAATCCAAATTTCAACCAATTTAAGTGAAACTTAAATTTAAACTAAAATCAAACCAATTCAATCCAATTCAACCAAATAAATCTCTCGAATTAAATTAAATTCAAATAAATCAATTCCAAAAAAAATTCAACTCCAATCAAACTAAATTTAAATAAACCCCAAACCAAAAGCAATTAACAAATTAAATTCAACTCAAACTAAATTCAAACCAATTCAAAATTAATCAAACCGAAATTCAAATCAATTCAATTCAACTTAAATTAATGCAAATCAAACCAATTTAACTCAAAATCAATTTTAATCAATGCAATTCAAATCAAATTCAAAAGCAAATTAAGTGCTTGCCTTTCATCAAATCCATGGGGTTGTTTTCTCCTATGTGTGAATGCTTATTTTGTGGATGTATGTTTTCTACTCCATGGATTGCTACGACGTTTAATCAAGGGTATTCGAGTTATCTCGATGTAATTAACGTCGGATCTTCGCACCATCCGACAAGGAGAGGTCAAAACAAATTTCAAAGAACCTAACAACCTCAACATATAATTTTGACCCTAGCTAGTATTTTTATGGAATATCATCTATTTTCCTAAGAAGTCAATGCTAAGGTCTAATTCAAATTCAAAAGGAAAATGAATTTCCAAAACAAAAAGAATAAATCTTCAAATTTGAGGTTACATCAATCTGCAATTGCATTCATTTGAGTAACAAGGGACATTTAAGAAAGAAGTCATGATTGAAGATTAAAAGTTGGAAATAAAGCCAATACAATGTGAACAAGTATGACTACAGGTATAAAAGATAGAGTGAGAAAAGCAGTTAAAGAGAGGTAAGGCTGTGATGGTAAAATAAGAAAGCACAAAAGGCAGTGAAGAACAAAAGACAAAAGTGTAAACGAATAATGAAGCTTAGAAAACTAAAAATAGTACAAATGCAGCTAGGAGAAGACAAAAAAGGACGTCTATAGATAAGTTACAATGAGATAAAGAAGATATAAAAATGTTAATGAACTAGATGCATTAAGATTATTGAAGGGAAATTTTCAGTGAAAATGATAAAGTTGCTTTGTCAATCTTGTTAGTGGTGTTTAAAGTAGAAACACAAGCATATGTATATCATAACATGAATGGAAACATGGAATACGATCTCCCGAGAATCTCTCGAGATCTCCTGAGAATATCTTCCTTTATCCATGCGTCCGAAAAATGAGATCACCAAAACGATAAAATCTATAAAGTACCTCTAATACATTGATCTCCTTTGCCTATTACTACCTCTAACTTGTTAGATGACCTTGTTAAGTTTCCTTTATATATTGCTAATTTTATCATCGAATCCATCTAATTCATCTAGATATTATTGTTCAATAAAATTTTATAACATAATATTTTTATGACTATATGTACAATTGACCGAAGATGACATCAACCTCCTATCCATATTGTTCAAGATGAAACATTGATTTAACATAAGTTCCCTTGTATGACTCATGTTAACGATAGTTCACCTTCTATGTATTACGCTTTTAATTCTCTCACAACTTATTTTGATGTTTAATATGAGTTCTTTTGTCCTTTTCGAAAAGGTTATATTTAATTTTATACTTAAACATGCACATTTCCGATATTCAATTTCTCAAGATTTTTCCAAGATCTTTTTCTTCAATCTCCATAAGATAACATTTTGATTCCTTGAGTAAGGTATACCCTACATAAATGAAATCCAAGATCTAATCTCCCAATTTTTTTCGAGAATCTCATGAGATCTTTTCTCTTTCATCTTTCCGAGACAAAGCCGAGATCCGAGACGACAATCCTTGAATGGAAATAAATAAAATCAATGAATGATATGTTTTTAAAGGTCAAAACCGATTTGAATTAAGGCAAAAAGATAAAGAAAGGTTTGCAAGAAAAGTAGAAAACAGAGACAACAAAATAAAAGGGTGATGTAACCTCAAAAATCTCTCAAAATTTAAAAAAAAATTGGTATGAAAATTCATTTTTCAGTTCGGATTTGATTAGACCTTAGCATTGACTTCTTAGGAAAATAGATGGTATTCCATAAAAGTACTAAATAAGGTCAATGATATATAAAATTATAATTTGAGGTTGTTAGGTTCTTTGAAATTAATTTTAACCTCTCCCCGTCGGATGGTGCAAAGATCCGACGTTAATTACATCGAGATTACTCGAATACCCTTGATTAAGCGTCATAGCAATCCATTGGAACAGAAAATATGCATCCACAAAAATAAACATTCACAAACACATAGGAGAAAACAACCCCATGAAATTGATGGAATGCAAGCATTTGATTTATTCAGTTTGATTAATTTGACTTGAGTTGAATTGAATTAATTTGAATTTTGGTTTGAGTTTGAGACAATCTGTTTTAAGATTTGATTTGAGTTTGAAAATTGATTAGGGACTGATTTAATTTCAGTTTTGTTTTAGATTAGTTTAGTTAAAGTTAATTTGCTTTGAGGTTTGATTTAAGAAATTGATTTGGATTAAGTGAAATTGTTTTAAATTTGCTCAAGTCAGACTTGGCTTGAAATGAAGTTTGTTTGGTTTAATTCTGTTTGATTGAAATTAACTTGAGTTTAATTTAAGAGTTAGAGAGAAATTTGATTTGATTGAATGTTTCCAAATTTCAGATTTCTACAGTTTCAGATTTGCTTGAGTTTGGATTACTTAGAGAAATTTGATTTGATTGAATGGGATTGATTCAGATTGAATTGAACCAGAATTGAGTTTGATTTGAGTTCAATTAGGTTGAATTTATTAGTTCATTCGATTCATTGGTTTAAATTAGATTCCGGTTAATTCTGCAGAGTTTGTATTTCATGAATTTGGCAGTTTCTGGGTTCTCTCTTATGCAATTTTCAGAGTTATGTGAAATGATTTGGGACGGTTTTGAATTTGAATTTTCTTATCGGCTTGAATGGTTTGGGACTACCCGATTGCAGATCATCTTCTGACTTGTTCCAATTTAAATCTAGGAGACTCAGATTTGGAACGGGCATGTGAGTTCCATGGCTGCAATGTTCTGATTCATACATTTGGTTTGCTGATCCCCTCAAAAGCTTTCTAAGATTTTTATCTATGAATAAAGCACAGATTTTGAATCTTTGAAATTCAGATTTGAACCTTCAAATTTCAGATTGCAGAAATTTTTTTTAGTTCGGATATCCTGCTGGTTTCAGGTTTCTTACAAATTCTGCACATTGCAGACTTCTTCTTTTTAATTTGTGATTTTCGGCTGCAGGCTTATTTTCTGATTCAGATTCTGCAGGCTCCGGCTTCTGATTTTCAGGTTTGTTTCAAATTTCAGATTTGGGTCTCAGATCTAAGTCTGGCTTTCAGATTTTAGATTTCAGATTTTTTTTTAGATGGCGATTCTGTACATGAATCCAG
Organism: Cryptocoryne crispatula var. balansae; assembly: GCA_036172225.1. Lineage (NCBI taxonomy): Eukaryota > Viridiplantae > Streptophyta > Magnoliopsida > Alismatales > Araceae > Cryptocoryne > Cryptocoryne crispatula. Next base: position 9,514,340 of record CM069922.1, on the reverse strand, counting down.
ATTTCAGATTCCCATCTGCGGCTTGAGTTCCAGATTTCCCGATTTTGTTTCTTTTCAAATTTTCTGCATGCTTCAATTTTCAGATTTTTACGGATCCTTATGATTTGAGCTTGTTCAAAATGTGTGATTTATAACGTCAAATCTCTGTTAGCAAATCAGAACTGGATTGGACAGAATTTAAACTTGATTCCAGGTTCAATTACATATTTGTGTTCTGTTTTCTCTCTTTTTTTTTAAGTGCTGGGCATCCCATCGGATCAATGAGATCATTGACTTCTTTCAATGATATAGATCAAAAGTACAGTCCTTGAATGTCTGTCTTGAACGTTCACAGTCCAGAAAATACAACTTCACAACTTTGACATGTTCTGAGAACATCCCTGCTCAATCCTTGGTGAATATGGTATCTGTCAATCTTTTGAAAGGAATACACCCGGTCTGACACAGACTTATGGGTATTTCCCTCCACTCTTTTTTTGATAATTTCACTAGCATATGACCGGCATGACAACATATTGATTATGCTTGAGCCTTGCATAGCTTGGTGAACTTGGTAAGACATTGGGGTCTTTTATAGACCTTTGTATGTCTGCCTTAAGGACGTAGGGGCAGATGGTTAGTCGACCCCCCAACTAGTCCAAATTTTGGATTCTTTTAAGTTAAGCCAAGACGTAGGGGCGGAAGGTTAGTCGACCTCCCAACTAGTCCGGTTTGTTGAATTAAATGTATATTTTTTATTTAATTTTTCCACTATTTTGTTTGTTTTAAAAAAAATCTTTTTTTTGTTGAAAGGCCCTGCGCTATGCGCAGGGTGTTGTTCTGCTCGGCCGAGGGGAGGCCCGGCACTGTTTGGACCGGCCGGGTGCTGTTCCAGACCGGCGGTCCACCTCCGCAGGGGCGGCCGGCTTCGCCCGGTCGCGCCCTTCTTTTTTTTTTGCGTTTCCTTCTCTAGGCGGGCCCCACGGGATTTCCACCATGGACTATAGTCGGGGGACATATTTCCCCCCGCAGCTACAGTCCCGCTCGACACTCTCCGGCACCCGACGGCAGCGCGGCGTCCTCCGGTGGCAGCTCTCGGCCTTGTTCGACGGCGACGGCACCGGCAGAGGGAGGAGAAGGGGCCGGCGGCCCTAGGGGAGGAGGAAGGAGCCCTCACCGGTGGTAGCAGGAGGGACTTCCGACTTCTACGGCACCCGCTGCGGCTTGCTGCGGAGGCTACGGCGTCCGACGATAGAAAAAACCGGCGGAAGAAGGAGACAGTGGGAGAAGAAGAAGACGGAGCCGTACAGCTCCAACCAAGTTGCGGGAGAACCGGTAATCCCTTTGACCCCTCTCTTTCTCGCTCTGTTCTTCCGCCCCGTCCGCCTCTGCCTCCTCTTTTCCTCTCCCTTCTGCGCAGCGGCACCGGCAGGCTTCTTATAGGCATCGGGAGAGTTCCGTCTTTGGTTAGGAAGCTGGTTCCGGGTCCGAGAGGGACTCGAACCTTCCCATATTCTCGGCCCCCGAATTCCGGAAGGGGATCGGGCTCCTCTTCAAGTGAAGGAAACCCCCGTCGACCGTTGCCTTCGTCGTCTCCGAGTGGGAATCGGAACTGCCATAATATCCAGAATCGGATACAGCCCGTCGGTATCCCAAGACAGGTTTCCTCCTTTCTGTCCGACCTCCTGCCTTGTTCAACAAAATCCTCTTTCCATTTTCTGTCGAGCCCGCCTTTGAGCAAACCCGCGGGCTGCTTCCTTAGCTTATTTAGAAGAATATTCAGCCCATTTTTTAGCAGGCCTGTGGGCCTTCTGCAGAGTGGATGGCGATGAAATGCAAAGGGACTTTACAGCCAGCTGAATTGGGGCCGATCAAGGTCTTGTTATGGGCCTTGGAGATGGACCGCCCATGAACCTGTGGGGGCAGTTTAGGGGGCCTGCCGGTGGACTGAATTGGACTTGTTTGGGCTTGTTTACGGTGCATGTATATGCTGTACATAGACCAGATTTTTAGGGAGGCCGGGCATGCCATTTCTTTTGTTTCTCTCTTTTTTTTGAATCGGCCTTGTCAACATTTCATTATATTTTATTTTCACAAAGTTGGGTGTCAACAAAGGGCAAGAAAAGAACTCTGCTACCAAGAAGGTAGTAGAGAAAAGCTACAAAAAGAACTGCATAAAGTGCTGAAATTTATCCCTAAAAAAGATCGAGTCCATGGAGCTTCCCGAAGAGGCGAACATCCAAGCCTTGACAAGAGAAGACATGTGGTAAAGAATCGTATGCAAGTTGTCAAACTAGTCCTTAAAATACGTTATTCTTTGTGCACCAAATGGACCAAAACAATACCGGAAAAATGATATCCCACACCGGGGAGGTTGGATCTGAGGACCATGGGTTCAATGCCTTCCAATCAAGCAAGAAAGTGATAGTATCTATTGGTTCCACCCAAAAGAACTTCCAACATTTGAAGGTGATCAGCCACAAGAGATTGATGATACCACACTTAAAAAATACGTGAACAATATCATGAAGATTATATTTCCAAAAATTAAAAAGGGTAATGCAGGAGATAAAAGTATACAAGTCAAATATCACCAAGGATTGTCATTTGCATCTCAGCTCTCTCTCAAAGTGACTGGAGGGAAGATATCTTAGAGAGATTTCATAAAATCTCTGAATATTGGATCTTGAAATGTTTGCCCAAATGCATAGTGAAAAACGGTATGATAATCTCTTTGAAAGGGGACATGAGAGCATATGACCAACACTAGGGCAAGTTGACAGGGAGAATCAAGATTGAGATATAAGAAGGGTGATCATTGTCAATAGAGGAAATATCAATAGGTTCCAACGCAGACCTAGGCTTCTTCTCAAACAATATTAAGATAAAAAACTCGGAGAAATCTCTTTGAAAATTGGGAGATTGTGTGACAATTCAAATCACTTTTACATATATAGCCATATAAAATCTTATACAACACTTACATAATGCTTTGACTTTGAGTGAATGCAACATTAGAGTTACTAACATGTGTAAACTTAACAAAATCATCAAATTGAATTAATAATAGAAGAAATAATGATAAAGAATATGAATGATAAAAGAAATGTGCATTAATATAAAACATTGAAAGTGAAAATTAAAAAAATTTTGTATAGATATTGTAGCAATGATCTCGTTTCTTGGAGGCATGGATAGAGAGATTATCCGGAGATCTCGAGAGATTACATCCCCATGTGTAGCACTAACAAAGAGAAATGCTAGATGAATGGAGAAAGAGCACTTTTATACCTGTTATTTTTAAAAGGCAACATAAGGAGATGCCAATAGGTATTAAGACTATGAATATATTGTAAAACTGTAAAAAAATCATAAAATTTAGCTGTATGATATTATCACTATACCCATTGAACAATCAGATTCTAAACCCAGTTGGTTAATGTTGATGGACGCAATCATCCTGATTAGGGGCATGGTGGAAAAAGTGTAGAAAAACTGTAAGGAAAGATCTGCACTTAGTGTTCAAAGATAAGACAAAGACAACAAGTAAGGCATTTTCAGAGGTAAATGCCATTTATAGATTCAAGTCATCATATTTGGTTTATAAGTACAAGGGACAAGAGTTCTTAAATAGAGAACATCTATAAACACTCAAATAAAATATTGGAGACCATGATATTTGTATCAAAAGTCAAGGAGAAATATAGAAAAGCTCAATAAAGATAAACATATTTTGACATAAATAGTCAGTGTAAGAGAAAGTAAATATATATTGTGTGAACCTCTTTTTTTACGTCTGTTCTCGAGAAAGAAAGACTTTTGTCGATACTCTGGACTTATCTAAGAAAATAGGTGATATCTTAAAAATATTAGATAGTCCGGCGATAGTTTACAAATATTAGAACCGAGGTTCGAGTTCTTTGAAGATTTGATTTTTGACCTCTCTCCGTCGGATGATGCGAGTATCTGACGTTAACTTACATCGAGCAACGGCTCGCATGCCCTTGATTAATCGTCGTAGCAACCTGTTTATAAGAGCGTGCACATCCACATAAAGTAATGAACTCAAAAGGGCAACAATTTTTTGAGCCCGATGAAATGCAAACCGATTTGTTCGGGTTGATTTTATTTGTTTGTGTTAGTTTTGATTGACTTGAAGTCGGTTTTATTAATTTTAGGTTTTGAATCAATTTGTTTGATTTGTTTGCTCTGAATTTGATTTCAGTTTGGTTTTAATGATTTGTTTTGAGTTGAGTTTGATTGATTTAAGTTGTTTTAATTTCAATTTTGATGAGTTTTAATGTGTTTGAAATGTTTTAAACATTGTGTATTTTGATTTAGTTGGTATTTTGAGTTTTCAGAATCTGAATTTTTCTGTTTTGAGTGGGTTTTGACATGTTTTGGATGCTGAAACGTTGCTTATTTAGTTTCTTTTTGGGATTGATCTTTTCTGTTTATTTAGGTGAGGTTTGATGCCTTTTAAATGAATTTTCAGATTTTAACAATTCTGATTTTTTTGTCGAGTTCACAGATTTGCTTAAATCTCATTTTTTATGTGTTTTGGATTGACTGAAATCTGATTTTTTGATTTAAGATTGCTTAAACCTGATTTTTGTGCTTATAGATTTAACTTAAATTTAAATTTTATGTGTTTGGATTTGATCAAAATCTGATATTGGTTTGATTTGATTTGGAACCGGTTCAATCTTTGTTGAGGTTCGGTTGTTGGATTAAATCGGGATGAAATTAAGTTGGATTTCAGGTTTGTTTAAATTCTGATTATCTGTTTGAATTTTCAGATTTGGTTTTCTGTTTTTCTGTTTTGATATGGAATTTTCAGATTTGGTTTGAGGTGGTTTTATTTTGTTTGGCGGTTTGCATCTTATCCAGCCCATGTTTGCATCTTATCCAGCCCATCGGGCTACTATTAGGTGCCCGGTTTCATGCATCCCAATGTTGACATCAAATTTCCATTTCATAGAAGATTAGGGTACATCGGTGTACAATATGGTCAATCCTTTTCCCAATTTAGGTTCTTCACTACTTTGAAAAAATTTCGACATTACAACGATATGCCGGTCATTTTCCAACTTAGTGAAGTTTACCCATCCAAAGTGGCCAGTCTTGACTTAGCCATATTGGGGGAAGGATCGCCGGCTACGGGAGCATGCCCGCGCCACCGTCCGGATCCACATCCCGGGGCGGACCTGGGGGGAGTCGTCCAAGGTGGAGTTCCCTCTAGGGAGAAGCTCCTTAATTTAGTATTGCTTTTGCATTCTGAATTTTTATATTTGTTCATTCTTTTGGAGCAAAGCCTCTTGGACCGATTTAGTCATCATCGGCATTCAAAGCCGGCCTTCGATCTTCATAGGCACAACGAGCCTATCTTGGACTATTTTTGGGCCGGAAGGGCCTGCTGGAAATCTGCTGCACTGCTGGAGCTTTCCTGGTAGGACCGACTTGGAAGGCCACCCGGCTATGCCCTTGGCCCGTCAGATGGTTTCCAAGGGGTGCCGGGCCGTCACCTTCAAGCCGGCCCACGTTCAAACCGCTGCCCTCTGCTTTATTTCACCTCTGCAGGACCTGTTCTGTTTTTTTGCTGCAGAGGCATGGAGTGTGGGCAGAAAATGGGCTGAAACTGGCCTGTTTTGGGACCGCTCAAAGGGGCAACTTCGGACCTGTTTTTGGTTTGCACAAGGGGCAGTGGAACAGGAGTGTTTGAAGGTGCTCCAAAGAAGAACGAAATGAGGTAACAAAGATAGCCACAAAGGGGATGTTTTGAGTAGAAAAATTGAGGATCCGCCTGGAGTAGACTTGGCCCGTTGGACGGTCTCCAAGAATCTCCGGGTCATCACCCTCACCTAGGGCTCTAATGGATGCCACGAAGGGGCTGTTGATGACCTGTTTTGGGGGTCTCCTGGATGGGCTGAAAGGGGCTGTACAGCAGGCCAATATGAAAATGGTTATGGGCCTGCAGAACTGGGTCTGTTTTTGAGGACCTGCTCTAGGGTACCTGCAGGTGGGCCTGCAGGTGACCGAAAATTGGGGGGCTAGAGGCCTGTTTTGGGCCTGCTTTGGAAAGTGTTTGGTTAAGCCACAAGGGGGCTAGAAATTGGCCACATGGGGGCTGCTGGATTGGGCTGAACAGGGACCGGTTTTGGGGTCTGAATCATGGGCTGAACAAGAGCAGATTCGGACCTGTTTGGGGGGTCTGTCCAGGTGGCTTCAAGTGGGCTGAAATGGGCCTGCACAAGGGGCGTTCGGCTGGACCAAAAGTGGGCCTGAAGGGGGTCTGATTTGGGGATCAGAATGGGACCTGCTAGGGGCCTGATTTAGGGACCCGACAGGACCTGCTAAGGGTCTGGTTTGGGAACCGGACAAGGCTGGAATTTGGCTGATCAAACGGGGAATACGACCTGATTAGGGAGGAAGGGGTGCCCTTAGAACCTAGAGGGCTACATAGTTAATGTGTATGCCCCTACCTTATCTTCTTGGCGTTGGATGCAATTGAAGATAGAGAAGTATGCTATAGAGATCCTCACACCAATGGGGATTGGTGCACAAGGGAAGCTGCAGAGGGCTCCCTTTGTTGTTATTCTTCTTCTCTTCTTCTTCTTGACCACTGGTAGGTGCTGGAGGTAGGAGCACGCAGTGGCTGGAGCAGCAGCCTGTCGGCGTCGATCAGCCAGCCCCCTTTCTCTTGGGCGCCTCCTCTTTTTATAGGATATGGGGGGATATGAAAGGGCAGGCCAGGTGGTGTACGTAGGATGACCTTTGGCTTTCCCCAAGACAGTTTTGATTCACTTGACTCCTTGAATTCCCCTAGGATTTTAATGCCTTGACCTGCCTTTTGAGTTCTCCTATGTTGGCCAGACCCTTGGCTTTCCCCATGTCATAAATGGGTCAAAGATGACATGGCAGCTGAGGTGGATGCTGATGTGGACTGGATTGGGCCCTGTTTGACTGATCGCAGCCCACTTCTTCCTCCTTATGGGCCTGTACGTAGGTGGGCTATGAGAGCTGGGAAATAATTATTTTAAAATCAATAGGGGTTGGGCCAGCAGGTTCTTACGCCAATGGGCCACCCCATGGTTTGTCTTGGCCCAATTGGGGGTCGGCCCAACTAGAATTTGGCCCGGTTCAGTCAATTCAGCACCTGATTTGGTGCAATTAGGGGACTGGACAGTTGGAGCTTGATCCGGTCCTATTTTCCTTCTTTTTTTTATGCCTCCTCTTTTTGTAAAAATCTGACGCCAACAATATATATATTTTGTTAGTCATCAAACAGAGCATGAATTATAATAAAACAATAATAAATTACACTAGCTGATCTAATTTCAATAGCTCCTAGCCAATACACATACTGTTGATCCAACAAAAGCTGATCTCTATGTGCTACTATTAATCATAAATAGTACTTTATATAAGCTTGTCATCCATCTTCTCTCCCATCAAAAAGAGAATCTTATACATCAGTAGCTCAAGACCAATGCTTCTTGTACCAATCCAAAATTAAACCTACTCACCCACACAGCTCCGAGAAAGAAGCAAGAGCCAAAGAGGGGCATATATTGGTGGCAACAGGTGATTTTGACAGCTCTTTGAAGGATATGTATATTTATGAATGTATAAAGATCAAGATCAAACAAGATGCATAAATCAAATTTTGCCCTAGTTGGTAAGCTTCCAAAGAAGGTCACTATTCCTGAAGCTGCTCTCAAATAATCATACCTAACATAGGAGCTCTTTACACCTTGACCTCCACAAAGGGTTAGTCAAAATTATTGGTTTGATCTCTTGCCTACAGTGTTTCTCTTGATGTGAATGAACATCAAATTCATTGCTGTCACAGCCTTTTGCACAATGGCAACTTCACACTATGATATCACATATTGCCATCCCGTGAGTAAACCCTTCATAATGCCATTAAGCATAATAGAGCCCATTCTTGTTGTTGTTGCATATTGTTATATAAATTATAATGGGTAGACTCCCTATTGCTCTTATATTACTGATGAAGGGAAGGTGACCAAGGTCAATTCATTCAAAATGGAAAAAAAATACAGTAAATAAATAAAATACAACTAAGGAACAAAAAACAAAGGCATAAATCACCCCAATTACCAAGCTGGTAATCAAATGACAAAATGGGGTGATCGAGCATCTAATGCCCTGTTTGGTTAGAGTTTCATTTTTGGTACAATATCAATATTGATATTAATTTTTTCAAATGTTGGAGTATCAATATCAAAAGTAATACAAGTGGACACTTGTATTACATAATATGCTTTGTTTGCACTACAAATTTTAAAATTGATACAATTATCCAAACACCTCTTAATGGTTCCTATCAATATCAATTTTAAAATTGATAGTGATAGAGGTACCTAGTAGTGTTACCAAACATTGCGTAAGATAATGAAGCAACACTAATGAAGTGAAAGGTAGGAATGAACTTTCACACATCTTTATTTCTTGTCTTTTGCTGTCAGGGGAAGGGAGTGAGACGGGATTCTGGTGGGTTTGAGACACACAACTTGCAAGGGTGAAGATCCTTCGGGGAAAGATGGATAAAGAAAATGCTTGCCGAATTGAACACAGCAGGAATAGGTTGACATGAAAAGAGGGATCGTAAATCGTTACAAGACTATAAACATTCTGAAATGTTGAGGTAGACAGCCTTTGGTTGGGTTACGCAAAAACTACAAGGCATATGACCACCCCCATCCTTCCAAAAGGCACTTGCTAATCACATGACAACGGGTTAGGCATAAAATACCTACGAAGCCATGCTTTTCGTTGATTCACTCCGTGTATATCCCAATCATGCGCTAAACAAAAACAGCAAAGTTTCTGCTAAAATTCTCATCAGAGCTAACAGAACCTTACTCGCGCGGCGATAAGATGTCAACACGGGAGACGGCGATGAAAAGGACGTATGCCTCCACGACAACAACTCAAAGTAAAATTTCTTTTCCAGCTACGGAGCTGCGAATCACTCAATAAGGAGCAGATCCAAGCAGATAACGGGAGCTCCGCTCTCCCAGACAGAGCACAGGCGGCCAAACAGCACAGTAATATAAGAAGGAAACGGAGAGTATAAAAGAAGACTACCGTGGGAGGTCGAGCAGCAGGTTGAGCTGGCCGTAAAGCCGAGCACAGGCAACCCGGGCCAGCAACGGCGGCGAAGCCAGCCGGAGGGGGCGGCGGGACTAGGGTTAGGTTTTATGAAAGCTGCGGGACTCATACAAGCCGGCTCGTGCCGGTCGCCTGGGAAGATGGTTATGTCGAGCCGTGCGTCTGGTTTGCCTCCTGTCTGGAGATCATACCGCGACGTCACCGATCGCCAATCGGCGCTAGACATCAAAAAAATGTCCAATCTCGTAGATCGAATATTCTCAAATACTTGGCTTTTAAAATTTTCAGATTACTAACTACGTATGAGTGAACGATCTGTCTGGCATCCCGCGTGGATGATTATCTTACATCCGTCTTATACACGTGGATAACGCTCTCGCCAGATAGTTCGGTAAATTTCATAGAAAAATTTTGGTTACGATCGAGAACTTCTATTTCGTAAATAAAATGTTAGTATATGCTGAAATCTTATTTTAACGAATGAAATATCTCTTAACCAAAATGTCAGCGTGTGCTGGAAGTTTATTCAACAACAAGTTAGAATATGTTCGTATCTATGTGAGCAGTCATACATCAGATATCAGGAAAGTTAATTTGCAAGCAATCAAGTAGAAGAAATCATTTTCTATAAGATAATTCTCGTTGCAGTTACATGGCTGGCTCATTTTTTTTTTCTTGAAAACTAAATCCAGTGTAATAAATTTTAAATGGCCTTGGTTTTAAATGAAACCAAATTGACCGTAAAATTGTCAATAAAATATTCAGTTACAAAATAGACCGTTATTAGTGGCTTAACTAAATGTGTCACACCTCCCGTGGTGCGTTCAATAAAAAAGGTCTACTGTAAGATTCATCTTAGAAATTGTGGTACGGTAGAAATAACGATTCTTATAGAGAATCATATTTTTTGTCTCAATTGTAACTAGATGATGAAAATCAAGAATTGGATTCGAAATACATTTGCAAGATTTTGCCAATCCCTAATATTAGAGAAAAATGAGCATACGACACTTCATATTCTCTAAGTTGCATATAGGCATTCTCTAGAGATATCCACACGAACTTTCTCCACGTACGATTCTCCTATACACTGGACTTTCCAACTCATCTAAGATGAATCTCCGTCATGGAAAAAAAGTACCTCAAAGAGAGAGAGAGAGAGAGAGAGAGAGAGAGAGAGAGAGGGCTAGCCAGAAAACTTGTCAAGGTTTAGCAAAAGTCACTTGTATTTATAAAATTTTTTCGCAAAAGCTCATGAATTTCTATAAATTACTTCTACGCCCTAATATTCATGGATAAATCATTATGTATGCAACCCATTAGGCCCAATAATTCACCCAATTAAAGCATAATTAAAATAAAAACTTATTTTAAATTAAATTTATTGTTGAACAACAAATTTAACGATTTTTCGATCATGAAAGATACAAACCACATCTCATGATGCCAAATAATTTTAGGGATGATTTTATTTCTATTGAGTTTTTCTATCATCTATTACAATATGAATATAAACTCTTGTCCATCCAATGTCCTTATGAGATAGGGATACAGCATCGACTGTCAATCCCTTAGTAAATTGACACTATGAGATCCTGTAATCGGTATTAGATCAATTGAAAAACTCATTTTCTAATTATTCTATCTATCATGGTTAAGAATTTAGAATACTATATCATATGACATTTTCTCTTCCTTATTGAGAGTGAACAATCCCTTGTTTTTTGCTCAATTGCCTCCACAGGTTCTCTTGTACCTGGTCCATTACTTGTATTGGATCATCGTATCAATGATCCATAAATCAATAGCCAAAGCATAATGTACGCTCGGTAAGACAACTTTAATAACTCAAGTCAAATGTCCAACCATGCAACGATAATGATTAAAAATTTTGATCGATAGTTTGATAAGATACTATTCAAGATTTCTATTTTGGTAAATTCATTGAACACATTCCTCTAATAAGCACTTGTATGTGTATCTCAGCATTTTCACACTAATAACTAATGAGATTGGTTATCAACATCATATAAGAAGACATCAAAAGTAGTTTAGATCACACACAATAATTTATCTAGATCCTTAATGTCAAATCTCACAGAATATTTAGATCACATACATTTACATGATTGTTCACATTATCATGTTCTCACCATGATTCAGTCATCATTGCCTATGATCAAAAGCTTCATTAAGATATCAGCATTTAATAAGAGATAGTAACAAAATATGCCATTTATTTTGAATGAGGCATTTCAATAAATGTTGAATCATATTAAATATAATTAGTTTGTAGGGCATGTATTTTTATCGATCTTTCACTTACACTGAAGTCAATCATCCATCTGTCCGATCTTTACTAACTTGAGATGAAATTCAAACACACTTTGAATTACCACTTTAGTTAGTGAATTTATAATGCTATTAAACCAATATACACCATCCTTGAATGTATCTCTCTAAGGTACATCCTCTCTAATCGAATGGTATCGCTAAAATAGTGTTTGAACTTTAGATGAGACATTGGCTTTATTACTCATACATTATTTCATTGTTTTCATAAACAATGGGAGACAATCAAAGATAGGAAGGACAATCTCATGTTTGAGATGAACTTCTTGATCTAATAGAAGAAACAATCATGAGTGGTTTTGCAACAAATATATACTTTACATATATTATAGAGTTCGTAGTGTTCCCATATTTTGTACACTTACAGCTCATTGCACCACCATTCAAGGTAGACATGTACCTTATATTGCATTGCCATCAAACTTATTTAACTAGAAGCTTGAGTTCAACCACAACACTTCAAGTCTTATCCTCTGTAAACTAGAAATACATACTTAGTGCTTCCCAAGTACTTTACATATATTTATTAACTATCCAATGATTCACATCTAGATCCTTCCTGATGACTACCCACGACACTTAGAGCAGGTCATATACATGGTATAACATACATGATAGACCCTATGACTGAGGCATAGGAGACTTTATTCACGTGCTCCTTCTCTCTTCAAGAGATGTAAACCCCATTTCTCATAAGTAAGAAATCTATTTCTATGTCAAACACTTTGACTATGATGTCTATGTACATCGACTGGCTCAAACTAATTATCCTATTTAGATATATCACTATAAATCTAATTCTCAAAATTTAAGATGGTTCACCCAGCCATATCAGTCAATGGAGAATAAGTTGATAGCCAAGCTTCACAGATGATAATATTCTTATAAGGAATCTTCCTACAAAATTCGGTGCAGTAGAGGCGACGATTCTTATGGGTTCTTGTTAATCTTATCTCATCCAAATTGAATGATGAAAACTAAATGTCAATCAAAATGGGTTCGAATATACCTGTTAGAGATTCATCTAATCACATGAAAATAAGAATGAAGTGTAAGAAATTGTCTTGAAAGTTTTGGTGCAGCAAAAATGATGCTTCTTTTGGGGTTCTTGTTGATATTGTCTTAATCAGAAAAGAACGTCAACAACTGAAAACCAATCAAAACATAATTGAATATACCTGATAGGGAATCATCTAATCCCTTGGATAGTAAGAGGAAGAATTTCTCAAGCTTTTAAAATTATACAAATATTCAATCTTTAGCTACATACACAAACTTCATCCATATTAGGTTCTCTATATGCACCGGGCTAGAGAACTCTTCCCGAATGAAACTTCATCACCAATGAACATCTTCCAAAGAAAGGAGGAGGTAGGGAGAAAGCGAGGACATGATTCTCACTCTTGATTTTGATAGGATTTGGCTGAAACCATTAGTATTTATAGAGCATTTAGATTTTTTTCATAACAACCCAAAATCTCTTTAAATTATGTCTTTGCCCTTATGCTTATAGATAAGTTCTTATGTATGTGATTCACTATGCTCAATAGCCTATTTAGTTGAGACCTAATTAAAATAGAATAATTTTTTTTAATTAAATTAAATCTGTTATCTAATTATAAATTAATCAATCTACCGATCATAAATGATACAAGTCACATCCTATAATTCCAAATGGCGATAGGAATATTTTGAACCCCATTGAGTCTTTCTATCATAAGTTATTGCATAGATATAACCTCTTGTCCATTTAATGTCCCAGTCAAAAAGGAGTACGGAATTGACTGTCAACTCGTTAGTATACCAACTCTATATGATCACGTACTTGGAATTGAATCAATTGAAAAATTCCTTTCCAATTATCCTCTCTACCTTGGGTAGGGATTTAGAATGTTATCTGATAGGACATATGCACTCACTTACTAAGAGTGGACGATCCATTATTGTCCACTCAATTACCTCCATTGAGTTTTTCTTGTACCTAATTCATCACTGTACTAGACTATCTAAATGATGATCTATAAGTCAATAGTCAAAGCATGAGATCTGCCCAACAAGACATATTAGCGATTCAGGTCAAATGTCCAACTATGTAACTATGATGATAGAAAACTCTAATTGACAATTCGATAAAATACTATTCAGGATTTCTAATTTGGTCAATTTATTGAACTTATTCTATTAATAAACACTTATATATATCTCAGTGTCTTCACACTAATGATCAACGAGATCGATCATCCTTATCACATGAGAGGACATCACATACACTAATCTATCAAGATCCTTAATATCTCATCTTAATGATCTTATGACTATGAACATTTAGATCACATACCTCTAAATGATTAATCTCATTATTATGATCTCATCGTGATTTAATCATCATTGAATGTAATCAAAAATTTTATTATGACGTACACATCTAATAAGAAATAGTAATGAATATTTGTCTGTTTAATTGAATGAGATATTTCTAGAAATATTAAATCATATCATATGATTGACATGTTGGACATAAATTTCTATTATAAAGAACATCACAAGCTCTTCAAATTATGAATGTTTGCGATCTCTACCGGTATCTACATAAACTTCTTCCGTGGATGAGTTCTTTTGCATGTCAAATCTTCCAACTCATCCCAAACATCTCTATACCATGGAAAAGCATGCTTTGGGGAGGGAGGGAGGGAGGGAGAGAGAGAGAAAGAAGATTGACCACGAAATTGACTCCCTTGACTTGTCCTTGACTTGATAGGGCTTAGCCAAATTCACTTATATCTATAGAGAAATTAACATTTTTTGTGAAAACAAAAAAATTCTATAAATTATGTCTATACCCCCATATTTACGGATCAATCAATTTTTGTGCAAACCACTAGACCCAATAACCTATTTAGTTGATGTCTAATAAAAATAGAATATATTTTTAATTAAATTAAATTTATTATCTGATAATAGATTTAAACGATTTATCGATCATAAAAGATGATTTTGACATCCATATTTCTATAAATCATCACAAGATATTTAATTATTTATATCAAATTTAAACTTTATAATGCAACATTAATTGTAATATAAATTTTCATATGTATCAATTTTATTATTGACACTTTACGCTTAGAAATATCAATATCAATGTCAAAAATGATATAATATTTTTATGGTATTCTCTAACCAAAGAAGACGTAAGTTAGAAATAATTTATGGGGTAATTTAAAGTCAAGTAGATATTAAAACATATTACTAACAGCCTTCGCACTCATCTAGACCCATTCAAACCTCTCTATTCTTCAACAATTGACGTGGGGAAATCACCGCTTCGATATGTACATGTATAAATATAAAACTAAGATATTTATTTAATTTAATCTCAATCACAAGTTTGGCTTTATTTATACTAATTAAGAACATCCTAATTCTAAGCGGCCCATTTTGTTATCCTATTCATTTATGAACACAATATGTTACCCTCTTTATTTTTTAATATATTTTTTTCAAAAAAAATCTTCCAATTAAAAATGTTTATCATTTCTCTCTAAAAGATTTAATAAAACTTGTGATGTGATAAATAAGCTATAACAATGGGAAGGTTCTTACGTGTCCATGCCATGTTATCACTCCCCATAGCAAAATGCAGAGGATAAAAAATATATAGGTTTGGGACCAAAGAGTATGTGGCCCGGCTGAACACACCCGGGATTCGAACCCCCTCCGGTGCGCAGTGCGGCGCACACCTGGCCACTGAGCCATGTTGTCCAAAAAAGATAATTGAATGATTCTGGCTGACACCTTGAAATGCCATTCACCACATTTCTACCACACGAGACTCGATAAACTTATAACAACTGACATTATCAAGTATCTTTTTTTGAAGACTAACCGATAAAGACACTAAAACACTAAATAGGTAAGTCTTCACAAAAATGATCCCAAGCCTCCCTGGGTAACGGCGAAGGAAGCGTGTCTTGTTTTGATAAGGCCAAAGCCCATTTAGTTAGAGAATGCACTAAGTAATTACAATTCATCCTAACACAAGAGACCGAGATACGAGAACATACATTAAGTAGCCTAGTGCTTTATGAGATGAAGTACTGTGCTCGTCACAGTGAGGGGCCTTGACCAGTAATTGCTTGCACTACCTTCTTCGCATCACTCTCCACCCGAGACAAATGTGGAGAAGCACTCGCCCAAGAGATGGCTTCAAATATAGCCGCCGCTTCTAGTATCTTTGGATTAGTGAAGGATAATAGTTTTGATCTCTAGAAGATGATAAATCTCGCTTCATTCCTAACCACCAAAGTGATTGCTCCTGCATCACATGGGCTAGCACAATCGACATTATTTTTCAATTGATTTACATCCGGTGGAGACCAAATAGATTTTGTAACATCATAATCTGCAGGAGCTCTAGCCCAACAAAATTCAACAGTTGACTTCACTAATTGGTAAGTTCTAAAAGGACTGCCATGCTTGATTGGAAGAGAAATCTAGCTACACCTCGCTTTCCACAAATGCCATAGAATTGATAAACCAGTTATACCCAATTTATTCATGTAATTATCCCTACTAATAATCCAATCCACCACTTAGAAATTAAATCACGTAGAGAAGTAGATTGCCAAACCAAATTGCTACCAAAGGATGAGAGCATCCAAACAACCTTACTCCTTGAGTAGAAAAGAAATAGATGTTCCTGATTTTTCTTCTCCAGACCACAAATATTGCAAATAGGACTAACACGAGGACACCTACGACGAACATCCCAATTAGTTAGTAAAGAAACATATAAAATTTCCCATACGCACACAATCATCATTTGTGAAAGAAATCGGGCAATTCTGAAGTGCCAAAGTTTTTTCCAAATCAAAAGACTAGATGTGGCAGGAGAAATATTTACTTCATTTAAATATCGATATGTAGACTTTAGAGTAAATTGGCCATGAGGTGTAAATGGCCAAATGAGTATATCTTGATCAAGTTCATGATGTATGGCTGTGTCGAGAATATGCACAGCTGATCGATCTTCGAACCAGTCAAAGATAATCCCACTATTCCAAGAACCATCGACAATAAGGTCCTTAACAAGACCCAGAAAAAACTTGCCAAAGGACCTTTTTCATCACTAACCCACTTATATTGTTAAGGATGAATCCCACACCATCTTAGGCATTATCAAATATATATATATAAGATTGCTTCCCCACATGCACACGTGATAGAGTAAGATAGTCATAATAATCAAATAAGTTTCCAGGGCAATCAATTTGATTTATAAGTCACATATATACATATCATTCTCTTTAATTAAGTGAAAATTCTAATTATATGTCAATGCAACTAATGACTTTTTAAATTTCTACCCGGTATTAACTACGAACTTGTATAATAATGTATATGTAATAACCAAAAGACAATTTAATGGGAGACTCGGTAAAATACCCAGGATGGACGATGATCTTTCGTATAGCCTATTTCACTTTATTATCTTTTTTATACCCACAAATGCAAATCTTTGAATCTAACAGTAGGTATCATATAGTTAACGTCCTGTTTGATAATATTATTAAGTACTTCTATCGTTATCAATTTTAAAATTAATATTGATAGAAATTATTAAGAGGTGTTTGATTAATTATATCGATTTTAAAATTTATATTACAAATAAAACATATTATGTAATACAAGTGTCAACTTGTGTATTAATTTTGATATTTATATTCTAATATTCGAAAATTTTAATATCAATATTGATATAGTACCAAAAATGAAACTCTAACTAAATAGGACATAAAGTTAAACCAACTTAAGAGTGTATTAAGACAAATACGTATTTAAGAGCTTGTTTGATAACACCAGTAGGCACTATTATCACTATTAATTTTAAAATTGATATAGATAATAATCACTAAAAATGTTTGATTAATAATATTAATTTTAAAATTTGTAGTGCAAACAAAACATCTTATACAATACAAGTGTCAAATTGTATCAATTTTGATATTAATATTATAATTACTAGAAATATCAATATCAATATTGATATAATATTATTTTTAAAATTATAACCAAATAGATCATAAGATAAATACGGTATTTATAATTGAAAGATACATTGGATTAAACTGGCAACTCTTAGTTCGATTTTTGTAAAACCTAAATATCTTAAAAGATATTAAAATATTTTTTAAGCAATTAAGCGATTAGGCTCAGAAAAACTGGAATTCTTTTATGTTTTTTTCATCAACATGTACTTTTTAAAATATTTTAATTTATAATTTGATATTTTAACAAATAATTTAAACCAAAATGAAGCTGAACTGAACCATTCAGGATCAGTTCAATTTAATTCTAGCTGACTATGCCGACCAGTGAATGACATATCTTGGTAGCATCTCGCTCACGTAGACGATGACCGTTATTTAATGATAATAAATACTCAATCAACGTTATGGTTGAGGGCAAGCCATCTACCCAGCTACCAGGTCCCCCGCAGACCTTCCCGGTATCCGAGACGGATGTTTTCAGCCGTTAGATCCAGATCAAACGCCACGCCCTCTTTCTGGCGGGCGGGGACGGACGTGGCAAAGGTTTCCCGACCGTTTCGACGCAGCCATTCGAGCCGCGTCGCTTCATTGTCCCTCGTAAGCTTTCAAACTGGTTGCCCGGCCAATCATGCAGTGCCACGTCTCTCCTGGCGCAACGTGGAACGCTGTGATTGGCGGAAAGTAACTGCGCTCTTCTTGACGAAGGAATCGGAAAACAAAATTATCCTTTTCCACTATTTCAGGCGTGCGAGACGCGAAAAATAAGGATAAAAACCGAAGCTTCACAAGCCCTTCTTTTCCATCTTCTCCGCGTTTTTCAGGGACCCCATCGAGCAGGGGAATCGTGCGCGCCCAGAATCTAGCTTCTGTTCTCTCTTTGTTGGCGTCTTTTTGTTTGTTTTCTGATCACAGAGGCGGTGCGAAGAGGGTAGCTTTCTCGTGGTTGTAGAGTGGGGAGAGGGGGCAAATGGGGGCACAGGCGTCCAAGGAAGAGCTGCTCCACCAGCAGGTGAACTACGGTAACATCGAGGGGATCAAGCGTCTACGCCTCGAGGGTGCCGGCCTTGAGGTGCGAGGAGCGATTCTCCTGTTAATTCTAATGGTTACATTATGCGGTTTACGACTCGTTCATCAAGATTGTGTTTTAATTTGCTGTGTGATTCCGGGTTTAGTTGGTTTTGATCGTTCATTTCACACACTGGGTACAGGGCATGTCCTGTATGTGTGCGAGTGTTTTTCATTCTTTTTTTTAAGGTATACAGATGAAGTTTGTGCTTTTATTCATCTTAATTTGGATGGCATATTCTTGTGGTGCATGACGCGTTGCAGAATGTTTTTCTGTAGTTCATAGACAAGGAGGGAAAGACACCTCTAATGGTGGCTTGCATGAAGCCCAACTTATTGGCGGTTGTGAAGGTTTTGATCGACCTCGGTGCCAACGTGAATGCTTATCGGCCTGGTATGTGGATGCTGCCTTTTTATGAGGGAAAAAGAAAATCGTTTTTTATCCAAATATTTTCTCTGATTCACATGCAATTTGATTGTGGTGGGCATTGAAAGAGGAATCGAGTTATCCAAGTTCCGGACTGTGTAATAATGATATGCTTCTATTATATGGGTGAAGGTAAGCTGCTTCACCTTCACAAGAGAGAAAGTGTTCTGCTTATCTGTCCTGGAGTTTGCATTTGATGTTTTTGTGTGCTACTTTCCAGATGGATCCACAATCTCTGGGGAGATTGTTGCTATAATTTTTACTAACATAACAAGTCATACGGTGAATGAACTTAATCCCAGGACTTATTGAGTTGTGAGAATACATGACAACACAGAGAGTGGTTATGGTTACATTTATTGTAAATTGATAATCCAGCTTTTTCTCTGTGATCCACAAGCACAACAAATACTATAATAAAAATTTCATTCCATCTAAAATGATTTGAAGTACTTATGACTTATATTTGCCTTTTGAAAACATTTCTTTTTTCCTTCAAGTGCACAATTGGGAGAAGGTAGTTCTTACGCTTCTTGATGTAATTTAGGTTCTCATGCTGGAACTCCATTGCACCATGCTGCGAAACAAGGACTTGATCAGACTGTCGATCTTCTTCTTTCTCATGGAGGTGAATTTAGTTTTTTCTTTATTGGATTCTCAATCTACTCTCAACAGTGATCTTACATGTGACTGAAGAATTTATTTTTACATTTTGCTTTGGCTTTCTTATCTGGCAGTGTCTGTTACATTCACATTACTAATAAATTGTCGTTCCTATTGTGCTTTCAGCAAATCCTTTACTGGTAAATGATGATTGCCATACTCCCCTTGACCTGGCTAGAGAAAAGGGACATACTAATGTTGTCCGCATCATTGAGGTAATGGAAACTCTATTATAGATGATCACCATAACTTTAGTTTCAGTCTTTATTTTATAGTCTCATTTTTGTTTTTGTTTTCAGAACCGTATATGTTTGTTTTCTGGCTGGCTTCGGGAGCTTTATGGGCCAAGCCTTCTGGAAGTATTAGCTCCTCAGTGGGTATCAAGAAAAGTGTAAGCATTCTATCTACAGTTTCTTTTGCAGTTATTATATGTTTTCTTATCATTTATCTCATAGTTTTTCTCCCTGGACATATTTTGTGGTTTGAGGTGCCGGTATTTCAATTTAACCCTTCTAGGATCCTTTTAGACATGATGTGAAGGATTTCTGAAATTTAACTTCTTGTATTTTGCCAGCTGGGTGGTTGTCTTACCTTGTGACCATCGTAATCCCATGAATCCTGCCAAATTTCAGCTAGCTATATATCCTGAGCTGCAGGTATGCTATGTTCATATCATGGGGTCAACTGTAGATTCTCATGATAATTTGTTCAGGAGTATGTTTTAAGATCTTATAATTCTGTACTACTTTCTCCATTTATTTTAGACAGAGTACTGAAAGATCCATATTCCCATCTTAAACTATTATATCTTTTGATTTTATTGACCCGGCCCTTATTCAATGCTATGATCTAACTGCATTTTTCAAAGAGAGAACATTTTGCATTCAGAATTTCACAGGCTCTTCTATTTGTTGGTGCGGCGGGATAAGAATAGGATCTTTTGGTTCTTTTCCTCTTATGATTCTGAATAGTCTTATTTTCAAGTCTTCAATTATTTCTGAACCAAAATGTGATATTAGTTGTTTCATTTTTCTATCATGTGTTTTTTCGTTCATTGTTTCAAACACCATGTGGTTTATATGTGTCTTACAATTATGCTTGTATGTAATGCCACTGGATGAAAGATCAGTTCTCTAGAATTCTTGCAACATTTTCTATTTGCTGTCATTAACAGGTGATCACCTGGGTGAATCAATTTATTTAACGTCTAACAGTTTCTCATTCTCTTTTGCTCTTATGGCCAATGAAATAAAATTTCTGTCATTAGCTCCTTTTTCAGAAAATAGCCAAGGCCAAAATTCTATTAATGCATGAGAAGAGGTACAAAGCAAAAGAAAAAGGGTGAAAAACTCATCTATCAAGACGATAGACAAGTGATACAATTAAAAGAAAAAGTTGCTAAGCTGAAAAAACTTGTCCTTAACTCCTCTTTCTGAATTAGATTTTATTGTAACATTACTCTGCAATGTCTGCTGCTCCTTGTTTTCTATCAACGTTTTTTATTGTTCATCCAACTTACACAGAAATTTCTCATTGTAAAAGAGATAGTTGAAATTGAGTTAGATTTTATTGTTTTCTGAGGAAAACAGTTGAGACTAGACTTTCTCTTTCCTTTCAGCGCAATGTAGATCTTGAAAGAATAGTTAGATGCACGAAGAGGAGTAAAAGGAGAAGAAGAAGGATGGAAATTAAGGTTGGTTTTTCTTGTGTTTAAACAGCTCAAAGCATGGTATGCTATCGACTATAGCTGCTACGCCTTTTGCTGTCACTTTGCATCTCATTAAAGTACTCTTTCTCTGAGTTGCTTTTCCTGCTATCAAATTTTCATTGATGATTTTTCTTTCTGTAGTCAGTGTGTGTTGGTTTAAACAAACAGTTTTTTAGATGCTAAATCAGTCTTATTGTGGTTATTAGGAAACCCGTTTCAGAATTTATCAAAAGTTTGTTCTTATAGATATTTCCCGCTGTGGAGTTTTCTTCTTTTATGCCATGTTGTCTCTTTGCCATTGTTCAATGGACTCTGATTCTGATACAGTTAGGGTATTCCAATTTCCATTCCCATTATTTCACAATCATATCATGAATCAGAATCAAAATTGAATTTGATAAGTTCCAAAGTACATATTATATATTAATTTTTATTTATAAATAATAATCACATATAATTATTAAAACTTGATAAAATCCCTTTAATGTTTTTTTTTGTTTTTTCTCTTTTTATATTTTATGTTTTATTAATTACATGTAGTTATATACATACTGAAATTTTATCAAAATTGGAAAATCAAGAATGGAATCAACTGATATTGATTCCAATTCCACTAACTTATAGGATACATTTATTTGTTTCTAATACATTAAAATTTTTTGGAATCAAACCTACATTTCTTTATATCATATTCTCTTTACACTCTAGTCTGATCAGAGCACTCTTTGGTCATGACTCATGATAGGGCTAGATCAGTGTAATACTTTACATCGCTACATCTATTTCACTGTTTCCTCTTAGCCTGCGAGCATGTCTCACTGGCTTCATAAATCACTATGAGTCCATGCTGGGCAACGCAGCAATTAAAAAGTAAAAAGTGCAGGTGTTTAAAAACAAAACTTTATATAATTTGTAACACCCAAAATCTAAGAATATGTTAAGAAATTAAATTAATAAACTATCAACAACATCGATTAACCATTATTTGGAGGTTGAATCCCCCTAAAGCTTAGTATATTTTGTTGGGAGTAGTAGTTCAAGATGAGTGACCTTATTGAAATACTATCAATTAACATGGTTGTGTTACGTGATTTAATCATTACATATGCTATTAGAATCATGATTCAACGAGAAGGTTGGTTGTGACCTAGATGGGTGCATAGATTGTAGAATCGTTAGAATCAGATCAGAATCGGTTGATTCCGTTCGGAATCAGTCGGTCTTGATCAGATTCTAGACTGAATGACCGATTCTGTACGTTATTCCGTTGGAATCTGTTGGCATCGGTCGAATCAGCTCGAATCAATATGATTCAATCGATTTTGACCTAGAATTAGTCAATCTGACTGATATTGTTTGGACAACTTAAGTCTTGATGATGAATCGCTATTGGGCCTGCTGTAAACTTGATATCGATTTGACTTAAGGGTGTTATTGGCTTCAAATGGTCGATTCCTACTCCCGAAATGCTAGGGCTCTCGATCATGGCTATTTTGGCGGTGAGAAGGCAATTCTGATAGCTAGCAGGCGATTCCGACAGCGATTCACTCGATTTTGGCGACTATCCAGGTGACTCTGGCGATTCCTCCGGCAATTATGGCAATATCTCCGGCAATTTTGGCGATTCAAACTTTCTTCAGTGGCAATTCTTCCTTGACGATCAATCATTTCATGTTGTTTGTGAGTTTTCTTTTTCGGAACACTCTAAAATTGTGTTTAGGGTCCCCTACCCTTTTCCCGCCCCCTTTTCATTATACCCTAAGGCTGAGCAGCCTCTTAAAGGGCTGTTGTCTTCCCAAATAGCTCCTTAATGGGTTGTTTGATTTCCGTCGACTCTCTAAACAGTCCAAACACAAATTTTGATTTCTTAGCCCTAAATAGTTCATATTTCTCACTAATTTAATTATTGCCTTGTTTAACTTGGTTATTTAATATTTTAATTGATTTTTATTTATTTATAGTTATAAGTAACGGTTGACCATAATGAAGGCGAAGCACCCGCAACATGTGATATTGGGTGTAAGCATGGACATATTGTTGATATGGCTAAGAAAAGAGTTAAATGCAAGTGATGTGAGAAGAAAATGAAAGGAGAAGTGTATCGATTGAAGTAACACATTGTTGGGGTTGGTGGCAAGTTAAAAAATGTAACTAGGTGCCTAGAGAGATTAACGAAGACATTATAGGTTACCTCACAGGAAGAGCCTCATAGGGAGAGATTAGGATGGAGCAAGGGACGATTTGCATGATAAACTCTTAGGGAGGAGGAAGGAAGAGGTGCCAACCTTTAAGGGAAAGGGAAGGTAAGAGCTGTGGTTTAACTTGAGAGTGAGGACTCATCCACCGACTTTGAACTAAGGAAAGTTTGGTATACAAGTAAGTATGCACAAAGGGATGACGAGGAGAGGAGGGGATCAGGGGGTTTGGAGTTGACCTTGCATTTCGTTGATCACACTGAGGGTGTGGGTATGATAGCAGGAGAGGAGGTAAATCGTCGATCTGAGTCGACATACCTAGCTCCCACACCAGTACGAGGATATGAGACATATTGTGATCAACAATGAAACAGAGTGCCTCATAGAGGACTATTTGACAAACAATGAAACAGGTGAAGGTAACATGAACAATTACTAGGAAAGTAGTGAGACATATTGTGAAATAGTTTTTTCATGCAAGTATAAATCTTAAATAGGTAAATTTGTTCTTTATTTAATTTTATTATAATTAATTAAAGATGAATACAATAATAATTTTCTATCTACTTGAATGTAGGCATTCCAGCACACGCAACCATTAGTTCATACTTTCAGACTATGGTTGATGCCATTGTTAAAGTCAAACTAGGATTGCGATTCCTAAATAGTAGGTTTTTTTATGCTAGAGGCCTAAAGTAGGAGGTGGAAGAGCTGAAGGTATAGATAGATGGTTTCAAGTCGATGTGGAGGGAGAGAGGTTGCACAATTTTGTGTGATGGGTGGACAAACATCATCAAGAGGAGTATGATCAACTTCCGCATTTATTGTTTAGAGGACACAACTTTTTGAAATCAGTTGATGCCTCGGGTCATATGAAGAATGTTGAGTATATCTTTTTTCTTGATGGATGCTTATATAGGAGATTAAGGAAAGAAATATCGTTCAGTTTGTGACTGACAATGAACCATCATACAAGGTAGCAGAGAGAAAATTGATGGAGAAGAAGCATCATCTATTCTTGGAACTATGTGCAGTACACTCCATTGACCTCATATTGGAGGTCATAGGCAAGGAGCTTTCAGTATCTACACTAGTCAGACAAATTTAGGTGATCACATCTTTTATCTATTCACACCCTCGTTTATTGTATATCATGAGGGAACATACTGAGGGGCATGATCTGATCAGACTTAGGCCTACTAGATTTGTTACAAATTTTATTACCTTAGAGAGTGTTGAAACCTCATTTTTTATAAAAAAGAGAGAAATTTGGTTTAATATTCCTTTTTGAAATTCTTTTCTTTCTTTTTGGCTAGCATTGACTAGTATAAAAATATGTGGTATTCATAAGAGTATTAACTAATTTGATGTGGTATTATTTTATAGGAACACCAATGGTTCCACAGATTTGCTAAGTGTCGATATAAGTATCACCCAGCACTTAGATGATTTGAACCACAATTTAATTTGTGAGATTTTCTGAGTTCTTTGAAAATAAATTTTAACTTCTCTCCACCGGACGTGTGATATTTCGGTGTTAATTACATCGAGCAAATACTCGAACACCTTTGATTAACCATCACTGTAACATATCGAACGGAAGTCATTCATTCACTTAAACACAAAGCTGGAAGACATATCCCCATGGCCTTATGAGATGGAATTTAGTTAAACTTAATTCAAACTTTTTAGTTTGTGTTCATTGATCTTCTTTTTTTTTGGTTTGAGATTTGATTTTATTTGTTTATGTTTTTGGTCATTGATTGACTTAGACAAATTTGAGTTGATTCCATTTTTTATTTAGAGGAATTGATTTTCTATTTTTTGTGTGTTTGTTAACTTTTTTTATTTAAATGAGTTTTTTATTATTAAGATTTGTTCTTAATAATATTGATTACTTAAATTTTCATGGTTGATTTTAATTCAACTTAACTTGTTTTTGTAGTCATTGGTTGACATTTTTAATACATTATTTAATGGCATAATTTTAATTGGATTATGTTAACATTTTAATCATTTATTTGATTTAGATTTTGTTATGCACACTTATTTAATCAAGTAGCAATATCCATTTGATTGATTTTTTTTTGGTTAAGTCGGATTCGAACTTAACATGTTTTGTAACCGTTTGTGGTCATTTTTTATGTACAATTTTATGATATGAATTTAATTTGATTAACGTGACATTTTTATTAATAAATAAGTCATTATTTGATTGTATTTAATCAAAATTTATTATTTGATTAAATTTTGGAATGTTTGAATGACTTATTTAATTTTATCCACCTCTTTAAAGTCCACGGAGAATCAATGTCATTTTTTGAAATAACAATATCGGGTCAATTAAACTTGAATTTTATTTCATGTCGATTTGAATACATAGAAGTATAATAAATGAGAGGACATTCAAGCCTTTCTCCTCAATATATATCAAAGTTCATTCGGTCTTGTCAGCATTTCAGCTTTACCGATTTAAGTTTTTTTTTGAATTCCTGTTCAATTTACCTGGCATTTTGGTTTTACCAAACTTGGATTTTCTATTTGAATCCCGTTCGGTTTGGCCGGCATTTCGATTTTACTGATTTGAGTTTTCTATTTCTATCAAAAAAAAACAAGCTATTCTGGGCTCCTTTTAATGGAAAGGTAGCGTAAAATCATTTATTTTCGACAGCATTTTAGCTAAACCGAAGTTGGGTTGGCTTCTTTTCTATCAAAAATAGCGAACTATTTTGGTCCCCTTTTTATGGAAAGGTAACGCAAAACCAAGACTTCTCTTCCTACCTTTCTTCTGGCAGGACGTAAGAGTTTGACAGAGCTTCTCTTTCCTCTTTCACTCTCTTTTTCTCACAATGGCCAACCCCTTTTTATGTACAGCATATCAAGCTTCTTTTATAGAGAATTTTAGGGGCATTTTTGTTCTAAAAGACTCACCTCACTAAGTCTATTTTCGTCG
Source organism: Cryptocoryne crispatula var. balansae (assembly GCA_036172225.1). Taxonomy (NCBI): domain Eukaryota; kingdom Viridiplantae; phylum Streptophyta; class Magnoliopsida; order Alismatales; family Araceae; genus Cryptocoryne; species Cryptocoryne crispatula. The sequence goes on along the minus strand of CM069922.1, from coordinate 9,487,810 downwards.
GAGTTGGGGGTGACCAGAATAGGGTGTAATCACCTCCTCTTTTTCTCTTTTTTTTTTTGATTTTTCAGAACCTGTTTGACAAAGTCAAACCAGGGAGTAAGTTTACCCTCTAGTGGCATATTGGTTGCTAACCGGGTCTTCACTCGTGGCCACCCATGCGCGGGCGCGCGCACGGGCCACAACTACCCACTCGGGCAGTCATTTAATTTTTTTTATCTCTCATGTTTTTGTTGCCTGTGGTGACCCATAGAACTGCCCTCTCTCTCCTCTCGCTTCGACTCTCTCTCTCTCTCTTTGACGGCTGTTCGAGCGGAGGCGGTCGCTCAACTGGGCTTTATGGCATTTCTTCGTGGCGAGGTTCTCCAGGTCTTGGCGTCGGTAGAAGACGACGACAGTGGCACTTGGTCCTTCTTCCCCTTCCTTTCTCCTCGACGGTGCTGCGGATAGAAACCCTTAGTGGGTTTTTTTCCTTCTCCTAGTGTCCTCTGCTCGCGGCAACCCTCCTTCGACAGTTTTCCCTTGCCGGCAGTGGTTTCCGATGAGGTACATCTTGACGGCAGCTGCTCTTGGTGTCGGTGATAACAAGATGGCTTATTTTGATAGCGTCAGTGTCGGTTCTCTCCTCCTCCAACGGGGCTTACTGTCGACGTCGACATTAGCGGCGGTGAGAGGCGGTCCCCTGGCCCTTCTCCCTCTCCTTTCCTCCCAAAGGCCTCACGCACAGGCACCTGCCGGCGATAGGCTCCTTCGGCAGTGTGTTTTCGACGGTCCATACAACGACCCTCTTTTTTGTCGACAATGGTGGTAGCGGTGACGGTGCCGGCTACAGAACTTGTCCCGACAACCTGTGACGACACCGGTCGGGGGAGCGGATCAACGGCAGCGGTCTCCTACTATTGTGTGTTGCTCCGTACATTTGTTCCATCTTGACCGACAATCACAACGATAGTGCAACGACGTCGGAAAAGGTGACAACATCGTCTTTTCATTTTTATTTCTACTGTATTTGATGGTCGATTTTATTTTGACCACAATTCAGATGAATTTTGAGGGATTTATGTTCTCGGATTTAAATTCTAGCATGTTGTACAAACACATTTGTAAGAGAATACATACATGTATGTTGAGTTGTCTAAAAAATGTATTACTTGTTAGTTTATTTTTTAATAAAATAACCGGTTCAACAGGGAGTTTGCATCGGCATAGGCATGCATTGGTTAGGTTCATAAATGTCAAATATTACTATAATTACATAATGGATAACTTGCATAACAAAGAGGATCAATTGGAAATTTTAGGAAAGATGGAGAAAAATTTGATCACAGACGGGAGATTTTAGGAGAATATTTTCTACTACTTGTCTATTATTGAGCTATTGGTAGTTGTCTTGAGGTTAGTTGACGTAGATAACAGGAACCAGATGAGGACTCTTTATAATGCAATGGACCATGCAAAACTGACGATTAAGGAGAAGAATCCGGCTACAAAAACTGGTGGAAAATAATTGATGGTAGATAGGATATGACATTACATCATGATATACATGCGTAAGGTATTTTAGTATGTTTGTGCTTATTATATATTAATTCAACTGTTATATGCTACATTGACATTTGTTAGAATGATTGCTGGATATTTTTAAACCCCAACATCTAATATGGAGGACAAGTGTCCAAAGACAATGAAGTCTTGTGGAGTACTCTATCAGTGATACGACGCTTGTCTAAATTTCAGCAGTATAGGAAAAAAAGTTGAGCTAGTGGTAAGTAATTCTTAATTATTTGTAAATATTTTTAATATTTATTTGGGAGCACTAATCATTTTATACTTATCAATTTTTAGACGTAACACTATAATATGAGAGTTGGAGTGTACTCAGAATCAAATTCGAGATACTCTTTTGACAATGTTTTTTCTAGTATGTTTAATATTAGATTTTATATTAATGTGTTTAGTTTGTGACAAGTCCTCAACCTAAAGACTAATCATTTTCCATTTGTTCTGTGCTTTTAGTTGAGTGGTGGGTTCATATAAACATAAGTGGCTGAAATCCATTTGCATCTATTGCCATCAAGATTTTGAGCTAGAGCACCAATACTTTTCATTGTGAGAGGAACCGAAGTACATTCAACCTGATACACATCAAAAGGAGAAACATGTTGACATCTGGAGAACCTAATATTTTGTCATTATAACATGAGGTTGTGCTTAAAAAGTATTAAAGACTACCAAAAGTTGTCTGAGGAGAGATTTACACGGTTTGTAGGTGGAGCATATGAAGAACCACCTAAAGATGTTGACATTGACTATATTTTTCAGGAGGAACACTCACTTGCTACTTGAATGGAGGAGAAAATAGTGATGGATGAGCCACTTGAGTTTGATCCTGAGGACCGTGTATGAGCAAAATGAGAACTAAATGATGTTGAGATTGAGGACATGGAAGAGGAAGTTTCTGTTAATCCTCAACCAATCCTATCTTTTGTCCCAACAACCCTAGATGTAGCTCCAGCCCCACTCCCATCTCCAGTTACACAACTAAATCTTAATCCAATGAAGATAAAGATAAAAACAATAACAAAAAAATGGGATGATTTGCATAGTTGAAGAAAATCATGGCATTTGAGAGTTCATCACATGGCACAGTATAAGCCAAGAAAAGAAGGTTATATATCTAACATGGTTATGTGAGTCTAACAGATAGTATGCAACCCCTTCACACTCCTTAGATGATAATGAGGAGTTCATATCACCTACCCAGCTAGGTGGAGGAGGTGAAGGAGGAGGAGGTGGTGGATGCGATGGAGGCCCTTCTACTGATGCATGAACTAATGGGACAAATACAGGTGATTTGACCTGAGACAACATTTTAGTAGGAGAAGCCATAAATAGAATGAAGACTTTTTGATGAGTACACAGCATATCGATATCCAAAATTAGTTTCTCCAGATGATTTCTAGCTATATATTCTATCTACTTCACTAATGCATGTGCAGGACACTACATATGATTTTAGTAAGATAGTTATCTTGCTTTTTTCATATGGATGTGGGCCGATACTGGCAAGCACGTCTCAATGGAATATCTAAGCTCAAGAGATTTAGGAGCAAGATGATGAATGCCAATTTCATATATATTGATGAAGAAAAAATTTCAAATTATATTTTATGTCAATAACTTTCAATTTTATTTTGTTATATATTTTAAGTGAAAGTATCTTGTAATGTCAAGACATGAAAAATATGTCAAACATTACAATTTTTATTTTAAAGATTTTTTGGGTGAGTTTCCTATTTTTATGAGATTTTTTATGGTTTTTTTATTTTTTTGAAGAAAAAAACCCAATTCGGAGCGATACTGAATTTGTTTCTTCCTCAACATTGGTTGGAATCGGTTGGATCGATCTGATTCGAATAAAATCCATCCCCATTGATTTTGATTCCGATTTCGATTCCAGCACCCTTAGATGGGTGTGATATATGTGATGTGTATGTGATTTTACAAGGGTATCAAGTTTTTAAAAGGGGTAGATTGTAATACGTAGATTGTAATACCCTGATCTAATTTTTATATTAAGAGATTAAAATGATGGATTATCAATACTCCGGTTGATTATTTTTCGCATGTTGAGTTGAAAGAATTTCAAAACTACATATGTTTTATTAGAAGTCCTATGGCCAATAACCTTATGAAAATGTTGTCAATTAGTACAGTTGTTAGGTTAGTTGATCTAATTGTGACGTAATCCCATTTGAATGATTTTATTAATTTAAATTAAATTTAAAAATTTTACTCTTAAAACGTGCTTCTATTAGACCGTAATTCACCCAAACATGTGAATCAAAGTCAACATGAAGAAAAATCTATCTCTTATCTTTCATTAAATATTTTTTGTTGCAACAAAGAATTATTTTGATAGTTCTTCCCGGGTTTTCAATCATGCAACTATCACAATTATTACTAATCTTGTTGGGAATGTCAAACTAATAAAACAAAACAAAATAAAATATGTCCAAAACGTTCACAGTTAAAGCTTTTAAAAGCATTGAAATATTAAACTTTTGAGGTTCAACACAAATCTATCATAACCTGATCATGGTAAGCTATTAAAAGGAGACATTGTGGTGTGAAGCCACCATTTTCTCGTGGTTTGTATGGTGATTAACAAGACTGATATGTACCAGAAAAAATAGATGGAGATAGCAAGTTGCTTACATTTAGTTATGTAATTCAATGATTCATTTCTAGATAAAAGCAAAAATGCAATCTTCTTTATGAAATCTCTCTCTCCAGCTGTCAAGAAATGAGATCTTCACTGTTTCTCATGATTTCTCCAGTTTCTCTTCTGTCCACCTTTGTTTATTACCTGTATAATTTCTAAACTTCTTCACTGTGCAAATTACTGGTAGCATAGCTGCTTAGGTGTATACCTCTTTCTCTATTTTTCATTTATTTCCTGTTCCCATTTTTTTATTTTTATGTTCCTATTTTTTTGTAGATGGTCATGTGAAGTATGCACCACATGTTTAGAATTTATACTACTCGATCCAATCTGGATATCATCCCGCTCTCTCCCCCTCCCCTCTTTTCTCATTTTTGGAATAATCCCCTATCGGGTATTACAAAACAAGTTAGTCAAAATACAAGTGCGGTGCTTACTCTATTCTTTATGGTTTTGAATTGGATGACCCAATACAATTTAACATTGTTATTAACTGAATAATTTCTAAACTACTTCACTGCCCAAATTACCCATAGCATAGCTGCATTGGCTCTTTCCCTATTTTTTTCATTTATTTCCTGTTTCTATTTTTATTTTTAAGTTGTTATTTTTGTAGATGGTGGTGTGAAGTGTGCACCACATGGTTGTCAATTATACTTTTCATCCAATCTGGATATTATCCCTCTTTCTTTCCCCCTCCCCTCTTTTCTCATTTTTAAAATAACCCCCCCATCGGGTATTACAAAAAACAGTTCGTCAAAATACAAGTGCGGTACTTACTCTATTGTCTATTGTTTAAGGTTTTGAATTTGATGACTCAGTAAACTTTAACATGATATCAGAACCTATGATCTAATCGGAGCTTTATGTGTGTACATCTCATGTTTGTGGTCCATGTGATTAAACTGAATTAAAAGAAAATTGGTCTGCATGTGAGGACGTGTTAGAACAATACTATATCTAGTATTACAAAAAGCGTTTGTCAAAATACAAGTGTTGTACCTACTTCATTTATTGTCTTAAGCTTTTGATTTGGATGGCCTAATAAATTTGAACACGTATTTCTTTCTATGTTGAATGGGTTATAGACCTTAATATTGTTCTCAATCTTTTTGATGCACCAAAAAGGAAATGATGTGTGGTGTAAGGCCATTTGTCATCTCACTGTCTATACAATTTGAAAAATGGGAACTACGCTTGCACTTTAGTTTCATAGAAACCATGTTAATTGTTATGTCTGCTTGATTTTTTTGGGTTTTGAAGTTGCACATCTTTGTCATTTACCTAGAGTAACCCTGTTGTAGCAGACAATTAACTGTTCTTTGTCATTTTGTAAGGTTCAGGATGTGTACGCAGACAATTAACTGTTGTTGTTGATGCTTCATTTGCCATGGCTTTGCTGATGACATCAGCACTAGAATAGGACTAAAATTTGAGCTTAGCTTACACCCTGTTTGGTAACACTATTATGTACCTCTATCACTATCAATTTTAAAATTGATATTGATAGGAACCATTAAGAAGTGTTTGGGTAATTGTATCAATTTTAAAATTTGTAGTGCAAACAAAGCATATTATGTAATACAAGTGTCCACTTGTATTACTTTTGATATTGATATTCTAACATTTAAAAATATTAATATCAATATTGATATAGTACCAAAAATGAAACTCTAACCAAACAGGGCATTAGCATTTCAAGAGATCCAAAGTTCACAAGCATACAGAATCTTCTCAGTGAGCAATTTAGATGGCCTGGATTATGCCCTCTATCAATGTTCACCATTTTGGCTTTCAATTTTGAAGATTAGATGACTCAAGTCACCCAACCCAGCCTGCCATCATTCGGCTAAAATTATCCAGAAAGCCACGTTTTCATAAATGTCATTTTAGACATTTACATGTAAAATGAAAGTCAAAGCATTGTTATGGATATGAAAGTTATGATGCGTGATGGTGCGGTGGAACTGGGCTAAAATGCTGCGAAACGGAGTTGAATGCCAAAACAAATTAAAATGAAGCGAAATGAAAGGGACAAGGTATAAACCTACTAAAATGGGTCTGGAATGGCTTGAAGCGGCTGGACTGCTAGCGAACCGGTTGAAAATTGGCTTCGCATGTATTTGTCGCCCTCCTCCGGATAGCAGCGGCAGATGTAGCAAATGGAGCAGTGGTGTCATTGGTCCTTGCATGGCTGAGAGGGGGCCAGGAGGCACCGAAAGGGCCCAAACTGGCCTGCGATGCTGTCGTCTCCCTCGATCCTCTTCACTTTCTTCTCCTCCTTCGTTATCGATGGACCGCAGTGGAGCAGGGGAGTCGGCCAATGATGGAGACTGGGTTGAAGGGCAAGGATGTGCCATCGTTGAAGCTCGCTCCCCTACAGATCCGGGAAGGGCTGGATGGGAGAGCCCCTTAAGTCGATGGTGGTTTGGTCCTGAGGATGTCAGAACAGTCGACAGAAGCTCAGGAGGGGTTAGGGGATTGTTGGACCCTCTTCGAGCATGTCATCGGTGTTGCTAGAAGCCAACCAGTAGACAACACTTTTAGGTGGTTGCTCCGATGCTGAGTCCAATCAGAGATGTTGAAAGGGGAACTAAAAGCATCGAACCAAGGTAAAGGGGGAAGGGGAGAAGCATGGCACAGAGGCCAATAGGGGAAGGGAGGGGAGATCTTGGAGCCGGCCTTAGGGGAGGTGAACGGAAATGACCTCCTGCATGGGGTGGAGTGGAAGACCTCCATCTTGGGTGGGGTGGGGAGAACTGGGGCAAGTCCCCCCCACGTGAGACACAGCCGAAGTGTCTAAAAATTCTCCTTATTCATGTGTGGGTCTCTTATATAGAGCAAGCCATCTAGAAACAAGTCCTGAAAGGATAGAAATGTAAAATTAACCCAAAATTTTCTTGAACTGAATCCCCATCAAGTTAGTTTTTGAAATCACAAATTTTTCAATCATAAACTCAATGCGTCATTATAGCACACATAAACTTGTATTCTTTGGCATGATTTTACTGAAAGTTGATTACTTGTTCATGAATTGTGCATTGTATTTCTATAGTGTTTTAGTGCTAACTATTTGTCCTACCCCCTCTTTTTAGGTTGCTCAGCCAAGGACTGTAATTGGACTTTGGAAGGTTAAAATTGAGGAACCCAATTTCAATCAATCAAATCCTATGGTGGTTATCCTCGACAATACTACAAGTAATTGGGTGTTTGGATACAGTTTTTTTGTTGATTTCTATCTTAAAAATAAAATTGAGAGATAGTTGCATTGGTATGTCATGTGTTTGTTTATGGTATTGCTAATCTTAAAAGAGGTATTTTTCTTTCCCCTTTCTCAAAATAAAAACAATGATGCACCTGTTTTATTTATAAGGCACGAAAGTGGGAAGGAATGTGGGAAGGTGGCAACAACCACCTTCTAAGAGATACATTTTACAGTTACCAAGCATTCCTCAATAAATTTTAATAATTATGTCACTTTTACCAAACATCTCTATGAGATATTCTTTAAATTTATTTTTTGTATTACTATGCATCATAGAATAATTTAAAAAATCAAAACTATTCAAGTAAAAATGTCATATCCAAAAACCCTATAAGTTCTACTTTTTAGTACTGGATTCATCAAAGTTATTTGACAAAGGTCTGTTGAAATCGTAGTCACCAGATCTAAAAAAATCACAGGATGAGTAGAAACTTTGGTTATACATGACCTTGCATGTAGGAATAATATGATTTTGCATCTCTGGCACCATGTGCTCTTCAAAATATAGCAATTGTTTAGTAGTATCTTTGGATATCCTCATGATTATTCTCAGAGTTGTCCTATCTAATTTTATTTTTCCACTTCTGTAAGTTGACTTAACACCATTTTTTTTCACGTTTCTCACCTTAAGTATTATCTAGCTTCTTCCTCCTCTCTAAGTTACTATTTTATGGTTGAGATCTTAATCTAAAACTAGAAGAAAATGTATCACGTAAATGTAGATTTTATTTTAAGCTCAGTTTATGACAGAACTAATGTGTATGTAGATATTTTTTAGCATGTGTCTGTAATTTAACGGTTGTTTCTATCCACGCAGGGGCAAGATTTAAGTTCTTGGCAGAGAAAGAAGGTGACAAGCAACAACTTACATGGTTTTATAATGCATGCAGAGGAATGCATCAGGTAGCCTCGCTAACACCATAAAAGAAAAAGCCTCACTGTCCCGTATTTCGTTCTTATATTGTGCTTATGGACATCTTAGATGAAGTTACGAACTGTGATTCAATTAAAACTTACTTCTGCTTTAGAATTTTGGCATTCATATTACTTCCAAAGAAGCCTTTAAGCTGTGTTTTATTCGTCCTAAAATTTTAGCATTCTTAACTTTTTTGCAGGCCAATTTCTTCCATCTAGGAACACCAGCAAGTTCCCAGTTACCTCCTGTGGCACCTAATCCGGTAACTTCTACCATGGCTAGTGCCCCTAAGGTCCCAGAGGATGTGGAGTTGGCCATGGCCATCAATGCTTCTATTCAGTCTGCTATGGCGGAAGGTATTTATCCTCTATCTGATGGCCAACCAATTCCCCAGGTTCAGGGAACAAGTCGTTTGGGAACTTCAGGTAATGACACCCACAATGGTTGGGCTTCAGAAGATGTACCTTCCTCTTCTTCTGAAGCAAATAATGGTTTTATATTCACGCCAACAAACGTTGCATATAATAGATGGGCTGTGCCAGAATCTGGACCTAGTACCAAATCAGATATGGTTCATGGGAGCCAGAATAATATGCCAATTGTCAGCCCACAAGGCATTCCACTAGTCTCAGTCCCCTTGGCTCCAACAATTTCTGTGACAATGTCTGATGATGGCCCCAATCTTTATCCATCAATAGATTCTAGTCCTGTAGATATCCAGTTGCCAGATGTGGAGAGAAGATTGGCAACCAGTGAGGCAAAGGAGAGTCCAACTGTTTCAAGTGGCTGCATCATTTGCTTGGATGCTCCCGCAGAAGGAGCGTGCATCCCTTGTGGTCACATGGCTGGATGTATATCTTGTTTGAACGAGATCAAGAAAAAGAAGTGGGGTTGCCCAGTTTGCCGTGCTAACATAGATCAAGTTATAAAACTTTATGCAGTTTGATCTGTCCGAAACTATGGTGCTATCTACTGGTGTTGTGCAATAACAGAAAATGGAGAAAACTCTGCTGTGGTCATGAAACTGCATGGCTTTTTTTTTTCTACTTTGCCTTCTATATTTCTGTCCGGCCCTTCAAGCATCTGAAGTAGTAGTTGAGTTGTAAATAGAGAGCTGCACGTTTACTAGAGGAAGGAAATTCATCCACCGTGGTATCCTCCCCTCATTATGTGTATTGCAACATCTCTATCAGATTACGAATTAGCTTACGATTGCACCGTTTATTTTTGGGTTGTATATGTTGGCATAAGCCTATACTAGCTTGATGATCTTGAGCTGGTAGGACTTATTTATGTTCTTCGACATTTCTCCCGGGCCCAGAGCAGAGATTTTATCCGTAATATGTTCGAGCTGGATTGATTATGTCATGTCAGAATAGCTGGACCTATTTGACCGTCAAATAGTCTACCCAAGCGGCGTTGATGGCAAATTCAGCATCCAGGTAAATACATTGGCTAGACATTTCGATGAAGACAATACTGCCTACATCCATATAATGCTTTCTTGCAAAAAATAAAAATAAAAAAAATCAAGAAAGTCAATCGATAATAATGTAAAAGCAAGATATTTGGGTTCTGAGTCTTCTGACGGTCTTAAACAAATCAAGTCTATATTTACATAAGATCAAGATGCTTGAAATAAAATAATCAAAGAGATGCTTTAAAGGGTTGCATCATAATGTAACAGCAACAGTTAAAATTGATCGCAAATTCAGAAGGGTGACACATTTAATCTTCTCATGTATATTCTAATAATGCCGTCAAAACAATATATCTTGGCTGGAAAGCTGATGTTCCGATCAGATCCAGTAAAACTTAAGCATTCGTGAACAAACAATGATATATGATGGTGATCAGAGAATCGAATCCCTCTCTGAAGTGTTCCAATTCCAAAAAAAATAGGAAGGGGCGATCTGAAACCTTTTTTGTAAAAAAAGAAACAGTGAATCATAGCCCCTTCAATCACCTGTACAAGCGACGCCACGGTGGGCATCGTTTTTCTTCGACATGGACAGGTGAGAGCGACGACGGCCATGGAAGGATAGCTCGAGAACGACCGCCGATTAGTATCCCCTCCTCCCCACAAACGACTGCAACACTCCATTCAAAGCATCCGGCCGGCCGCTCATCAACGTCGATGCAGAACTTGAAAGCAAAACGCCTGATGCTACTCGCCTCAGTTTTCTCCTTGGTCCTCACGAGGCTAAACTCTGTGGTCAACATATATACGCGTACATATGGATCTTCAGTCCGCCTCGGACCGTAAACGATCAGGTTCGATTTCAGGTCCTTACTTTCTAATCCGAAACCGTACTAAAATATAAACAAAATCAAGTCGAACCCGTTCGGCTGGACTCCAAATTGATTGTGAATCGAACGGTCTGGTTAGACAACATATATTAAGAATAAATAAAATTATAATTTTTAATTAAAGTTAACATTAAGATTAGTATTTTATTTATAAGAGATGATTATGTTTTTTACATTACTTAATTTATATTTATAATAAAATATATTTAAAATTAAAACAATACATATTTATAATTAATATAATATATAATAAAGTGGGTGAAATCGGGTTAACCGGCAGCTTATTGGTCTAATTCGATTTGGAGAGATGTTGAGCCGAATCAAACCGATAAAATAATGTTGGTTCGATTCGGTTCGGAAGTCCTTGAACCGAATAGAACGGACAAGTCCTTTATCGGTTTGGTTGTTTGTTCGATTTGATTCGGTTTATCGGTTTGCCTGAACACCCCTAAATCCACCTGAGGTCTGCCATTAAAGCTCTGCAAATTAAAATAAAATTTGCAAGTTTGGAACTTTCGTCTCCTTAATTTTCAGTTCTGGATTGAATTTTTCTGTTTATGGGGTCGGAAGCAGATCTCGATCTGCTGATCCGGCGGGGGTGGGAAGATCCGATTTCGCATGCTATGCTATTGGGGAAGCCGCTTGGTTGGATTTTGGTATACTTTCTTTTGGATCGAGGTAACATTAATCTTTGGACTCAAGCAGCTCGTTCTTGTTCGTTCATCACGCTGCCTATAAATATAATCAAGACCGTACACTCGGTCATCTGGGTCTTTGATTCCAAGGAGAGCTGAAAGCTCCACAAATATTAAATCAATGCTTTCCGCTCAGGTATCTTCCTTTTGGAGGTCTTTCATCGATGAATTCAAGTACATCTTTGTAAACACAACATGGGAAAAAGACAGAAACGAGAGATACATATGATGCCGCTCCTAACATTAATTGTAAAAGCTGGAGAAAGTGTTTTGAGATATATTTAAAAATGAGGTGACAGCAGGTGCCTATACAAGAATTTTTATTTTTTTAAAAATTTTTGATAGGGGAATTGTAATTAATGAAGTAAGGAACTCATATAATTGATCTTACGAATGAATAGTTGTCAGAATTTTTATCGAATAAATCAAGTGTTAGAATTATGACTTTCAGGACAATAAATTACACCCAACCAAATGGTAAATTATGCTTTCAATTTATTTAAAAAGTTACTCTTAAGAAATATTTTACCCGACTTTACTTTTACATGTATCTAAATGGATTCTAGGGGAATCTCAAATATCTTTGCATGCTGAGCGCAGTGATACTAGCTTGTTTTTGTTTTGGATCAACAAAATCTGTTTTTGGATGTGATTCCGATATTATCAAAACAGTCATTTCCAATTTCGATTCGATTTCGTGGTAAATATACATTGAAATCAGAACCAACTGCCATAACATTTTGAATATATCAAATACTTTACAATTTATTTTACAAATATTAAAAATAAACATACCTATGACTTAGAATAAGAGTTACAATGATGCAATTCCTCATGGTTTAAAAAAAATTGTTAAAAAAAAGATACTACACATGATTACAAGACAATGGTTCCAAGTTCCCATTGTGTTCACAGACCCTTTGATGTCTGGCTTTTTATCTCTAGAAGATAACCAAGATATAACCGTCAGAAGAAAGTGAGTTCTGACATCCCTATCTGCCGTCTGAAGTGTTAGATGGGGACTGAGGGTGCAGACTAGGTGGCATCTCGGCCTGAGCATTGTCGATAGAAATAGAAGGTGCATGCAGACTAGGGACTGCTAGGTTGAGCATTGCCGAGATAGTAGGCTGTCAGTGACGAGATGAGGCATGAAGGTGTTGCTTAGCATCACCCATATGAGGTGCAAACTATAGGTGTTGAAGGGCAGAGAGCATCGCCGAGACAAGGGACTGCTGGTTCGGCGATGAGGGTACGGAGTCTACAGACTTCTCTGTGAACACTACTTGCACTTCCACGGCGGAGCTTTTGATGCCTCCACCGACGGGCCACCACCACCGATAACAGCCACCGAAGGAAGCAGGCAAATCCATGGCTCTTGGAAGTATGTAATGTTGGAAGTGTGAAGAGACTATATTGGGCAAGAATTTGAGTTGTAAGATAACTGAGAAAGAAAGAAAGATAACATGAATATATACAAAATAGAAGAAGACCACGTAATACACACTTCATAGACTTTCTTACAAGGTTTACGTACAAAGAACAAGTAAGATCATATATATATATATAGGTTTTAGGTAACATTTCTACACAAGAACCTCTCCTACTATGGCTGTTAAACCCTCATAAAAATTCACCTAAATAAGATAACATGAAATTCACCTCCATTTCCTAAATGGAAGATAACAAGACCCCACTACTAGTCCAACTAACTCTTCTTAAATGACCATTTACTCTAACATTCGCAATTACATAAATGGAGGTTAAAATAGCCCATTATTCTATCCTTTATGACTATTACAATTAGAAGATAAAAGAGACTAGATGCAAAAAGAATTAAGTTTATTTTTCAGTAGTACTCGATACACTTATTTCTTTTCCATCAATTATTCCAATCACCTTCTTAAGTTTTTTGAAGACATCAACCTTCAATGCTTTGGTGAAAATATCAACAAATTGATCTTGTGTTTTCACATAAATGATCTTAGTTTTCTTATCCTACACATGCTTCAAGATAAAGTGAAATCTTGTATCAATATCCTTACTCCTTTCATGGTACATTGCATTCTTTGACAAAGTAATTGTGGACTAGTTATCAAAAAATATTTTTGTAAGCTCACTTTGATTAATACTAAGGCTATTGAGAAATATTCTTAACCAAAGTTCATGACTTACTCCAAATGATAATGCCACATATTCGACTTCACATGTATTGAGTGTAATGATAGGTTGCTTCTTATATGATACCAAGTGAATGCGGTTTGTCACGACCCGGAAATTAAACAACATAAAACCAAAACTTATGCAGCGGAAAACATAACGTCGTGATAGTGGGAGAAATCCATCATTTGGATTTCATAACCTATACAAGCATGTAGATCAACAAAAATAATGAAGTCTATATAATTCCACAAGATTTCCAAACACAAAGTCAACAACTTAAAACCAAGCCAACTTCACCTAGTTCAACTCCAACCGAAACTTGAACATTCAAAACAACTAAATTCCAAACCAAGTTCATTCATATGTTCCATTTCTGAAGAAAAATCACTAATTTAAGTTTAACCACACAACATCCTAAAAGTCTGAAACAAGCAACCTGATGAAAATAAAATATCACTCTGCTCTAACTCTAGGAGATTCTGATTCTTTCACGGCCTCTATTTGAGCCTCCAAGTCAATCTCCTGATCTTCAAAACCTGCTGAAAAATATTAACCCACAACGGGGTGAGTTTAGGGACTCCGTAGGACTTACACCCTTTACCCATCAATCAGATAACTAACATATAATCAAGCAATGGTATATAACATATCTAAATTGAGATGTAATACAAAAGTAATATATTTCTTCTATATTAATCTCACAACCCATATCCAAACATAATTATCTTCAAAGAAAATGTTATGCTAAAATCAATTAGTTCTAGACCAATGCATACAATACCACAAAACTAAACAAAAATCACTAGATGACCTCCAGACGACGGCGCTGGTGATTCGGTGGCGATGGCGATTGCCGATCGCGACCGACGACGGTGACGGCGACAACGACGGAGGAAGAAGGAAGGAGAGGAAAGGTCCGAGGCGGGGGGAGATGGCACGAGTGAGAGAGAGAGAGAGAGAGAGAGAGAGAGAGAGAGAGAGAGAGAGAGAGAGAGAGAGAGAGGGGCGTAATTGGTACGCGCCGCGAGGATCTAAGGGGGCGGCGGTTACGGCTGGGACGGCGGTGCCAAACTGGGAAAGGGGGAACGGTTACAAATTTTTTTTTAAAGCCAGATATTACACGGTTCCTCTTAAGATGAAAACAAACTTATATGTGATCTTTCTTTCATCAATATCTCCTCCCAAATTTTAATCGGAGTAACTTATATGATTAAATTCACTTTATGACGAATAAAGCAAGCTATAATTCAACATGCCTTTGATGTAAGGAAAAATTGTTTTGGCGGCTTTGAAATGTGAAAACTTTGGTTCTTTCATGTATTGGCTCACCAAACCAACATCTTAAAGAATATCTGGTCTTGTACAAGTCAAGTATCTAAGAATTCAAACCAATCTTTTGAATAAAGTAGAATCAACATTTTTATCATCTTCATGCTTTAACAATTTGAGACCACATTCCATTGGTTTGTTGACAGGATTGCAATCATTCATATTGTACTTAAACAAAATTTCTTATGCATATCCTTCTTGTACGATGAAAATGTCTTCAAAAACTTGTTTCACTTTGATCCCAAGAAAGTAAGACAAACCCAATATCCATCATTCCAAAATTTTTGATTATGCACTCTTTGAATTCTTGAAATATTTGTGGATTGTTCCCTATGAAGATCAAATCATCCACATATAAACAAACAAGCAATATATCTCTATTTGCATTTAAGTTCACATAAAAAGTATATTCATAGGAGCATTTGACAAAGTTATTTTGTAAGAAATAACTATCATTTCTATTATTCCATGCTCTAGGTGTTGTTTTTAAGCCATAGAGTGCCTTCGTGAGTCTTACAACTTTTCTTATATGCCCTTTCTTAACAGAACCCAATGGTTGATAAAAATAGATTTTTTGTTATTCAAGAAAACCATTAAAAATTTTGATTTTACATACATTTAAAAATTTTCCAATGATTTTGAGATGCCAAAGCAATAAACAAGAGAATAGTTTCTATCTGTGTAACATAAGCAAATACCTCATCATAGTCAATTCTAACTTTTTGTTTGTATCCTTTGAGCACCAATTTTACTTTGAATCTTTCATTCTCTACTCTTGCCTTCTTCTTTGTTTTGTATGTGGACCCAACTTTTGGTCACTATAGACACTCGGATGCATGTGTATGTGTGGATGATATGGATGTGTGGTCACCAAGAACCAAGAGTTTCGAAAGTAAAAGAGGATGAGTAAGAGACTCTAAATGAAATGAATAAGCTACTTAGCAGGGGATTGTGTGAGTTCTATTTACTCCTTCTTCGGTCGGCCGAGAAAGAAAAGCTCAAAGCTTTATCAATTTTGTTTCAACATATATTCCTATAGTTCACAAAGAAACAAAAGAGAGATGACACAAGATTAGTTATAATTAAGCGTAGTTGACATTCAAAGAGAAGAACATAAAAATGAGAAAGGAAGGATATGAATAGGAATGAAGAGTGATGCCCATTACCCTTTTGGTTTTCTTTTATGATTTATGCATGCAAGTCAAAAGAAAATGCTAAAAGAAGTACGAGAATGACAAAATAGGGGATTGAACATGGAGAATAAGGAAAGAGATTTAGATACTCCTTGATAGATGTGCCCAGGGCTTGGCACCTTAAAGAGTAGATTCGTTTTAGATAGTGCCACATCAATGGTCTGGCATGTGGATGCAGAGTAGTCGGTCTCCTCCACTTGATTCCCTTCAGTTGATGATCCTTCAATGACTATCTGGGGCTTTGACACGCGTGGGAAACCTCTTAAACCCTTAGAGAAGCCATAAAAGAGTGCAATGGTTGAGCAGTGAAGAAAGAAGGGGATTTTATGGTGCTAGAAATGGATGCACTGGTCCAAGGGTGGTGCACATAGTCGGGGCAGTGGCACATAGACAAATATGTGTGTAGAGAATGAAGGAGAGGATTTTCTCTCTCTTTGGTGCTAGAGTAGTGTGGCCGCACCTTTTATTTAGTTTCTCTTTTGTTTCTATTTGGTACTCACCTCTAATTATAGAGGAGAAGTCCCAACTCTCCCAAAAATGTTATCTTTCATGTCAGGAATATAAAAAACATATATATTGAATAAATTGAGAATCACCATATTTGAAGAGATCTAGATGTTACCTTTTCTGTTGATTGTTATTTTTGAAGAATTACCAAATGTAACTTGACCACCCATAGTTTCGTCAATCTTAGCAAAGATTTCTTTTCTTTCATTCATGTGATTGCTTCAAATGGAATTGAGCTACCACTTTTTTGTTGGCCTTCTTGATCTCTCTTGTATGCTAGTAGAGCACATGCCTCTTCATCTTCATTTTACTTCTCAACATGATTAGCTTTTTTATTGTCATTGTTAGAAGTATCATTGCAACATTTATCGGCATAATGCCTAAATTTGTGGCAATTATAACATTTAACTTGATATTTTTCATACCTTGACTTTTCATGAAAGTTGCCATGGTTTCTTGTTGAATATGAAGATATGCTGCTCTTTTCTTCATTGGTGTTATCTTGTCCTCCTCTTCCACCTCATCCATGGTCTCCACCACTGCAACCTCTTTGGTTTTTATCTCAACTTTCTCTTCTTTACAAGAAACTTTGTTGCAAGAGCATGTCAATAGTCTCCTTCTTCTTGAGGAGCCTTTGTTCATAGCCTCTAAGGACCTAATTAAGTTTCTCCACATGATTAATGTTAAAATATTTGAACTCTTTAATGACAACCACCACATGGTCAAACTTGGAATCAAGTGACTAGAGTAGCTTCTCTATCACACAAATATCGGTCAGAGTCTGACCATTTCTTTGGAGTTTATTCTTCACAATTTTCACCCTTATGTAGTAATCCGAGATCTCAGACTCATTCATATGTAAAGCCTCAAATTCACCTCTTAGAGAGTTTCTTTTCTCTTTTCCTTTTTCAAACTTCTCAAGCATGTCGCATGCACCCTTGGACAAAGTTGCTCCGGTGATCTTCTCAAGGGTAGCTTCATCTACCCCTTGATAAATAAGAAATAGTGGCTTTATTATCACTCTTTTAGAGATTCTTCAAAGATGTCACTTGATTTGGAGTCAAAGTGGCATCATTCTCGGGCTCTTCATAGCCTTTGGCGACGACCTCCAACACATCTTGAGTACCAAGAAGTGCCTTCATTTGGATGCTCCAATTCTCATAGTTGCTTCTGGAGAGATGGGGGATTTGGTAGGGCATCATTGCATTAGACATGGCTCTGATACCATTTTGTTGGAAGTGTGATGGGATTATCTCTCACAAAATTTAATTTAAAGTCATTGGAGAAAGAAGATATCACAAGGATACACAAAATTAAAGAAGACCACACAATACTCACTTCATAGACTTTCTTACAAGGCTTTCATACAAAGAACAAGTAGGCCTATGTATATATAGGTCTTGGGCAGCTTTTCTACACAAGTGACTCTCCTACTATGGCTCTTAAACCACTTTAAAAATTTATCTAAATGAGATGCGCATCTCACACTAGTTGAATGGAATGTTACGCAAGAAATTCACCTCCACTACTTGCATGGAATGTTACAAGTCCCCACTACTTGCTTGTCTTAAACTAAACCTGAAGGCATTGATGAGGCAATCTAGGATGTGAACCATAGTTCTATGCAAAAGGAGATATTAAAAGATTCAAAACAAGATGAGTGTACAAATGATACAAACAAAAAGTTGGAATTGACTTTGATGAGGTATTTGCTCCCATTGCTTGGTTAGAAACTATACGCTTGTTTATTGTTTTGGCATCTCAAAATTATTAATTTTTTTTAGATGAATGTGAAATTAACATTTTTGAATGATTTTTTTTGAAGAAGCCACATGTGTTGATTGACCATTGGGTTTTGTTAATAAAGGATATTAAAGAAAAGTTCTAAGGCTTAAGAAGGCACTATATGGCTTAAAACAAGCACCTAAAGCATGTAATAGTAGCATTGATAGTTATTTATTACAAAATAACTTTGTTAAATACTTTATGAACATGCACTTTACGTGACGTTAAATGCAAGTGGAGACATATTGCTTGTTTGTTTATATGTAGATGATTTGAGCTTCATGGGAAATAATCCACAAATGTTTCAAGAAGTCAAAGAGAGCATGATTAAAAAATTTGAAATGATGGATATTAGGCTTATGTCTTACATTCTTGGGATCGAAGTGAAACAATATTTTGAAGGCATTTTCATCTCACAAGAATGCTATGCACAAGAAATTTTGACAAGATACAACATAAATGATTGCAACTCTGTCAATGCACCAATAGAATGTGGTTTTAACTTGTCAAAGTATGAAGATGGTGAAAAGGTTGATTCTACTTTGTTCAATAGCTTGGTTGGAAGCTTTATATACTTGACTTGTACAAGGCCGGATATTCTCTTTGGTGTTGGTTTGGCGAGCTAATATATGAAAGAACCAAAATTTTCACATTTCAAAA
Source organism: Cryptocoryne crispatula var. balansae (assembly GCA_036172225.1). Lineage (NCBI taxonomy): Eukaryota > Viridiplantae > Streptophyta > Magnoliopsida > Alismatales > Araceae > Cryptocoryne > Cryptocoryne crispatula. The sequence continues at coordinate 9,468,768 of CM069922.1, read as the reverse complement.
CCTCCAAAAGGATTCTTCACTACATCAAAGGTTCATTGAATCATGGGTTGCTTTATTCATCGTCAAGTGAATTTGATCTTGTAGGCTACTCTGATAGTAATTGAGGAGATGTTGATGAAAGAAAGAGCACCTCTAGATTTATTTTCTTCTCAAGACAAGCCACATCTACTTGGTACTTTAAGGAGAAACCTATTGTTACATTCTCTACATGCAAAGCCGAGTATATAATATTATCATCCAGAGTATGTCATGCACTTTGGTTAAGAAGATTGCTTAATAACCTTTGTATTAATCAAAATGAACCTACAAAGATATTTGCTGATAACAAGTCTACAATTACATTGTCAAAAATCCGAGGTACCATAAAAGGAGTAAACACATTGATACAAGATTTTACTTCATTCGGAAGCATGTGAATGATAAGAAAATTAAGATTATTTACATGGAAACACAAGATCAAGTTGTCGATATTTTCACCAAAGCATTGAAGATTAATTTCTTCAGTAAACTCAAGAAGATACTAGACATGACCGATGTAAGAGAAATAGGTTTATTGAGGTGTTGAAGACTAAACTTAACTATCTTTGCATATAGTCTCATTTATCTCCGAATTGTAATGGTCATAAATGAATTTTAGTGGAGGAGAATAATGAGTTGTTTTAACACCATTTATGTAAGTATGAATTTTATAGTCAATGTCATATAAGTGGAGTTAGTGGGGCTAATAGTGGGGTCTTGTAACCTCCTATGAAAATAGTGGGGATTAATTTCGTACATCATGTTTAGGTGAATTTTCAAGGTGGATATTAGGAGAGTTACTTGTGTAGAAAGACTACCCAAGGCCTATATATGTATGTATATACATATGGGCCTATTTGTTCTTTGTATGCTAGCCTTATATGAAAGTTTATGAAGTGAGTATTGTTTGGTCTTCTTCTATGTTATATATCATTAATTGTGTTATATTCTTCTTTCTCAATTGCCTTTATCTCAACTCTTCAGAGAGACAGTCCCATCTCACTTCCAATAGATTCCATCTACATATATGAACTGATTAACAATAAAAAATAGATAAGACCGATGATTTCATAAGGAACTGTCATGTTTATGAGCGAAGTACTAGCAACAACAGAAACCACAGGTCAAGACAAACCAGATAGAAGCATTGAAGACTCACGTGACCTCATTTTTCCAGTCTTTCTGCAAAATCTGTGCTACTAAACCTGTAGCACTTCACAAAGGCATCACTCTCCCAACCATTCATAAATGCCCTTGTACAACAAAAATAGTAGTACGTACGAGTGTTGATAAACATTGGACTACATGCTGGAGAAAATATAAAAGTAGAGACCAGTAAAAGCAAATTTCCTTTTTAAAACTGCGAACAGGACAGCTCCAATGGAGTACAAAATTCCTTATGGCCTGTTTGGCATCAAAAAATTTTGGGGCTAAACTTGTTTTATTCACTAAACTTTGAGGATAAACCAAGTTTATTCCAAACTTAATCCTGTACTAAACATACCCTTAGTTTCAGATGGAGGAGTATACAAACATTTTCATATAATAGTTGGTTGGCATTTCAATAGAAAAGCCACATTTAGAACTTCAGATCAGGCGCTGGTGCCAATTTTTAGCAGGTTTATGCAGAATGACAAGGATAAGATAAACCGCTGCTAGCTTATGTCTATGCATACTTGAAAATCATAGAAATTTTATATGTTTTATGAAAATTTATAAAACAAAAAAACTTCAAGACAAAACTTGAAAACCTGGAATCTGTCTTCTCTTCAATGAGAGCATACACGCATACATATATATATATATATATATATATATTCTACTAATTGGAACTCATCACATTAAAGAATAAGGCACAACACACACTCTAGGTGGGGGCCTACAAATGCAGCCTTAAAGAAAAGATAGGGAAGCAGACAACCATGCACAGCCATCTGGACTGCAGAATAAAAAGGATGTCCCCCAGCTTCATAACCAAAAGAAAGTCCAAACTCTGCCCTCGAAAACCATGGCGCTGGAGATAACCAATCAACGGAAGCTGGTTCCGCGTAATCATGGCCAAATTGCATGAATATGGTCAGCTCACCGTGTCAGGACCACAAGAAGAAGACAGTTTTTCATTCCGATCAGGGAGAATATAGAAGCATATAATATTACGGAAAGGAATATATGGAATGTTGCATAACAAGATAAAAAAAATCTTAGGCCGCCAGGGAATAATCTAATGTGATGCTGTTCTCAAGAACTGCTACAAGTATATATAACACCAGCAGCATGAATAATCTGAACAGGAAAGTCCTAATAAGACGCGATGCCAGATAAATAAGAAGAGACCGCATCAGAAAATTGATCGAGAAGATCAGCAGGATAGATAATAAAAAATTTTAGCGAAGAGTTCGAATAAAAAGAGCTTCAGAGAGTAGAGAACATCTATGAGCATGTGAAAATCCAAGATGATCACAGAGCCAAAGAGCACAACTAGCAAAAAGAGGTCTCGATCGAGATGACATCTTCTCCACTTGTTCACCAGCCTCTTTCGTCTGTAGGCATCAAAATCTTCCTATACGAGAGCTGTGAGGCATCAACAACATCAACACCATTATTAATTTGAAAGGATCTATATATCTCCATTTCATCCCAATGTTTGAGTGTAAAATTGATATTATCTTGATTTTGATATTGATATTTGCAAAAGATAGGATAGCAATATCAAAACTGATACAAGTGGACATTTTTATCTCATATCATGTTTTAATTGTTTGCCCTAAAAATTTTAATATTAATACTGATAGTCAAACTCCTAATTAATGATGCATGCGTCAGCATAATTATTAATTTTAGAATTGCTAATCAGATCTAGGTGCTCGCAGACTAATATTCAATGAAAAGCACAGGCAAGATAGGAAGCCTCATTTTTCCAGCTAAAAGAGACGACCCTGTTTAAACATACCAGGCCAGAAGAACATCTTCTGCGCCACCAACTTTGTGAGCTTCCCGCAGGAAGGGGGGGGGGGGGGGGGCCGGGGGGGACCCCGCTGCCAAGAACTCGCGATCATTGCGCCACCTCTCTCCCCTCCTTTTTATACGACGGCGCCGGCGCCGGCGCCCAGAGAGATCAACCACCGGCCCCCAGAACCGCCTTGTCATCTCCGCCACGGCCCTTTGTTTTAACTTCGAAGGGGACCGCAAACAGGACGAAGAAAGGGGACGGCGCGCGGTGGTTCGAAGCGGCAGCAGGGAAAAGCCACCGACGACGTCCGTGGGTGGTCCTGCCGGATGAACGCCGCCATGCATGCGAAGGTGGTCCTGCGGAGAACGCCGCGAGGTGGACATCGCCGGAGGATCAGGCCCGATGGCGGAGAGAATATTGAGGAGATCACGAAGTCTCAGTTAGATTTGTCTCTAGCGATTTGTTCGTGAACGCGCACAAGAACCAGCAAGAAAGTTCAATTCAAGGATGGTTTTGATTCATCTTTGATTTTTTAACGATCGATCAAATTCATCTTTAAGTTTAAGTTTGCACCAGACCCCCGCGAGTCTCCCTTGTAATAATCGCAGTTGTTGAAACTTCCTTGTCGAAGAAAATGACTACTCCCTGTCACAGAAAAAGAGTCTCTCTGTGTGTATGTTGGTGCCTGCATGCGGATATGTCGGGTAATAATTCATCTAGGGAAGATCGTCGAACTGTTCTCACGTGAGCTGCCATTCTTTTTTCGGATCTAATCACATCTCTTGGGCAATATATATGCTTGTTTCGTATTTTCCTCGAAATGATTTAGATAAAGTAGTCGTGATGGCATTCAACTTCTAAATTCCCTTATGTGTTTATTTGCCTCGAAGCTCCCTGAGCATATATGCAATGGGGACGGGATTCGACAGCCGGAACACACTTGTATTCTACTTTGATTCCGATAAAAAGGGTCGAAGTATTCATGGGTGTTTGATTGTACGATAAATTGTGCTTTTATTAAAATTTATATTTTTGTAATACAATTTGTAAAAAAAGTATTTACCGATTATTATAATTTTATATTTTTAAAGAGTTTTCTCTCTTGAACCAAAAAAAAAGAGTCACCTCTACTTCTTATCTTGTGATCCCCCACCTTGTTTAGTCATGTCTATTCTTTTTTGTCACCGTATCATAATTAATACAACTTCTTATCACGAAGTGTATAAAAATTTAGTGTGCAACCAAACATCCTATTTAATTTTGATATTTTCAAAATTATTACATTTCAATTTTGATTTTGTTATCAAAGTTAGAACTATTATTTTTTATTTAAAAATTAATTAATTATCAACATAATTACTAAATTTTGATACGATATTTCCAAAAATTTAATCTTACCATTTTTATTATTTTATATATCATATTTTATAATATTTTAACTTAATTTTAATTATATTTACTTGTACATATTAATTTATTATAGAATCGGATAAATGAAAAGAGAAGCAATCAATTCCGACTTCGATTCTGATAAGTTATCATGTTATCCAAGTTCTATAGTTACAAGGATACAATAATAAGTTTCGAATCTATTAATTATTATTGGAATTGAATCAAAATTTTAGGACATCAAATTGTACTTGCACCCTTGCCAAGAAGGAATCTTCTTGGGTTTGTTTAGTGATTCATCTAGGTACCACTTATTTTATTTTAATATATTGTTAAATTTATTGGGATCATCCAACTAAAAACTTTAAAGGTATGGGTAAAGTAAATATACTTTTTGTATTTTTATAATTTTTTAATATTTAATATAAGATCATTCTAATATGTTCCCTCACGTGGTAGTCAATATATATATATATATTGATTTAGCACGTTTTACATTTTTTAAAAATATGGGATACATACACAGACAATGTCCTAATTGAACGAACCACTTCCAATACCATGCTAAAATTATTAAACCATCCAACCCAAAATCCCAAAATGACTTTGGCAAAATTCTTATGTGGTGTTTGGTTGCATGATAATGGAGGTTTTTATTTTAATTTTTAAAAATTGTAAGAAAACTTGTTAAAAGAGGTGTTTGACAACCATGACAATTTTATGTTTTGAAAATAATTTTATTCTTAAACAAAAAAAGAAGATCTCACCTCTTTCTTTTTTCTTATTATCTCCCACTTTGTTTGATCATACATAGTAATTACTCTTATTTGTTATCACATCCCTCCAAATATGATAATTTCATGTCATGAGTTAGTTCACTTTTTATTTTAATATAATTTTTTATCATAAAAATATACAAAAGTATCATACAATCAAACACTCTATTATATTTTCATAAAATTTTTCTAATACTCATATAAAATTACTCTAATATATTATAGTACCAAAACACCACTTTCCAGTTGTCCAAGAATCCACCTTTTTTTTTAAAAAAAATTCATTCTGATAAGCTGCAGCGACAGCTGCTACCACCTGTGATCCGCTGCACTTTCCTCCCGGCTCATCCCACCATTCACTTCCTTCTTCCCCGCGTCGAGTTCTCAACTCCCCCAGGCCCGTAGCCCCTGCGCACCACCAGCACTCTTTCCTGACCCGCCAGCCACACGGGGACATGAGATAGGGGTACTGTTGTTTCCTGAACCCCCACTGGTTACCCTGAACAGTGACACGCTCCAGCCTGTGTGGTCAAAGATGATCCGGCAGATCAAACCCCGAGAAGCTCATATCTATATAATAATACGTAGAACGAGAGCCCTAACATGTACAGAATCAAAAAGAGCAGAGTTGCCTGCAGTGCCAGAAGGAGCAGAAGCAGACTGCAGCCAACCCCACATCCCCTTTCTTACTTTTATTTGCCACGGACTGGTCACCACGTGCACTGCCGCAAAGGACACATTCACGGGGAGCCTGCGCAAAGACTGTACGCCGTTTAAAGCCCCGAGAGCCCGGTAAGAGAGCCGACCGGATTTCCAAGAGTGGGACTCCCCCCCCCCCCCATTTCATTAACCCAAGCTGACCTAAGTCGTACCCTGGGCCTTCGCCAATCTCCTCCTGCCCCTTCGGCACAATAACACAGCGCGCCACACTGTTGTGCAGTACTTACCACCCGGCCGGCCCCTGCTCGGTTGCTTCTCGCCGAGGGAGACCCATTTCGTGGGGTCTTAATCTAAAGGTAGCCTCGTGTGTTTAATTTAATGTGTTGAAGTTTCTGGCTCTTGTCGAGAACTTTACCTTTCGAAATGAAGGCCGAAGCACTTGAAACATGTCTTGTCCCGCTTAACCTGATGTCCCGTCTTGTGTAATCCCAAGAAGTTATGATCTGGTCTGGTCAATGGACCAAGAGAAAAACGAGTGTCATTGTCGTTCTGCAGGGCCATGAGAAGATGCTCTTCAAATGTGTGAAATCAATCACTCGGTTGAAAATTCGATGAAGTACAGTACCTACTAACTTGCTGCCAGTTCCACTGCCTTTGATCATACTCGAGCCACCGAACCGGCGGGGATCCTCTGTAATTATATTAAGTCCAAGGTCTGATGATCGGAGAAAAGGGCTCAGCAGCGGATAAAACCAGTCGATGCTATGATTCAACCGGTAACTCTTCAGTTAATTTAAACCGATCTTACATATGTATGTTCCCGAGGTTCGGTGTGCTCTAGACCAGACATGAGGCTTCGAACGCTTATTATGATTTTGGGCGAAAAAGTACTTGCTACAGCTTCAGCAGATTATTAATATCTCTAGGTACTTCAAGACCTAATAAACCGCCAGTCAGTTGTGCATCATATCAGCTGGCGAAGGGCCTAGTTAGGATGAGTCTGCAGGATCGCCTCACTCCGGAGGACGACCACACAACCATGGCTGCGAACACCCATATCCTGTCGGGGTAACATATTTTTGTTTTTTGGTTCAAGTACAGGGCCGTGGCAGCAGGAAGGAGGAGGAGGGTGTTTCCTCCTCCCTCGGACTATCTGGACTCGGTTGGTATATATGCACTGGCGAATGTACATGGAGCACAGTATTTTGAATCAATATTTAAGAAATTATATATAGTAAGATATTTTAAATTAAAATTTTTTAAAACGATGTGACTCCACTAATTTTTTAAAATGATTTTACGGTATGGAACTTTCTGTGCACCGGCCACACCGCCAGTGATGAAGTAGAGAGCATACAAAGCATTAATTTCCCCACAAATAATATCTTATTTACATGTGCTTGGCCTTCCCAATTAAATATACATTTGAAGCAAAAGTGATGAATTTAATTACCCGTCATTTAGAAATGATACTCGAGAACATCTGTAATTTTCTGCATTATTGTACTTATATATGAAGGAGTTCGAAATAGCTAGAAGCATATGCCCTTCTTATTTGCATCTTGCATTGTTCTTATCGCTCTACACTAGCTACATGGATAGTAATTCGATATGAAGAGTGCCAAAGAAGTAAGTTGATAGGTATATTTTTTTGGTTAAGTCACATGTCTATATCTCATCTTGGGTAGTAATTCGATACGGTTTGAACAGAGCCAAAGAACTAGGTTGTTCGCTACGTATGCCTTTCAGGGAGGTCACATGTATATGTAGAAGCCATCATGGATAACTTAATTTTTAGTTCTTCCTAGTCATCATTGGATGATGAATTTATATATACAGTTCTTCCTTAATTACTAAACCTTAAGAAAACTGCAACTAGAATTGTTTTCTGGTTTGATCTCTTACTCAAATATCTTCTTGTTTTTAGATGGGAGGGAAATATCTTATATATTAGTTTTCACTACGACCTTTCACTGGCAATAACATCACAATATGGCGTAGCTTTTAAGTCTAAAATATGTACCAGTATTAAAGTCTTAATTTATAGAAGCCATCATGTATAACTTAATTTATAGTTCTTCCTAGTCATCACTGGATGATGACTTTATGTATACAGTTCTTCCTTAATTACTAAACCTTAAGAAAACTGCAACTAGAATTATTTACTGGTTTGATATCTTACTCAAATATTTTCTTGTTTTTAGATGGGAGGCAAATATCTTATATATTAATTTTCACTACGACCTTTCACTGGCAATAACATCACAATATGGCGTAGCTTTTAAGTCTAAAATATGTACCAGTATTAAAGACTCTGTCTCCCTGGCTCTCTCTTACTTTTCTGGTCGCTGGCTTTCTCAGATCTGCCTGCATCTTTCTCAAAGTTTAGCTCCCGCACCGATGAGGATGCTGCTCTCTTTGACTCCCGTGCGTCTCCTCTTCCTACAGTCCCTCAAAAAAAAGGCATCACATCATAAGGGCGTAACTTGCATCTGTCTCCCCCGGTGGATGGTTTAACGCGCACCTTTCTAATTAAAACTTCTTTGACCTACGTGAGGGCACAGTCTTAAGGGTGGGGCAAAGTGATGTCAAATCAATGCTATATATACTAATATCATCACATTATTTATATTATTACATACAGGTCCCGTGGTGATATTCGTGGGTGGAATCTTGTAGCAGGTATATATATATATATGTGCCGAGAGTAAGAAAAAGCATATATACAAAGAGAGAAAGATGTGCACATGTTTAACATACCATGTTGGTTGGTCCCTACATCATAATTTGTGTTCATGTCACCTCCGTAGACATCGACAATAGAGAAAAGATAAACATAACTTGACAGATTTACGTATTTCTCTGTTCCCAACAAGCTACAAGGTGAGCTTCTAAAGATTGTGACTCATCTGGGATTCCACAAATACGTCCAAATAAATTTAAGTTACATTTGATAGATCCATGCACATCGCTAACCTCTCAATTGATCCCTATATACAATTGTCCAGCTTCAAGAATCGACTCGATCCCTTTGACTTTCTATCCCAATTAATCTTTGTCTTGGCTACATTAAACACCATTAGATCTGCTATGTGCATGTGGGTTATCCCCAAGTTGGATAAGGATCTAGTTGGATCCTGATATGCATTGGACACTAAGTGATATTTGATTTGAATCAATGAAATGTCTGAAGTCTAAATTTCATTTACAATCTCTAATGTGGAACATAACATCTTAGCTATTCTTCTCTAACAATAAGCAAACTATGATGAACCACTTAAATTTAAGTGGTTTAACAAAAAGTTACTATTCTATTAAGATGTTTTTACTAAAGATATCAATATTTAATCTCTGATTAATTCACATACGACATCAATTAAGCTAAAACAAATAAAACCTTAGAGTTAGTGTAAGACTTTGGGATACCTATGTATTAGAAAAAATCTTAATATGATGAGAGTTTTTTGGATTGTTCTTCGCATATGTGCATACCCTAGACTGGTGGTTGATTCAAAAGTGACATATTTGAGGGAGTTATCAACATTAAGTTGTGTACTATTTGACTCAGTGAAGTTTAGCTATAAAATTCTCATCTTTGGTGTGAGTATCCATCTAACTCCCATAGGTCATGATATATCTTCTTATGTAATATTTGGTACCAAAACAAATCAATGTTTGGAGTCAAAGATGGCATTGGCTGAGATGCTAATAGCACTCCCTCTACATTAACTTGAGATTGCAACAACTTGATGCTACATGTGGAGTGGCAGGGCTTAGGCTACGAAAGATTATAAAGTTGAATTTAGCTTGGTGGTGCCTAGCCACCACAGTGGCAAAAAACACCACCCTATAGTGTTGGATTACATTGGATGTAGATGCTTCAAGCTGAGATGCAACTATGACTGGTGGGTCCAACTTTCTGGCAATGTGCGTGTAGGAGCTCCTTGGAGTTGATGACTAGGTATAGATACTCTACTCAGTGATAGCTGAAGGACTAGACAGATGGTTGGCAATGTTGTGCTGTGCAATAGCTTAAGTGACTTGGTTGGCTAGGCTAGCATAGATGCCCTTAGAGATGTAGCAACAACTAAGTACTTAATTTGTTGACCAGCAAGGGACTATTGTGGTGTTTGATGAACGGGTGCAATGGTGACGATGCACAGAAGGGTGGCTCTAGCTGTAGTGGTGAAAGGGCCTTACAGGTTTGTGGCTATCACTACAAGAAAAATCGACAATGGTGATGGCTGAAAGCCATCTCTAAAGTCCAAAAATTGTCGCAAAAATTGGCGATGGCTAAGTGTCATCATACGACTACTGTATATATGTCCATTGCCAATAACTTTTATTAATGGCCTGAGGGAAGCGATCGTAGATATGTTACAAGTGACACTTGTAACTCGTTGAGAACTAGGTACTGAAGCCATTGCCACTAAGTTACCAACGATGGCTTCTAGCTAGTCATTGCCAAAAAAAGTTATTAATGATGGCACTTGAACAAGTTTCGGGCGGTGGATGGTCTAATTTGGTGACAACTTCACATGTAACCAATAAATTACTAGCGATGGGTGTAACCTATCACCAAAGCGAATCACTTAGCACCCAAAAAAATTGTTTGGCTATTGGGATACCTTACTTTGGTGATGGCTTATAGTAATTAATGGCAATGGATAGAAGCCATTGTCAATAATGTTTAATTAAAAATATTTTACATATTGAAAAGTAAAAATCTATGGATGCATGGATTATATAACACATCATTTGATCATCTCTATACAACTCTTCTATTGATAAAACATCTACTATTTGAGAGAAGAAATCTTTGCGGATGGCTTCTCAATCTTGGTCAATTGCTTCTTTACCTTGTCTATCAACTCCTGGACTAATGGAACCATGGAGGCAGTAGCAGCTCCACTAATTCCATTATACAAAGTGTTGTGAGTTTGTCCTCGTCCTCCACATCAGATATGTCTTAACCTATTTTTGTTAAAGATAGTGATGAATACCTCCTCAACACCAAATGAATGTTCAAATTTCCTAGCATTTGATTTATCTGATGTTGATGTATTCATCAGTAGTGTGTCATGCTGTTCCAATTAAAGAAGTTTTATTAGCACTTGTAACTAATATTAAACATAGATAAATAAATTAATACACATACCATCATTTGTTGATTCTCTTCGTTGCTCCAAACAACAGACCCATCAAACTCTTCATGTGTCTGTGTAATCTAGAACATCTCAAGACATCATTTGTACTTATTTACAATATTTAAAAATATAAGAATACATGTTGACTCAACTCAACAACAAATTAACAATTGAAATTGATACCTATAAAATATTTTTTTAATTGATGAATATTCATCATTCCTCTTCTATACAGCATAGATAAGTGTCATATTGCTTTTATTTTTATCACTAAGTGCTTACAAAAAATGATAATATTTAAATAATTGATAAATATCATGTTTAAATAAAAGTAACATTTTTTAATTTATTGTCATTTCTTAACTATTATGTCACACATGTGATGCCATTGATTACATTGTCGAAGCCATTCTCATATGTCTTAAAATGTCTATATCTATAGGGGAAAATCACTCAAAGCTAAAATATTGTTGCATAATAACCATGTTGACAATGATTAGCATTATTATATTAAGCATTATTAATAAAATGTAATTAATAAAAACTAGTATATTTGTCTTAAGTTCTCAAAAGATAACTTCTTTCTTCTCAAGAGGAAGAATGATGTAATTTTTTGTCATAAATTACAATGCACTTTGTTGCACACATCTACATAAGAAGTGAACTTTTGAGCATATCACCCTATAGCCAAACCCCTGACCATATCGATGTGAAGGATCTCTTCAGGTAGTAGAGTCCTCATCACATAGGCATTGATTGAGCCTCTTTCGCATCTAGTAGATGAAGCTAAATACAAAAAAATTAACAATTTTAATTGTTGTCTATTGTATATATAATGATATTAAAATATTTAATGGCAGAAATACACCCGAGACAACCGAAGATGGATAAATGGGCTTAGGGATGTATAGGCTTAAGAAATCTGTAACTTTGTTGTCTTCTTTTCCAACCAACTACAGGCCGTAGGCAATATGTTCGCTATCTAGTAAGAGTGTTTTCCTAAAAATCAAGTATTGAAGAATTCGTTTCTACATATCACTTTTTGTTATAGACATGTTCATGTTATCGTACCATGCTATTGTAGAAAGAAATTAATGCTTTAGTTTTAGGACTAACATGTAACTAATAAGGTAAATACACAAAGTTAGGAGTAAAATGTTTTGTGGTTCTTAGCACATAGATATTCACTAACAATGGTGTATGAAGTTGAGCCAAGGGTTCCACATATCAAAATCCCTAGACAATATGGAGCTTTTGAAAAAATAGAACAAAAATTATATAAATGTAGATTTTAATTTAGATTGAAAATTATTTTCTCCACTCCATTGATGGAGAGCCTTGGCAACATTAAAGATGCAAAATTTTTTATTTTTAAATCATCAATATTGTAACATTCTATGTTTTAAAAGTATAAATATCAAAATAAATATAATACCACTTTAATACCCTCACCAAACATGCATAAGCTATTTGCATTTCTTTTCTAATTTTTTTCTATTAATAAACCATGTTATTATCTTAGTGAAAACAATAGGGTGAAGAAGTAGAAGCCTAACCAAATATATTAAATATGTTTGCTTCCACATAGAAAAAGTAAAGTAGAAAGATGGACACAAAAAGTGTAAACTAGAAAAATCTCTCAAACCTCATGGATATGGGCTTTTGACGCGCGCTTTTGGTTAAATCCATTGTCACAATCTAATATCTAGATACTGTTACAACTAAACCCACACATTTTATTTAGTAAATATAATTTAAATTGGGTCAAATGACAAGAACATTAGATTCAAGTTTCCTATCATACCTAAAAGAGGAGATCCAACTATGCAACAAGGCCAATGGCAATGGCAACAATTTGTTGTAATGTTAAAACTGTCAAAGATGGCGGTGATGAGACACTGAGATTTTTGCCGATAGAACAGGGTTCACATGAGAGAGAGAGAGAGAGAGAGAGAGAGAGAGAGAGAGAGAGAGAGAGAGAGAGAGAGAGAGAGAGAGATTGTGAACGTGTTTAAAACAAGAGAGATTGTGCACGAGCTTAAAAGAAAAGACATTGGCAACTATTGCAAAATGCTATCACCATTAGTACTTTTAAAGCTATTCATGACGGTTGAGAGCCGTTTCTAATGACTTTCAAACATTCAATGGTCGGCATCAGATTACTGGCACAACTTTAGCCATCACTAGTAATCTATTTACTACAACTTCTGACAATTATCACAAATGCAAATCTCAAAGCACTCTGTATCCAAAGTTTTGGGATTTTTCTGAGTTCTTGACTATTGAAACCGTCATGAATAATTTAATTAGTAATGACAGTGTTTGCTTATTGGCGACAACTTCTTTTTAACTATAACAAATACTCTTTTTAGGGACAATTTTTTTCTATCATCCTGAATAACAATTTGTTTTGTAGTGATAGGATCACCAAGGTAGTGGTGCTATGGAGGCCTTAATGGTGGTGTCTTGGGTTTCTTCTCCCTTTTCATGTGAGAAAGGAGGAGGAGTGGAGAGATAAATGAATAAGAGAGATAAAAATTTAATAGGTTTAAGTTTATAAGGCCTGATTTGTGTTTTTGATCGGATATGTTTCAATAATTTTTTTATTAGATTTGGATTTCAAATAGGGTTATCAGATCTCATTTGTATTCATTAATTGAATCCAAATCCAAAAGTAGTTAATATACTGATTAGATGATCAAGATTGTTTTGGTTGGATAGAGGGCATTAAGTAGTAAAATCGGGTAGTTCATGTCCATCCTTAAATTTTCACATGCGACTTGCTAGATAATGTGAATCTAGTGGATTATGAGCCACTAAACTAATTTATGCAGATTTAATGTTTCGATTGATAATCATCAAGCGTGTACTTGATCGAGATAGATTGATGACTAACTAAGATATCACAAATCAAAAAGTAGTGAACACAGTGATGAGATTCTACATGAAACTTTCAAATTGTGTTGTGATTTTGTTATTTGGCAATAATGAATGAAGAACATATTTGCAAGAGAAAAATTGGTGAAGGCTCTCAATAAAAAGATCAACAAATTAGATTGACTGATGACCAAGGTATGTGACGACATATACATGATATATAGTGATCGAATAGCATAATACAGTTATCTTAGAAAACAATATGTTTCTAGAGGTGATCAACATGAAGGATTCAATAGACATCTAAGAGATATAAACTCAAGTCATTAACAAAAATTAGTTAGAAAAAAAAAACTTAAGACCTAAAAATGTTGAAAGAGCAAGGTAAGAAGCATATCTTAATGAATTCAACATAATATTGACACACATGTGGTTGTCATAGATATAAAGATTGTAAAAGTTGTCATGATATAATGATTGTAAAAGTGGATAGTGTACCTCTTCCTTTAATGTCATTGTTGAAGATGCACAACCGTATTGTGATAGTTATTATTTAAGAAAAACACTCTCACACCGGACAACATTGCTTCATTAATTATGAATGAACATATCATGTCAAAAGGGCAACAATACAAAGTTGCCAAATGAGAGTTATGCTTTGATTATAGAGGGAAGTCAGAGAGGATCAATTGACAAACAACGGAGATGAGATGACAATTAGGGGTGTTCAAGTAAAACTGGTAAACCGGTAAACTGAATTGACCCGAACCGAACCGATCGGTTTGGTTTGGTTTGACGGGTTATCAATTTGGTTTTTTGAACCGAACCGAACTGATAATTTCTTATCGGTTTGGTTCGGTTCAGCACCTCTCCAAACCGAACCGAACCGGTAAACCGGTTGACCCGGTTTGACAAAGTTTGACCCACTCTATTTACATATTATGTTACATTTAAATATATATTATATCAATTTTAAATATATATTATTATAAATTTAAGTTAATTAGTATAAAGATATAATTATATATTATAAATAAAGTATTAGTCTTCATATTAATCTTAAATAATTATTATAATGTATATTTTATTTTATTTATTTAAATATACATTAAATCGATGAACCGAACCAAACCACAATCGGTTCAGGCTTCATTGAACCGGTACGGTTCGGTTCGGTTCCCCTTATCGGTTCGGTTTCGGTTTGGAAAAAAAACGGCCAAACCGAACCAAACCGAACCGTTTACACCCCTAATGACAATGCTCACTCTAAGATGCGAGTTCCATACCAAGTTTATTGTGCATGATATTAGTGACAAGGAAGATCATATAATGAGAGATCTATATTGGATCTTAGACATTTTTGCTACTCATTTCACGTGTGTTGATGAAATGATGTTTGATTGGTATCAATTATGTGAATATGATGTGCTTCGACCTTCCTTCGGGCACATCTCCAGACGGCGGAACCCTCGCGGGGGTCCGGAAGCTTCGCGGTACCTCGCGGAACCCTCGCCGCTCTCGTCGGCGGCAACCCTCGCCGCTTCCATCGGCGCCTCAAGGAGTCCACGACGTTTCTTCCTCGGCGCTCTAGGCCTCCCGGTGCATCTCTGCATCAGCACGCTACGGCATCGGATTTTCTCCGGCAACTCTCTACAGCGTTGTTCTTCCTGGTTTTTTTTCTCATTTCCTCGTTTTTCCGTCGGCTTTCCATCTGATCTGGATTTTTTTCTTCTTCTTCGGTAACTTTCGACGTTTTCGTACGTCTCACGCCCTTCCCACCATTTATTTGCCGATTTTTGATTTGCCAACTTAGTTTCTGCGCATCAGATTGCTGGACGTTTGTTTTTTCAGTTGTTTTGAGAAAATTTTGGGGAAGGGAGGGGTGGATCCCCCTCCCTCCCCGATGTTCTGTAAATATCTTGTTTTTGGTCTTGTTAGTCCGCTCATATTCCAGTGGTTTTTGTCCTCCGGTTGCTTAGGTCTTTTATCTTCTATATCACTGGATCTGCGGTGTTTAGCATATCTAATAGGTTGTTGTTTGTATTGTCTGGTGTTGCTGTCTGTCCATCGGTCTAAGTTTGTCATGTTGTCTTCCGATGGCTTTTACATAGCCTTCATCGTTCTTACGAGATCGATAGCCTGGGCATTATTCACACCCGTTTGGTGTGTTCTTCCGATCTCGTGGCAGCTATCAAACTCCTACTATGAAGTCTTTGCGCCCGTCGAGCAACCTTACAGGCACTGCTTTGTGCGAGTTGCTCTATGGCTATGTTTTAGTACGTTGAAGATGACGTTCGACAGGTTTTTAGCTATCGGTTGTATATTGGTGTGTTTTTACTTCTCTTTTCTCTTCAACATCTGTATAATCTCATCAATGTACTTCTTGGTTTTGTTATGAATGATAGCAGGATGCGGTGTTTGTTTGTTCAAAAAAAAAAAAAGATGTGGTCTACTGACGCATGGTATGAAATGTCATGTAGCAAATGTTAGATATGAGAGAATGTGTATGTATATATGATGTCTGAGGTAGGATAAGTTTGAAGAGGAACTTAATTAGGGTTTGTTTGTTTAGACGTAAAACCAGACTCATGTATGGGATTTTTAGGAAAAATCTGTACCGTGACATGTTTGGTTGCATGTAGCAGTGCCTATCGGGTAGGATCATTTCCAGGAGACCGCCAAAATCTAGGATTTTGGCAACTAGCAAAATAAAGCGTACGCCGTTTTTGTCGGATGCATGTTGCTGTACAGTGATATAAAAATAAAAGATGAAAATATACATGCATATAAATGGAACTATCAGCTTTAAATAAAAATTATTTTTATACCCTATAGGTAAGATGAGTCCAATTGTTAAATGAAAAATAAATAATTTATACAAACAATTAACTATAGTAGCAAAATTATTTTATTACATAAAATATTTATTTAAGTTAATAAATTAAATTTTTATCATAAATAAATTGTTGATTTATATAAACAGACAAAAATATTTATTTTAAAAATAAATAATTTATTAAAACTTACTTTTTGTGTAAATTCCATTTAAAATTTGAGCAAATATTTATAACTCTGTAATATTATTTAATAAGATTTAATTGTAAATGATGAATCATGCAACAGTGCCATTCAAGATTAAAAATAAACAAATTATTAAGAAAACATTTTTTTCTAGAAACTAATTTGTCATTCTCTCTCAATTTTCTAAAAATTCTCTCATATAGAGATTTTTATTTTGTTTTTCCAGCGAAAAGTCTACCAAACATTGATTTGTATCTCTCATTCTTATTTTACACCCAACCAAATGGACCCTTAACCTCACCGGAAGTACTTGGGCGTAAACACATGGTTAAAGTGCGTGCTATAATGGAGGAGTTGATGGGCGGATGTATTAATTGCAAAATTAATCCAAGATGGAGTTTGTTATATTTATGCATATAGCTTAATTTCTTCACAAATAGAACAAGAA
Organism: Cryptocoryne crispatula var. balansae; assembly: GCA_036172225.1. Classification (NCBI taxonomy): domain Eukaryota; kingdom Viridiplantae; phylum Streptophyta; class Magnoliopsida; order Alismatales; family Araceae; genus Cryptocoryne; species Cryptocoryne crispatula. Next base: position 9,451,482 of record CM069922.1, on the reverse strand, counting down.
TTTGGTAAGATCTTGATAGACATAAAGGAGGTAGAGAGTTGGTTTAAGACTCTGGATAGACACTAATGGCCTGTTTGGCACCCAAAGTTTTTGGGGATAACCCTGGTCTATCCCCTAAATTTTGGGGATAAACCAAGTCTATCTCCAAGTTATCTCGATACCAAATAGGCCCTAAGAGAGAAGACTTAGTGAGATTAGTTTTTCTAGGTTGTCCTTTCTTTAAATAACTCTAGTTGGGGGTCCATTCAAGGTTGTCGGGTGTTCAAGAGAACCACAAGGGAAGAAATCGTACGTATACTCTTCAACTTGATGAAGTTCAACTGTGTTGCTTGTTTAACTTCTATACGTTGTAATTGATCCACATTTGTAACATAGATTTATTGCTAATTTGAATAAACAATTGTCGACCTAGGCAAAAGCAGGTTTAGATCTACCTACGGATCAGAATTTCTTCTCCCATTACACGACTATTTATTTCTTCTTCTGACTTTGAACCCTTGGCCTCCTTTTCCATGCTCCTCTTTTTTCCCCGCTATTTCTCATGTCAATGTGTGTCCTTCAGCCTGTCCCACCTATAGCAAATAAATATAATGTCTACGAGATATAGGGTGGGTGTGAGTGCTTTTGGAAGTTAGCTATGCATCGGATTCGATCTACCATGTCCATGTGACCTGTTTTACTCTTTCACTCCCGTCCTCTCCCACAAAGACATCCATGAACGAGTCCATTTCAAGGGGTCTAATCACCAAATCAAAAAACACGCAAAGGTCATAGTTAGGGCACATTTTTTCTCTAGATCATCTAGTCATCTGTCATTTTTATGCGCTATCCCAGTACTATGTGTTCATCGTGGTTTTGTGTTCACACAAAATAAACAGACGCCCATGAACCCCCCCTTGCATTTCTATTCTTGCCGCTTTCAACTCCTATAATTTAATTTTCAAGACAAGCATACACCGTTTTTAATTGGTTCCTTTGAAATCTACAAACTGTTAAGTGTGATATACAGAAGCTCGATCTGGTTAGACCCACTATTTTAGCCTCCGCATTTCCTAAAACTTTTGTTAGAGAGAGGTCGTAGACAAATTTTCAGAGGAAAAAAAAATAGAGTACAGTTGTTAAAGAGTTTTTTAGATAATATAAAAAATGTGTATGATTCTTCTCATTTGCTTTTTTTTTTGCATTTATTTCTTCTTTTAAAATCAACAATAAAAGAAAGAAATACTCGCACAATTTAGAGAAAGTACGCGGATTGTGTGTACTCATGAAAACTCTAAGAATACATCTCTAAAGGAGGCCTAGAGAGAAGAGAAGCTCTTCAGAGCATCTTCAGCTGCCCGAAACACCTTTAGGCTCAAATACGTTTTGTGTAGTTGCGCCGCAGAGTAATGCACGGCACATTTTAACATGCTAAAATGAGTTGCCTCACGGTTTTTTTCTCTTGTATCAAGCTCATACGTTCATTTCAAGACTGGAAAACACATTATTTTAATTAACCGTTATGTTAATTACAATATCAAACAAATTTAAATGACACTATTTGCATCTTAAATAGAAAACTAAAAAAAATGTAGAAGCTTCATAACCATGAGCTAATTATATATTTGGAAAAGTTGCTTGTGTGTTGGCTCCGAATGATCTTCAACACACAGCAGGACTAACGTTTAAGTATCCGACTGTGTCGATGCTTTTCCATGTTAAGAAACAGTAATTTCTGATTCTTCTTATCACATTTGTAGAACTCAGAAACTTAATTATAGTATACGGTGTGTGCGCATGAGCGTATTCTCTCTGACCGGACTCCATGAGTAGTTTTTTCATATCTTTTACTTCTTAAACGCGATCAATTGACCTCAAAGGTGATCATCGCTATGGTTGCATATTGTACAAGACTGATAATTTAGATAATTGAGTGGAGGTTTTCCTTTTCCTGTTTAAAAGTTTGAGTCTCTTTTATCAATGTTGTGATTTTGAGATGGTTCACATGATATTAGAGCCAAGAGTCAGCCAGCCTTCTCTTCGTCGACTGTCATCTGTGCATATCAAAGTCATAAGAACTTTCATGTGAGGGAGTGAATTATATAATTCCATATCGGATAGTTGAGGGGAGATTCTTATGCTTTAAAAGTTTGAGTTTCTCTAACCCAACATCGCGATTTTGAGATGGTTAACCGTGAAGATAACAAAGGTTATAAATGTTATAAAATCCTTCTTGATAGAGACCAGGGAAAACATAGTGGATGATTGCCCTAGTCCCATGAACCCTATTTTAACAAAACCAAGTAAAGAAAGCTGGCTGCTCCCTCTCATGCACCCTAGCTAGCTAGCTATCATATGAGAGAAGGCAACGTTTTAAATGTTGATATGCTGTGGAATCCTTTATGTGCGAGCTTGTTCCCTGGTGCATTGCACTTAGCTAGTGGAAGGGTCTTCCTCGATTACCTTGAAATGGCTATTATTCATGGGCCTTGCAGCGCTCTTCTACTGCGGCAGCCGGGCGCTGATGCGCAACTTATAAAAAAATTCAAACCTTGGTGGTACAACTGCTTGGACAACCACCGATCCCTTTCCACAATTTCTGCTACTCCAAGTTACGACGCCTCTCCCCCCTTGAAAGAAGTTGAATCTGCAGGTCCCACGATTGTGCTTTCCATCTCCGGTGGCACTGTATTGCATGGGTCTTCTATATACATTTCTTAGCTAGTGGAAGGGTCTTCCTCGATTACCTTGAAATGGCTATTATTCATGGGCCTTGCAGCGCTCTTCTACTGCGGCAGCCGGGCGCTGATGCGCAACTTATAAAAAAATTCAAACCTTGGTGGTACAACTGCTTGGACAACCACCGATCCCTTTCCACAATTTCTGCTACTCCAAGTTACGACGCCTCTCCCCCCTTGAAAGAAGTTGAATCTGCAGGTCCCACGATTGTGCTTTCCATCTCCGGTGGCACTGTATTGCATGGGTCTTCTATATACATTTCTTAGTCCGTCCGGGCAACACACCAAGCCATACAAATGAGGCTTCAGTTATTACCACCTTCAAGGTAAGAGTACTTCGAGACGTGCGAAGTGTACTGAGCTTCGCATTTCTCCAGGAAAAGGGAAAGAGATCTGAGCTGGCCGATACCGTAGCCCATTACCCTGGGTTTCTTTCAGCCTACGGCTATCCAAGCCTTCGCAACTCCTCTTATTCAAACAGTCAAAAGAGTGGAAGAAAAAAAGAAAAGGATTAATTAAATAAAAGGGGGTATATATGTTTAATTAGTGTGTCGATGTGAGGGAGGCGGATGACGGTAATTAACTTTGGGGTGGGTAAAGTCTGATCAGTATATACACATATTGCATGACACCAAGGAGAACATCGATATCTCCTCTTGTGAGTGTAGTCACCCCCTTTTGAAACACTTTGGTCGGTCCAACCAACATATTTTGACGTTAGTTTGTATAGTTGCATATGACTCAGCAAAATTCTTTCTACGGACAGCATAGATTCTCTTTAGGACCATGTTAGGGTAGATGATTTTTACTGGTTTTACTCGTCTTGTCAGGTCATGTCATCACCAGGAACTAAATAATAAGTAGAGAAAAGCACATGCTCCTAACAAATTGTGTTGCTACCCGCAAGGTAAGAGCCCTCCTCTACGAAGTATATACATACCAACAAGGACGTGTGTGGAGACGCAGACAGGAATGAAATACGACCCTAGAGATACACCTAGTTCTCAGAGAAACGTTGATGTACGTACTCACCGGTCCTTACATCCATTTCATGAACTCTTCCTTTAATTCCGTCTACACTTCAAAATAAAATATGGGTCATTATAAATTGTGTGGCTGGAATTAATTATGTCCAGTATTACTTTTTTTTTCCTCTACAGAGATCTAAATTTCTCTCTCTCTAAAACTCCGTATATTACAGTATCAGGGAATATTGCACTGTATTTGATGGTGGAGTGGACAGGTTTCATCATGGTGCTTTGAGCTCCCTATTATATAAGTGATCCTTTTTCCAACAGAGTATCCGAAACTTTTCTTGTATAGATCAGATTCAAACTTCAATACATTCCTTCGACCACGCATATTTTAAGATGCATGGCAAGACTTGAGAGGAAGGCGAGCGACTGAACCTCGATCGGCTGACCAAACCGAAATTACTGAAAGAACCAAGACCTTACATGGGACACACACACTCTCATACATGTATGGACAAATCTCGCTTCCAGAAAAAGGAAAAATCGTATATATAATATACCTATATACGTGTGTGGTATATATTTTAATATATTGCTCCCGCTGGGACCAGCGCCTGCCGAGAAATTAAAGAAGAGTGGACTTGACAACTGAGATTCAAATCTACGCTCGAATAGAGGGTAAAGGGAGGATCCTCTACGCGCCGCTGCAGAAGGGAACGAGTAGCTCTCAGAAGGGGAGCCCTTCTTGGGCTAATTTAGCCATTTCAGAGAGAACCGTGAGCCACCAAATGGTTTTTCCCAGCAGACAGGATATTTATTTTTAGTCCAACATATAAATAATTCCTTCCTGTCAACACATCAGCCCCACAACCTACAGTCACCTTCCCCCTATTTTTCCAGAAAGGACCTAGTTGTGCTTGCGATATTCCCCGGCGCGCAGGCGGAAAGGCACGGATATATTTCGTATGTATAGCCGGCCATTTCCCCTTCCAGACGCCCGACGCAACACTGAAGCTCTCTCTCGGGAACAAAAGCAAGTAGTCCAGTCCAGAGGGCGCTCAGGATCTTTTAATAAGGGCTAGCTCACTGCACAGGTCGGTACGTACGATGAGACTGTGTACGCATCCTTGTGCAATTTCACCTTCTTCTACCTTCCCCCAGTTCCGTTTTAATTCACCTCTGCGCTTATGAAAGCTATGTAGCTCCTCAGCTCTCCCCAGCTCGGTCGCTGATCTCGTGTATATCCGCCGATCGATCGATCAATCGATCAGTCTTTCCGTCTATCGAAAACCATTTTGATCTGGAACTGTCGCAGCTTCCTCCGCGCAGTCTGATTCTTATAAAGTAGCTTCATCATCCAGAGACGATCCTCTTATGCCTAGCTTGCCATAGCTAGGTAGATAAGAAGAAGGTAAGTCCGATCATCTCTGCAAATGAATTTCACATCAGGTCTATCTTTCTTCTTGTTCTACCCTTCTCTCTCATTCTCCTTCTCATGCTAGCGTGCTTGATGTGTGGTTCTACTGCACACAAACACACTCCACCATTGTCGACGCGACCAAGATGAACATAAGAAAAAGGAAGGGGGTCGTAAACAAGGAGAAGACGGCCAAGAACTTGGCAACTTGCCCAAATTATAATCCATTATCATGGTCGCCATAAATCGTCACAAGAAGCAGCTTTCTTTTTCAGGAACAAGGCAAACCAACGGAACAAGCCCCAAATATTATCATCCGGCGCGGCGGCAAGGTCAAATTGACAAGCATAGTAACAGTACACACTAGGGAGTAAGAACGAGCAAGCAATCGAGGAAGTGGGAAAAGGAGAAGGAGGAGCCGATCATTATACATAAGAAGAGATCAGGGGAGATCCATGGACACCCAAGCTGCAAGCCGGCCATCATCAAATATAACCGCCCTCTCCACCTTATCCGCCGGTGCAGGCGTTGGGGGATCGTCCTCCATATCGTCGCCGGCGCCGTCGCCCAGCCGGTACGAGGCTCAGAAGAGGCGCGACTGGAACACCTTTGGTCAGTATCTGAAGAACCACCGCCCCCCGCTATCGCTTTCCCGATGCAGCGGCGCCCATGTTCTGGAATTCCTGCGTTACCTGGACCAGTTCGGCAAGACCAAGGTCCACACCCAAATGTGCCCCTTCTTCGGCCACCCTAATCCCCCCGCTCCGTGCCCGTGTCCTCTCCGGCAGGCCTGGGGGAGCCTCGACGCCCTCATCGGCCGCCTCCGGGCTGCATTCGAGGAGAACGGTGGGAAGCCGGAGGCAAACCCCTTCGGCGCTCGCGCCGTCCGGCTGTACCTGAGGGATGTGCGAGAGCTGCAGGCGAAGGCAAGGGGCATCAGCTACGAAAAGAAGAAGCGGAAGAAGCCGTCGTCACAAGGTGGCGCTGGCAACTTGAAAGAGCACCAACAGCAGGCCTCGTCTTCAGCCGGTGCAACTTGATCAGGTCGATTGGCGACTTATCAGCTGGTTGGGGCACACATCTCTCTTGCTTTCTACCCTTGAGATCGAGAGAGACCCCAGTTGACCGTGCTTCGTTTTTCATCAGTATCATCTTTATAGTACTCTACTCTACTATATAACTACTACTATATTTGCTGCTTGCTGCCGCAACTGCTGCTCCTTAATTTTTCTTCTCCCTTTCTCCTGCCCTACCATTGTTCTCTCAGTCCCAGCGATTGTCTGGTCAGAGAGACGGGAAGCATATGATCATCTATATATATGGCTGGTAGCTACATATCTTGTGTCCGAGTTCAAGGCTAGTATGTGAAATTGTGCTGCGTTCCCCCTTTCTATTTGTAATTTTCCTGTGCGCTGATTGGACCATGTTGACATTTCATATTAATGTGCTTTCTTCCTTGATCATGCTGTCGTTAGAGCTGCTGCTGCTGCGCGTTGCTGTTAATAGGCAATTTATTTATTTACTTTCTCTTCTGTTGTTGCTGATGGCTTCGGTCGGTTGTAGTCAAATGTAGATATACGACTACTAGTACGTAACAGTATTCACCTGATTGAAGATTCTAGCATATATAGTAATATGAAATACAGTCATGAGCATGGTAGTAAAGGACAGGGATAACCTTATCAGCCCATATTAATGCTTTCCCTTGTGTCTGTGATCTAAGCAGAAAGCTTTAGCATAAATTGCGCCTATATTAACGCCTTCAGTCTTGCATCATTTATGTAAGGACATGCCTTCTTAAATAAAATTTGACCACCATTACATTTCAAAATACACTTTTTTGCCGAATTTCCCGGAATGTATCCTATTAAAATGATAATGTATGGAGAATTTAGCCATGGTCACTAAATCTATACGAGATATGAAATCTGGTATGTGCATATGTTCATGATTGCCTTTCTTTTGGCTTGTATAGAGCAGAAATAAAGGAATCAGAAGATCCTGTTTATTGTCTGCCCCATGGTTATTCTTGTTCTCATGCATGAAACGGGCATGAGCGCTTGTTCAGGTTTCTTTGGCTCCCCTTTGCGGTTCTTTTGTTTCTTTTCCTACGTCTCTTATTTAATTTGGAACTGTCAATATTTATAAGATTTGGATTCTCAGCCTATTATGGGAAAGCCTTCCCCAACAGTATGACCCTTTACTCTCTAGATCATCAGTGATTTACCTAGTTGCTAAAGTGGGTTTATAGTTTGGCCGTGGGGGAGCCTGAGTCTTTCCGGGTGTTTGGCTGTACGATAAATTGAGTTTTTGTTACGAAAATGTTTTGGTAACAAAACTTCTTAAAATAGGTGTATGGCAATAATTACAAAATTATGTTTTTGTAGAATATTACATCTTGGACAAAAAAAGAGGTAGGACCTCTTTTTTTCTTGTAACTGTACGTGATCCCCCCATCTCTTATAGTTATACATGGTCCTCACTTCTTTTGTCATCATATTTTACCAAACATGATAATTTTATGTCTCAAGCCATCTTGTATTTCTATTTTAAAACAAAATTTTATCTTGAAAGTGCAAAAAAAAAAAAAATATTGTGCAACCAAACATATCTCATCAAGTTGGGCAGTGGAGGGAACATCTTATCTCTCCCTATATATATAAATATTGTAGGTCATTATCTCTCACCTGTGGTGCATCTAATGCATGTGCTTTTCACTATGTTTGTGTTTAAGAAGAAAGAATTTTGTTTGCTGTTCGACCGAAATGGTCCGGAATGGTGGCTTGAGGAGAGCTAAAAAGAACTTTGAACCAGAAATGTAAGAGTACAAAGAAGTTGGCAGAGGCAGCAACCTTACCATATGTTTCCCTTTGCTGTAATCATATATTTGAAAACAAACATAAATTCATAGAAGTAAATAAACCAGAACACAACTAATTAGTCTAGAATATATACAGTATTTGAACCATGTTCGGTATATAAAGCAACAGACCTGTTATCTTCTTAGTCCAGCTGTTCAGCCTTGGCTCTAGCTTGGGCTTGGATTCTTCTACCAATCTTACATTTCTTTGTATCAGTTAACTGCAAATTGAGAGAACGAAGATGCAACGAATGACTTGATCCTGTGAAAATAAACCTTGAAATCTTTCAGTATTTTCTCAAAATCTTTGTTTTATCATGGAAGAGTTCCCTGTATAGAGAGATGTCACCTTAATCATTGAAACTCATGGCATTTACATTTTCTTATAATTGTACTTGGAGCATTTGGTGTCCATAAACAATAATGCTCCCCTGGCGCATATGATTCAAGAGCCATTTTCTACGTTGCTCCGAGGCTCGAGGTTGGTCTTGGTCAGCTAGACTTGCGTAGATGCTGATATCATTTTCTTGTTATTTAATCCTTAACCCTATAGATTATAACTTAATCAACAAAGCTCGTACTACACTTCGCTTTAGTTACCCTTACATGACAATGTACTCATCTGTAAAATATAGTAATTAAATGTTATTTTGACACTCTATTATGCTTATGCTTTGCGTTTTAGAAGCTCGCTTTATCAAATGCCAAATACAGTGTTTAACATTCTGAATGCGTTTCTTTCACGTATCATACCGTCTTAATTAATTCCATGGATGCCTTTTTATTTTGTGATACGCCCTTCTGGACCCAGCTTGGTCATGTCCTCTATACATAACATCGATCACATACTGGCGTAGGCGAAGTTAATTCACTTGGAAAATGCCTTTAATCAATTTCTTAGTTTGTTGCTAGGCATCATTGTGTTGGATGTTGTCATGTCAATATATACTCAGCTTGCTAGCTATATACTTGAACATCAACATATCCAGATCCATTTTATGATCGTTTTTGTTTTCTCGCTGGCGTGATTTTTCAGTAACATGTATATATGCTTTCGTGAGTTGAATGGTTTCCCTTTTTTGTTTGGACAGTTCGTAAGCTTTTCTTTATTTAGCACATAATTAATGTTGTTCAAATATACATATATATATATATGTATCGCTGAAAGAATATCTATAAAATTGAGAAATTAAGTTTGTTTGTTTTTTTTCCCTGTTGGCCTTATCTCGCCCTCAAAGGCTTGGCTGCATATGGTTTCCTAAGATGTGGTTTTACACTGTCGGTGCTGCTCAGACTTTGAACTACTACATATGAAGGGGGCTTCCTTGGATTCAGATACGTTGAGGACCTAGCATGTTGCCGCAGCAGGGCCAGCACCAAGCTGGATATATGTCGCGCGCGTCTGAACTGTTTGCACCCTCTCGATCCCCAACCAAAATTTGCAAGGGTTTATTTAGAGATAGCACATTTTTTTTTGCAAAGCTAGCACAGTAATTTTTGCGTACTTCTAACTTTCAACCGAGAGTCGTACGTAGCGACTTTCTCTAAAGTGTGTTATTTGTGAAAAAAAAATTACTTCTAGTTTTTTTTTTAAAAAATTAAAGTGTGCTATTTAAAAAACCCAAATTAACAAATAAGAAACTATTTAATTAGTTAATCAAGTTCAACCTAAAAATCAGATTTGCCATGTATTTAAATGGCCCCGGTAGAGTACCACTTTTACATATAAATATAAAATGAGTGTGGATACTCTCGGGAGACCTCCCGAGGGGATACCTTAGTTCCTTCACATAAATGTGCAAGTACGAACATTAAATCATCATTGAGTGTAATTATGAGAGAGCATTAAATCACTTTTACCCTCGTATTTATGTGAAAGAATTGATGTTATCTTTTCAGGAGGCCTCCTGAGGAGATTTGTTCTCGTATAAAATATACTTATGAACGAAATGTGACCAATACGAGCCGGTTCTTTCTACCGATCGTTTTTATAATATATACCCACATATGACATGTAGTAATTAGAGATTTTAGCGACGAGTTTTTGGTGACGGTTGAGTGGAACACTCTTTTTCATAAATCCATCGCTGAGATTCTCGAAAGGGGTTCATCAAGCCAACTTAGACACAGGAGATTGAGCGTTTGGCATCACCGAAAAATTAAGGCGCATCCATCTTGCTTTGAAAACTTGGTTTCTTATGCCGACTTTGATTTAATTCATATCTTATGAGATATTATAAGGTGCTTTTGGGCTTTATATGTTGCAAAGTAATGTGTAATAAAATTCAATTAAACAAAACAATAATTTATTGTGTAAGTCAACTACAATTATGCTACTTGTTAAGTTACATCGATGATACCTACTTGATTACTTTCTTAGAAAGACCAATTTCAGCTTCGTGTTTGGTAGTGCTTCAAACACATGATATTTATATAATCCTGCAGCATGCATGTCTGAACTTTCCGTCATAATGTAGCAAAATATAACGTCTCATATTAATTGTGAAACATATATATCTTGGGCGTCTAAGCATCACACAAGTTCTTTATACCACTTGTTTGGAAGTGGTCAATAATCCCACATCGTTGGATGTGATACAATTTATTTACATATTTTGGACTCTTCAACCTCTTGTTTTTGGACTCTTCAACCTCAATATTATGATTTTGAGATTTGTTAGATGATATCACCTCAGTGACCTTATTAAAATTTATAATTATTTTAACTCTTATTTTTAATAACTATCTTGGAGTGTTGGAAAGTGGATATTCAAATTGTGTCCAGCAGTGATGGACATGGTAACATTCATTTGCTTATATTCGACCTTTCAACCTCAATGCCATGGTTATGAGATTTGTAACATCACTAAATGTGTCTTCTCAACTCCAATGTTAGCTTTAGGTGCATATACGTACCACTCCCTTTTGATGAAAGATCCATTGGACATAAAAGCTGAGATGTAATAGGTTTGACATTTGTTTTGACACGCCTTTTCTTAGTTTTCATTTCTCATCAAACATAGATAATTTTATGTCTTTAAGTTATCTTACATTTTATAACAATAAAAATTTTATTGCATAACTATATAAAATAAGGTAGGCGGGGTCGGGGTTGGGAATGTGTCGGTTGGGGTCAAATCAACCCGAGTTGGCCAGGTTCAGGACCCGGGTCGGGACTTGGTTAACCCGGGTCAAAATAAAAAATAAAATAATGACTTAAAAATATTTATGGGGTCAGGGTCAGGACCGAGTCGGTCGGCTCAAAATTCAACCGAGTTAGACCTGAGTTGCGACCCGGTCCCGACTCCACATTCCATTATATAAGCAATATATTACTACCCAACCAAACATCCTGACCTAAAGCTTGGCCAAAGAATTTTAGTTATATAGCTATAGGATCAAAACCAAAGAAAAAAACACCACAGCTTGTAGTCATATAGCTCTTATATTATCAACACACCACATGCAACCAAAAAGAAAAAAGAAAAAGAAAAAAAGAGACGCTACAAGTTGGCTCCCTCGTCAGATACTTGGTCGAGAGAGCAGGAGAGCCGGGAGGAAGGGATGTGAGCCAGACGGGTCAAGAAGACGGCAGGCATGGCCTTTTAGAAAGCTGCCATGCCTCACGAGAGCTTGGCAGGTCTCAGAAGAACAACCCCCCTTCCCTGCAACTTTAGTGAAAAGCTGTTTAGTGCTTGCACGTCGTACGCTCGTTTTATGTCCACGAGCGCACGTGCGAGGGGGTGTGCACGCATCACGCGGGCGCCACACGTCGCTGTTGCTGTTCTTTTCTCTGCTACGATCATCATCTGATCTGCGACCGGAGTAAGAGATTAATTAACTCAGGCACAGATTTAATTTATTCTCGAGTATTGGAATATGAATTAGATTTATTCTCAAGATAAATGTATGCCAAAAGGGCGCTGGAGAGATATCATCTTCCCTTATAAATATCGTGCCTTGTTAGATAGAATATATGCGGAATATATCAGACTCTGGTTAATTACTTACTCGATCATATAGGGTCAACTCTCGGATCTCGATATGATGGCACAAAGAACAGGGATAGAAGAAGAACATACACATAGAGAAGAAAGACAATAATTTTCTTAACATATATATATATATATATATCTATTGTTGGCAAGACGGTGTGTGCCATAGAGAATGACAATCAGAAATCTACTAAACCGTAGAATAACTATTTTCTCAAAGCTCTTAAATACAAGATTCTCTCTCTCTCTCTCTCTCTCTCTCTCTCTCTCTCTCTCTCTCTCTCTCTCTCTCTCTCTCTCTCTCTCTCTCTAGTCACATTCCCAATAGATGTCACGCTGCTGCTCTAGGTGATGTTTACATTGAGTGAAATAGGCTTGTGTAGTCTTGAAAAAATAATAATAAATTGGCTTGTGCGTTTATGGAGATCTCCATATAGGGATGCAACCTGCACGTTCCGAGAAATCTCACATATAGAAGATATATACATATTGTGAGAACCTCATTTTTTCATTTTAAATTTAATTTTAAAAATCATTTTTGTATCTTCTTTGGACTACATAAAAAAATAGGTGATAACCTATAAATATATTAAATAGTCCGACGATATATTTAAAATACTAAAACCGAGGTTCGGGTTCTTGAAAATTTGATTTTGACCCCTCTCCGCCGGATAGTGCGAATACCCGGCGTTAACACTTACATCGAGCAAGTACTCGAACGCCCTTGATTAATCGCCATATATAGCAATCCGTTTTACAATTTATTTAGATTTGATTTTTTTAAGTTGTTTATTTTTTAATTTGATCTTTCCATTAATGTTTTGATTTAATGGGTTGAGTTTGATTTATTTGTTTAGTTGGATTTCAATTTGATTTAGATTTGTTTTGGACTTAAGGTTTAGTTAAATGAATCTTATGATCTCTTTTGATTTGGGGTTTATTGATTAACACATTGATTAAGATTATTTAATTTCAAACGTTACTTTATGTTGCGACGTTGACTTAAGTATGTTCCATGTATTTTAAGACTTTGATTAAATTATTTAAGAGTATTTTTTATTTATATTCTTTGAAATTTATTTTAAGATCTGATTTTTGGTGTTACGGACTGTTTTAGTGAATTTTTATTAATTTTAATGCATTGGAGATTGTTTACTTTAATTTTTTTGATGTTATTTAATTATCACTTAATTAAGGAATTTAATTCCATGCGTCACGGATACTTCATTTTTATTTTTGGGTTGTTTAAAAATCTGATTTTTATGCTTTCAAATTTGATGAGTGTTTTTTATTATTTTTATCTTATTTATTTAATTTGAGCTCGCATCCCATCCGGTCCATCGCACTAACATTCGGTGCCCGGTTTGAACATCATATATCAACGCTTGAACCATCTTCATTTCATTCAAGTCAGGTTACATTACGTCGTTCCGACGTCCAAGGTATGAAATTTCTCTTCCCCGGTGCGCTTCTCACAAGATCGGAGGAAAAATCGGCATTTCGGCAGTATGCCGGCCGGTCCTCGATCGAGTGGGCTCACCCCCAATACGACGAAGTCTTTTGACTTGTCGCACCGGGGAGAATGGAACCGTATGCAACGGGAACATGCCCAGGCTCACGTCCAGGAGCGCCTACCCGAGACGTAGTCGGAATAGCTGTCCTAGGGCGCTCAAATTTTGAGCTCACCCCTTATTGCATTTTGCATTTCAGATTTTTATTTAAGTTGATTTTTTTTTCAAGACCCAACAAGGCCCGCTTTGTGTCTCATGGCCCATTAGGGCCGGCTTCATATCTTCATGGCCCAGCTAGGCCCATCTTCAGCATATTGGACCCTGGCGGCCCAATAAGACCGGCTTCAAGTCCTTGTGCCCCGATTGGGCCGGGTTGATATCTTCATGGCCTGATTGGGCCGATTCGGCCCATCTTCAGCTCCTTGAACCTTAGCAGCTTGCTTTTGCACCACGCCGGGTGTGGAGGGCCCCGTCTTCAGCCTAACTTGCACTATGTGGGCCCGGATGGCCCATCTTCAGGTTCTTTGAAACTGGCGACCTGATTTGCAACACGCCGGGGTCTGTTTGCCTCGACCGAACCAGCAGTCACGTTGACACTGATTGGTTCCCGTTTCGATCCCAATCCAGCACATGTTTTGGGGCTGGATCATCATCTGTTTTGCACCGAACCAGCAGCTGCTTTGACTCCAATCCGGCACCTACTTGCCGACCAAGACCAGCACCTGTTTTGATGTCGGTCTAGGGCCTGTTTTGGGACTACGGTTAGGGGACTGTTTGTGCAGACAGACAGGACCTTAATTGAGCCATTCGGGGGCTGCTGTGGAGTCTGTTTGGGGGTCAGTTTAAGGGGCAGACCGAGGGCTGAAAACAGGTCTCTCCGGATCTGGTCTAGGAGCCGAGACAAGGCCTGATTTGGGCTGTTTGGGCTTGAAGACAAAACAGGCTTGGACGTCTGTTTGGGCTGACCAGAAAAAGGTACGTTGAGGGGCTGCAGCTGGGGAAGCCATGAGCAGTGGACTATGTATGGGCCTCCATGGGTATCTTTCTTTGGGCGCTGCAGGTGATAGAATTGAGAGAAGGAGGAGGAGGAGAAAGCGGCGGCACAGCAGGCTTCTTGATCTCCTCTCTCTATTCCTTTGGCAGGTACTATGGCAACCAGAGATCGAGCAGGGGGTAAAGGCACGTGAAGACCCACTTTGGATCTCCTTCTAGCCCTTCTCCTTCTCCTTCTGTTGACGATGGAGGCAGTATGCCTTTCATTCTTCTTCTTCTTCAGGTGCTGGCCGGAGGAGAAGGGCAGCCTTCTCTCCTCCTCCTCCTTGCTGGTGGTTATGGCATGGAGAGGAGAACGTGGGAGTTGGAGGAGATAGCAGATGACAGGCCCTCTCCTCCTCCTCCTGTCAACGTTGAAGGCAGCAACCTCCGCTGTTGGTGTTGAGGGTAGCAGACGTGGGCTCCTCCTCCTCTTGGCGTTGACAGCAGCAGGACGTGGGTGTTTGGCCTCCTCCTCTCTTGGTCAATGGCTGCAGAGCGTGAGATATCGGGCGTAGAGACGTCACCCCATCTTCTGTTGATGGCACCGCTGCAGGATCGTGGAATCTCTCCCTTTCTCCTCTATTGGCCGCCGGTCTTGGACGTGACCTCTTCTGTTGGATGCTCTCTCCTGTAGAATGTATGCTGCTATGTGAAGAATAGCAGACGGGGTGCTGTCGTGAGGAGAGGGAATGCTGTTATGGGGAGAAGGAAGATGGGAGAATGGCCGTGCTGGCGATGGCCGCTGCTCCCCGTGGAAATCTGCCCTCCTCCCTCTCTTTTTTTCCCCCGGCCGACTGGATGCCCTCCCCCTCTTTTCTTTTGAATCTTCTTTTTTCTGTCATCCGCTGCCCGGTTGGCAGCATTCGTCATCTCTTGCCATTTTTTTATTTTCTTAAATACACCATGCCATCTGTTGGCAGACGCGGGAGAGGGAGATAAGGCAAGATATTAAAATTCTCTTCAATCATCTCCTACAATCTAGCAATCAGCTGGGGGTAAGGTTGCTGATGCACTGGTAGACATTGCCGTTGCTGCCCCGTTACTTTTTTTATTTTTTTATGACACGCTGCCTCCTTAATTTCCTCTTTTTTTTTAACGTCCACGTGTTTGCATGTACGTGGGAAGGGGGCAGGTGCGCTCTCTCTCTCTATTCCTTTTCTTTTCTTTTCTTTTTTTTTAAATAGAGATAATGAGAGATAAATACCTCATTGTTATCTCCTAGATTGTAGGAGCTACAAGAGGGGGGTGCGGAGAGCTGTACGTTGGCAGGAGAGAGAGAGAGAGAGAGAGGAGCTACAAGAGGGGGGTGCGGATAGCTGTACGTTGGCAGGAAGGAGAGAGAGGAGAGAGAGAGAGAGAGAGGTTGGCGGCCGACTTCTCTTAGGTCAGGTTTGACCTCATGCCGTCCATCAGGATGCTGCTGATCCGACGACTCACAATAAACCGATCAGAGTTATTTAAACAATCTCCAAATTTGCTCAGAAAAAATATGGAAGTTATTCTGACAGTCATTGATCTTACGTTCCATCAATACATGTGGCTGGGATGCTCTGAATTGCATTGAACTTTTTGATTATTGAAGTTTTTACCAATCTTCTTGATCGATGTGATCCTGTTTGTCGACAATTCTAAAAATTGCAAATAAAAATGCAACTAAACTCTCCCATCCTACCTTCAGATGTCCAAATTCACTAGTGTTTTGTTTTCTTTGAAAATTTTGACGTGCACGCGCGCGCATCAAACTGATTGAACAACCAGCGGTAGAACACACACACAAACTGATTGAACAACCAGCTGTTCTACGGATTCAAGCTTGTTTTCATCATAATAACCGAGTGGGGGCGAGTGAGACTCGTCAAGGTTAGAGTGAGCCTGAGATATATCTATATATATATATAGGCTCCCTGATTAGCTACCCTAGCTTGTAACACTCTTTTAGGAATTCATTCTGATTTATAAGCTAGCTGAACTAGATCCATTAATTAATCTACTTGTTAATAGATTGAGCTAGTCGTTAGGACCTGTTTTGTATAGGTTCAAGTTAGATATACTTATGTAGTACAAGTTCGAATCAAGTTTGACTTGTTATTTAATTAAGTGGGGTTTGACCTTTGAGCTCAAATAGTAGGTTTACTCAATCTTTGTCTAAATTTGAGTTCAAACGGGATATGAATTTGTATATAAAACTCCTTTGGAAAACTTGAACTTGAACTAATTTACGAATTTTGATTTAAGTTTTTACTCAAATAAATTTTATTTTAATTTATTTTATAAGTCTACATGACACTATATAATAATTAATATTAGGCTTGCGTTTTTTTCTCGAATAGAAAATGTAATAAAAATTTTAAAATAAATATTTAATAGAACAATGAATTAAGCTATTTGTGAGTTTATCGCACTACCAGAAAAATAGTTAGAGACTATGATTTCAAACTATTACTACAAAGTTAAAAGTCGTTGCCAAAACATTTTTATAAGATTATCGCCGACTTGTCACAAATACACTTATCACTAATGATATTAGCGATAACGTAACACATATAAGAATATTTTTTTTTTATTTTTTGTAGAGTCGGCATTTTAATTCTATACTATATCAGTGATATTCGTCGCGATCCTCAATATGTTGTCACCACAAATTTTGTAGCAATGACTAAAGTTGTAGCCACAAAATTATTGATGATAACTTGGGAGTATAGAGTTCAGTCAACTAAGAGTTCAAATATAATAATTATAGGTATGTAGTACTATTAACATTATAATTTCTTTGCAAACATACCATATGGGAAATCACTGGGAGTAAGTTATCGAACCCTCATAAACATATCATGGTTTGGACTATCGGAGTCATTAGCCCCTTAAGATGGTTTTTATTATTAAGCTATGTGTGAATCTCCGATTTTTGACTGAATTTCCAAGCTTTCAAGGATGAATTTTTTTTGGAATTGCGTAAAAAAGAAAATATGAAATAGCCTTTCCTCTCACCACGTTTCAAGGGTTTAGGTTTTTAATAATTGATAATATCTCTATAATCCATCACTTAATAGTTTTTTAAGTTTAGAGATCGAGAAGAGAAGGGATCATGGGTGTCTTTCCCTCTCTTTCTTGACAATTAAGCTTATACATTGTATTAAAAAAGCCAAAAAGAGAGACCAGGTGCATTTGGATGAAATTGTGTGTTATTAAATATTTAACAATTAAAATCCAGGTAATTGCCACCTTAGTAGCTCTCCATCAATTTTTTGTATATATGAAAGTTGTTACGCTGCATTTAGTGGTAAGCTGAAAAGAAACTGCAGTTTACTGATGTATATAATAAAAAAAATAATACATAATATTTGAAGAGAAACAGGCCGAGTACCCTTCGATCGGGCTTTCTATGGTCAAGTAATAAAAAAAACACTACTAATAACTTGTCAATCAGGAAGATTCACCAGCATGGCTTTAGGTTGCTAATCTTCCCAATGAGTGATTATTTAGAGTATTTTATTTTTAATATTTTCTTTACTTTTGGGTTTTGAATTGGCTCGCAAGAGAAGTTATGTTAGTAAATTAAATTCGTCTAGAGGGAGCCAGAATTTCGGTTAAAACAGCCAACTTACTTCTAGGCTTTTGTCTAACGTTTGGAACGCCTAGTAGAGCCAGCACATCTTGTCAGTAATGCCCTGTTTTATATAGAAATAATTCAGAAATAATATTGATTTATCGCTAATTGTAAAAAAAAACAAACAAACCATGTTGATCATTCTAATTAAATTATACTCGTATTCTAAATAGAACTAAAATTTATTTCATCTATTTTCTGGCTACCAATGCAACCCATCACATTCCTTAACGTTCTGTTTGGTTGGATTATTGAACACCTGTATCACTAGTATACCAATATCGTTTATTTTGATAATTATGTGTCTAGATCGGTGTGACATTACAGTGTATTATGGTACTAATTTTGATATGAAAATCATAGAGGCTATAAGGCCCTTAAGTAGGTATAATCTAGGGTCCACAATCCTCTAAGGGGAGGGCGGGGTTTCTTCATCATCAGTATATTATGCTTCTCACCTTCCATTATTGCATTGATATGTGTCTAAGAAAGTTTTACTTGTCCTGGCCTTTGTTATCCATTGCGCACATGACCCAGCCCGGTCCGTCTAACTACATCTTATTCCCACTGCTTGCATCATATATTACACTGATAATTTTGTTTGACGTTGATAAATATATGATAAATGTTTTCAAATTTATCTTTACATTATTAATTAAACATTTCATTCAAATAAAATTGATTTAAAACTTTGAACCGAATATTACCTATATTATGATCTCCAAATCCCAAAAATATCTGACTTAGAATATTTCGTCCTGTATCCAAAAATGTCATATCCTTTCTATTTAGAGCATTAATTGGAAGCACCCCCTGGTGAAAAAAAAACAGACTGTGGGCTCGATCTCATTTTACATCCACAATAGTGTAGTAATAGACGACAAACCCTCCCGGCAAGGAGATCACGGGTTTCAACAATGATGATGATGAGGATGAGGATGAGGGAGGAAGAAGAGGAGAAGGAGACATCGACTAAATGGGCTAATGGGCCTAATAGCCTATTAGGCCATGTTTGGTAATAATATTGGATACGTATGTCACTTTGATATAGCCATCATAAAGTGTTTGATTAAAAGTATTAATTTTGAAACTTGTGGTATAAACAAAACAACTCACGTAATAGTGTTCACTTGTATCAATTATAATATTGATATTCTATCATCTTGAAATATCAATATCACCATTGACATAATCTCATTTTCAATACTCTAACCAAACATGCCCATAGTCTTCTCAATATCTCACTTCGTTTTTGGAGATTACTTCAATTAATTACACTTAGCTCAATTTCTAAGCAATATTAATCAGCGTTGTTACTATTTCATCGATTTCATTTCTCAACATATTCGTATTCTTGGGTATCATAATATATCATCTTTAAAGACTAGTTGTCATTGTTAAGATTAGATATTTATCATGTTTTCTTTGAAGACTAAAATTAATAATTTGTGGCTCTAATGATGTTTTAATATCTAAGAATGTATTGTCTAAATGATCAGATCCAGAGGTAAAAAAATTAGGCAAAACTAGATAATTTATAGAAAATTGTATTCATCACATTATTATAGATTGGTCGACTGACATTGTTATAGGTTGAACCAGCTTTTCAGAACTTGTGCATTTTAATCCACAAGTAACAGTTAAGCATTTTAGGTCCCGCGGTGGACCAATCCGATACCAAAGATTGTTCTAGTGGGACTATATATAGCAACATTCAATTGATGATGGTGCATTACATGTCAGATTTGATGTTTTCAAAAAAAAATATGCAAACTATTTTTCAGGATATGATAACATATAACATTGGGATATGAAATAAGTTAAAAATGGTTGTTGGAGAAAAGTGTGAAAATAAAATTAAGATTTGGACCAAGAACCCTAAGAGAAGATTTTTGTGCTTAATGGTTCAAGGGTGTATTCTCTTCCCACCAAGATCAAACATTCTAAGGTGCAAGAAGAAGGTGAAAGAGAAGCCGGTCTCTCTCTCTCTCTCTCTCTCTCTCTCTCTCTCTCTATATATATATATATATATATATTTGTATACATTTATATATATGCATCGATCATACAAAGCTCTTCATCAATCAACTGCAAACTTTAGAAAGAAATGTAAGCCAATGTTTACTTACCATTTTTAATCTTCTTTGGTTTTATTTGATATATCATTGTTAAACTGACTTCCTTGAAAAAATTGGTGTGTGGAGAAGTTTGTTTCATGTGTGCAGGAAAGATATTACACTAGTTGGTGTAATCGTATGTGTGAGGATTGCTTGCTTGGTTTTTAAGTGTGTATGAACAATAGATCGATCTAATGTGGCTGAAAAATTCTCACACCGATGTAGAAAAGGTAGTGGATGTAGGTTCCATTGACGTGTTATCTAATTTGGACCAAACTGCTATAAATATGTGTTTCACTATAGTGGGTCTACTTCTATTCCCATTCATTGGTTGATTTTGATTTTCCTATTTGAAAGAAAATCTACTTTTGTAAATTCATGCAAACTTAAAGTTTTATTTTAAAATCGAAAAGAAGTGAAATTAGGAGCAAACCCAATTCACATCCCTTTTTAAGTTTGCTTATTTGGGACCTACATATGACACACCCACATCACACCCCAAATATTTGTATGACATTTATGACTTCGCTAGATTATATAAGACATGGTGAATAAACCACCAACATGCGTTGTTTATAGGAAGAATAATTTACATAACCTTAATTCATTAGAACCCATCTTAAATGTACATATGCTCAGAGACGTTTGAAATTTAGACCGAGAATGCCTATCTGGATCACATATTGATCCTTATCTTAATTGTGATTTAACCCATGTACAAATATTCTCCACCTCATATTAACTCTACTAAGTACAAACCCATTCATCTTTCAATTCCTCCAACATGGCCTACATCTTAACCAAATGGATTTACAAAACTAGAAACCATTACACACCTCACAATATGTACCTCTCCTCTCTCCATGGACAGGATATATAAATCTTGACTACCATCGACACCGAAGATAAATGTCACTTGCCTTTTTAGTGCTTCAGGAGTACTCGCAGTCTACTATATCGTACTATTGGGCATGAGATCTTCTAGCTACGTACATACACACTTGGGTCAATCCTGACTACAAAGTTACACAAGCTATTATTCAATAGCTAGCCCCTTTAACAACACTCCTCATCAAATCTTCCTGTTGTTTTTCATCGTCAAAAAATGTATCAATAACCTCTTGAATACGCAATTCCCATACGAGATTAAAAGTTTCTTCGTTTTGGCATATATCTCATATCCACGAGCATTGGCTCTTAAAAAGTGCAAAGAAGTCGAGTTGAAAATAACAAATAACCTACTACTTGAGTTAAACTCATTTATCTCTACTTGAGTTTGAGCCAGACTTGATAGTTGACTTATCATGCTTGATAGCGTTTGAACATAGCTTGCTAGGAGCATAGTTATCTGTATGTTCAAACTCAATTTGTTGAGTTACTTGTTTACCTAGTTAGTTGAACCTAGTTGAGTTCGAGCTCGAGCTCGACTCCGACTCAATCCAAGATTGAGTTCAAGCTCTGTCTCCAAGTTTGTTGTGAAACTCGAACTCAAGCTGAATCTAATTTAAGCTTGTTCTGTTTGTTTGTGAAGCTAGAACTTAAGCATATCTTAAACTCTAATTAAACTTGATTTCAACCTATTTAATATATTTGATCGACACTATAAAATTATTGGAGTACTCACAAATTTAATTATTAATAAATATTCAATTGAGGAGTTATTTGAATATTTAGTCGAGCTGATTATGAGTTTTATCAATTCAAGTAGGTCCTTTTCAATCTAGGCTCATTAGCAAACTCAAAACTAAATTTTATTGTTCAAACATACTTATTTAGCATGATAAATAAGTCAAATTAACATTTATCAAGCCCAGTTTTGAGCGCCTTGTTGAGTGTATAACTTTTTTTTTGCATATAAATTTTTACATTTTCATCAAATATGCAGATCTTCGTTAGTTCTTGATGATTTTTTTTAAAAAAAAATTATATGTTTCTCGTGCATCATAGATCGTCGACGTACGTAACTGGGCCAACCCGATGCCCTCCCACACGCCGTATAGAAACTCTGGATTTCAAGAAAACACCGACCATGCCTATTCAACACTTGCCGCCAGAAGTAGCTATTAAATTAAGAGGCCGGATCCCCTCCGGTGGGCACCTGAGGGGTCCGGTCACCCCCTCACATTGGGGCTGACAAGATAGTGATTTGACCTCCTCAAATCACCATCTTTTCAATGTCTTGTCAGCTCCAATGTGAGAGGGGCTGACCGGACCCCCTCAGGTGCCCACCTGAGGGGATCCGGTCTCTTAAATTAACGTTCAGGTCACTGGAAAAATAGCTTTTATATCGATCGTCTCTCCGAGAGCCAAGCGCGTAAAGCTCTATCTTCCTACGTGCCGATATATAAAGTCGCATCTTCTTTTTGTTTTCTATCATTATTATTGTCACTATCCGAGATGCCCAGCACCGCATGCTTAATGATAAGACTTCCCAAGGAAGTCACGCATTTAACTAATGTATCTCTGAGTAAAAGATGTGTCCTTCCGGATGAAGATGTTCCGAAAGATCAGATGATCGATAAGATGGGAGCTCGGATCGTCTCAGTTACCCGGCGGAGAAAAGTCCGGCGGTTCCCAATCGGACGACGGTCCAACAGTTTTTCAACCCGATGACATCACGTGGCGTAACACATGATAATACCGGGATATGCTTTAATCACGCGGTGAAATGTCGCATGAGACCACGTGATGTCATTTTGACTTCCCCATCTAACTGCAATACATCCACTATAGAACCTCTAATAAGTTATTACCGTGATTCTGAAAATTCACTCTCAGGACACCAAATGATTCACTGCCGAGGTTCTAAAGACGTACTAATGATTTCTTACCTGATGAGTTTTTGATAATTTCTTACTTAGTCTCTACGAATTCACTGTCGACCCAAAACCCGTTATCAACTTTCTACTGTTTTACTATCGAGATTCCGAAGATTTATTATCGACTCTCTGTTATCTTGTTACTACTCGTCTTGTCATTTTACGTTGTCGTTGAAACGTACTCTTGTTCATCTTCGGATACGTCATATGATTTATATTAAGAACTACCGGGGTTTTCTCCACTAGAGAATTAAAACGATCAGAAATCATCACACGGCGAAACCAGCGGCACCGCACGTTCGAAGGACACAACTGATTAAATCAACGACATATACCTGAAAAACATGGCTGTATAATATATTCTCCCGAAGCTTGCACCCGAAACTTTGAGACGCACGCGCGTCAAGCTAGCTAGCTAGCTATGTATCATGTAAAGAGAGAGGCCATACACAGAGACAAGCTAGCTATACAGGCAACCGCGCGCGCATCTCCTTTCCTTCATCCCTCGATGGCTCGCACATCATGCCAACTTTGTGGCAACCGGCCATGATTGATACAGCAGACGATCGATAGGCCCGCTCACCCATCTACCTATGATATGATTGCTGCCCCCCAGCCAAAAAGAACAACAGGGAAATGGAGAAACACACAAAAGTCTCTCCTTGGCCGCCGACCGACAAAGGAAATCGAAGCCAAACCATACAACGAAAAACAAGGTACAAGGGAAGGAAACTCGGGATCAAAGCGTTGACCCCCTATCGCCAGGCCGCGGAGGCGAGAAAATTAAGTCACAGGTCAGGAATGCGACTGCGACGTCGTGACCGTGGAGTTGCCGTCGCAGTGGGCTTTGCAGGCGCTCTCGCAGTCGTACGTGCACGAGCTATGGCAGTGCAGGGGGCATATCAGCTTCATGCGCCTGCACGGCCCGGATCTCCCCATGCAGCGGGCGTACTCACCCACCAGGAACTTGCCCTTGCCGCCCCTGCCCCCGCCGGCGCCGCTCCAGCTGCCGCTCCAGTTGCCGGAGCCCCCGCTGCCCCGCCCGCCCCGGCTGCCGCCCCCGCCCCCTCCGCCGCCGCCGCCCCACCCCCCGTTCACGCTCTCCCCGCCGCCGCCGCCCCCTCCCCCCGCCGCCCGCGCGGCCGTTTCCCCACCCCCATCCCCACCCTGGCCCCCAACCCCAGCTCGACCACCACCCGCCGTTGGGGCACCCTCCCACGGCGCCGCCGCCACCTATCCCCCCGCCGCCTCCGCCGCCGCCTCCTCCACCATCCTTTCCGGTGCCGCTGCCGCTGCCGCTGCCATTGCCGCTGCCGCTGCCGCTCGTACCGTTGCCGCTGCCGCTTCCGCCGCTGCCCCCTCCGCCGCCGCTGCCGTTGCCGTTGCCACGCCCGCTCCCCCTGCCGCTGCCGGTCCCGCCGCTACTACCACCGCTTCCCCCGCCACTACCGCCCTTGCTGCCGCCGCCACCTCCGCCGCCTCCCCCACCGCTGCCGGTACCAGTCCCGCTGCCGCTACCCGTCCCATTGCCGCTACCGGTACCGCTGCCAGTCCCGCTGCCGCTACCGCTGCCACTTCCACCGCTACCACCATTGCCACTTCCACTGCCCCCTCCCCCGCCGCTGCCGGAGCCATTGCCCCGCCCGTTCCCGCTTCCACTGCCGGACCCGCTACCGCTGCCACCAGCTCCCCCGCTCCCCCCCCCCCTACCCCCCTTCCTGCCGCCGCCACCTCCCCCTCCACCTCCCCCTCTCCCGTTACCAGTCCCGCTGCCAGTCCCACTCCCGCTCCCGCTGCCACTCCCGCTACCGTTCCCACCGCCGTTAGCTCCGACGAGGGCGGCTTCTTCGTCGCCTCCGGCGCGGCTGAAATGGCCAAGCGTGCCATGGGATAGGTAGTGCTGACTTTCTACGTCGGCAACCGAACCGAGCTCGGCAACATCGCCGAGGAACATCAGCAGTGCAACCACGAAGCAAACTCCCACCTTTGTTGCCATACTCAGCTCGATTCGCAGAACGAAACTCTCACGTCAACCTAGCTAGCTGATCACCTCATAAATATATGGCTCCTGATCCAAGACAGAAGTAGGGGTTTGGCTATGGATCTCTGCATTAGGGTTTGGACGAAGCTAAAGAAACGTGGCCTCGCCCTCTGCGATCTATGCATGATCGACTCCCCCTCCCCCCGCCCTCTCCTTATATATATATAATCATGAGGGTACCAACGCCGCCCACTGCCGCTGCCGCTGGGTACGTAATTGTTTATGCCGTCGCCGTCTCAGTTACTCCACCACCATGGCCCTTCAAATCTTCTCTCTCCTCTCTCGAAGATGCGCAGATCGAGCCAGCTCTTGGTCGGCGCCTCTGCCACCGGAAGCAGCACCCCTTCTCTTCTTTAGGCTTTAGACAACCTGTCGAGCAGTGGGGCTGCCTGATTTCATGATCTCGCCTTCATAATGCCGGCATGCTGTAGGGCTGCAAACCGGTTGGATTGTGCCTAGCTAGGCAAATATTTATATATGTGCATGTTTCAATCTTGATTCAGATAAAATAGAATATTTATTTCGATTAAGTCAGAATTATTATATTTCAGTTTTTTTTACCATGGTTTCGATTGTTATCCGAAATGGAACTGAACCTGATAAATTTTGAAATATATATTACATGCATTATTTTTATTTAAAAATAATTTAGTAAATATGATATGACTACTAAAATTGGATATAATACTCTTAAAATTTTATCATTTATGTATGCCATAATAATTTTACAATTTATATATTTTTATTTATAATAATTTTAAATCTTAGCAATGGATATTGTTGTTTTACCATAGTCAGAAAAAGGTATGAAGTCAACTGATTATGATTTTACGTTGTATAAACTACAGGAATATCCAAATTTAATGCTGATAACTAAGAGGATTTAAACGTATGCTCCAAATCTTGTTACATTTCATCAAAATCAAATTAAAATTTTGGAACCGAGGACTTCATCTGCACCCTATGCTATGTTTTGCCCGCATTTTGTAGTCATATAGCTATTACCATGGAGGAGGGATAACGAGGGATTAATCCAAGTTGATACCAGACTATATATTGTTTAATTACTTGATGAGATAATACGCATGAAAGGAACAGGTGCTCAGAAGGAGGTTAGTAACAGCTAGCCACATCCTTTCTGTACAAAGTGGAATGCGGCAGCATCAAATCGAGTGAGGTCCATCAACACTTGATGGGTGTTTGGTAGCACAATAATTTTATATTAAAATAAAATCTAAGATGGCTAACGGCACAAGATCATCATATTTCACTAAGATGCGATAAAAAAAAGAGCTAAGACCATCTATCACAGTACTATAAAGATGAGAACGTACGTGAAAAAAAAACCTCACCTCTTTTATCCAGGATGAAGTTCTCTATAGTTTTTTTAATAACCATCAAACACTCTTTTTTTAAAAAATTGATTTTCTTGTAATAAAAAGTTAAAAACTTATCGTCCAACCAAACATCCCACAGACCAGCTTAGCCGCCATGCCTTAGAAGAGAATGAAGAACAATGGGTTGCGTGACATTTGATTTGACTTAATAAAGTACCTAAAGTGTTAATTTCGTTTCTAATTTCTCCTCTGGAACACAACGTTTTTGTTATAATAAAAATTATAATAAATCACTTAAAATTAAATAAGTTTAGAAGAATGACTATTATTAGATGTTTTACCAACGATCTAAATATTTAATCTTAGACATCCCTCTCTCTCCATTGAGAAATTATTTAATTTAAGGCATGCACCTAAGCATCATCCAAAGATGAACGAGTGGGTGGACCTTCCATGTGTCAGGATAGCCCATGGACAACGGTACCGAAAAGAAAGGAGAATCGATGGGTAGCACATCATGGTTCTGCGTGAGTAGGATAACTTTGAAAGGATCTATATTAACTAGTATCTGTGTATACATCTTGTGCGACGTCTCCGTCCAATAAAACCCCCCAAAACATATAGCTAATCAAACACAAACTTCTCATAAAACCACTCTGTGTACATCATGGTTCTGCGTGAGTAGGATAACTTTGAAAGGATCTATATTAACTAGTATCTGTGTATACATCTTGTGCGACGTCTCCGTCCAATAAAACCCCCCAAAACATATAGCTAATCAAACACAAACTTCTCATAAAACCACTCTGTGTGCAATGGAGAATGAATGACACTAGCTACATGGATCACAGTAAAGCCCTGATTGGTAACGATATTGTTTGAAAATTATAGTACAAATAAAACATGCTATGCAATACAAGTACCGCTCATTTTTATCAAATTTGATGTTGATATTCTAATATCTAGAAATGTCAATATCAAAAAAATTGTATGAATATCAAAATTTAACACTCAAACCACACGGCATATAACACTTGCACCCGTAGATCACCTATGTATATATGTATATCTGTTAGACATACATGTATACTTGGTATGCATATCTGAGATATCAATATAAAGAGGTCTCTCCCTCGGTGTGCCATGCGGAGGACAAGACTGAAAACATAGCGCAGACGCCAAACCAGGGGCAGCACGGGCGTCGTTGATGACCACCAAACCCCACCTTCTCCCGTGTAAACAATCTAGCTATATGCACGTCGGTTTAGGTCGTATCACAGCCCCCAACCAGCTCCGCATCTTGAGGTCCCCGCCCCCGGCGGCAGCAGCTTACCTGCCCGCCGTGCACTCCACGGCCTGTGTACGCGAGCTTATTGGTGTTCTCCCAGCCGAGAGACGTGCCAGCTGCACGCCGGAGCTCAAAATATTGCCGCTCGATCGGCTCGATCCTGGGTCGATCGGACTCCGGGGAGATGTGACACGATTAATTAATTTGGTGCGGGCGTTTTGTTCGTAGTTTCATGTGGGTGCGTTAAATAAAATAAAACTACGTGTGGAGTTGAATTACTGGGAAGAGATAGAACCCACCAAGTGTCGACAATGCCAAGATATGAGATCGAGATGGGCGCCGGATGTATATGCTCGTTTTCCCGAAGTCATCGACCATGGGGATGAGAGACGAAGATCCGATCTATATATATGCACATATCCGTAAAAGGGTAGGAATCAAGTTGGTTCGTCTTTTCTTCTTAAAAAAACACTATCTAATATCTTATTTATATGAGTGACACATTTTTTGGTTCTTTTGCAAACATAACATACTCTTGGAGAAGGCTGGGTTCGTCTCAAATCCTACTTTCAGGATCAGGTCAAATTAAGTCATATTTTAAATTGACTACTCCAGGGGCATGTTTGATTATAGTAGCAAAAATGATATTGTATTAATATTGGCATGGATACTTTTAGAGGTTCAAATATCCATATCAAAATTGATACACGTTGACGTTTAGATTACATGATACTATTTATTTACAATATAAAATTTAAAATTGATATTATTAATTAAACACCTCTTACTAATATTTGTTAACAATATTAATTTTAAAAGTGTCAGTGATATATAGTGGTGTCTAATATTATTGTCAAACGAGTCTAAGGGCCTGTTTTGTTTTCCTGGAGAACCTGTCCCATGCGTCAATTTTCGGGAAAATGATATCAATTAGCCTATTTGATTGTACGTAAAAGTTGAATCACGTAAAATAAAATACATCTCACATTTAACCAATCTGGATTTTGGCATCCGAAATACAAGGGATGCCGTTTTCGGCAGCGTAACTTTTTTAAAATATATGTTATTTAATAAAATAATATTAAATATATATTATCAATTTTAATAAGTTTACACTTTGAAATTAATTTAGTATATAAAAAATTTATTTTATTCTTTGTGTTAGAAAAGTAAAATTTTTTATTAAAGTTATTTTATTATACAAATTATTTATTTAATAAAATTTTAATTGAAACTTGAACTTGCGGGTAATTGAAATGTTTTAACTAAATTATTATATATAAAAATTGCAAGATCACTCCATGTTAAACTGTTACCGGTTATTCGTGTTTAGTAAATTTCAAAATATATTTTTTGAGTATTTTTAAGAAAATAATTTATTTTTTATCATACACTTAATTTTAACAAATAAACTTGATATTAGTAATTATTTTTAAATATTGAAGTAAATAAATAAGGATACAATTGTAAAATTTTACATAAAATTTAAAAAATGATTTACAGATATCAAACTAACCGAAAAAAATTTATAAAAATAATTTAAAATAAAAAATAAAAAATATCATGTTTTATAAAAATATTTGACTAATATCTAAATAATAAAGTATATTTTAAATTTCAATTAAAAACAATTTGATAGGAAATAATTTACTTAATTTAGTTTTTATCAAAGTTTTGTCATAATTAAATAATTTAATTATTTAAATATTAATAAAATTATTGATGCTCACGTTGAGGAGTTTGATAATTTTTTTAGAAAAGTAGCTACGGACAACCAAATGACCAACCATGTTTTTTGTTTCTTTGGAAATAGTATTCCATGAAAAGTTTTTCCTTTTATTTTGATTTTACATGAAACCAAACGGACTCTAAGTGAAGCAGCCCTACTTTTAGAAAGTGAAATGGTAGTTTAAAAATCTGACTTCATAACAACTTAGAAGATTCGTTGGTTAGATGCTTTGTTTGGGTTAAATGGACGCAGGTTTGAATCTTATATCCAAAAAGAAGCTGGATTTATAAACTCTAATTTCACTTTTTAAAAGTCGGTGCAGTCAGTTCCCAGTTTGATCGGGTCTTTGAAAGCCAGATTAGAGAGAATCGACTCCTGTCAAAGTGTGTTGATTTTTCAAAAGAAAAAGAAAAATAGTGTGTTATTCTTATAAATAAAATATTAATGTGTGTTATTCAAAAAAAACCAATTTAAGTAACGGTCATATTGATCCATGATGGTAAACAAAATCCACACCTGAAACTAGCTAGATCTGAATTGATTGATATTTTTCAGACTTGGGTACAAACCTTCCGTATATATATTGTTGACGACTCCTTTCTTATTTATTGACGTCAACTTGGGGTTAAACCATGAGCGATGAGTAGACAACATGAACGAGTTTCTAACACGGTGTTGTGTTTTAACAGATAGAGAATGTTGGATGGTCGATATCATAGTATACGAGGTCAGTGACCCGGTCGGCCGACCCGGTCAATTTTTGGGCTGACCGACCTCGACCGGTCCCGTGACCCCAACCCAGTTAATATATTTAAATAAATTTATTATTATTATTTTTTCTGACCCCGACCTGACCCCGGCCCCGACCTGGGTCGCGACCCCAACCGACTTGGGTTGATTTTAGGCCCGACCGACCCGATCATGACTCCCGACCTCGCCTTCCTTGGTCGATATAGCTTTCCGTCTGCATCTTCCTCGTGCCCCCGGACAATGTAGCTGAGAAAAATAGCTTCTCTTTGACAACAAAACATATAACACTGAATTAATAAATAAAAGATTACATTGAATCTAAGAAGAACTCCAAAACTTATCGAATCTTCAATTGATTTTTGAATTCCGATCTAGTTCGCTTCTACTCAGTTAGCCATCGTCGTCTAAAATCTTTTAAAATAACTTAGTCGAATCATACGAGACTCACTAAAGTTTAGCTATTCTCTAGACGAATAGATATAGAAACATGCACAGATGGTTATCATTTGAATAGAGCTACCTTGTAACATATGTATTTCAAGTCTAAACCAATTTCTAGTACATGTGAAATCTTCCTTCATCAAGTATCAACAAGCAAGCAAGCTAGTTTAATTATTAAGAAGTTTACCTGGTATCCAAGCGAACAAGTTAATTTATCAAGCATATGCAACAAACATAAATCAAGTATCCAGTTTGCCCGAGCCTAAATGATATGTGTCCTGGACACATATAAAGCGGATATTTCACATGTACAAGATTTAGCACTCGATTCTAATATACATACATATAGAATTAACATATAGTAAGTTGACCCAAAGTACACCTAGGTAATGGTGTATCGAGAGAAAATCACCGGCATTCTCACAGATGCTTTTGACTCAAACTAGAAACCATGTTTTGTCTGCCAATCGAGCTAGCTAGCTACAGTGGTCTAGTGAAGTACATATACCATGTGGGTCAAGAATCTCAAGACATCATGTTGCATATCATGGCTATCATATTCCAATATAAGTGATTACCATTGAGATATACTTCTAACAAGATCACTTCACAAGATCCTGACGTGCAGGTTTAATTTTCTGACTAACGTAATAATGTCATGTTCTCTTACTTGATTTTCCAGCACTAACTTGCATTCAAAATATTATAGACGCATGCATTCTCTAATCCAGTCATGGGGAACTTGCTAAATTTAAATATAGCGCAAATCAGACTCATAAAATAATATTCATATACAAAATATCATAATTTTTTTTGCAAAACAAGAGCTCCTAAATTTCTAGGACCTCTTCATAACTTTTAGCAAGACTTAATACAAGTATTTTTATAAGAATGATCAAATAAATAGACGAGGACCGGATTAACATCTGCTCGACTTATCAGGGTTTTTTTTCCAGATTTTCTGAATATTTTTCTTCAAACTT
Source organism: Cryptocoryne crispatula var. balansae (assembly GCA_036172225.1). Classification (NCBI taxonomy): domain Eukaryota; kingdom Viridiplantae; phylum Streptophyta; class Magnoliopsida; order Alismatales; family Araceae; genus Cryptocoryne; species Cryptocoryne crispatula. Next base: position 9,419,861 of record CM069922.1, on the reverse strand, counting down.
TCTCTTTACAGGTACTGTGGGTTCCGGATTTGGGCCGCAAATTAGCCCAGCTGGGCCTGACCGTCCGGGCCGGCTGAGTGATTGGACCCAATCTGGGTTTCGAGGGCAGCCAGGCGTGTGCGGGGGACCATGACGATCGAGGCGGCATCTAGCGCTAGCGCGATACACATAAAATCCCGATTCACTCCAAATTCGTGTTCGTTCAGACGCATAACATTCGATTTTAGATATCCGTCGGAGCAGATATCCGGATACGAATATTAATCGAAATGGGCATAAAAATACCCGTTCTGCTCTGTTTAAGATCCGCTTCGAATTCATATTTGATAATATATACGTAATATATATGATTATATATTTAAAATTATTATTTTTTAATATTATTAAATGTTCTCTATTGTATATTAATATTCGAAGTTAATGTCAATAAATATACGATAAATTTTATATTTTATATTTTTATTTCTGTATATTTGTATATCATTAAATATATCAATTAAATAATATTTAATTAACATTTCGAAGTAAATATTGTCTGTATCCATTCCGAATCCGAAGATTATATTTATATTCGATTTGAACCGGATACCGATCATCCGAATAACTAGACGGAGTGGATACAGAAACACATCGTGTTCACTCCGTCTACAGCACTGACGGCATCCAATCCCAGGGCGTTGTGGAGAAGGCCGCCCTTTGGGGGGGATGCCGGCAATGGGCGACGCTCGTCGCAACCGTGCCAGACGGCGTAGCGATTGCACAGGGATGGTGTCGGGCTGCCCGGGGGGGGGGGAGCTGGCTGGCTGCCGGTCCTGGGCCGGATGCGCTTCGAGCCGGACGTGCCCGCTCTCGGGCGCTGATTCGCATGGATGCGGCAGAGCTATCTCTATTCGTTTTTAGTTACATTAACATGCTTAGTTATTTTATAATCTCAAAGTAATATACTTTTTTTACTTTCCTCCCTATTTATATAGTTAACACCTTTCGGTCTTCTTTCTCTCTCTCTCTCTCTCTCTCTCTTGATCTCGATCTCGATCTCGATCTGGATTTCGATCTCGCGACAACACATCCATATTCGTAATAGAGTACAGGAGTACAAGAGCAACACTATAACATTATTGAAGATGACTTGATGACAACGGCTTCTAGAAGTCATCTTCAATAATGTTAGTCATGATGATTTAAGTCATCTCCAAGAAAATTGTCATCACACACTAAGTTACTGGCGACAACTCAAAATAGCCATTGCAAGTAAACTTACTCATGATCATTTAAGCCATCGCGTTAACAGATAAAATTGTCAGATCCCACTCGACAGGATGAGGATGGGATGAGGACAGATAACAATAGTTTTACCAAGCTGTTGCTACCTGCTATTACTAGCAACAGTTTTAACCATCATTAGTGCTCCCATCTTATTGCTAAAAGGTTGGTTGGAATCGGCAACGATTTTGTCAATGTCTTTAAATGTACCAATGGCTACCGAGTTGTCGCCAATGTTGATAGGATTTTCTAAAACCTGTGGCCCCCTTCTTCCTTTGCTGTTTTTGCTCCCTCTCTCTCTCTCTCTCTCTCTCTCTCTCTCTCTCTCTCTCTCTCTCTCTCTCGTTTCTCCCCTTAATTATATTTTAATATTTATGTTGTTAAATTAAATGTAATATTTATTTTTTAATTATATATTTTAAAAATAGTACATTTTTCAACATTATTAAATGTCATAATATTATTAAATAAATAAATATTTAAAATTTAAAATGTAAAAAATAAAATTATTACTATATATTTTAACATTATTAAATACAATAAAATAAAATAAAAATAACTTATTTCAACTATGTTACTTTAAAATAAAATATAATTAAAATTTATTAAATATATAATAAATACATAAATTATTATATTTAATTAAATAAACATAATATTTTATGTTGTTATATATAATAAAAAATTTTAAATTTAATATAATATATTAAATTAAAATTAAAAATAAATATTTTATAAAGTTATTTATTATATTTTTTAAAATAATACTTAATTTATATTTATCATATTTATATATAACATTTATATATAATATTTATAAAATATAATTTTATTTCAACTATGTTACTTTAAAATAAAATATAATTAAAATTTATTAAATACATAATAAATACATAAATTATTATATTTAATTAAATAAACATAATATTTTATGTTGTTATATATAATAAAAATAATTTTAAAATTTAATATAATATGTTAAGTTAAAATTAAAAATAAATATTTTTTATAAAGTTATTTATTATATTTTTTAAAATAATACTTAATTTATATTTAATTATTTTTTATTCCTATCCCGGCCGACCCAAGTCCCGACCCGGGTGTCGACCTGGCCGACCCGGATCGATTTGGGCCCAACCGACCCACTCCCGACCCGCGACCCCACCTTCCTTGCATGCAGGTCTAGATGGCATAAACATATAGTTTAGTGTAGTTTGTAGCCATGTTCATGTAGAGGCATGTTTAATTGATAATTTAGCTCGGCCGCGGACCCCTATGGTGGGTGGGAGAAGCTTCTTCTCGGCCGCGGCCATCTCGCGGCAGCTCGCGGAGCCCTCACCGCGGGCATCTCGCGGCAGCAGGTCGCGGAGCCCTCACCGCGGCCCCCTCGCCGTGGCCCCCCTCCCGGCCCGCGCGGCAGGTCGCGGAGCCCTCGTTGCGGCCCCCTCGCCGCGGACCCCTCGCTGCGGACCCCTCCCGGCCCGCGCGGCAGCTCGTGGAGCCCTCGCCGCGGACCCTGCTCGCGGAGCCCTCGCCGCGGATCCCTCTCGGCGGCCTCGGCGGCTCGCGGAGCCCTTCTCGCCGAACCCTCGCCGCGGAGCCCTCGCCGCGGATCCCTCCCGGTGGCCATCTCGCGGCGCCCTCGGCGGCCATATTGCGGAGCCCTCGTAGCGGAAACCTCGCCTCCGAGCGCCTAGCTGTCGGGGCTTCGTCGGCGTTGGCCTCCTTCACTCGGTGAAAATAGAATCTCGATTTTAACGTCTTGCGCAGGCAAAACTCGCATTGTCGTGTGCGGAGGATCTTTGCCTCCATTGTCAAAGTTTTTGTGTCGGCTTCGGTGGTTTCGCGGCACTCGTAGGAGGCGGACTTCGCCGTTTTTGTGTTGGGTTTTTTTTCATCTTGTAGAGTAGAGTTTTTTTCGGTCCGTTCTCTTTTGTGGTGTGATTTCGTCGGGAGGGAGGAAGATCCGTGTGATCTTCCTCCCTCCCAAAATCTTCATTTCCACTCCGACTACTAATCTTAATGTCTATACGGACAATTAGTTTTTGTTTTACTGGAGTGGAATTAATCGGCTTATCATATTTAGTTTTCTATTAGCATGTGTTTGTTGTCGTGTCTTAGTTGCATCGTCTTGGTTTGTATGTGTTTGTTGTTGTGTCTTTTCCTGTTGTCTGTTTGTCTGGATGTCTTCTCCAGTTATCTCGTTAGCCTTATATGTCTTTGTGAGACTGTTGGCTTGGGCATCATCCACACCGATATGGTGTGTTCATCCAGTCTCCTTATTGAAATCAAACTCCTTGAGAGTTCTGATATTTACTTCTCGATCATCTATGCACTTCATTGTGCTGATCGATTCACTTAGGTGGCTATATCCAAGTGATTTGGAGAAGAGTCTGTTTTCGTTCTTTGGACGTGTCGGTGTCTTTGTGTCTGTACTTGATCTTGACGTCATCCTTGTTGTATTAAAGTTGTTATCAATATAAGTATGTGTTATCTTTGTTCAAAAAAAAATTGATAATTTAGTGAAAGAAATCCCATTTAAATAAATAAACATGATAAATAGCCTATATGATATTATACCAATTGGTGGGTCTGGTTTATGCATATAATTAGCAGTCTGATTGGCAGCTGGCTGGCTGCCGGTCCTGGGCCGGATGCGCTTCGAGCCGGACGTGCCCGCTCTCGGGCGCTGATTCGCATGGATGCGGCAGAGCTATCTCTATTCGTTTTTAGTTACATTAACATGCTTAGTTATTTTATAATCTCAAAGTAATATACTTTTTTTACTTTCCTCCCTATTTATATAGTTAACACCTTTCGGTCTTCTTTCTCTCTCTCTCTCTCTCTCTCTCTCTCTTGATCTCGATCTCGATCTCGATCTGGATTTCGATCTCCCGACAACACATCCATATTCGTAATAGAGTACAGGAGTACAAGAGCAACACTATAACATTATTGAAGATGACTTGATGACAACAGCTTCTAGAAGTCATCTTCAATAATGTTAGTCATGATGATTTAAGTCATCTCCAAGAAAATTGTCATCACACACTAAGTTACTGGCGACAACTCAAAATAGCCATTGCAAGTAAACTTACTCATGATCATTTAAGCCATCGCGTTAACAGATAAAATTGTCAGATCCCACTCGACAGGATGAGGATGGGATGAGGACAGATAACAATAGTTTTACCAAGCTGTCGCTACCTGCTATTACTAGCAACAGTTTTAACCATCATTAGTGCTCCCATCTTATTGCTAAAAGGTTGGTTGGAATCGGCAACGATTTTGTCAATGTCTTTAAATGTACCAATGGCTACCGAGTTGTCGCCAATGTTGATAGGATTTTCTAAAACCTGTGGCCCCCTTCTTCCTTTGCTGTTTTTGCTCCCTCTCTCTCTCTCTCTCTCTCTCTCTCTCTCTCTCTCTCTCTCTCTCTCTCTCGTTTCTCCCCTTAATTATATTTTAATATTTGTGTTGTTAAATTAAATGTAATATTTATTTTTTAATTATATATTTTAAAAATAGTACATTTTTCAACATTATTAAATGTCATAATATTATTAAATAAATAAATATTTAAAATTTAAAATGTAAAAAATAAAATTATTACTATATATTTTAACATGATTAAATACAATAAAATAAAATAAAAATAACTTATTTCAACTATGTTACTTTAAAATAAAATATAATTAAAATTTATTAAATATATAATAAATACATAAATTACTATATTTAATTAAATAAACATAATATTTTATGTTGTTATATATAATAAAAAAATTTAAATTTAATATAATATGTTAAATTAAAATTAAAAATAAATATTTTATAAAGTTATTTATTATATTTTTTAAAATAATACTTAATTTATATTTATCATATTTATATATAACATTTATATATAATATTTATAAAATATAATTTTATTTCAACTATGTTACTTTAAAATAAAATATAATTAAAATTTATTAAATACATAATAAATACATAAATTATTATATTTAATTAAATAAACATAATATTTTATGTTGTTATATATAATAAAAATAATTTTAAAATTTAATATAATATGTTAAGTTAAAATTAAAAATAAATATTTTTTATAAAGTTATTTATTATATTTTTTAAAATAATACTTAATTTATATTTAATTATTTTTTATTCCTATCCCGGCCGACCCAAGTCCCGACCCGGGTCTCGACCCTGGCCGACCCGGATCGATTTGGGCCCAACCGACCCACTCCCGACCCGCGACCCCACCTTCCTTGCATGCAGGTCTAGATGGCATAAACATATAGTTTAGTGTAGTTTGTAGCCAAGTTCATGTAGAGGCATGTTTAATTGATAATTTAGCTCGGCCACGGACCCCTATGGTGGGTGGGAGAAGCTTCTTCTCGGCCGCGGCCATCTCGCGGCAGCTCGCGGAGCCCTCGCCGCGGGCATCTCGCGGCAGCAGGTCGCGGAGCCCTCACCGCGGCCCCCTCGCCGTGGCCCCCCTCCCGGCCCGCGCGGCGGTCGCGGAGCCCTCGCTGCGGACCCCTCGCCGCGGATCCCCTCGCCGCGGACCCCTCGCTGCGGACCCCTCCCGGCCCGTGCGGCAGCTCGTGGATCCCTCACCGCGGTCCCTGCTCGCGGAGCCCTCGCCGCGGATCCCTCCCGGCGGCCTCGGCGGCTCGCGGAGCCCTTCTCGCCGAACCCTCGCCGCAGAGCCCTCTCCGCGGATCCCCCCCCCGGTGGCCATCTCGCAGCGCCCTCGGCGGCCATATTGCGGAGCCCTCGTAGCGGAAACCTCGCCTCCGAGCAGCTAGCCTGTCAGGGCTTCGTCGGCGTTGGCCTCCTTCACTCGGTGAAAGTAGAATCTCGATTTTAACATCTTGCAGAGGCAAAACTCAGATTGTCGTGTGCGGAGGATCTTTGCCTCCATTGTCAAAGTTTTTGTGTCGGCTTCGGTGGTTTCGCAGCACTCGTAGGAGGCGGACTTCAGCGTTTTTGTGTTGGGTTTTTTTTCATCTTGTAGAGTAGAGTTTTTTTTCAGTCCGTTCTCTTTTGTGGTGTGATTTCGTCCGGGAGGGAGGAAGATCCGTGTGATCTTCCTCCCTCCCAAAAATCTTCATTTCCACTCCGACTACTAATCTTAATGTCTATACAGACAATTAGTTTTTGTTTGCGCTGGAGTGGAATTAATCGGCTTATCATATTTAGTTTTCTATTAGCATGTGTTTGTTGTCGTGTCTTAGTTGCATCGTCTTGGTTTGTATGTGTTTGTTGTTGTGTCTTTTCCAGTTGTCTGTTTGTCTGGATGTCTTCTCCAGCTTATCTCGTTAGCCTTATATGTCTTTGTGAGAAGTTGGCTTGGGCATCATCCACACCGATATGGTGTGTTCATCCAGTCTCCTTATTGAAATCAAACTCCTTGAGAGTTCTGATATTTACTTCTCGATCATCTATGCACTTCATTGTGCTGATCGATTCACTTAGGTGGCTATATCCAAGTGATTTGGAGAAGAGTCTGTTTTCGTTCTTTGGACGTGTCGGTGTCTTTGTGTCTGTACTTGATCTTGACGTCATCCTTGTTGTATTAAAGTTGTTATCAATATAAGTATGTGTTATCTTTGTTCAAAAAAAATTGATAATATAGTGAAAGAAATCCCATTTAAATAAATAAACATGATAAATAGCCTATATGATATTATACCAATTGGTGGGTCTGGTTTATGCATATAATTAGCAGTTAGATTTGTTAGTATATTAGGAAAGTTGGGTATAAGTCCTATTGAGTCCGTGTGACTTATTCCAAATCTTTTATCATTTTCAAGAAATCAGGTAGCGCAGCAGAAGCGTAGTGGATCAGGTTTAGTGCAGAAGAGCTTTAGAGAATTTAGTTTATGAAATGATTTATTAGAATCAAGGTATGATTTATTTTTGAATTGAATTATTTATTTTAATGAACTGGGACCTGTTAGTTCTTTAATTTTCCCAAACCGACGTAGTTTAGGGGTTAATTCCCCAGTCCCGTACCCGGATTTATTCCGTTGCGCATGTTAGGAAATCCGGGGAGTGACATTATTACTTTTAAAAATATGTTTCTAGTAGGATTTGACATCACCATGCACGGCACGCATGTTTTTTCTCTTGGCCGAAATAATATCATGTTCGTGATTCTAACATTTTTCTATTTTTAGGAATAATTTATAGTGAAATTAATATATACATATACTCTCTGCTTCAGTCTTTCACAACCTGCTAAACTATATACAAGTTATAATAATCATGATGATATCCTATTATATATACATGGTTCATATCATAGTCTTGATAACAATGTTTATAAAACTTCTAGCACATATTCAGGACATTAACAAGATTTTTCACAAAACATGTCAAATAAATGTAAACAAGTTTAGGACACACCTACATAAAAATTTATGAATTTTCGGTAATTTTCCTACATTAAAGTTCAAATTACCTAACATTCTTTTACATTTATGAGCAAAGATCCTTAGGATACCCATTTGGGTGTAGCTCCTGTTGCATAATGTTCATTGCTTGAAAGTTTATGATTGCAAGATTTATTCATGATCCCAAGGTAGGTGGGGTCGGGGTCAGGACCGAGTCAGATGGGTCCAAATCAACTCGGGTCAGCTGGAGTTGAGACCTGGGTTGGGTCATAGTGGGCTGGGATTATAATAAAAAATAATAAAATAATAATTTTAAAATATCCACCGAGTTGAGGTCGTGGGTTTGGGACCAGGTCGGTCGGTCCAAAAATCGACTAGATCGGATCCTGATCACAACCTCGCATTCCATGCTTGATCCCAACAATCTTATTTGTCAGGTAGCTTAATGTACATATGGTCATCCCTCTTGGACTCACAGAACTTTGTAATATTAGTGAAATTACAAAACTTTAATCTTTATGTTTCCCAATAGGAATAGTAGATCCATCAAAACATGGAGGCCGCTAGATCGAGTGACCCTCAGACTCAGTTTGCCATTGAAATAGATAATGGGGTGTTTGGTTGCATGATAATGAAGGTTTTTGTTTTAATTTTTAAAAATTATAAGAAAACTTGTTAAAATAGATGTTTGGTAACTATGACAATTTTATGTTTTAAAAGTGATTTTCTTCTTAAACAAAAAAAGAGGGTCTCACCTCTTTCTTTTTTCTTGTGGTCCACCACTTTGTTTGGTCATGTGTGGTAGTTACTCTTTTTTGTAATCACATCCCTCCAAACATGATAATTTTATGTCACGAGTTGGTTCTCTTTTTATTTTAATACAATTTTTATCGTGAAAGTGTACAAAAAATTATCATGCAACCAAACACCCCATAAACTTATAGAGATTAAATCGGTAGAATCAAGAACCGAGCTCTAATACAGATTGCAAGCCTCGAATAAACAAACATAAAACAGGTGAATTGTGTTTTCACATCTTTTCGATCTTAACATAAAACTTGACATTCAAATAGATTTACAACTGATTTTGTTTCCTTGAATCTCTAAGATCACTATAAACGTGGGAATGATGATTAAAAAAAATAGAGCACCCATCACAGTGAATACGATTTTTACAGCGATTCAATCTCAAATGACAACATCAATATCAAGACTTATATCTACTATCTCACATCCATCAACATAAGAATTTAAAATCATACACTGTATTAATCAATAGACACGCATTGAGTAGAGAATACTCAATGCGCACATTCAGTATAGAGATACCTGGTCCAACTTACTTTGATTCAAACTAGAAATTAAATGTATATTATTTAAATAATTTTTGTACACCGAAAATGTCATCTCGTATGCTAAAAGAAATGTAATGATTCATATGCTGATGATAAATTATGTATAAAGTAGAGAGGAAAGTTTAAACCGAAAAGTTAAACCGCCCTAGGGGGAGCCACACAACGAAGAAGTAGAGAGGAAAGGATCGATCTTCCCCACGAAGAATCTGAACTGTTTGAGAGCACGGAAGCAGGCAACAAGGCCTCGTGGCTCGACCCGCCTTGGGTGGTGCATATTTGAACGCCATGTTTATCCATATTTTCCGTGTCGTCTGCTAGCTAGGTATTAAAAGCAAAGTATACAGGAGAGCTTCCTGCAGGTGCCAAATGAAGACGTACTCGGTTTGGTAGTTTTTCCCTTTCAATTTTGATACAACTGTTGGTTATATATATATATAACATGATCAGCATCAACTTATGAAGTACCTAAATATTTAAAAGTAATATGATATATGAGATTTATGTTCAATAGTCTACCCAAAATAGGCCCTAGCCATAAAACAATACAGAATCCTGAACATGGCACATATCGGGCAAAACTTAACACGACACGCACAGCAATCAACTTTTGGTGGAACCTGCTCTTTGCTTTGCGTAAACTAGCTAGCTAGGTCAGGTTAACTTCCGTAATCACCGTTTCTAATTGAGAGTAATTAACTTGCCTCAGTTCTCCGGTGAAAAGAAACTCTCACGGTCGCCCACTGAGAGCAGCTAGCCATAATTCTCCCCCCACTTAACAGGTTAGTGCGCGGAGCAATTTCTGTTACTTAGTGGGAGAAAAGGTCGTGTGATTACTGTTGATTGGTGACTACGGCAGTTTAAGAAAGGAGTTATTGAAATCCCTTTTTAATTACATTGATTCTGTTTCGAAGAGCGCCACTTGAAACTTGGATCAACCCAGATTTACACCCTTTTTTTAATTAGTTACAACCCACAAATCATCTTAATTTATTTGAATTTGGAATCTAGGCTCAACAGGAATAGAAAAAAAAGAAGAAGAACACTGTAAGTCCGACTGTTTTAGGAAATAATAAGCTCAAGTTCGTGTGCGCGACGTAATGTCGTTTGTTTTGATCATATAGTTACAGTCTAATTCGTTGCGTACCCAAAAAATACAACCTTACTCACACGTACGTTAGCATCTATATATATTAATTGCAACAGCTCATGCACTACAAAGATAGCTAGTGCCCCCAACAAGAAAACGCAGTGCCGTCACTTCAACAATCAATTACCCCGCGCATTTCTCAAGTGACTTATGTTACATAATTGTTATCCTATATATATATTAATTACAAATACTTGAATTATATTTCTACGTTTCATCCCACTTAGTGACATATAAGCATGCGTTAAACACAAGTAAGAGATAAGGAGCGTGAGGGGGTGTGAAACATTGGAATAGAAACCGCAGGAGAATGAAATTTTCTTGTACAACTAATTCCTCGGAGAGAAATGAGGAATTTTCTTCGATCGCGCTCTACTCTCAAGTGCCAAGCCAATCATGCAAGCATGAGTTTTACATGGTAGCTAGGTCACAAGGGGAAGATCAGAAGAACAGAAATAATTAACATTAATGTGCTACTATCTTTATATCCTCTGCTCCTTCTTGATGTGACATCATTTCGGTAAAGATCAAGTGTGTATATAGTATATATAATATATCCATCTCGTCTCTAATCAAAGGATGTGTATAACACATCACACAGCATCCTAAGTTCTAAGTTCTCTAGTCCTCCAAGAGATCACAACCAGCTGTACTAGCTCTTGTTCTCAATCCAAATAATCAACTAATCGAGACAATATCAAACGTTTGTAAGCCTTGGCAATCTTTCCCCGGCCGGTATAGCGCGATTAATCCTGCTGGAATCAAAGAGCTGATCACCAGTCGGATCTCAGAAGAAGAGCTTGCCCTCGACGTCCCGGAACTCCATGCCTCCCAGCTCTCCGACGTCCAAGAGGAGCCCGTAATCGTCCTCGCTGCTGGCGGCGCCCGTCTCGACGGCGGAGGCGCCTCCCGTCTCCGGCGGGAAGTCCACATTGTAGTGCCACACGGGCAAGTCGAAGAAGTCGTAGTTGACCTGGCTGCCGCCGGACTCGCCCTCGCAACGGTGCTGGCCGGCGTAGCGGTTCAGCTGCTGCTCGAGCAACCTGCAGTCGGTGTGATCTGCCGTCGGCAGCTGGTCCATCTGAGGTCGAGGGGAAGACGGGTCAACCTTGTCCTGGTCGTTCTCCAAGGCACACCTCGCCGTCGTCTCCCCCTTCCGCTTGTGGAACACTCTGCACAGAACCCAGTCCTCCTGTGATCAAATACACACCACAACCCCGAACGTGTTAGGGACGTTCCAGCTGTGGAAAAGAAGAGAACAGCGTTGAGGACCAGCCAAGAAGACATCGCATGAGAGTAAATGATCACGTGAAAAGAGACGGATAATACAAGTGAAGGTAGAGAATCCATTAATTGCGGCAACAGCAACCCTTATATATACATACATATATATATGGGTGCCGCATGCTATTCCTTATAGAAAAATGAATCCGAGTTCTCTCTCTCGGCGTGTGAGAGAAGCTCTTTCATTCAGATATAAAAAAATTTAATAAAATTCATAATTTATCATGACCTATGACTTTTTTGTATCTACGATGAAATGAGTTCTCTCCTAAGAAAATTCAGACTCTAAGAAAATACACGTGGAGCTCACGACATATGAATACTATATCATATTTATTTAATTAACTTACAATATGGGACTTATTCCTACGTTTCTATCACTCTTCCTCGTCGTGTCAAGATGGATGATAAGTCTAAGAGGCAAAATAATCAAATGCTAGAGATACATATACAAGTGTTTGCTATGCTCTCGTATCATCTAATATATCTCAAAATCATGATCACTTGGGGTTGAAGATCATAGCCGTGTCATATCAACACTACATCACATATGGTAATTACTAATTTCTCTGTGGGACAGATAGGTCGTGTCCTTTTAGTTGAAATTAACTGCCCGGAATTGCTTTACCCACACGACCTGATCGAAAGAGACGGTGCTACATACGCGTAGATCAACAGTAGAGCTTGATCTAATTCTGAAGTTTTACGCAAGCGTATATACATACATATATGGATATAGCAGCAGATTAATTATATATCAGCACCTTTGGGGGCATGTGAGGGTTGTCGAGGCGGAACTCGTGCATGACCCACCCGGTCTTGATCCCGTTGGGGGCTCGGCCCCGGTAGAACACCAGCGTCTTCCTCATGCCGACGACGGCCTGCGTCGTGGGCTCGTGCACAATGCGGTCCTTGCCCGTGGCCTTCCAGTAGCCGCACCTTGTCGACCGGTTGCTGCGAGAGCCCGTCGCGTACTTCCGGTCCCGGAAGCTGAAGAAGTACCACTCGTCGGCGCTGAGCTTGGCCACCTCTGGAACAAAGAGATGACATATATATGTCATCGATTGATTATGATTAACTCTCTCTCGGAGTCGTTCATTGATCAGTTGTTGTTAGAGTTAATTAATTACCCCCAATCATGAACCCTAATCTTCTGTTGCTGAGTGATCCAGCTAGCATCACGGTTAGAGAGGGCTTAATCTATCATCCGGGTCACAAGTTTATGATTTGTTCTAGCTAGGACTCGTGTAATCTTCTCCTTTTAATATGTGCTATCGGACCCATTAAAGCGTTTTTCGAGACAAGATATGTGTATATATACTAATACTCGAGTAGGGTGCCTTTAGGCAAAGTTTCAAAGGCTAATGGGGTGTTTGGTTACATGATAATTTTCTGTACACTTTCATGATAAAAAAATGTATTAAAATAAAAAGTAAACCAACTCATGACATAAAATTATCATGTTTGGAGGGATGTGATTACAAAAAAGAGTAACCACCGCACATGACCAAATAAAGTGGGGGACCACAAGAAAAAAGAAAGAGGTGAGACCCTCTTTTTTTGTTTAAGAAGAAAATCACTTTCAAAACATAAAATTGTCATGGTTGTCAAACACCTCTTTTAACAAGTTTTCTTACAATTTTTAAAAATTAAAATAAAAACCTCAATTATCATGCAACCAAACACTCCATAGTAATCCATATGTGGACTGAGTTAAATTAACAAATCGGCCACCCGGCATCTTCAACCATAAAGTGGTGCATATTAATACATGCATCCAATGGGGCTAATCACCTCCCGTCACATGGGCGTGTCTGTTAATGCATATCTAATCCAATAGCTTCCCGATAATATAACCTAGCTAGCTGATTAAAGTAATTAAACTTTTGTGACCCTCGGGCCATGCTAGCCGATGCGACTTGTCTCTTTACACATCCGTGCGTTCCCAGGAAGCTGCAGAATGGGCTTTATTAATTGAAGCACATGCAGACGATGTTTTTATAGTCGTTTGAGATTTGTTTGTTTGATTGTAAAATTCTGTAAAATATTATTACATATATGGTTCCACTTTATATGGTGTTGTCAATTGTCTGGATTATTGTAAAACATTGCAATTTAATTAATTAAAACAATGATTCTTGCGTCAACTTACATGAGTTAAAAGAGCGTAAAGCAAAACAAGAAAAATGTAGTAATTGTTAAATCATCCGAATCATGTGGTCCCCTACTTTGTTTTTCATGTCCTTTACAATTTAACCAAGTAAAAACTCCTGCTTTTAAGCTCAAAAGGAATCTTATTTTGGCTCAAGTGATTTTGAAATAAACAAGAGAATTATAGCAAGACAAACAAGCCCTCGGGGAAAGCACGCGCGCGTCCATATAATCTTAATTTATACATGCCTAAGCTTGTTTTAGACGCAGTATGAGGATTGAAAGGTGGGCAGGGTAACTTTGTTTCGTCAAAAGATAAGCTTATATATAATAAGTTGATTCTATATAGAAAGTACAAAAAAAAACTGATCAAAACTGTTAATTAAATCGACCCAATTGAGAGGAGAGCTTTTACATGTGACTGATGAAAAGCTCAGAATAACGCGAGCTGCAATCTAGTTCCCTTGCGATGGGGATTCGAGAAAGATTTCTATCTGCGATGAACTGTCTTGCAGACAAGAGCCTGAAATTACACTTAATTACAGATCAGGTAACACACAAGGAGGAGGAGAGACTTGACCTTTGAAACGAATTACGAAGCTGTGAAGAGACCATACACACAGACAGACAAAAGAACGAAACTTGTTGAAGCGCCATGGAGAAACGTACAGCAGACAAGATCAAGTAGCTAGGCCAGCAAAATGGGGGAGCTTCACTCACCTGGGAGCTCCCACGGCTCGCGAGTGTGCAAGTCCACCTCAACCATGGTCGTCCCTCCCGAGACCCTCTCGTTGGTCACCTTCTTGTACAGGTAGTGGCAGACGAGCTCCTCGTCACTCGGGTAGAACCTAAACCCCGGCGGCAGCGTGGACCCGATATCCCTTAAACCCATTGATGATCTCCCGGATGGAGAGAAGGGGAGAGATCGAGAGGGGGATCAGACCGAGGTAATTTGATCAGAAGATTGGAGATCTCTTGAAACTCTGAGCTCCCTCTCTTGGGGGGATTGCTCATGAAACGTAGCTAAGGCCCGTTCTGTTAGCTGGGCGGGCGTGGAGATTTACAGGTATAAATAGAGAGCATGGGTGTGGAGGGAATAATACGAAGGAAGAGAAGGAGAGTGTGCCGTGATCATGTCTATGACTGCTACAGGCGGCCGGCGTCTTCAGCACCGGTCGCCGTCTCCCGGAAGATGTGCGATGGTGCTGGATCGGCTTGTGGAAGAAGAGCCATCGGGAGATCTACGGGCACAAGTAATCGATCTCAACCCCCCCAAAACACACAGTGACTCACATAAACACCATGTATATATGTGCTCCTGTTTCAAAGCTAGCTGTATATATATCTCTGCAGCTTTTACTAACTCAGGCCTTGTTTGATTTATTATGTTTAACACTGTCTTGTCGTTTCAAGATCACTTGTTTGAAAACAAGATTTTTTTTTTTGTAAAAAGACATGAAAAATATAGAAGGGGATCACATGATTATAAGAAGAATTTACAACTATTATATATGTTCGTGTTTTGGTATTCACCCCTTTTCAACATGTATTTTGAAATAAGAATTATTATTTCAGAATACAACCTTTTGACATTTGCCCAACAAATAATTGGACATACTGCAAAATAGAAAAAAAAATCTTTAATATAAGACGCGTTATCATGTGTCGGTAAGGGCCAAAGGAGAGGAACAACCCCACCGGAGAGAAATGGATAAGAACCAGACTGCAGGGGCTATTTTGAGGGTGATTCCTTTGAAGCTTCGCCAGTCGGGAAGTCCTTTTAGATCTTCTCAATAAGTGGAGGGGGGGGGGTGAGGTAGGGTTCACATGCCGCCATGTTAATTTGTTGTTGTTAAATGCATTGTGTATGAGAGAGAGAGAGAGAGAGAGAGAGAGAGAGAGAGAGAGAGAGAGGTGGATGAGAAGGAGGACCTACTAACTACATATCCCTACGAGTCCGGATCGTCTTAGCTAGGTGACCAATGAAAAACTCAGCCATAGTCTCCTATCAAAAGAGGTCGGGGGCTACAACATATCCTCACTTAAATATCTCATGTGAATGTGATACTACTAGTTTTTTTTTATCTTTTGTTACTAACTCCTTACTTTTATTACTTAACATCTTACAAATATTATTTACTCTATTTTTTAGTTATTTAACTCCTTACACATATTACTAATATTAACTCATTTTAACTGATTTATCAACTTTAATTCAGTTTTGAGTGAATTAGTGATATACGAAAGAAATTAGTAACTAAAGAAAATTATATGTTTCATCTTGGAGTGAGAGGGGTTTAAGTGAGGAAGATGTTGTGATCATTTTTGATTGAAGATTGAGACTGATTCTCTCTTTGTGATGATCTGAACTCTATCCGTGCAGCTCAAGAGCACCTCATGTCTTTGTTTGGGCTGTACATTAACGTGCATCTTTCCTCTATTTTTGAGTCCTGTTCTGTGTGTGAATTGAAGCCGGAGAATTAACAATGGGATAAAAAAAGATATAAGATATATATACTTGGATATTTTCTTGACGACGTCAACGTACATTTTTTTCCCCTCTCTCTCTCTCAATCAAAGATTATTGATGTAACTAGAATTAAATAAATAAATATATATGTATAACAGCTACAAAATTCCATGACGAACTCAACAGTGTTGAGAACGTGGGCTCGTCCGTATGTTCAAAAAAACGTACAGCCATTCTCTCTCTCTCTCTCTCTCTCTCTCTCTCTCTCTCTCTCTCTCTCTCTCTCTCTCTCTCTCTCTCTCTCTCTCCAACATGTCTAAAATCTGCGTACGTACAACATGCATGTTCGGTCGCTTGGATCTCAGCTCACACACTGTGGGACTACACAGATTGATCACACTCGCCAGCATCGAGGTTCCCAATATTAAGCCCAGTTTGGTAACAGTGCGCTAGGTACCTTTATCACTGTCAATTTTAAAATTGAAATTGATAGAAATCATTAAGAGGTGTTTGGGTAATTGTATCAATTTTAAAATTTGTAGTACAAATAAGATATATTATGTAATACAAATGTTACTTTTGATATTGATACTCCAACATTTGAAAATATTAATATTAATATTAATATAGTACCAAAAATGAAACTCTAACCAAACAGGGTATTACATAGCATAGACGATATATTAATCCCCCAATGCGTTCAAATGTACGGGTGTCTTGCTAGGGAGTGCAAACACTGAATCGATCCCAAAAGTTTTAAGATTTTTGGAACCGGAATATGTAATTAGTCCTTCAAGTGTTATCCGAATCAAGAATCGAGTATTTATGCTATCTATAGTTAGCCAGAACCAATAAGAGAATAAATCAATTTAATTACTATCAGTTCTTTCGATTTCGGAAAAGAAAAGTCAATATGTGTTTCTTAAGTTGTTGTTATTATTATTATAATAAAACAACATTGGATGAATCAAAAAATATGACGCAAATGATAATAAAAGTAAACTAACATATTAGAGTAACATATCAAATTGTAGTAGAAATATGAGATTTATTAATTTGATTTAGATTACACTTGGTTTATATATAATATATTTCAGAAATAGTTGATAGTCTTCCTATGGGGTCATCTATCCTCAGCCTACTCCTAACAAAATATATTTAACTTTAGAATTTTTTCAACTCAACTTTAAAAAAATGATTAATCGACGTTATCGATAATTCACCGATTTAATCTCTTAACATATTCACAAATTAAGATGTTACATTAATACTTATCGAAAACATAATACAACAAGTATGTAAATTGTGTACAACGGAATTGGGATATCATGATTCTAATTTAGTATGTGTATAACAAGATCAAAATCGCAATATCTTGAAACTTAAGAGAATCATAATAAAAAACAGATAATTCCCTACCAATTCTCAGGTACACATATATGAGCATGTATTACTATATATATATCTTAGATGCCTTCTTAATTTGCTTATTTAGTGCAGTATTGTTGGAATAGAAAAAAATTACGTACGTACCTACGAATATACAATTAAATGTTCTTCTTAATAAATAATAACTTCAACTATAGAATAGGATAACAGTTAGAACGAACCTAATCCATACCATACCTTTTACAACCGCACTGATCAAGGGCGGCGACAAAGTTAATGCTGTCTCAGAAACATTTTTGTCTGGGGGAGAGATATATACTAATGGGGTGTTTGGTTGCATGATAATGAAGGTTTTTGTTTTAATTTTTAAAAATTGTAAGAAAACTTGTTAAAAGAGGTGTTTGGTAACCATGATAATTTTATGTTTTGAAAGTGATTTTATTCTTAAACAAAAAAAGAGGGTCTCACCTCTTTCTTTTTTCTTGTGGTCCCCCACTTTGTTTGGTCATGTGCGGTAGTTACTCTTTTTTGTAATCACTTCCCTCCAAACATGATAATTTTATATCATGAGTTGGTTCACTTTTTATTTTAATACAATTTTTTATCATGAAAGTGTACAAAAAATTATCATGCAACCAAACACCCCATAATCTTTTAATTGCATTTTTATTTATGTAACAGAGAAAACTGAAATTTATTTTGTCACCACGCATAATTCATGTCTAAAAGGTATAAATTTACAATGAGCGGACCTAAGCAAACTCACCTACTTGAGACCCGTGTAATTAAATCAAAGCACTAGCTTAATTAATTTACAAATGCCCTACGAAATGCCGATCAAAACAATCCAATTTACATATAATTACTTTTTCAAAACTAAACAACTGTATTTATATCTTTGTCTCTTTCTCTTTCTCTAATGATAGATAGAGAACAAGAAAATCAACCGACGTCGAAAACGATTCAACCTCAGATAAGGCACATCTTAAGAGATATGGATGGATAAGGGCAACGGTGTGACAAAGAGATATCCTGTCAGCTTTACGCCGTCTGCAAGGAAATTAATCACACCCACGGAATAACTTCCATGACTGAAGTCTTTTTGCTAACAGTATCAAACATCTCTATCACAATATAACAATTGGGTAAATCCTTGAAAAAGAGAGATTCAACTCTTTATTATCTTCTCTCAACTTATAAAAATTACCCAGAGGTAGATTATGAGAAGTATCAATTATCACAAAATATAGGTTTTGGAAAAGAGGAGTTGGTATTCAACTCTTCATGATTATTACCAAGAAAAAATTACAATAATTTCATTCTCCTATGATACTTATAACCAAGAGCACCCAATACCCAATAGGAACAATTTAGCATTTGTTAAGTTGTCACTCTTATGTGGGGACAAATAGCTAGCTAGCTAGGTGGCACAACTGAAATAGTGGAGCCCTCTCTCGTACATGACAAGTGACAAGAAGTTGCACCTGAAGGGTTGGTTTGCAGCCCTCTACCGGCAAGTAGTGGTGCACACTAACTAGCACACAAGTTGTTCTGAGCTTTAACGAACCTTGCGGCTTGATTTATTTATTATGTTAAATGAGCAAATTTAAATAATAAAAAAACCTTAGAATATATAGCTAACAAGTTGAGTTTGAACTGACCTTGCTCTTCTCGATAAAGTCGACGGGTAGCTGGATTGATTAAATACTCAATTAAGTACTTGATAAAATATTTATTTTAAAAATATAGTATAAGTATTTATCATCATATAACATCAATTAAATACATCATGTAAGTTAAATCTGAAGTTAATTTGCTTTGTAAGTGAGCTAAAATTGAGTTCTAAGTTCAAACATCATAGACAAGCTTATAGCAACCTAAAACATGAGCTCTGACCAAGTTTGACTTGTCCTCTTACTTGTGCTCAAACTTGCAGCATGTTTGATTGAGTAAACAAGTAGCTTCTTCATAAGTCAAGCTCTAACATGGATCAAGTCTATATATTCATTCAGAATTGAGCTCATATAAAGATAAATAAGCCAAACTTGAGGCTATTAAACTAGACTTAGGCCCTATTTATTTTGACTTAATTGATATCAAACCACCACAACACATTTGTGCCCCTACACCCAAAATAAACACCTGTGAAGCTAACCATAATTAATATCTATTGCTAAACCATATATAGAAGTATAGGGTCTCTATTTAGGAACCATCAAAAAGCACTTTTTTTACTTCACCTTCTTTTAATAGGCCTTCCAATTTCATGGTATCCTTTGGTTACATTTATGTGGGCACTTCTCATCCTTATTCGAAGATGGAAGTAAGAAGAAGAAAATTTCTCCTTTCGAGAAACCAAAGCACTCCTGACGGTTTACTTCAAAGAGGATGCAACGGTCTCGCAAACTCTGCGAGCACCTGGCAAAACCCCCTCCCCACAAATATCTCCAGGTGAGCACCTCCTTCGACCACCTCACTGATCACCCCTCCCCGACCACCCAAGCCAACATCCCCCCTCCTACGAGCAGCTACTAGCAACACCCCCTGTGAACATCTCCTTGCGACCACCCAGGCAAGCCCCCTCATGTGAGCATCCTGATGACTCTTCTCTAGTGAACATCTTTTAGCGTTCACCTTGGCGAACACAACCACCCTAGCAATCCCCCTGTGAACATCTCTTGGAAACAGGAACCCTCCTATATATGAACCCCCCGACAAACATCTCTTGGCGATTGCCCTGGTGAGCACCCCTTGCAAGCACCTCGGTGACCACCCTGGCGCAACCCCCTTACAATCATCTCTCAAAAATAGGAACCCTCCTTTGAGCCCCTCGACAACATCTCCCAAAGATCCCCGTGGCTGCAAGCACCCCCCTCCCCCTCCCTTGTGAGCACCTCAGTGAGCACATCTCTGTTTATCACATAAGTGCTTCTTCCAAGTGTGACCAAATAACTTCTATTTTAGTCGGCAAGAAGGAAATAACTTCTGTTTTAGTCGGCAAGAAGGCTTTTCAATTGAAGTACCTTTTTGCAAAAAGATACGTCAACTAGAAGGATCTCCAACAATTTACCAAACGCACCCATGGTAACTACCATAAGTTTATAGATATCGAAGAACTAATGCCAATCTCCTAGATATCTTAGCAGCTATAAATATTTTTAACGTCATGGATAAAATCAAGAAGGTACATTTTTAATTCATATGATCCATCCAATCTAAGGCACATTATGTGGTGTTTAGTTGGGAGTATTAAAAATGATGCCATATCAAGTTTTGACATCATATCAAGTTTTCATATTGATATTTCTAAACGATAGTCTTTTTTTTTGTTAGTGTCATAGTGCTCGCACGCCTTACCATATACATCACCACCCAAGCAATCATTCTGGGTTCGAACTTGCGACGTCCTCTTGTAGGAGGAAGAGGTCTCCAACAAGGCGGTGCTCATCAACACAACATTGAAACTAGAAGGATAGAGTATCAACAACAAAACTGATACATTTAGAAATTTATATTACAATTCATGTTTTATTTGCAGTATAATTTCAAATAATATAGTCAAACACCTTGCAATGATTTATATCAATGCTAATTTCAAAATTAATATTTATAGATCTATTTAATATTTTTATCAAACATACTCTCAGAGATAGAACAGAAAAAATTTTTGATCCCACCCAAAGAAAGTAGGCAGCTGGTACAACCATCTCAGATGAGAGACGCAAGGCAGACACTACTGTCTCCATGCTTCCGAGACTAAGGGCAGATTATAAGATATATAAATTTAGAGATAAATTTGATTTATCCTTAAAAAATTAGAGAGGAAACAGATTTAATACAAAATTAAATCAGTGTCAAAGAGGCCCCTAGCTAGAGAGGCTGTTTGGTACAACATTAATCCGTGGATAAACCCAATGTATCCTCGAATTAAACCTGCGCCAAAACGGGCCCTTGGGTCAGTGTTTCGTCTCCCTTTCCTGCCGGGAGTTGGGGGTTTTTCCCCCAACTATTGTTGGAGGGGACACCCTTTGCAGGTGGAGTCACGGCTCCGCACTCTTCTGCCTTGCAGGCAATCAGTTCTCCACATTTGTTAGTTATGACAAATGTGCTCGGGCTTTTGCTTGTTTAGCTCATACTTAGCAAGAAGATCCGTAACAGATATATACTGTTGGGTGCATGTGCTTCACATATATAAATGTTCTTCGGGGCTTTTCTATTAGCTCGTGGAATGCGAGGTGGCATCAGACTGAGGGAACACCTCACATATGCATTCATCATGGAAATCAGCTGCCGTGGTATCAATCATTAATTGCAAGGACAAAAATGTTAGCGCATAAATTAATCAAGTGTTAAACGGGAACCAACATATCAAGGGGGCTCCTGAGCCTGCCGGTGGGTCTCCACAGGTAGAATTATATGGCTGGCGACGAGGGAGGGGGAAGACAGACAATGTAATCAAAGATGTCGGCAAATCCGTTATTGGTAATTACCAAAATGATTGAACGCCAAATAATCAAGAAGAAATCAGTATTATCGTTAATTAATACCTTCCTGTGTCACACCATTCCTGACTAGCACCGTTTTAAAATGCTTTTTTATACCTATATATATAGATCTTCGTATTGTTCTTAATTACGTCCTCCGGTCGAGGGCACAAATCTAAGGACCTACAGGGGGGTAGCGCTATATATAGACATTATACATTTACATACATCTATATATTACAAACTTGTTCTAATTAAAGTCCTACCCACTTTTTTTTTGTCTACACCCAATCAATCATGTCCTGTAGGCAGCAGCATTGTTTGATGCCCGACAAAAAGCTTCACTATTTTCTTAATACGGCTGTGAACTTAAGACACGTACGTCCGGTTGTATTTATTTATACCGACAAAACAAGCACATCAAGCACAACAATGAATAGGAGTAAATAAGCACCGGCCGGATGAGACTGGGTTAGCTAGGATCAAAATGATAAATCGATTGAGCATTGAAATTGCTCGAGCATATTCATATTGTGGGGATATCCCTAGCTCGATTTCTGTCCCCCCCCCCTCCAAAACGGGGGGGACCCTCTTCTAACAAACACCAACCAACCTGTCCGAGCGTGACAGCGATGGGTTCGCGGTGATCGGATAATATTATTTTCAGCCGCCCTTCTCGATCCGAGCATAGCGGGGGAGTCTAAAACTAAAAGCCCCTCCTTTGCGGCGCCAATGGCCATGGGAGCATTGAACCAGCCAGCGCCAGGCCCGCATGAGAATTTCATCTGTGAAGATGAGCATATAATATATCCCAGGAGAGACGGCTTGTCGGGGCCGCCATCGATCGTCATCTCATTCCGGACGGCGACGCGCACAGCGCCCGCGCCCGCGCCCTCGAGGAAGGCCACGCTCCGGGGCAGCTGGTTAGGGTTGGGATTTTGTTGCGTAGTCCGCGGGTGACCACCGATCGGATAGCTTGGCGAGATGGGGAAAAGGTTGTCTACAAGCATTGTTTGAGGCCGATTCGGCCGGATCCTTGAGAGAGAAGCGAGGCCCGCCGCCGGGAGCCCAATAATTAGGGCGACTTGTCCCCAGCAAGAACGGAGGAAGGTGCGGGATGCCGCCGGTTTCCATCGGATCGGATCGGATCGGATCTCACGGGGGCCGTTAATCCCTCGCCCAGGGAATCAATGATTGGGCCCAAGCGTGGAGAACCGTGACGCCACCGGCGGCCGCCGCCGCCACACGCGGCGGCCAGGGTCATTAGAGGGCGTCCGTTTGGTAGAGATCGGGTCGGACATCTCCAACAAAAAAGAAAAAAAAAAGAAAACCTTGTGTTCATAGAATTCGAGACATTTCTGACATAAATTCTCTGCCTATCTATCTCCGATTCTCAGAGTTTCTTCTTTATCTTAAACAATACAAATATGTTGTATTTAGTTAATATTTTGACGCACCGGCGGCGCAGTCGGAAACGGACAGAGCAGGAAGATCTGGGGGGACCGGGAATACCGTATTAAATGGTATTTAATACCCTTACGATCGCCCCAGAAGATAAGAGATGGGATTTGTACGAAAGATCGTATTTTCTGCTCGGCACTCGCAGGGTGATGGCGAATCAATTAGGGACAAAAACCGAGAACGCTACAAATTTAAATAGCAGTAGAGACAAGGGCCCGGACCATCAAGCTGAACCAGGACGCTAACGATGCACGGGGGAAGGAGGAGGGCTCACGGGTGCAATCAGCCCATACAAGTCGCCCGCCGCCGCAAGAAGCAGAATCTGGTCGAATCATGCCCCTCGATACATTTATACGTGTATCATATGATATCACAGAATCAGCCTATATACAACAAAGTGGGTGAAAGAATATTTATTTAAGGCGCATTTTGATGAATAGACCCCAAAAAAAAAAACATCAAGCAATCCACACAGAAAGACAAGTGCATCGGCCTGGGCATCATCCAACCTGTCGGGCTTGGAACCTTGGGCGCAAGACGTGACACAACCACCACCAGGGCAATCTTTCTTGCTCTCTCGTCTGCCTTAGCCGCAAGTACAAATGTCGAAAATCTAATTGTGAAGGCGTGCGGTAGCTACCGTCCAAAAGGTCTTCATCCTCACAGAATTTGGATAGACAGACGACCATGAGAGGGAAAATTGGTCAGGCATCAGCGACTTTTTAAAGTGTGTCCAGGGCTAGGCTCGACGCCAACATTGGCCGAGAGAAGTGCGACGGGCGGTGACACAGCGTCATCCATCGGGAGCGAGAAGAAAGACGGAGGCCTATCCGGCAGAGCCCGCAAATACGGATGGAGAAACGGAAGGACTCCGCATCCCAAGAGGAGGAGCCACCCACCCCCCCGATGGGGTGTATCTGGGCCCTGGGGCCGAGGAGGAATAACATGATCTGACGTCAGTAGTCGAACAATATCTGGACGTCTTGTCGTAAGTGGGATTTCACGATTATATGCACGATTCTTCCTTCATGGATAACCGACAACTTTGTGTGCCAAGTTCTTGTCCATTTCTGTTGTCTGCAAATCCTTGCTACTGTATGCACATCAATAAAATCGTATAAATGCGGCTCCGAGCCTCTGAGAATGCAGGTGTGTTATGATTATGCGACCAAAAGGGGGGCTTTCAGTTTACCGTGGAAAGCTAAGTACAAAAGGCGATGAGAATGATACTATCTTATATCCAATTTCCTCGCCTGCAGCGGCCAGACACCTCCAACTTTGCCTGTGACATACGGAGCACCCGTGCAACGAAAACTACCAAAAACCGTATCTGAGCTGGATTTTCAGGATCTTAGGAAACAAGAAGAGATAAGAAGCCATTAACTTGTCAGAGCACAAGACAAGATAATCATAATCAGATCACATCACGGTATTGTAATAATCTTAACTGAAAGATCCAAAGAAAAAAAAAAGTGGAGCCGACAGGAGTCTTATTCATACGGCTTAGAACCATGCTTGCATAAACTGCAACGTCTTTGGGGCTCCGAATCTAATGTTTCTATATGTGCTGTGTTAAGACAAAGACATGCATCTTGTGGAGCGGTGGTTCCCACATGGCCGATCTCACACTATGCACGATGGTATGCCCCCAAATGGCATAGAGTTGTATCCTCCTCCATGGGAAGTCTTCCTATATGCTTTATTTTCTATTGAACGTGCACACGCTGCCATACAATAATAAAGAATGGCGGACAATTTTGTCATTGCACTATCGTTCTAGTAGCAGTGTAACATAATCATGACAATCTCAAGAAAAAATTATCATCAATAGCCTTATCTCGTAGTAAAACCACTTGCAATTTGTCCTGCAAGATTACGGGTGTAAGTTTGCAGTTTCACCCTGGCAAACAACCTAAAAGCGTATTAACATTTACCAAATAAACAAAAAATGAACTTACCAATTAACATTTCTCGGCAGATTCCAGGTTCCTGTTTGTTTGATTATCATCGGACACATGGATCATTTTACCAGAATTGGTACAAAAGATGATGCTTTTCTTCTAGTTCTAACACCCATGGGATCCTGATGTATAGCATCATCTTATTTTTTATGCAAATCTAGTAGCACAAAGATGGATAATAGTAATACAAGCCTTTAAGCAAATATGAGAAAGAAAATTCTGCATGACTATGGCCCATAAGTAAATCTCAGGAAAATCAAGGTTTTAAGAATTATATAACAGGGATTATAAAAGATCCAAGATCTGTGAATTATCTGCTTATGCATGTAAGATGAATAAAACTCAGCCTACTTTCCCCACATTGGTAAACTTAAGCAAACAGATGCCTAAGCAGTAGAGGCAAATGGAGAGAGAGAGAGAGAGAGAGAGAGAGAGAGAGAGAGAGAGACCATCTTAGAAAGGAGGATGGCTAGAGGGGCTAGATTCAAAGAAGTTATCAGATGCCTTGCACCTGTCATTGCCCCCCTTACAAGGCTGGAAAAATGGCCAGATGGGACCCCATAATGAGTCCCACGATCCACTTTAGTTAGGCAGATTATTTGAACAACTGGTTCATTTAACTGGATCAACTTAAGTGAGGCATCAAACCAGTTAGGCCAACAAATACCAAGAGCCACGATGGTTCCCATCTCCCCTGCTCAATAAAGGCTTGAGGTGGAAGAAGCCCCATAGTTGCGAAGGCAACAAGGTGCCTAGAACGTTCAAGGGTGCCAATTACAGTAGGCGACAAGACGAACACTTAAGAGTTATCTAAGCGGTAAAATTAGATGTTAATAGTGATACTATTGTTGAATTTTCATTTTTTTCTTCTTCTTCTATTTTAAAAAAAACTTTTATTTTTACATTGACGACCATAAAAATATATGGTATTCATAAAAAATATTAACTAATTTTGTGTGATATTTAAATATAGGAATTCAGACGGTTTCATAGATTTTCAAAATGTTGACATGGAGATTGCTCATCACTTATACAATCTGAACCACATTTTTATATATTAAAGTTATCTAAGTTCTTTGAAAATAAAATTTAACATTTCTCCATTGGACTTGCGATAGTCCAATGCTAATTACATTGAGCAACAACTCGAACACTTGATTAATCGTCACAGTAGCGCATTGACTAGAAGTCATTCCTCAACGTAAAACACAAGACTAGAAGACATATCCTCATGGCCCTATGAGATTGGATTTTGTTTAATTTAATTTGTTTCATGTTTATAGACTTAATATTTATGATTTGATTTATTTTAGGTCTAGAAATCATATAAATTAAGATGCTAATGTTGTTTGATTTACAAAGTTTTGTTTATTTGCTTATTTGATTTGATTTTCTTTCGTTTCTCTTTGTCATTAAATTGACCTAGATATCTAGGATTGATATTTTTGTGATTATTTAAAATTTTGTAATCAATTTTTGTTAAGTTTTTACAAGTTATTAGATTATTCTTACTTTGTGTCTTTTTGTGTTTTTATAGGGATTGATTTCCTTTCTTATGTGTTTACTTGGTATTGTGCTATGATTTAAGTGAATTTTATTATTAAGATTTGTTTTTATTAACATTATCCAGTTAATTTAATGATTAAGTTTTGGTCCAACTTAACATGTATTGTAGTCTTTGGTAAATATTTTTCATGTATTAATTAATAAAATGATATCAATTTGATTATGTTAATATTTGTTAATGTTTAAGTGTCATTTGATTTGAGTTGTAATATGCATATTTAAGTAAGTATCATTACCCACTAAATTTTATGATTAAGTTAGTTTTAACTCAACATCTTTTGTAACAATTGGTGGTCATTTTGTATATATTATTTTATAGTGAAGTCAGTTTAATTATCTTGATATTTTATTAATGATTAAATCATTTTTAGTTAGAGTTTAATTATGTTTGTTTGTTTATTTCAGTTTAAAGTCATTTACGTTACTTATTTACTTCTATCTATCTCTTTAAAATTCATAGAGATTTGATGTCATTTCTAGAATAACACATCACTTCAAGTGAATTTGAATTCATTTCATTTCAACTTGAGTACATGGAAGTACAATGAAAGAACAATAAATGAGAGAGCATAAAAATCTTATTCCTCAATGAGTGAAATTGACTTTCATCATGGAATGTAACAGAGTTTGTATACACATTGTTATGCATTATTTTGTCTTTTTTTAAATTTTGTCAGCACTTGGATTAGACCGAGTTTGGTTAGTTGTTTCTATCCAAAATAGCAAGTTAGTTTGGTCCTATGTTACGGAAAGGTAGAGCAAAACTATGAAATTTTGGTAGCATTTTGATTGGATTGAATTGGAGATTGCAAAGCTTCTCTCTCCTCCTCTAACCCTTCTCTTCTTCAAATGAGCCAACCTCCTTACGTCATACATGTTGAAGCCTTTTTATAGAAGATATTTAGAGATATTTTGGTCTCAAAATTCATCTCCACTACCTCATTTTCATGTAAGTGAGGGGTGATGGGACTAGAGGTGAAATTACCTCTTTTTCTCTCAACTTTTTAAAATTTTTGGGCTTTTATTTGACCAGCTATCAAACCATTGGTAAGCACACCACAAGTGACTATAGCCTAGCTTGACCGAGTCCTCAGTTGGATGTAGGTGAGTGGGCACATCGCCCACTCCCTCTTCTTTGCCTTTTTTTTACTAATCATAACCTTGTAACCCCCCTCACTTGCAATTTCTCCTCCCTGATGGCTGTGTGCACGGAAAAGTCCCCATGGTGGGTCTTCACAACAAGGGTTTCCAGTGGCAACACTCTTCACGACAACAACTCCTACAGACAACGACAAGGGTGACTTGTGGAGGAAGCAGTAGTCTCAGAGGCCTCTATTCCTCTCTCCCCCTTTCTTACTTTCTTTGGTGGTTCCTCCTTCCGATGGTGGTGGCTGAGGAGGCCTATGGCAATGGTAGGGGAAAAACGGTAGTAGTAGAGGTCTCAGAGGCTTTTCCTCCTCCCCTTTTCTCCTCTCCCTCCGGTGTGATAGGTACCCCGAGGGTTACTTCTTTTGATGGCAGTGGCTAATGAGGCCAATGGCGTTGGCGACCTACGATTCTTCTCCCGGTGGCAACAGCTTACTGAGGGGCTCAAGGCAACGGTAAGAGTGAAGACAACAATGCAAGAAGTTCCGCAACGGCTCTTTCTATGCCAATAGTCTTCCTGTCAGGGTTTCTAGTGTCGATGCCGATTGGAGATGGCAACAATGGACCAAGGCGACGATGGCCTTTTTGGTGGGGCTTTTACTGACATTGGCTAGAGATGATGACAGCAAAGGTCCTGAAGGTTCCTTGTTGACTTTGTGTGCATAAGGTCCCAAGAGGGACCTTCTCCAGCTCTTCGCTACTACTTCTCTCTCTCTCTCTCTCTCTCCATCATTGCAATAGGAGTCTTATAGTGCTTTCTTCTCCCCATAGCGGTGCAAGCATCAGATGGCTTTGGCAGCTTAGACTCTCGATGACTTCTTTGATTTTGGCAATGTGGAGGACTCCTGATAGCTTATTCGGCTTCGGCAGTGGGGAGGACTCCCGACGGCATCAATCCCCCTCTTGGGATCTTCTTCCTCCTTGAGCATGGTGTGTGTAGGAGGAACCTCCACACAGGGGTCTTCGAAACGGGATTTCCCATCAGCTTTGTTTACAACTCCTAGTAGTGTCATGACGATGATGGAAGCTTGTGGCAGTGGCTACCAATGGCCTTCTCTTCTCCTTTTTCTCACTTTTCAGCACAACGCACAAGAACCTAAAGTGTCATCTTCTTCTCCAACATCGGCATTGACAATCGATTTCTCAACCGCACTCCATATGAATTTTGAGGAGCTTATCACATCGGACTTAAATTTATAATCCGTTGTACAAACATAAATGTATAAGGAGATATGTATGCGTATACACATGCAAAGATGTACATGGTCTGACTCCATTGCAGTAATGATAGCCCCTTCAAAATGTGTGTTGTTTGTAGTATGTATTTTTTTTAGAAAATAACCGGTCCAACAACTATATATCCATATATTTATACAAACATATAAACAAAAATGCAATTATATTTTTATGTCATAATTGAATGGGTGTTTATGTATGTCTACATGTAAATGTGTATTTTTTATGTAGTTATATATATGGGTGCAAACAAGCCAAACCAAGCTAAGTAGTATATTGTTCAAGCTCGGCTCATTTATTTTATATAAATTTGAGCTCGAGCTATTATGAACATGTTGAACCCTTGTTCAAACTTGATTCGTTACTTTATTGAGCACATCTCAAATAGTAGCTCAACTCAAATTTAGTCCACATTCAAGTTCAAACTTGATACAAACTCGTTTATAAAACTCAAAATCAAGGAAGGCTGTAGCGTGGGTCGTGACCAGGTCGGCCCGGCTCTGGGCCGACCTATGTTATCTGAGGCGCTCGCCTCAGGTGCCTAGGCGCTGAGGCGAGGCGAGGCGAGGCAAAAACACCTCGCCTCGGCAGATCTCGCCTCGCCCGGGTGATGACCTTGTGAAAGTCAAATTTGGTAACCTAAATCCTCCTTCCCCACCCCGAAACCCCCAATGCCCAATCTTCTACCTTGAGACTCCAGTATCTTGATGCATTATAGGTCCTAGAAGTGATTTTTTTGTATTTTTTATGTTCTTCTTCAAAAGTTTCAATGTTATATGTATATTTTTTGAGAAGTTCTTCAATATAAAAAATGTCGCCTCGGGCGCCTGAGGCGCCCGCCTCAAGCGCCTGAGGCGAGGCGAGCCCACCCTCGCCTCGGTCGCCTCTCGCCTCTAACTACATAGGGGCCGACCCGGTTTGACCCCATTTTTTATTAATTTTTTAAATTCAAAAAAAATGTTATAAAAATTCAAAAAAAACTGAAAAATAAGAGATATAACAATAAAAATATTTCCATTCGTTAACACAAACTTTACTTTACAGTTTACATAATAAACTAGTTTTTAGAGTAAGAGATATATAGTACATATCATCTTCGAGGCCTATATCATAACGAATGTTAGAATGCTGTTATCCGGTCTCATATATATGTACAGAATGTCTTGCCGGTTCGGCAATTTCTTCTCGAACTATATCCTTATACCGCTTTGAAGTTCCCTTCGTCGCTTCCAATTCTAGTAGATGCCGTCGGAATTGTGCTCTTACCTATAGTGGAGTATGAGAGCACAAGAGCACGTTGCCCTTCATTCCAGCAAGGTGGTATTTTAAAAATACCACTGTGCATAACTTTATTATAGTATTTACATTGCACTTTCTTGGCCGTTATAGACAACAAAATGCAATGTAGTCAAGCCGGATCATTCTGGGTTGACCCAGTAATATCCTTGTCACAACTTGGGGAAGATATGGTTAATCAAAGTAAATAACAAGGAAAAGAACAAATGAGAAGATTAGATTAAAATAATTTATAAAACAACTAAAGATTTCAACCTTCACTAAATCAACTAAGGGCCTTGGAGGGATGTGAATTAGCCTTAAAATCTAAGGCCTATAGGGGTGAACATGAAAGGAGGGAGGGGTGGATTGACCTTCCATGGGGGCCTTATATAGGCCCCTAAGGGGTGCAAGGGGGGCATCAAGAACCCCCTTTCATTGCTTCTTGTGGGGGGCAAGGGATCCTATGTGGGATCTTGGGGTCGCGCGACCCGAGGGGATCCCACCCTTGGGTCGGGCCAACTAGATTCCGATCGGGCCGGTCAGCCACATTTTCGACCGGGTCGGGCTCGGGTCGCAACCCGGGTCCCGATCCGGCATACCATGCTCAAAATTAATCGAAAGTTAATTGTGAAACTTTAACTTTAACTCATTTATAAAATTATTCTAAGTTTAAACTCAAATAAAATTTTATTTCGATTTATTTCATATATTTACTGACAATATATAACTATTAATACTTGTAATTTATTTATTTTAATAAATATTCAATCAAGCTACTCATCAGGTTATCAAGTCAAGCAGGAGTCTGTTCAAGTTCAGCTCATTTAATGAACTGAGCTTTATTTTGTGTTCAAACTTAATCATTTAACATAATAAACAAGTAGAGTTGAGATTTTACCGATCTAAGTTTTGAGTTACTTGTTGAGTGTATTGGTTCGTTTGCACCCATAAATATATATGTATGGGTATATTTTTTTTGAGAAAGAGTTAATATTGATAAATTAAGTGAGATGAGGAGAAAAGAAAGTTAAGAGAGAATATTATAAATTTTAAGTATATAATATATTTATAATTAAAAATATTAAACATATATGATAGTATAAGTGATGACGAAATATGTTAATATGTTTACACTATTGTTAAATGGGCATCCACGAATCGTGGATCAACCTAGGCCGCCTAGCTAGGAGACCAAGGCATCGAGTGCCTTGTACCATGGTATGCCGGGTCGCGACCGTGCCAACGGTCTTGGGGGGGCGCAGCCCCCCCATTCAGCCCCTTGGGGGCTATTTAAAGCCCCCAAGGGGCTCTCCTTACTCCCACCCCCCCCACTCTCACTCTCAACCTCTCATTTGTGCTCTCATTGCTCTCATTGCTCAAATTTTTTGTCTCATTTACTTAATTATTTCATCAAGCATTTGATTAGTTCATTTAGTATAATTATTTAATATTAGTTCCATTGATTAGTGGGTTAAGTAGTTTATTCTTTTTAATACTTATTTACTTACTTGCATAGTTAGTTAGCTAGAAGATTAGTTAGATATTAGTTAATTACTTACTTAATTATATAATTAGTTAGTCATTTATTTTACATAATTAAAAGTTTACTTAGATTAGTAGTGACTAATTAACGTCATTAGTTTTTTAAATAGTTAATTACTTACTTAAGTAATTATTTAGTTAAATAATGTCTTCTCCGAGCCAAACAACCCAAACTACCGGCGCGACCCGGAGTGATCCGGCTTGGTTGCATTGCAATTTGATCTCCATGGCGGAGAGAAAAGTGCAATGTAAATATTGCGACAAAGTAATATTCGGCGGTATCTATCGTTTAAAATTTCATCTTGCAGTACGAAGGGAAATGTTCTTCCTTGCACACGGACTCCGCCGGAGGTCAGAGCTCAATTTCGTAGGCACCTACAAGCGATGGAGCAAACGAAGGGAACTAGCAAAAGACATAAAGAGACCGTCCGAGAAGAATTGCAACAACCGGGGAGACGATCCGTACACATTTACGGAACCGGACAAGAGAGGCCGGATATTTTTGGAGACGAAGAGTACGAAGGTATGGGATGTGTTACTCATAAACGTTGTTCATTATGCTATTTTAAAGGATAATTAAGTAGCCTTGATACTTAAATGTTTTTTAAAAAGATGAACTCTCACGAGGGATGGAAGCAAGTCGAAGATCATTCGCCGAGGAAGACTTCTATAGACATACCGGCCGAATGATGGGTCAAGGGTCTGGTGCTGGGAGTGGTCGAGGTAGCGGTAGAGGATCCAACAACCAACCGCAAGATCAGGTTCATGATCTCACCCAAGACGACGACCCGGCAGTAGGTCCCGTGGATCCCGTAATCACCAGACCACGACAACGTCAAACAACAATCACGACGGCGATGAAGAACCTCAAATTATGTAAGGATAGGATTGGCCGGGCAACGTCAAGGTGGTTCTTTCACCACGCATTCGGCAAATGCCGTGAAGGGACCATACTACGAGAACATGATCGACACGATCGCGGACGTCGGGAGGGAGTGCTCGGTCCAAACCCAAAGGAGATATACAATGTATATCTTCCTATGGAGGTGCAAGAAACAAAGAAGTACGTGCGGTCATTTGAACGCATCCTGAGGAACGAGGTTGCACGTTAATGACCGACGGATGGACCGGTAATTAAAGTTTCGTTTACTCATTCATATTAGATGTATTAACATTCTTTTTTGGTATAACTTATTTATCATCTTATACTTAACAGGTATTACTAGGAAGACTATGATCAATTTCCTAGTGTACAGTCAAGCCGGCACGGTCTTTTGGAAGTCGGTCGACGCATCAGGACAGGTAAAGAATGCAGAGTATCTTTACCAATTGATAGATGGAGTGATAGAAGAAATAGGAGAGAGCCGGGTAGTTCAAGTAGTCACAGACAATGCGGCCGCATACAAAGCGGCCGGTCAGATGCTTATGGTCAAAAGACCAAAGTTGTATTGGACACCCTGTTCCGCCCACTCTTTAGACTTGATGTTGGAGGATATATGCAAGGATCCTCAAATAGACAGGGTAGTTAAGCTAGCCGTTTATTTCTTCATTTATTTATAACCACAACTTTGTCCTTGCACTTATGAGAGAACACACCAAGGGGCGAGAGTTGCTACGGCCCGGTGCAACCCGGTTCGCCTCCCACTATATTTCCTTAGAAAGTTTATTGAGTCAAAGGAGAGCTCTAACTCAAATGGTCATTTCACCGGGTTGGGGTAGTTGGATGGCTAGATGTAACCCATCGGATAAGAGAAAGGGGAGAAAAGTAGAAGAGACGATAGAGAGTGGAGATTTTTGGAAAGTTGTGAAGAAGACGTTAGACATCGTCCAACCCATAGTGAAGGTACTAAGGATAGTTGACGGAGATAGAAAAGCACACGGGGTATTTATTCGATGCGGTTGAGAGAGCGAAGGAAGAAATGTCCAAGACCGTGTCGGACTTCGCTGTGGTGGGATATTATAGATCGTCGGCCGGAGCGTACATTACATCAACCCATACATGCAGCAGGTATATTTTCTTAAACATTTACTAATCATTTTAGTAATCACTTGTTGTGTATAACTTGTTTACTAATACTATTTGTTTCGTAGGTTACTTTTTCAACCCAAGATACTGCTATAGTGCACATTTCAAGGCGACGAACGAGCTATTAGATGACGTGAAGAGCGTCATCCGACGGTTGCTTGGTGACGACGACCGGGCTATCATCGCTTGCAACAAGATGTATGATTACAGAATGCGGAGTTATCACTTTGGAACGAGCGAGTAGTTGAACGAGCCGTGATGATACTAAGTCCGGGTACGTAGAAATGTTTTTCATCACTTAATGAATTAAAGCTTACTTAGATAATAATGCACGACATTCAATTTATGCAGTGATTGGTGGATGGACCACGGTAAAGTACCCGGGTACGAGGACTTGGCGGACGTAGCCATCAGGGCCCTAAGTCAAACCACATCGGCTTCGGGCTGCGAGCGAAATTGGTCTACATTCAGCTTGATTCACACAAAGCAGAAATAGGTTGACATCAAGGAGGCTTGAAGACCTCGTGTATTGTCACTACAACATGAGGTTAAAGTTGAGGAATTTGGATAGAATGAAGCGAGAACCGGATGGAACAAAAGAGTTGGATAGCACACGCAGCGGGACGTTAGGTCGACGAGCCGCCAAATGAAGAGGAGGATATCGATATGGGTCAAATATTCTACGAGAAGAACTCCTTAGAAGCTTGGGGAAACGAGCCAGAAGGGGTGGGAGAACCGGAGTTCAACCCCAAGACCGACAATGGGCCGAAGGAGTGCTCGACGATGTCCCTTTGGCCGAAGAATTCCGGATCCCTCCCTCACTAGCAAAGCGCCGCAGGACCGGAGAAGGAACTAGCCAAGGTACGCAAAGTAGGCAAAAGGTAAACAAGTTATGGTGATCCTTTTGATATTGCGGATGCGATACGGTCGAAGACAATCGAGAAGATACGCCGGAGCCGAACATCCGAGTGCGCACCGGACGTCCGAGGATTCGTCGTCAAAGAGTAGCGGCGATGATGGTGCTCGATACGGGGGCACGGACACTTTACAAGTACAAGGACCTCGGATCCTCCCATATCTCCTACCACGTCGCTACGTTATACCGGCGAGGAGCAATGTACTCATGCGCCCCAAGATACCGATCGGGGTGGAAGGCCGCCGCAAGGTAGAGGAGGTCATCGTCGCCGTGGAGTTGGAGCAGAATCCCACGGTGCCCCCGACTATGTGTATGATTCATCCCAAGGCTCTTGGTTCCCTACATACGATCAAGAGTACTGTGGAATGAATTATGTGGAGTCATCGGATACTTCGATCCAATCGACCTATAGTTATGGTGACTCGTTTGGATCTGGTCTTAGGATAGTTTCCCGAGGGACAGAGGAATATGGTCGTCGTGTGTACATGTAGCAAGCTTTGTACTCAACCCAAATGACGTGGGGAGAGTACATCAACTACCTACAAAGTGTACAACACATCATGTTGGAATAAAATTGATGCATTATTCATTTAAATCATGTCATTTAATTTATCCAATTTTTCTGTATTTTTTCACATTTTTTTCGCATTTTTCTTATTTTTTTGAATTTTTTAAAAAAAAAATATTTAAAAAATAGGGTCGCGACCCGGGTCGCGACCCGGTCGCGACCGGGTCGGCCTGGGGGTCCCGCGACCCGGTCGCGACCCCAGACCCAACCCTCCTTGCCTTGTACACCTTTTGGGCTCCCTGAAAGGTGCTATGGCTAGGCACCACCTAAGCATGTGCCTTGACACGAGGTTCTCTGGTGCTCCACATAACCACTTGAGGCTGTTTTGGAATTCCAACGAGTCTCAAAATTTTTATGAGGCATTTAAGATGCTAAAGGTACCTGAAAGGCTGAAATACCTGCCCTGTCCTCCTTCCTAGACATCTAGGCCAAACTCCAAAGTATGGTAGTGAGAGCCTGCTTCACCTCGTTGCCTAGGCGGTCACCTCAACCACCCATGATAACTAAAGACCTACGAGAGCTGGTGGAAAGGCATTTACACTTTTTTGCCTGTAGTCTAGGTCCACATCCGCAATAGAAAAATATTTGAACAGCATCAGAAGGAAAATGCAGATCAGCCTTTAAAATCATCAATGACAACAACAGTTTGTTGAGAAGTACACCATGGACACATCACTATTGAATGCAAAGCGTAACAAAATTTATTGAATCGTAATAACATTTGTTAACCTTCACATTCAGTTATGTAAAACAGAAAAATAAACAGAAAACAAGCATTGAAAACTCAGGAAGCTATTAGATCAAGATGGTGCGTTCCATTAATTTGGCATAAAATAAGGTTAACAAGGGATGTACATATACAGAATAAATGGACATACCTAATTAGTCTCTTGACACACGAACAACCAACCCAGTAGGGGATTCAATGGTTTTTAGGTGGCCAGAGCCAATAAGATCTCGAAGATGAAAACGCATATCTAGTGGCGAAAGACGCAACTGTTTCTTCTCCAAAACAGCAAGCATTATCTCTTTGTACTTTCTGCGATTCAAGAAAGAGAGAAGCTCTTTTCTTCCCTGAGGATTAAGCAAAAGTTGACTATGATCCCAAAAAAACTGATTGCCTATCATACTTTCTAAACTAATAAAAGTTCATTAAGTAAAATTATCTCTTAGAAACAAATATAATATAATGCATTATTACTTAAAATACTAGTTTCACATGATATTCTTAACATGTTATTCCATCATGCATTTGCAAATTATCTTGCATTAAAAAAATAAGACTCAAGTAGTAAACACAAGCTTGAAATATGAAGAAACACTTGAATCTAAGGAGAAAATGTTTTTGAATCAAAACTAACCAAGTTTGCTGTCGAAGTCGGTATCTTTTTTCTTATTTCTCTTAAATTTTTTTCTTTTAGAAACTAGGAGTTAATAGGGTCAGTAACTAATTTCAACACTTTTTAGCGGGTTGTGATAATTTGGACGACTAATAACACCCTGTTTGGTAATAGTATCAAACATCTCTCACTTTTAATTTAGAAATCGATACTAATATAAATCATCACAAGGTGTTTGGCTATTAGTATCATCTCTAAACCCCCCTTGTTATTAATTTTGGACAATTAATAACACCCTGTTTGGTAATAGTATTAAACATCTCTAACACTTTTAATTTTGAAATCAATATTAATATAAATCATCACAAGGTGTTTGGCTATTAGTATCATCTCTAACACCCCCCCCCCCCCAAATCATGAGGAGCCCTTACTCCCCTCTCCCATACCCTTCTTCCCACCTGGCAGCTACCAGCGGGTGCACCAGTGGCATGTCCACCACCCATACTGGCACCACCAGTGACAAACCGCTATCACACATCCAGGTCAGCAAAGTGATATAAACCAGCTAAAACCAGTTCAAATCGGTTTAATGTTCAAACTGGTTCAGAAAGCTGACTAAATCCCCACAGGCGTGACTAAAGCCCCACAGGCTCCCACCTACAAACACAACTAAGGCACCATACACGACCAACTCATCCTCATCCTGAATAAGCCTTGGAAGAGTTAGCTGATAGGATGTAACACCCTGATGTAACCTCAAAAATCTCTCTTTTAAAGATTTTAGTTTTGGAAATTCATTTTCCTTTTTGGACTTGATTTTGATTTGATTTGACCTTAGTATCGACTTTGTAAGAAAATAGATGATATTTCATAAAAGTACTAACTAGGGTCAATGATATGTATAAAATTATAATTTGAGGTTGTTACGTTCTTTGAAATTAATTTTGACCTCTCCCCGTCGGATGGTGCAAAGATCCGACGTTAATTATATCGAGATTACTCGAATACCCTTGATTATCGTCGTAGCAATCCATTGGAAAGAAAAACATACATCCACAAAAATAAACAATCACACAAACACATAGGATAAAACAGCCCCGTGAACTTGATGGAAGGCAAGCATTTAATTTGGTTTTGAATTTGTTTTTGGGTTGAGCTGAATTGCATTAATTTGGTTTGTTTTGATTTAATTTGAGTTGATCAATTGATTTAAGTTTGTTTGGAATTTATTTGAATTTTGGCTTGTTTGCTTAATTTGGATTTCATTAAGTTTGAGTTGGATTTTATTTGGGAGTTGATTCAGGTTGATTGGATTTGGAGGATTTGATCCGAGTTTGATTTGAAGATTGAATTGAGTTTATTTGATCAATTATGTTTTATTTAGATTCTGCTTGCAACTTGATTAAATTTAGAGTTTGTTTTTTTAGATTACAGATCTGTTAGACTTTTTATTTAAGTTAATTTGGTTGTAATTGATTGTGATTTATTAATCTTGAATTTAATTTGCTTGTGGGTGTCAGTTTGGTTTGCTTAAATTAAATTTGTTCAATTTTGTTTGTTTGGTTGAAATTAAACAGGTTGTTTAAACTGGGAGTTTATTTGACAGAACTATTATCAAGTTTGGTTTAATTAAGAATGATTCACGCTCTGTTTTGAGATTTGTTGGATTCGTGGTTTGTTTTATGACTTGGTTCAGATTCTGGGTTTCTCTTTAGTTCGGCTCTCCTGCAGAATTTTTTTTACAACTTCGGATCTTCAGACTTACACACTTTCAGCCTCTGACCTCTGATTTCCAGATTTTGCTCCAGATTCCAGATTCCAGACTTTCAGATTTTGTTTATGGATTTAATTGAGTTTGTGATTTGTTTGAGAGTGTTTTGATTTGGGGATTTGGTTGTATGAAGATTCAGATTTCAGATTTTGGGTTTTACAGATTTCAAACCTCCAAATGCCAGATTTACACACGTTTCATATTTTTAAAGATTTTGGGCATTGCAGATTTTTTAAACTTCAGATTTTGTATGTTTCAGACGTTTACAGATTTTTATAGGTTCGGATTTTCCTTAATTACAGATCTGCTTGAATTTCAAATTTTTACGGGTTACAGATTATTACAAGTTCAGATTTCTCAGACTTTATTTTATGTTTTGTCAGTTTTTTTTCATTATCTTGCCTTCCAACAGTTTCATGTAACTGTCTTTTCCTTGTAACATAAATTTGTGCACCGAACATGAGCTCTTCATTAGTTCTCTCAATATGAGACATGATTTACAATCATGACCAGAAACTTGGTCCTTGAATCCTTGATGGATTGGTCAATTCATGGACAGCATGTACCCGGTCTTGATAGACTTATGGGCATCTCCCACTGATTTTTTTTGTCAGCACATAATCGGCTTAGCGGCATGTTGACCATGCATGGCCTCATATAGCTGGATGGTAAGACATTGAGGTCTTTTATAGACCTTTATATGTTTACCTTAAGGACGTAGAGGCAGATGGTTAGTCGACCCCCCAACTAGTCTGAATTTTAGATTCTTTTAAGTTAAGCCGAGATGTAGGGGCGGATGGTTAGTCGACCCCCCAACTAGTCCGGTTTGTTGAATTAAATGTAGATTTTTATTTATTTTCATTGGA
This sequence comes from Cryptocoryne crispatula var. balansae, assembly GCA_036172225.1. Classification (NCBI taxonomy): domain Eukaryota; kingdom Viridiplantae; phylum Streptophyta; class Magnoliopsida; order Alismatales; family Araceae; genus Cryptocoryne; species Cryptocoryne crispatula. The sequence continues at coordinate 9,380,237 of CM069922.1, read as the reverse complement.
TTGTTTGTTTTAATTTGAATTTTTTTGTTGAAGGCACGGCGCAGGGGCTCTGTTCAGCTGCAGAAGGACCTGGTCCTCCCTTTCCTTAGACCGGCCAGGTACTGTTCACCCGAGCTGGCGGTTCTTTTCCACGGGGGCTGGCCGGATTTACCCGGTCGGCCCTCTCTCTTTTTTTTTTGCATTTTTTCATCGGGTGGGCCCCACGCGAAGGTTAACCCGCGGGTCAACCTGCCCTCCCGCGGCCTCTCACGCCGTCACGCGGCCGGCCGGCTACCCCTGGTCGGCTCTCTTCCTTTTTTTTCACTTTTTTTCTTAAGTGGGCCCCGCCCCTTTTCCACCATGGACCATAGTTGGGGGGTATTATTCCCCCCCCCCCCCCCGCTACAGTGCTCAGCCTGGCCCTTCTCCCGACTGTGCAGGCAGGCTCCGGCGGCTCCGACTTCAATCGATTGCAACGACGCCGACGAAAGAGGAGGGAGGACCCGGCAGTCTTGGGAGAAGATAGAAACCTCCTCTGGTGACGACGACAGGGGCCAACAAGCTCAACGGCGTCCGGTGCGGTCTGTGGAAGAAGCGACGGTTCAATGGCGTCCGGCGGAAGAAGAAGATGGGGAACCCGCGGCTTCAACCAAGCTCCAAGAGGACCGGTACTCCCCCGACTCCTCTCTTTCCCTCCGTCTGTCCTCTCTGGTCCTCCCCCTTTCCGATTTCTCATCCCTCTCTTTCTCTGTCTGTCGTCCGATCTTCCGTCCTCCCATCTCTCTCTTTTTTCTTCCTCTCCTCCGCGCGGCATTGTTCATGGCAGCCCTTTTATAGGCTTCCAGGTTCCCGGCTCCATTGGGAAACCTGCCGAATGGGATATTCACCTCCGAGACAGACTCGGAAGGGCCCAATGTACATGGGATCGATTTCTCTTGGCTCCACGATTTCCGTGTCTATTTGTTGGAGAACCTGCCGAACAAGGACTCCCGGCCTCAATACGGATTCGGAGAGATCCGCAGTAAGCGGGATCGACTCCCTTGGATGTTCTCCTTGCAGGGGAAGATGTCCGTTATTGGATGAGTCCCTCTCAGGACCAGATTCTCCTTGCTACAATGGGATTACCTTCCGTCGGGAGAGCCCAGTTTGATGTGGAAACCGACCGAAAGCCTCCCGACTCCGTCTCTCAACCGCTAGAAGCACTGTAGACATAGACTGGGCTTCGGATGGCCAAACTCTAGCCGCTCCAAATGCCAAAATGGGCCTCGGCCTTGTTTTTTCCTCAATCGACAGTGCTGACCATCTCTTCTTCTTCTTCTTCTTCTTCTTCTTCTTCTTCTTCTCTGAGCGTTGCAGGTCCTTCCGACTACCGTGACCACATAGCCAGTCGCACCTCCACGTCGACTTATTCCAGCATTGCTATTTTCTCAACCCGGTTATGTTGGTCATGCCAATTTTTTTTAATTGGTCTCATTTTTTTTCGAAAATTTAGGTGTCAACAGGTGCATACCCCCGGAACAGAGTGAAATAACAAGTAGAATGGAAGTTGAATACTTACTAGAAGCAACTTCCTCAAAGCATCCTTCCCTTCCTCCCTCCCCTGTAACCCCCCTCCCTTCCTCTCACCCGACCCAGTCTAAAACCCCATCACTCCACATCTCGGATTTATTGCATCACGTTCAGAATCCATGTAACAATGATGGAAACAGGTGAAGCGTGCCACTAAACAGCATCAGAAAAATAATGGACTAGGAAATAAATATCTGAGGGATGTTTCAAGGCTTCAAGCAAACAAACTTAGAAAAGGAAACAGTGGGAAAACTAGACACATCTTGCAGAGCAAACCATGTTTAGAATTTAGAGGGCCCCATTTGTTTTGACTTAATTGATGACTAACCTCTGAATTGGTCGATTAGACATTGAGACCGTTTGGTAAAACATCTAAATACAATGTAACTTCTTGATAAACATCATAATTTTAAGTGGTTCGCTACAGTATTTATTTTTGGAGGTTGATAACTAATGGCCTGTTTGGTTAGAGTATCAAAAATGAAACTATATTAATATTGATATTGATATTTCTAGAAGATGGAGTATCAATATCAAAATTGATACAAGTTGACACTTGTATTACATAACATGTGTTGTTTGCACTACAAATTTCAAAATTGATACTATTAACCTAACACCTCAAAGTGATTACCATCAATATCAATTTTAAAATTAATAGTGATAGAGGTGTCTAATAGTGTTACCAAACATGGCATAAGATTTCGTGTTCCACGAGAGAGATTAGAAATCAAAATAAGACTTAAAGACATTTCATTAGGTCAAATCAAACACCACCTTGGACAAATGCCTTTCCTCTACAATCATGTAACGAATATTCTGTTAAGCATGATAACTTTGTAGTTTCAGTTCTCAAGAAAGTGTCCACCTTCTTAGCCAGATGACTTTTTGCACGTAAATAAATAGGCTTATGTCAATTTTGACCAAAACTCATGAAGCTGCTCTAATGAGTTATTTCATAAAGGTTTTTTTCTCTGAAATGTGGAAAATTAATTCATGAAGTTAGTATAATGATGATTGGGGTTCCCGATCTGATCTTCACATCTCACTGTCAAAAACACCTTACTCATCATTAAGGTAGTTCGATGCAAAAGAATTGAAGCTCACATAATAGCAAACTTGATAAGATAAATAAGAATCCTCAGCCCAAGCATATACCTGAGATAAACCCTTCAGAACTGGACCAATGCTGGGAATTGAAAACCAATACAAGTTTGGATCAATGAGCTGACGAGTCTGCAGTAGAATGGGATCAATTTCAGGAAAAAGGAACAGTATATATCAATAATGATGACTAGGGCTACAAACAGGTCTGAACCAATCAACACAGAAGAACTCTAAGAATCGGTCTCTTCTTCTGGTTCCAATAAGGGTTGGGATGAATTGACATACAGATCAGTGGAATCAAATTTTGTTCTGATTACCATTTCCAAAATGGAACTGAATCTGATATTTCCTGAATTCAAAATAACAGTTACTTTTTTTCTCAAATGAATTAATAAATCTGATGTAGCTACAGAATTTCGTCCAGTTAACTTAATTTTTTATTTTTAGTCTTCCTTATAAATTAACATGTCAGAATATTTGTAACATGTCTATTTTTACTTTCTCATAATATTTATATCTAATGACCTGTAACGAGAAGGCAATTTTGCATCAAGTTAAATGGACGATGCCGATCTCAAAGCTAAAATTTTGAGTTTGATAACACTGCATTGCAACAGATCAAATAAGTTTCCTACAACAGCAGGATAACTCCCAGCCAGCACCATCACAGAAAACCATGGTCCAGCATCATGCTGGTGTTAAATAAAAGAAGCATGGTCTGAGAATCTGGGCCAGTATGGCCCATCTTTCCAGCCAGATAGCAGAGAAGATACCTAAGAAGCACACTTCCATGCTGCCTTCTCTAGCTGCCTCCCTCCACCCCTCCAATATCTGTCTCACCCTGATCTCGTGACAAGTTGTATCACCAACCTCTCCAAGGTGAGGTTGAGAAGGGAAACAGCATTGCTTGCATGATAGCACTGTTGACGGTGTGAAAAACCAGGAGGGAGGATATGTGTTAGTGAGAGTCAATGTAGGCACCAGAGGCATCCCGATGAGAAGAAAAGTTCAATGGTGAATTCTCACTGGTGCCAAAGAGTAAATGAAGGGTCAAGAATGGCCAGCATTGGAGAGGCCTAATCAGGGGTATTTAAGTTACCTTCAGAATTGTTTATATTAGTTCTTCAATGGTTCATAAATATTTGCCAGTTAATAGACATTTCATGGTCACATGATTAACAAGGCACCATCTTGAGACATTGAGAACCTCTAAGTTGAAGTTTAAGCCTCAAGGAGACGCAATACAGTCACCTTGAAGCTTAACTTTTTATCATATGCTTTGGCCCAGACAGGCTGCTAACGGTAGGAAGAAGAATTGAGAAAGACCTTTTCTCTCCCCACAATGCAGCAAAGAAAATGGATTCAATCTAGATCAGGATCAGTCCTGGTGATATGTCTGATCCCAAGGTAAACCAGAATTGGCAAAAAGTTGGCAGGAAATGTAATACTAGCTATTTCTTTGTCCAAATCAGTCAGGCTCAGCCAATTCTAGACAAGGATGGGCAAGCCATACTGGCCAACTAAAGTAACCTCAATGTTTAACAATTAAAAAAAATTCAAGTACCCTTTTTGGAAGAGAATTTCATTTTTTTCTTTAACTTCGACAACTATGAAAATAGATGAAATTCCATAAGAATATTAGCTACTTTTGCGTGGTATGTGTATTTAAAACCTTACAAAATAGGTTTGAAGATCTTCTAAGTGTCGACATGGGGAATACCCTATTGCTTAGATCACATGAACTACATTTTTTATTTATTTGAGGTTGTTTGAGTTCTTTGAAAATTTCTTTTGACCTCTCGCCACCGGGCTTAATGAAGTTGTGGTGTTAACTGTTAATTATGTCGAGCAAATACTCAAACATCAATGATTAACTGGCATACCAATTCATTGACAGAACCATATCCACAAAAATAAACGTGCCGGAACACTGGCCCCATGACCATGCCAAAATGCAAACTTAGTGTTTTGAATTTGATTTAAGTTGATTTGAGTTTTATTTCGGATTTCGCTTGTTTTGTAAATTTTGGTTAAGACTTCGTGTATTTTGTCCTTGGTGTTTGTTTTAAGTTTAGTTCCTTCCATGTTGGATTTAATGTTTTACCCTTACGGTGTTTTCATCTTCAAGCTACTTGACTTGTTGTCTTTCATATTCGATGTGTTTTGGGGACTTCTTTAATTTGAATTTGGGATTTGATATTGCAAACTTTTTATGGGATTTTGCGTTCCAAGTTTCAGATTTGAAGATTTTAGATTTGGGATTTGTTATAGTTTAAATTACACGGATTTGGATTTGGTGTGAGAAAATTTTTGACCCCGGCCTCAAATTTTGAGTCTTTTTGTTTTCAACATAAAATCTGAGTTTTTTTTTGTTTTTAAAAGGTTCCATATTTCAGATTTTTTTTTGAAGTGGAGATTTCAGATTTGTCTTTATGATTTGGAAACTTTTGCTTTTCAGTTCCAGGTCTGAATGTTCTAGAGATTTGGAGTTTTGGGTTTGGATTATAGATTTGAAGGCTTCTGGATTCAGAGCCTCGACTTTAGATTTTTGATGTTTGGGGAGTTTGATTCCAGTTCAGGGTTTGACATTATCACTTTTAATTCTAAAATTAGACAATTATGATTTAAGACTTCAGGTTAAAAAAATTAAGACTTCAACTTTTGATTTGATATCTCAAATGTTTGATTTACGTTTTGAAATTTCAGACTTTAGGTTTAGGATTTAAGATTTGGAAATATATGGATTCAAGATTTTTGGTTTTAAATTCCAGTTAAGAAATTTGAGATTTCAGATTTGGAAATTTGAGATTTTTGAGCTTGAATTTTCAGATTTCGAGATTTGGAATTAAAAGTTACAATTTTAGATATAAATTTTTTTGGGATTTCAGATTTAAAAAAGCCAGGGTAAGAGAATTTTGACTCCTTGACTTGATTTTAAAAGTTCCAGATTTAAGGAGTCGTTAGGCATAAATTTCAGATTTTGATTTATAAGATTTGAAGCATTTGGGATTTAAGGTTTTTAGAACCGATTTTCAATTTAGAAGTTTTGAAGTTCAAACTTGCAATTTCCAGATTTTCAGGTCTTTGATTTGGGATTTTTTGGGTTTCAACTTTTGAAATTTGTGAGATTTGACTCAAACAATTTTTGGTAAATTTTTGAGACTTAAGATATGAAGATTTTCAGAAATTTCACTTTTTCCTTTTGATCTGGGAATTTTTATTGATTTTTTTTGTCTACTATTGAGGGTCCTGTTTGGTTTTGGGATCTTAGATCTGAACCTTCAGATTTAGTGGTGTTGTGTTTTAGGTTTGACAATTCTAGCCCCCCTTTTGATAAGAACATTTTGTGCTTTTAGATTCGAGCCCCAGATTTGGATGTCAATTTCAAGAATGACCTGAGGGTTTTGGAGATTGACCTCCTTGATTGGTGTGGCAGAGATTTCTCAAAACCTAGGACTTGGTATTTAGGTCTTCAAATTTTAGTTTGAGCCTCAAGTCTTAGGGTCCGTTTGGGAACCACCAGGAAACACTTCATTTGAACTACACATTCTCTATAAAGTGCTTCCTACTTTAATGAAAGTGTTTGGTTCCGTTCCCACGTCCATTTCTCCTCCTCGTTGGAGGCGGAAGCTAAAATTTCCTTTTGGGTAACCAAAAATCACTCCTGATAGTCTCACCTTTCTACGAGCCTCGCCAACACTATTATAAACCCAAACCTTCAACATCTCATCGAGCACCTCTCCTCACCGCCGCATGTTTCTACCGTAGCCTCCTCGTTCCCTAGTTTTCCTCTGACCGCCATCATCCTCTCGTGCCCGAGGCTGTTGCTACCTTCAAGATCTTGCCGTTGTAAGAAGCATCCACTTTGTTGGTGCAGCTCTCCCCACCACAAGCTTGTCTCCTCCTTCTTTCTCTCTTCATCCTTCGTGCGCCCCACTTACCTCCATGCTCATCTTCTTTACCCAAAGACCACACCCACTTGCATAGAGCAACTGTCAACGCTGCACACCCACCCCCTTACCCTCTTCCTTCTTTCAATTTATTAACTACTCATCATTGCTTATCACGCTTTTGTCCAATCATTGGGTGCACATCCTACTCGGTTCCCCACGTTCCGTACTTGTCTGAGGTCCACTCAAATGGATGTGGTTCCGCTAAACAAGTGATCTTCCCAGGGGTATCAACGGGCTGGGCTTGGGCGGGTCCGGCCCAGGCCCACTTCAACCCATATCCATAGAGTCCAACCCCAAGCCCATGTAGAAAGTCCAACGGGTTTGAATTATGTAAATGGGCTTCAGCCCACCCTAGCCTGTTAGCCCAATGGACTTAAGTTTTGTAAAACAATAAAAATTTTAAAAATATATAAAAATTAAAAAATTGTTAAAAATCTGAAAATTTTTAAAGATTATAATAGAGATTATAGAATTATTCATAAATTCCATAATTTAGTTTAATTTAAAATCTAAAAACAAAATAAAAATAAAAAAGTTTATTAATTTGTGAATTGCCATAATTTAATAAATAAAAAATACAACCTAGAAATTTTGAAAAAAACAAAAATGTTGAAAAATGCAGAAATCTAATAATTACATTATTTATGTTATCGAACTAGCAAGTGAGAACTCAAAAATGGACAAATAGGTCTTAAATAGTACCCTAAACATGTCATAAATAACAATGTAAATGAAACATTCATTTTATCATGCAAACAAACACCTGCTTGTCTCTTGTATTAGCTTAGATGGTGATGGATATATATATATACATTATTACCAAATGGCTATCGCTCACCACCAGGATGCTGCCGTTGGTCCGCTGCACGTACTGTAACAGGCTGACGGGCTGAATCAACAGGCCGTCGTTCGAACAAAAGCGAAGATGGACTTTATTTGTTTAGCCCGTTTAACATCTTCAAAGGGCCTGAGCCCAGCCCGTGTCCAACTTTTTGACGGACCGATGGGCCAAGCCCGCCCATTTGATAGTCCTAGATTTGCCCCTTTTGATAATGGGTTCCAACAGTGATGGTGTTGGGGGTTGGGTGGTCATGGCGGGGGTGAGGGAAGGGGTGGAGGAGCTGGTGGCAACAGGGGAGGAGAGGGGAAGGGCGGGGAGGAGGAGTCGAATAATGGGTTGAAGCACTGACGATGCTTTCGTAGGGAGTAATGATGCTAGAAAACATCCCGAAGGATTTGGTAATTGTGATCTAGGAGAAGATTCCGAGAGTGATCATTAAGCACTTCTAAGCTGAAGAAGTCGCCACTTTTGGGGTGGCTACTCTGTTCTAGCCTTCTAGGGTGGTGATATAACCTCGAAAATCTCCAAATTTTAAAGATTTTGGTTTTGAAAATTTATTTTCCATTTGAATTTGATTTTGATTTGGACCTTAGCATTGACTTCTTAGAAAAATAGATGATATTCCATAAAAGTACTAACTAGGGTCAATGATATGTATAAAATTATAATTTGAGGTTGTTAGGTTCTTTGAAATTGATTTTGACCTTTCCCCGTCGGATGGTGCGAAGATCCGACGTTAATTACATCGAGATTACTCGAAAACCCTTGATTAAGCATCATAGCAATCCATTGGAATAGAAAACATACATCCACAAAATAAACATTCACACATAGGAGAAAACAACCCCATGAACTTGATGGAATGCAAGTACTTAATGTGTTTTGAATTTTGAATTTGATTGATTTAAGTTTGTTTGGGATGAATTGATTTGAATTTGTTTGAAATGGATTTTGTTGGGATTGAAGTATTTAATTTTAGTTTGGTTTTGATTAAAATTGATTTGAACTTGATATGGAAAATCTGATTTGAGTTGAATTGACTGGAATTCAGTTTGAGTTGTCCTTGATTTAAGTTTGATTAAAATTGATTTTGAATTTGTTTGATCAATTTGTTTAGAATTGATTTGTTTGAATTCAATTCGATTTGAGAGATTTGATTAGAAATTGTTTATTTGATTTGGGTTGGGTTTGAATTTGGATTTCGGTTTGATTTCACCTTGGTTTGAGTTAAATTCGTTTGATTGAAACTTACTGGAGCTTGATGTTCAATCGGTTGGAAATTACATGGATTTAGTCTTCAGCTTTGAACATTTAAGTTCCAGTTTGAGTTCTGCCAGTTGGTAGACTTCATACTTTTTTTTTTCTTGTTTGTTATCTTCTTCTGGATTTGCTGATCCTTTTTATCTACGGATGTGAAATTCAGATTTTTAGATTTCAGGATCAGGAGATTTCAGATTTCAGATTCGTTTGAAATGTGTTGGCTTTGTGGGTTTATTTTCAATTAAGAGTTAAGAATTTGTTGTTTGGATTCAATTCAAGAGATTTGATCTGGGTTAATTGGTTGGACTAAAATTTGTTTTGATCTTAATTAGAATTCAATTTATGAGTTATCAGATTTGTTTTGAGTTAGTTTGATTATGCTTTTAATTGAATTGACACCTTACCTTGGATTGAGTTATTTTGATGATAAACCTGATTTGATTTAAGTTAATTAAGGCATGATTTGGTTCAGATTTGATTTGCTTTGAGATTTTTATGAATCTAAGAAATGGATTCTATGATTCAGATTTTGATATGGCCTGGTTTTATCATAACCTGACATTTTTTTAGCTTGAAATTCTTCCCTCCTTGCAATTCAAAGGATTAAGGATGTGCCCAAGTCTTGGCTAAGCATAACGTTGATTGGATTTGGTCAGGATTTGGCTTTCTGGAGAGATTTGAATGGAGATTCTGTTTGGGTGCCTTGGATTGAAATTATTTAGGAACTAGATTTAGCCTGAAAGCCAATGTGACTTGGGTTTGATAATTTTGCCTTGAACTGCCGTCACTAAAGGACCAGGAAATTTGGTTCGAATTGCATCAGAGTCTCATTTATTTAGAGGGATTTATCTCAAGTTCCTATCTCTTCTGTCAAACATTAAGTTCAGCAGGTCTTCGAGCAGAATTTTAAGCTCCATAAGCACTTGATTAGAGTAATTGCAAGACTGATTTAAGTTTACAGCGTGCAGTCAGATATCTTGAGTTTACATTTCTCTTTTTTTTTCTTTGTTTACATTCCAAAAATTTCATTGGACTGTTTACGTCTCTGCCACTGTCTGTGTATACAACGTATCATCTCATTGCTTGGAATCCAATTACAACATAAGCAGAGAACTGCCGTGTATGTCATAATTCTCTTAAGTGCAGATTATGTCCTCCCTGGCCCTTGATAGGCATTATGACATTTGCCTCATCAACTTGTCATTGAGCATAGTCCGGCCTTTGCTAGGCATATGGAGAGAGCTCATGTTGATCTTCCATGTCATCTTCTTGAGTTGATGAACTGTTTGCTGCGAACTGGTAAGACATTGGGATCCATTTTATGGACCTTTGGATGTCTACCTTAAGAAGAGGGTCAAGAGGTGAGTTTAGAACCGACCTCTTGGTTTCCCTTTGTTTTGAATTCTTTTAAGTTATGCCGAAGTCATGAGGTGGGTTTAGAACCGGTCTTATGTTTGCTTCGGTTTGTTTAAATTAAATAAATTTTTATTTAGATTAAGTTGATTGTTTGTTTTATTATTTATTCTTTTTTTATGGGTCAAGAGGTGAGTTTAGAACCGGCCTCTTGGTTACTCATTTGTTTTGAATTCTTTTAAGTTATGCCGAAGCCATGAGGTGGATTTAGAACCGGCCTTATGCTTGCCTTGGTTTGTTGAATTGATTAGTATATTTTTATTTAAATTAAATTGAGGGTTTGCTTTAAAATTTTATTTTTTGATTCCTCCGCCAGACACTGTTCACCCGCAGGTTCATTGGACTGTCCGCGGGCTCCCCTGTTGGGCCTCGCCACTGCCTCTTTTGTTTTCTTTTTTTTTTCACATCCTTTTCCAGTGGGCCCCACCAACAGCTGACCTGTGGGTCAACCTCCCGCGGCCCCTGCGCGCGCACGTGCGGCCGCTTCACGTGCCCCATTCGGCCGCGGCGCCTTTTCCTCTCTCTTTTTTTTACCGGCGGGTCCTGTGTAGTTAGAGGCGTTCGCCTCAACCGCCTAGGCGGTGAGGCGAGGCGAGGCGGTTCAAAACCGCCTCGCGTTGGGCGATCTCGCCTGAGGCGGTCGCCTCCGGCGCCCCGGCCGCCTCCGGCGCCTTGTGCGCCTCGCCCGCCTCCTCCTCCTATCCGGTAAGAACCGGATCCGTTTAACTTAAACGCCCCCCCACCCGCGGTTCTCTCTCTCCCCGACGCGCAAGGAGCCCGACGGAACAGGCTACTAGGTCTCCTGCCGCCGCCGACGCCTGCTGGTGCTGCCGCCGCCGCCGCCGCCGGAAGGTGCTGCTGCTGACGCCGCCGCCACCGGAAGCTGTTGCCACCGCCGCCGCCGTAGGATCCTCTTGACGCCGCTGCTGCCGCCGCCTGAAGGTGCCACTGCCGACGCCGCCGCAACCTCTTGACATTGCCGCCGCCGCCGGAAGGTGCTGCTGCCGACGCCGCCGCCGCCGGAAGCTGTTGCCGCCGCCGCAGGATCCTCTTGACGCCGCCGCTGCCGCCGCCTGTGCAGGAAGCTTTTGCCGCCACCGCCGGCGCCTAAAGTTGTTGCCGCCGCCGCCGCCGCAGGATCCTCTTGCCGCCGCCGCATCTCCCACCGCGACGCCGCCGGCCGTCGTGGCCGTGGGTGGGTCTTTACGACTCTTAATTATTTTTGTTTATTTTTTATTCGTTTGGTTATTTTCATTTAGTACATATTTGATTAGATATTTATGTTCGTTAAATATTTATCATTTTGCTTTGTTCTTTTGTTTTATTATTTTTGTTCATTTTATGTTATATTTTATCATGTTTCAAACACGTGAAGACCATGCTTCAGGAACCGGTTCTAATAGTCAACCTTCTGCGCCCATGTCTACACCTGAAGCTTCTGGTTCCATATCAAGAGCACCTCCTAAATCCAAAGATGTTGGATGGAAATATGGGATTTTAGTAGATCCTCGGAACCGGGATCTTGTTAGATGTCAATTTTGCCACAAAGAGTGCAAAGGAGGCATCTATCGTTTGAAGCAACACATTGCAGGCTTACATCGTCCGTTGCATGCTGCAGGGTATTATCTAAATCCACAGTTTCACTATGCCAATCCCGATATTGAGAGCGACAACGAAATCAAGCGAGGGTTGTATGATTGTATTGAAAAGTTGGTACCTTTGCATGAAGACCAAGATCAGATTTTTAGGCAATTGGCAATGTATAGAGAGGCACAAGGTATGTTTGGTAGGGACATGGCTATCAGGCTTCGAAAGACATCTACTCCAGGTATGATTATTTGCTTATTGATTTATAGCATTGTATCAATCACTCTAGTGTATTTTAATATCAATTTGTTATTTTGTAGCAAATTGGTGGGTAGATTGGGGAAGCACGACCCCTCAATTACAAAAGTTGGCAATACGCATATCGAGCTTAACATGTAGTGCCTCTACCGCGAACGTAATTGGAGCACGTTTGAGCAGGTAATATTCCTTAACACATTTCAAGGCGTTTGAAGTAATCCAATATCATTTATTTGATTAATAAAATCATATTTTCATTTTTTTTGTTGTTGTATAGATTCATACAAAAAAGAGGAAAGACATCTAAGGTTGGAGAAATCGGGTCTAGACCCAATCTCCTTAGATGACATTGATGAATCAAGTGAGTGGATTGCAAATGAAGATGAAGATCTTGTCCATGAAGGCGAAGACTTGAGATGGAGAGATATAGAAGTTGCTGCTGGAATGGATGAAGAGGAGGGGCCAAGTACGATGTCATATTTTAAACACTACATGTCTTAATTCTAGTTATTGAGTTTGGTTATTTTTTTGTTCTAATTTTGATGTTATGTTTTTACATGTTTGAAATTAATTTCTAGGTCTTCTGGGAAAAGAATTCATCTTTCTAATGAAGATTCGGACGATACCAGTAATGATGATCAGGAAGCTCCCACCAATCTTGATTCTGATAGTGATTGCTACTGACTAGTGAGTGATGTTTGAATTTGTATGGTTGTATTCGAATTAGACTTACTTTATGTATTATGTTTGGTTGTATGGTTGTATTCTTTTCTTATTGTATGGTTGAATTCCTCTTTCTAATGTTATATTTAATTGTCACTTATTTTAGTTAATGATTCCATGTTTTTTATGTATTTTTTCAATTATCTGATATCACATATATCATTATTAAAATATATATTATTATAATATTCAAAACGCCTCAAGCGCCTGAGGCGCCCGCCTTAGGCGCCTGAGGCGAGGCGCCGGGTCCCTCGCCTCAAGCGCCTCACGCCTCGGATAACATAGGGCGGGTCCCCTCCTTCATATGTCCAACGTGGACATAAGTTGAGGGGAAGAATAATCCCCGCGACACTGTTCATTCGGCGGCTTCGACGGAAGCGGGCCCTTGCGACACCATCCCAAGGGGACCTCGACGCCGACTTGCTCCGGCAACGACCTCATGGTGCTCCAAGGTTCCCAACCGTGACGGCGGAGGAGGCTGATGGCTTCAACAACCTTCACGGCGGCCTACGGGAGTGGAGGAGGCAGAGCCGGCGACTTCGGCGAAGGGGAAAGCTGTCTCCGGTGGCCCCGATGGGAAGAAGAAGTCGATCCGGCAGCCCCGACAGCTCCAACGGGAAGAAGAGAAGGCTTCGGCGGCATAGACGGCTCCGGCGGGAAGTCTTCGACAACGGAAGAAGATGAAACCGGCGGAGCCCTCAACGATGACTCCTCGGGCGTTGGCTAAGGATGACTACGGAGGAAGAAGAAGAATAGGAGAGCTTCTGCGATGGTGACAAAAGTCGCGCAAGGTACTCTTCCTCCTCCCGGCCTCTTCCTTCTTCCGTCCTCCTCTTTGCCTCCCCGTCCTCTCCTTCCAATCCGGGAACCTCTCCCCCTTGCAACGACGCTGCCGGACAGCTTTATAGGCCTTAAGGTTGCCTTACGCCACTGGGAGACCTTCCGTAAAAATAGAGTCCGGCTTTGAGATTGAATCGGAGAGGTCCGCGATATCTGGGATCACCTTCTCTTCTCATCCCAGCTCCATCGGGATGTATTTAAGAGTATTTACGGAACTGTCCAGCTTTGAATGAAGTCGACTTGGAGTAGGAAATTCTCGGAAGCTCTTTTCCTTTCCGCGGGAACCCCGCGTGGCTCCGAGATTCTCTCAGATTTCTTTGCTGGTCCGTTGGGTGAATAAGGGAAGTTTAGTGGTGTTGGAACACATCCTTGACCGTTCGGGTAAGTCCTGGATTCCTCCCTTCCACGGTTTTCATTCCAGTGCTAGATCCTCCTGGAAGATGGTTTGAACAAGTCATTTGACATTAGGCTGTTTTAATTTGGACAATCAACATCATATTTGAACTGTCGAGCCCATTTCACAACTCTGCTCATGGGACAAGGCGCCTATAAAAGCTAAAGCAATCCCCTTTCTTCTTTTTTTCTTTTTTTTAAAAAAAATTAGTGAAATATTCACCTCGTACCCAATCTGTCAACAACAAATTGTGAGCTATCCAACAATAGATGCTAATTTCATTTTTTTAAAAATTTTTCCGTGTCAACAGGTGGTTGCTCCATTTTAACGGATTCAAAGAGTAGCTATTGGCCAAAGACCTTTTCTTGGCTAAGGTTGCCAGAGTGTAGCATCGGGATATTCATCAATGTCTCTCCTTGAATTTTCATATTTTATCGAGTATTTTTGTTGTATTGTATGACCATTATCTCTCTCTCTGCTTTCCATCATACCAAGGCAATTTTCTCTTTCTCGACTCCTTTAATTTTTAGATTTCACGTACTGAAAATTTTACCTCCTCCTTGGTATCCTCATTCTTCTCATGGGCTGTTGGTCATCTTAAGCTCAAGATATCCGGGGAGTATCCCCTTTTACCTCTGATATGTATTTGATTTAATTTTCTTATTCTTCCATGTCTATCGACGCAACATAGTTATATCTCTTGTTAATTGGTTAGTGTACATGATGATCCGATCCACTTCATAATATTAATGTCACAAATCTTAATAGGATTATTAAAGGTATTTTTAATATGTATAGTAGGTATTAATTGGTGATCATACTTGATCGGATTAAACAATTTGTTGTCCAAGAAAGGAGGGATCTAACTTCTATATAGAGGTCTTTTTAACGATAGTAAAGGTTACAAACCTTAATAGACTTAAGAATCACTTGTCTATTATATTTATATTTGTATTACATCAATCAAAAGTTTTAAACTTATAATTTGACTAACGTTGTCATTTAAATTAGATATCTCTAATATATCATTATTGTATAAAGAAAGACAAGACTATTCTTAAGACAAAAGTCATTTGACATTAACAAACTAACGAGATCTTCATCAAGGCATATGTTCCTCAAGTAGACTTAAAAGAAAAAAAGTGAGCATTCATTATCAAAATTAGAGTGGTCGAATGTTTTAAAAGAGCTAAATCATAATTCTTGATAGTTTTTTTTTATAAAAAACAAGTGAAAAATCATTAGGACAAGTTAAAACAACAGTATATTGAGTATCATTAAAGAATAATATCACTGGTCTTGAATGTGATAAAGTTAAAAACACTGTGAGAGCTACTGAGGAATGGTGGAGCGATTACTTTCTAGTAAATATTAGTCTTTAAATTTACTTTAGCAAAATGTAATTTTATATCATTATCTCACAAAATGTATCTATTGTTATATGTAGAGACACCCTAGAGCTAGTATGTTTAAAAGAAATGGCTTAGAATACAAAGATTTATTGTCCAAATTATTTCATGGAACAATTGGAACTAGAAAAAATGTTACCTATCCATCAGCAAATCATTTTGAAGAGATGGACACACAACATCAATCCACACCTAATCATGTACCAAAGAGTTCAAATGAACCCATTCAAGCAGAAAATGAAAATGTAGATAGAAATGATGAACAAATAGAAACAAATAATAGAAGTACTAGAAGACATTTATTGAATCCCATTTCTCCAATTAAGAAACAAGAAGAAAGAATCATGGGATGTTTGAGATGCCATGCCCATGCTGACAGGTTTAATACCTGACATCAGCAATCTGAAAATTGAGGGTTCACATAGGGTATTTGGAGAATGCATGATGGGCCTATATGGTTAGAGATGAAGCCTGCCCAACCTGGGATACATGGGATTGGAGAAGGGACTGTGCAGGCATCCGCACAAGGATCATGTGTAAACTTTAAAGGGCAGGACCCTAATGTTTCAGACCTGGGTGTTCATAGGATTAGGGGAGTGCACGTGGACAGATTTTAAGTGACTGTGGCACAGGTTTTGAAGAGCCTTTGCATGGCTTATCAGAAAGGTAAGGAATCTGAGATATGCATGTTTGAGAATGGTGCACAGGAAGGTTATTTGGGCTTTTTGTCTACGTAAGGGTGGGCTTATGAGATCTATTTGACAGGGTGATGAGGGGACGCAGAAACATAGACCATCATCTCACCTTGCCTTCCTCTTTTCCCCACCTCTTCCTTGATCGCAGCAGCAAGGGATGATTCAGACCAGCTTCCTTCCTTCTATTCTTCTTTGGCTCTTCTTCTCCCTGGATCTTCTAGAACTGTACACAGCATAAACAGGTGACCAGCAGGCCCCCTTCTTCTTCTTCTTGTGATGGTAGCGGCTGCTAGGGTTTGTCCTTCACATGTTGATGGCAGCTGGAGCATCAGCTGAGTGTCCCCGAAACCCCATGTTGATAGCCGTGGGCTTGTTTTCCCAAGAGTCCCACTGTTCTTGGGCTCTCCAAATGGCAGTTCCAACTAAAAGGTGAAGGCCACAATGTCTCCCTGATTTCTAGGACTTTCCGGGGAAGGCGCTACTGTGCACAACTATCCAGGTGCCAAATCCGGTAGGTCGTTTAAGATCCAGTGGTGTTTCCCAGTTTCTAGAATCCTCTGGTGACCCGTTTGATCCCCAGTCTTTGTGTGATGCCCTCCTCCTCTTCCGGAAGGCTTTTTCTTGTGAATGATGTGCTGACAGGCCTCCGAGAGATCCTACTGGAATCCTGATTCATCGGATGCCAGTCCAGGTAGGTGGGGAGGGTCCAATGACCTCCCCTAGCTTTTAGGAACCTCTGAGGACCCCTCCTTGATCACCTTCTGGTTGGTTATCCTCGCCAGCCTTCCCCAGGGATTCCTTACCTCCAGAAGCCCTGAATTTTAAAAAGATATGCTGGCCAGTAAGCGGGGATTGTTGCAGTTGACCGCGGCCCATGAAAAATGGAAGGGAGCAAAAGAGGAAGGTTCAGTCAATGCTCATGTGGGCAACAACTTCCTTTGATAGAAGATAAGAAACATTGAAGAAAATCTTGGTGGATTTCCCTATTTTATAGAGATTTTCTTACAAATTTTATCCCTGATCTAATAGGTGGCAATGTGGAGACATATTTCAAGATGACTCATGGCTGGTGGGTCCTAAATTTTAAGAACAAACTCACAAAGAATGACTGCCCAAAGGGCTGTGGAGTGGGCCAGGATTAACAATGAAACAGATCCGATTTGGAGTTAAATACAACCCATGCACAAATTATGGATTGCACAAACGGCCAACGGATGGGTTTTAATTGATACCAAAAATGATCCCATTTGAGAGTTAAAACATAGCCCAATAAATGTAAACAAGAAGAATTGTGAAATTGACACTAAATTGGGTTAAAATTAATACTTAATGGACCTGATTTGAGACAAAATACAGCCCATTGAATGGACAAAAATGTAAACTGCAAAATTGGGCATTGATTTTGAGTTATTTCTTAATGAATCGTACACAAAGTGAACTTTAATTATTGTGTCAAATATAAGAAATGAATATTATAGACCAATTGAAGCTTGGATTGAATTTAATCCTAATTTAATTAGAATAAAATGGAGATGTGAAAGGGCATTGATTAAAAAAAGTGGGGATTGAGCTCAATTGGGATGCTTACACCCCACCCATCTCTTTATATATAAATTTTTTGAAAATTTCAGGTGCCAACACCAGCCTATTGGCCAACCCAAACACAACTGATCCTGGTCAATCTCAGACTCACTGAGATGGTAACGGCTAGGTTGGCCGATTCAAACCAATTTTGGATGATTTTAACCAGCTAGGTTGGCCAATTCAAACCAATTTTGGATGATTTTAACCAACTCACTCAACAGAAGTTGGCATGGAATTGGCTCATACCTTGCAGAATCAAATGGTACCAACTTATCAAGACTTGGACCAGGTGATTCTGCAAACTATGCCTAGGAGCTGTCTAAATTCTTCATCTTGTTGATTTAAATACATTTTGTAAGTCTGAAGAAACTATTGAGCATTGATCTACTTAATACTATTTGGGTGATTAGATGTTAGTTCTTTGTATTTGACTCAATCAAACACATGACGGTTTGCAGGTTCGAACTGGATCAGGATCAGCACAGGCTGATCCAATCCCAGGAAGAAATACTGGACAAAACTTCTGTCTAGATCGAGCTCTAAGGTACTGTATCTACCAATCCAGGGACCACTTCCGGATCCACCCCAAAGAATTTCCAAGGTCGGATCACCCTCATGGGATCAGATCGGCCTATCTTGATCCCAATCCAGATCAGCCGATCCTGAAAATTATGGGCTAATGTAACATACCACAACATTGGTCCAAATTTAACCTTGGATAGAGTACCATAAAGACATTGTTAGAAGGCATTTTTAACCATGACTTGTCACTTCGACAACAATAAGAAGAATGACATTAGTGATATAATCAAAGGGACAGCCCTCAACCACGGCTCAACTTGAGGGGAAAAATGTGTCCTGTATTGTGAAGAACAGGTTAAGTTCATAGAAAAAATAACCACTAGCAGAAATCTTGACGCAGCCACAAGCTAAAATGTCTAACCATACTCACAAGAAGACCAGCATTTATCAAAAGTGATACATGTTCTTCTTTCACCATACCACCATGCGATAAAAGTGAACACTGCAATACAACAAAAATGAAATTACAGAAATTAAACATATCCAGAAATACCAATGAACTGTTTAGTGATGGATAAGAAAGTGGGTTAACCATGCCCAGGGTATAAAATAGATAAAAATTTGTCATCATAACTATAAAAGTAAAATACATACAACACGGAAAGATAAAATACCTATAGAATCTACAGAAATCGGTGATGTGAACAAGAAATATGCAAGTTTTAACAAAACCTAAAAGTCTAATGGTAAAATTCATAAAATCCCGTAACATCCACAGAAGCATGTACAATGATCAGAAACCTGTAAAATGAGCCAAAAATAAATAAAAATAATTAAAAACTCAAAAAGTAAAATAAATCCTACATAGGACAAAATAAAAATTGCTAAATTCAAAATGGAAAATCATTATAGCAAAAAAACCAAAAAATAAGAATAAAATCATCTAGGATTTCCAAATAAATAAAAGCTTAGTAAAATAAAAAATTTGAAATCTAAAATTGATCAAATTGAAAATTGAATAAAAAATAAATGAAGTAATTTGAACAGCACCCAACATAAAATAAAATTGAAAGTCAACACATGAATGAAAATAAAAATAAAAAATTTTAAATAAGCATATAAACTTTTAAAATCATTGAAAAAAAATAAAATAATCATATTATTCAAATAAAAAATTCAAATAATCCACAGAAACAAAATAACAAATCAAAAAACAATTAATGACAAAATAATTAAAATTTTAAATAATTAAAAATTAATAAAAATCAAATAAAAAATTATATAATCACACAAAATGCAAATAAATTAAACAATTAATAAGAAGATTCAGATAAATAAATAAAAACCATAAAATTGCAAATAAATCAAAAAATAATCACAAAATAAAAAATCAAATGTAATGTTAAAGATTCAAATACATCAACAAAAAATACAAAAAGCTGAAGTAAGACAAACAAAAGATCATAAAAATGTAAAAAAATATTAAATTTTGGGCCATAGGTCAGATGATCTAAAAAATTGTCGTCACTTTTATCTCATACATGTCATTATTCTAATATCGCCATGATGGTTAAACAAGAGTATTCAAGTGTATGCCCAACATCAAATAGCCCATGTAATAGCCTCATGTATTTTATAAATTATTTTAAAATTTTTGAGGTTTGCACAAGGGCATACAAAACAATACAATCATTAGAAGGGTAATAGCATAATCTAAAGGTACCGGTGTATGCATACGTTTTAGCATTTTTAGTCATTTCTATTACAGTTGACAATATCTTATCAAGCTTTTCTAACAAAACAAGATGAAAAAGTGTCCTGGATATTATTGATAGTACATGTCAAAGCTGGTAAGTAGTTCAAAACGTGAACACGTGTACAATTGCATGTCTCTCCCTCTCAAATACGTCAATGTACAAATGTTTTTGCATGCATATACATAAAAACAAAAACTTCGTAGAATTAATAGTGCGCACATCACTAAAATGATCTCAATTAATTATTGTATAAGTACATTAGATGAAAATGAACTCTTATGTTATGACTTTGTTATGAAGTTTTCATAATTTTACAAAGCTCGGAATGTTAATTTTTTTGGGTTTTAACAAGCCTGGCTTGGTGAACAATCAACAAGTACCACTTATCATTCACGTTTTTCCTTCTATGTTTTTACTCCAACCCTTTAGTTCCTCTTCCACCTGCCCCTTATTTTCTTATCTTTTACTTGAGCCAGTGAGGATAAAGGGTTCACAGTCAATCATACTGCTTTCTAAGTGAAACCAGTTCTCAGTTATCTGACGTACATGTCCCTGAATTGGATGAAGATGAACTACCAACGTGAAGAAAAGTAAATTTACCAATCTATAATTATAAAAAAACTGGACCCCAGAAGCAAACCAGGAAAGAGCCCTACAAAGAAACACTATACATAGAAAAACATAGATTCAAATGGACACTGATATTAACGCCAAACTTGCAGAAAGAAGTATGTTCATGACAGTTACCAGATCATGATGCTCTATACCAACATCCAACTTAGTTCCAAGAACATGTTTCTTAAACCACTCAAAAACCTGAGTATTATTGTCCTTCTTCATGCTCATCCTCTTTGTGGAAATCTCTATCTATAAAAATAAAATATACAGGCATGATCTTTAAAGAAATCCAATAGAGATAAAATAAATGGTAATCTAAAAACTAGCTTACTTTATCAAATAAAAAAATTTATATGTGTTAACACAGAAATTGTACAAAGAAAGAATGAAAAGAAAATCAAAGTAAATTATGACAGTGACTAAACAAAATATTGAAGCTAAGAATGAATCAATAGAATTTGACCTGATTGACATAGTCATCTAGAAACATTATAGCATGATCATCTTGTCCGGTATTTAGTTTGAAGATGCGCAGAACTTTCTTCTCCTTCAAAGACTGTATCAGACAAACTACATCAGAGAAAACTATTGAATTCCAAGAGAGGTTGCCTAGAGTTACTACAAATAAAAATGAATGATATTACCAGCAGACACATGAGATTTTTAGATATCCTAGAATACATGGAAGCAAAATATCTGTAGTAATCAATGACAAACGCAATGTGTTTCACTAATCAAAGATCCTCTTAAATTTTGGGAATAGCATTTGAAAAATGGCAGTTTATTTTGTGCAGTATAATGCCACAATCAAAGAAGGCCCCGAGGTGCCTCCTTGATCAATTAAAGCAAATGGCAGTTTCTCTGTCTGACAGGGTTGCACCCTGATTAATGGCTCCCCAAAACCACCCTTAGAGAGGGTCACAGCAGCTAACCATCCAAGACTTGGCCAATAATCAATCTAAGTGTGAAAGACAGATTTGAAAGACTCGGAAGTTCAGATAAACACCCTTCAGCAGCATCTGACATCTTATAATGGCCTGTGCAATCCCTCTTCTTTGGCAAAAGCTTGAGGAGAACAGTGCACGCCACAGAAATATGTATACATTTTCAGGATTAGACCAATGGAGAACCTAAAGATTGACCATGCCCCTATGTCAGGCCTTCTAACCTTCTTAATATTTCAGAAAAAAAAGAAAAAATAAAAGACGATCAATGGTTAAAGCTGCCTATCTAGAGATGTCCAATTTCTGTATTGGGTCCTTATGTAGGCATGATTGTAGGGAAGAGAGAAAACGATGCTTGAGGAAGCATCCAATTCTCTTTAAGCCCTGGCAGTGCGTATCAGCTTTCTTTTGACCATGAAATGGGGAATCTCAAAGGTAATGAACCCCATGCTAGTCAATGGTGAAAGGCCTTTCCCTTTTGCCTTGCAATGGCTAATGTTGAAAAAAAATATGTCTTCAATGGAGGTTCCCCAAATGAAACATCTATGATAGGTCCATTTCGTTCACATGTCCCATGTGAAAATGGCTTGAGGATGAAATATACAACATTATGCAATCCTGTGGAGTCTTGGAATGATAACCAAATGTTGTTGCCAATGAAAACATAAACCCCCTTTTTCTGAAGGCTACCAGCAAAAGTGGGAGCAATTCATGAAACAGAAAGTGAAAATTACAAAGGATGGAGAAAAGAGAAAAAAAAAATAAGATGTATCTAGAAGACAGATCCTACCCTTCAAAGTTCAAACTTAAAAAAAACAAAACCTCAAAAAGAAATAAACACAAAAATTGGAGAAGGTCATAGCCCCTCACAAAGTTGAATTACAAGACTGACCAAAGCCCCAACTCAACTCTAGCCTTAATCTCAAATTATTTTTAGGTTGCCTATATGAACTATTTTTCTCCACTTACATTAATTTTGAGTTGTTTCTTTAGAGATTTAAATCATCTAAACCATATCGAATTATCCTCCAAGTTATCTTAAGTTTACCATGTTTTTTGTTTCAACTTTTTTCATACTTTTCTTGTTTCTAATTGGAGCTTCTTTAGGCCTATATTTAATATGTCCAAACCATCACAATCTTCCTTCTTTCAATTTATTTGCAATTGTTGTTACTTTCACATTTTATCTAATATGTTTATTACATACACTATCTAATCAAGTATAACTGCATATTCATCTTAACACTCTCAATTCAACAACACTTACCTTGGAAGCATATTTTTTCTTCATTATCCAACATTCACAATGTTGAGCCCAAATTTTCTTATTTATGTTCAGCCATGAAATGTTATGATTAAATATATCAAGATGTCAATTGGTATTTATATGCCTACCGGTCATTAAGGATGCCATGTTACTGGTTCAGGTCACTTCAAGTCAGTTATGGACCTATGGTCATAGCAGTTCTCGGTTCCAGCCAATATTTGGGTCTATGAAGATTGAAGAGCCAGTCATTAGCCCATCAAGTCAAATATATTCAGCTCAGCCAGTTATCAATATATTATAAGTTAAATATTTGACTTAATCTATTATCAATTTATTAAAGTCAAATATTCAGCTCAGCCGGTAATCAGTTTATCCAGTCAAATGTTTTTTTAATGTAGCGGTCAAATGTTCAGCTTTGCATAATTACTTTTGTTGGCCAAATCAACCGTAAACACCTGGCTTATTTAGCCCATTCACACTGGTTCCAAGTCAACTCGGCCATGATCTGTGGATAGTCCTGTAGCTCGGACTATTAGGCCCACTTGGCCGGTCCACTGGTACAAGTCCACCAATGCAGCTGTGTCAATCTACCTGTTGAGATAGACTATGGTGGTAGGTATATGATATGTCACCAGACTTGGGATTGAGACAATAATAATAAAATAAAATGATGTCAGATGAACAAGGAAATTGTTGATCTGTGGTGTCAAAAAAATAATATGATAAAAATAACTCTTCAAGCCTGATACGATGCCTTCAAGAAGAAAGGTAACACAGAGTGTGTTGATGTGACAATGGTAGAAGTTTTGGGTGAAATGGCTAAAACAGAAAAGAAAAAAGAACACAGCCGGTCCAAGCTGCAGGGTTGTCCCTACTCTGCAGACTGACACTCCCACAGACACGGGAAAACAAGGAGGACCTCAGCACCTGCTCCTGCAAAAAAAAAAAAAAAAAAAAAAAAAGAGGAGAAGGCACGAGGACTTGGCTGCAAGCAGAGGGGAGAGAAAGATGCAAAGCCCCTACAAATGTTGCTACACATAAAGAAGAAGAAGACCAGTGAGAGGCACAGTTGGCCATGCACATGATTGAAAAAGAAGACCTGAGGAGGCACCAAAGCTCTCACACCGGGAGGAAGAAGAAGAAAAGGGGAATAAGGAGAAGAAAATAGAAACTGGGAAAAGAAGAGGGGGCCTCAGATGCATGTAGAAGGGAGGTCAACCGGCCGTGCCTTAACACCAGCACCAGGAAGATAGACGACCCTAATACCCCATGCAGCCACTGCACAGCAAAAAAAAAAGAGAGAAAGAGAAGTGTGAAAGGAGGCCGAAACCCCTGTGCACCATCCGTCAAAGCCCGCCCAACCGAGACCGAGAAGAGGAGAAGAAAGACCAGAAAGGGACCTTCTTCCTCTCCATGCAACTGAGAAAACATAGAAAAGAGATGACTGGCCTTGGCTTCCACTGCACGCAGATGAGAAGAAAAAGAAGAGATGGAAGACCCAAGAAGAAAACCACGGCTGCACCTACCCACCAAACCAAGAGAAGAGAGATGCCACTGCAGTGCAGAAACTCACTTTTCAACTGTCACCCTGGTAGGTCCCTACCCTACACATGATGACGGCAGGACCTTGGAGCACAATTGCCAAGTTAACATTAGGAGAATTCACAAAAGAAAATGAATAAGGGGAAAGAAAGATGCCCCTGCACATGATGTTGACAGGATGCAGGAGTCAGAATGTGGGTGGGCAAGGCATGAGCAACATACGCATAGGCTGGTGGAAGGAAATGGGAAAAGAAAGAAAAGAAAGAAAGAGGTGATCACATGGTCACCTTATTGCCCATGGTTTGCAGGATTGGCTGAACCGATCAAAGGAAGTATGTCCCACCTGACCCCAAACTTTCCCCCAGATCAGCCCAAATTGGACCTGGATCAGACTGAATCAGTCAATCCAATGCCGACTCCACCAGAATCAGCCACAGGTGCTGCTGTCAGCTTTGGGGCGGACTTTTGGCGCTGATCCAACCCTGATCAGGATTAGATCAGACCAGATCATCACGATCCTGATCCCAATCCAGCCTTCCGTGTTACCGCCCATATCTCTATTAACCCACGGGTCAAGCAGAAAAGGAAAAAGTGGTGGTAAATCAACATCCCCCTCAAGGCACCGCCCCCTCCACCATATAAAAAGCACCCCATCGTCCCCATCAAGAAAAGCATTTGGGCATTTGGCACTTGGAGAGAAAAAGGATGACCAGCCAGCTCCAGCAGTGGGAACTGCTCAGGGAAAAGAAAAAAGGATCCAAAGAGGGAGACAGACCAGGGTGTCGAGTAAGGAAAGAGGGGGTTTGGCCAAGGGAGACCTTTAGGGGGTTGGCCCAAGCAACACAAAAAATAAATAAATAAATAATACAAAGATCATATGTAAAGAGCCTCTAAAACAAGATAAAAACTTGAAGAAGAAACGAAAAGTAAGAGGTTATCAAAAAGCAATTCAAGAAGCTCAATGAGCCATCTCCTAAGAACGATGAAGCTTCCAAGGATCCAACAACCGAAGAATCTTCAAGAGATAATTTTCAATGAAGGAAACAAAAAATTAAATTATGTCAATTGACTAAAATTAATACCATGATCAAATATACATGATAACATACACAGGCTTAAAACATAGGAGTTAATAACCCTAACCCCAAGTACATAATCCAAATGAAATAACTCATCATGATATGAAATAAAACTTGTGTGGTGACATGATCCTAATTCAATAAGTTATATTCCATATAATACTAACTCAAATAGGAAACTGACAACAGTCCCCCCTAGTTGAAAAATTGACTGGCCAATCCAAAGCTGGAAAATCATCCGGCCACCCAAATCAGGAATTGAGTTAAAAAACCATAAAGAACTTGGAGGAAGAGAACTAAAACATATAAGAAAATAAAACTGCTTATTATGACTCCCTGAAAAGTTCCTGTATCTTAGGCATCTCTATTTCAATCACAGTAAATTTATATAGATTATATATAAGTTCCTTAACATAAAGTCATTCTAATTTACATATTTAAGAATAAGTTCATACTAGAGTCCTACATTTAATTTTCAAAAATTTTATTATGATTGAAATACAAACACCAAGATACAACGAGTTACCTGCAATTCAATGTATTTTCAAGGGTTCAAAAAGCTCAACATATCAATAAACATGGATACAAGATGAAAAAGAGTTCAGATTTCCTCAAGTAAAATAAACGGGCACCTCCAATTCTCTATCCACTTGAGTCCTGTCCGCTATACTGCTATACAACTGAGACTGCAAAACAAAAGGCTGAAGCAATACCTAACAAAGAGTCCAGGAGTCAGATACATTTCTTTTGTTATGGAATACACCAAAGAGAAGACACTGTGTAACATGCGAAAGCTATGTACTTCTATAAGAAAATATGTACTCAGTACCCACTGAAAAGAAGTTAGATAATTTATCCCTTCTTTTGAAAATAGTAAATAAACTGTAAAAGAATATAAAAAGAAGAAGAACTACGCCTAATTTCTAAACCCATACAGATCCACCGAGAATCCTAGTAATTAAATGGTATCACCTGTAACATGACATGGGATCATCAGAAAGGTGGCAAGATCTGAAGTCAACTGCCAATATTCTATAAAAAATGATGCAAACTGGGACATCAACAGACACCTCACAAGCCACCTATTATCAATCACCAACTATTTCCAGATACCTAAGCAAGGCATCCATCTCCAAGAACTCATCAATTTTAAAATCAGCAGTTCCATCTGCTTTGACAGTCCTGCTTTGTACCCTAAGTGAATGCCTCAGGCCAGCATGGAAGAGTAACAGATTTTAACAAATCTCCACAGTACGTCAGATGCAAGTGCTTCACAGGCACTGGCACATATAATTCATGCATTTTTATAATTCTATTACACTCGAACTTCAGTACCTTTGAACAGGAGGAAGCTAGTGCCATGTGCTTGCATTGGGATCTCCCTGGCATGCAAGCATGTCTATAGAAAAACCATTTAAGTTTTTATAAAATTGGTTGGAATTGCAGGATCAGGATTATAAGAATATGAGATAAAAAAATTTGTTTACTTTGCACGAGTAAGAGATGACGCTTTCAAGGTGAAGTATAAAAAATTTAAAACTAAAAAAAGCAATAAAATATTTATACATCAGCAAAGATGAATGAAAAAAGATGTCAAAATCTTAATCAAGTAAGATTTGTCAAGGATAAAAAAATATTTTGATAAATTATGATATTAAAGAAAAGTGAAAAAGTTATCATGATACTCTTTAATGATAACTTTGATAGAAACATAGAAGACATAAAAAATATAGCAGGCTTAATATAAATTATACTAGAAAGATTAAATTGTAGAAGTTAAAGAGGCATTGTAAAGAATGAGAGCATGAAAGATATGTGACTCCCGTAGAATCTCTGTTAAAATTTAAAAATATTAAAAATATGGATATAATAGTTAATTTGACCTTTTAATAAAATACTGATCTCTAAGAAAATACCAAATGAATGGAGAAAGTGCGGCATCAAACATTCTTTAAAAAAAAGATATACAAAATTACTCAAATTATGAAGTATCAAGGTTATGAGTCATATTGTGAAATTATGGGAGAGAGTTGAAGAAAGTTGCTTATGGATTAACACAACTATTTCTGCCAACTATTTTGGATTTATCCATAGTAGATTTAAAATAAATTTTATTTTATTATTAGAAACCTGATGGAGAAATATAAGATATGAACAAGGATGTACTAGATCAAATTTTGATCGATGCGGTTTTTTGATGGGTCTGTGTATTATGTACAGTTCTTTTTCCTTTAATATAAAGCTCTTTACCGTGAACAAAAAAAAAAGAAATATAAGATATGAAAAAGGACTTATGTATGCTATTTATTAACTTAGAAAAGGTCTATGATAAGATTCCAATACATGTTTTATAAAAGGATGTTGGATCAAAAGAAGATGTTTGTTAGGTATAAGTGATAAAAGACATACATGATAGACTAATACAGTAACCACTAATGATAATTGTAGAAGAAATAAAAGATTTTCCCATTCCAATTGACTCACATTAAGGATTTGCAATAGATCCTTACCTTTTTGCATTATTTTTTGTTGAATTAACAAAGAATATATAAAATGACATACCAATGGGGATCCGATTCAAAAAGTTTTAAAGTCTTTTACATTTCAATCCTTAGAAGGAATCATTTGTAAATATTTTAAGTTGCTTTTGAGTTATTTTCTTGCATTTCTGTCCATAGGAAAACATGCCTATAAATAATTTTTTGAATGTCTTTTTGTGTAATTAGGTCTCTTTATTTATAGAGAATCATACATTGGAATGAAACCATACAAAAAAAAAATTGAAAGATCTTACGTTGTGCATAGGGGTTGGCCCCCGTGGTGGTCTTCACCCCCTCCAATAGAAGGTTTCCCCTTCACCACTGATAGAAGGCTGACAATCCGCTCCACCCTTGGAAGGAGGCCGGTTCCAACGTCTTCCTCCCATTCTCCTAGTGGCCTTCTTGCCATCCCCCTCTCATTCCCCCTTCATCGGTCACTAGCCACAATTATAAGTTCTCTCAGCATCACCGCCTCCCTCCTCCTCTCAGATCTGGTTCGATGCCATCAACACCTCTTAGTCTTGCTAGACAATGAGGAGAAGGTGGTTTTGGATCACAGTTTAGACAATCCTCGAAATTGTGCAACATGTCCTAAAAGGCAGCTCCAACAGCATTGTCAGTACCCCACAAGTCCGGTGATCCCGAGACTTCCTCCTAGTGCTCTTGTTTCCAATCTCCTCCTACGTTCCCTTCATCTTCATCGGCTCCTTCATCTTCACTCATCATCCCCTTTTGATTCCATCGGATCATACCACAAAGCCCCACCACCAATCCAACAGTCATCTTAACCCCCCCCTCGACCTTTCCCCTCTGCCTCCTGCCCCTCTAGGATCAATACTTCTTCTTCCCCACACAATGCTCCTTGTTTTCCCTACTCACCCCATCCCACTCCGCTAGGTCAGGATAATACAAAGGGTCAAGGGAAGATGAAGGAGTCGAAGGCCACCAAAGGCCTCGCTGTTACCGCCTTTGCACAAGCCTGCGTGCTCCCCTATCCTTTGTAGTCTAGACGAGCAAGGGCTACAAAGTAGAATGCTGAAGACAAAGAAACCCTCAGCTCCCGTGGCACTTTTCATGTGCCGCACAAGAGCACCGCAAAGCCCCACAAGGTCTTCTTTATGCAGCCACCCCTCCTCCAAAGCCGCCATGAACCCCACAGTCCCAGGAACATCCTGACAACACCAAAACCCCCACCAGGGTTTCTTCACACAGCTGAACACCCTCACACCCTTGGGTTCTCCAGTAGCTACGACCCCACCACGCCCCGCATCCAAAAGCTTCCACGAACCTCGCTGGGGTTAAGACTTAAGACCCACATGGCTTAGCTGGTTCGCAACCCACTCTCATCTATCTTAACATTATCATTTCAATAACACTTATTTTAAACGTATGTTTTCTTTTAATTGTAAAACATTCATTACCATGCAACATTGCAAGTCTTGTACTTGTTCAACAAAATTTTTCTTTTAACTTTAATGAAATCTTACTATCACATAGGATTCATGTAGTCAATCTCAACTTTATCCAACTTGCTTTAATCTTATGATTAACATGTTCATCACATTTTCTATCTTTTTGAATAATTGAGCCAAGATACTCGAACTAAATTCCTTGAGATAATATTACGTCATCCGAAATAACACTATCACCCACTTCTCTTTGATTTTCATTAAATTTACAATATATATTCTATTTAATGCTACTTAACTTGAAACCCTTAGTCTATAATTACAAACTCTTGATGTAAGCCAATTGAAATAAAAAAACCTCTTATTTCTCCTCCAATCATACACATGCTAGTGGTTGCTTCATCATATATTTCTTTTATCATTTGTATATACTCAACATGCACAATCTTTCATTCCAACACCTATCATAAAACCGCTCTTGAAACCCTATCATAGGTCTTTTTTGAATCAATAAACATCATATGTAAATTTTTCTTCATATCTTGATATTTCTCTATCAAACTTTTCATAAGAAAAATAGCTTCAACTATGAATTGACCAGACAAATTCAAATTGATTAGCTAAAATATGTGTAAATTCCGTAATCATCTCTCAATAACTCTTTCCCAAAATTTCATAGTAAGACTCATGAGTATGATCCCTCTATAATTTGCACAATCTTGTATGTCTCCTTTTTTTCTTAGAAATAGGTTTAATGATGTTCTTTTTTCCATTCATTCAGCATTTTTTCAGTATTAGAATTTTGTTGGTTAACCATTCCACCCTTAAATCTTGTAAACAGTTATACATTTCAATATAAATGTTAACTGAACCATGTCTTTTTTGTTTTCATCATACTCAGTGTTTTTTTAACTTCTGAAAATTAAATTCACCTAATATAATTCAAATTAAACTTTGTCACGTTCTCTGCGTCATCTATGTTTTTGATAAAGTTGGCATCAAAAAAAGTCTCAAAATAATTTTTTTCATCTTTCTTTGATTTCATCATCTTTGATCAAAAATTTTTCTTCTTTATCCTTAATACATTTGACTTGGTTAAATCTGGAGACCTTCTCTCTCTTATCCTTGCTAATTATCTTTTTCACCTTCTTTAGTTCCAAATTCTCATATATATGTTTAAGAGCATCATCTCTTGCTCGTATAATAGTCTTTTTGCTTCCTTTTTAACTATCATGTATTGTTCATAAACTTCACTGTTATCACACTTTGACAATCTTTTAAAATAATCTCTCTTATTCTTCATTGTTTTTTACACTTTTTAATTATACCGTCAAACATCTTTTTTAGGTGGACCGTGATCTTTAGAATCTCCAAATATTTTTTTAGCAATCTCTCTAATCTTTATAATCATGTTCATTCGCATAGCATTAACGTTTACATCTAACTTCCAATTAATTATATTAAGAAGTTCATTCTTAAATATTTGTTGTTTTGTCCTTTTTAACTCACACCATTTTATTCTAAGAAAATTATTTTGTTTAAATGTATTTGTTTGTATTTTAATCTTATCATCTAAAATCACTAACCTATGTTGACTTGTTAAAGGTTCACTTAGGATAACTTTACAATCCTTGAAAATAACATGATTAGATTTTCTCGTGAGAATGAAGTCAATTTGACTTTTATTTTGTCCACTTTTAAATGTTAATAAATGAGATTCGCTTTTATTAAAATGAGTATTTGTTAGAAAACGATCATAAGCCATAGCAAAATCCAAAATATTTTTACCTTTTCCATTTAAATTTTCATATTCAAAACCTCCGTGAACTTTTTCATATTTGTGACATTTTTTCCATCATATCCACTGAGATCTCCTACAATAAATATATTTTCTTCATTTGGTATACACTACATAAGGTCATCCGTATCCTCCCAAAATTTTTCTTTAATCTCGCTACTTAATCTAATTTATGGAACATACGCACTAATTATATTGATTATCTCTCTTTCTATAATCATTTTTACCATAATAATCCTATCTCCAACTAACTCTCTATAGAAACTATTACAAATTTTAACGCTTTATCAACAATAATACATACCCTCATTTTTATTTCTCTACTTTGTTGTACACCATAATTTATACCCTATATTTCCTACTTCTTTACATTTCTCTCATATCCACTGGGTTTCTTGGATACACACAATATTAATCTTTCTCCTTTTCATGCTATCAACAAGCTTCATAAGTTTTCTTGTAAATGATTCAATATTCCAATTACATATTTTATCCTTCTTTCAATATTTTATTTCTTAATTTTTTCTATAATAATATCTATTTATTTTGAGTTTGTTCTATAACTTATATCTTGCTCTCCATTATGAACTAACTTTTTTACCCACATCTATCCTAAATGTAGAAACTCTTACTTATTTAACACCATATTATGACGCTTATATGGTGCGTCGCATGTGGGGAACACTCTCACCCTTATTGTATTTTTCCCCACACCTGGGCTCCGATGTAATGTATTGTTGAGTGAGTACACCCCAACTTTGTATCATTTCAATCTATATCATGAGATGTGACTTTATTTTATGATGGCTATCACATATCACAACTCTCCTCTTTTCTCATCCGAGCTTGGGACCGGCCATGACGGAGTTATCTGCAAAGTTTAAATATTTTTAAAAATAGCTCAAAATCAACATGAGAAAGAGAATCTATTTGGCCAGCTCTAGTTGATTAGGATTAAGAAAGAGTTAATCATTGTGTCAGCAATCAAAAGAATGAGAAAAAATTGGTTGGCTATTTTTAAACAAAATTTGAAAGGTTCTTCATGGTATTATTCTCTATTCATGTAATGTTTCGCTTGATTACATGTATGTAACATGAATTTTGTGAGCAATATTTCTGACAGGCAGTAAAAAGGTGTGTCCCATCACCTTTAGACTTGGATTTGTTTTTTTTTCTTCAATGAGGTAAGAGTCTCCTCATCCTTCCTCACATCTGGTTGTAATATCTTTTATTTAGTAAAAGTAAAACTAAATCAACATGTTTGAAATCTGAAAAATCAGAGATGAAATTAGCTTGCAACAAAATGAACATGGAGCTAAGCTATCAGAGATGCTCGCCTCAAGCGCTTAGGCATTGCTTTGCTTTGCCTCAGCGGTTCTCACCTTGCCTGCATCACCCAAAACCGGACCAGATAAGGACCAGATCTACTAACTTAAAATCATCTTCCTCTCACCCCAAAACCCCCAATGTCCAGTCTACCACCCTAAGGTATCAACATCCTAATGGTATCAACATCCTAATGCCCCGCAACCCCTAGAAGTAAGTTTTTTATTTTTTTATGTTATTCTTCAAAAAATTTAATTTTAGGTATAATTATATATATTATTAATATATTAAAAAATATATCTCATCTCAGGTGCCTAAGGTGAGGTGACTCTCCTCTCACCTCAGGTGCCTCACGACTCAGATAACATAGGCACAGAGGGTATTGAAGTATCATGGTGGAAAGCCATTAGGGCTCTTGTGTTCCCTATTAAAATCAGACTATTTATGTAGAAGATCGGTAAAGACTGGCTTCCCACTAAGTTCTATTTGCAGAAATTTTTCCTGATAGAGTCAAATTGTTGTGTTTTTGTGAGTCTAATATTAAAAAAAACTGATCGCTTATTCCTTCACTGCACTGTTATTACTTATCTCTAGCATAGCATGTTTCACGGCTAGAGGATTGAATGAGTTGACCATGTGAATATTACAGTTTTGAATCTTTGATCCAACAATGGAATAAAGAAAGACCTGGATAGCTGTACCTTTGTTGTAAAATTTGGCTTTGCCTTTGGTTAGATAATTTGGAGTACCAATAATAGAAGAACTTAATTATAGATCATTTTAATAATCTATTTGACATTCTCCATCAATGGAAATTTATGTAAAGGAATGGTTCTTCACTTTCTTGGGCTGTGCTCTGGAAGACTCAAATTTCAAAAACAAACTTGCTACGTTGAGGCAACTTTGTATTTAGTTTTGGTGTTTTGTCTACCTTTTGGGTGATCCAACCGCTATAATCTTGGTAGAGTGAAGGCTGTGTTCTTTTCTTGTCCTGGTTGTATCCTTTTGTTTCATCTGTTGTCTTTTATCCTTTAACCCCTTTGTACTCTTCGTTTTGTATTAATGAACATGTAACTTTTGTCACCTACGTAAAAAAAATGGTATTATGACCCACTTTACTGTAAAAAATAAATGTTTAGAAAAAATGGATAACACCCTAGACCAGCTTATGGCTCATTGCTTTACCTCTATAACAAAAGTACAATTCTGTCCATTTTCCTAACAATTACCAAATAACAAATGACTGAAGCTGCATATTGGTATGCCAGGATAAAAAATGTAGAAGTATGGAAGATACCTTTTCAATCTTTGGGAATTGTGCCCTCATCATCCGGAGAGCCATCACAGTGTCACTGAAAGTAAGACTGTCCCCTGCATTGGTAAATGCAGAACATAATAATTTTTAGTACCAAATCTTCTCGGAAAGCAGTTTCATTGATAGGCAGGTAGTGTTAAAGTCAACTATATAAACAGTTGGTACTGGTAAGAATGTCCCCTGCATTGGTAAATGCAAAATATAATAAATTTTTAGAGACAAATGCTCTCATTAAGCAGTTTCATTGATAGACAGGTAGTGTTAAAGTCGATTATAAAAACAATTGGATAAATTGGCTGTTAATATTGGTAAGTTAGTTGATTCATGGTAGTGAAGCCCCCAAGATGTAGATTGGATCTTCTATACCAGCTACCATTCCAGCACTACTCAGGAAGCAGAATGATGCGGGACGGCAGGGAGCGGCGGGCCTGTCTCTCCAGGTCGAACTTGAGTGATCCGTCCAATTGGTCCATACGTCGAATCAAGTCATCTCGATCTACGTGCGTCACGTGTTACGTCGCGCACGTCTTTTCATGAGTTAACTGATTTGACGTACAATTAATATTCCTCGAGATATGTTCATAAATAAGAAGGCAAGCTGAACTTGAATTCTTGTAGCACGTGCACAATTTGAACCTGACTACTTGAATAAAGTGTACGAATTGAATTTGACTTCTCGAAACATGTGCACAACTTGAACTTGACAACTTGTAAAAAGTGCACGAATTGAACTTGACTTCTTGAAATAAGTGCACAAAATGAACCTTGTCTTCTTGTAAAAAGTGCACGTATTGAACTTGACTTTTTGAAATAAGTGCACAAAATGAACTTGACTTCTTAAAATAAGTGCACGAAATGAACTTGACTTCTTGAAATAAGTGCACGAAATGAACTTGACTTCTTAAAATAAGTGCACAAATTGAACTTGTCTTCTTGAGTTCAACGAACCTTAATTATTACCTTGAACTATGTGAAATCTCGAACCACGTGCACTATTGTTTGGAGGTGGCGGCGGCGGCGAACAGAGAGGGAGGCGTCGGCGGTGATAGCGGCAGGAGGTGGAGGACACGGTGGCGAGGCCGACAGTGGCAGCGGCTAGGGGGGTGCTGGCAGCGGTTTAGAGGGGAGGAGGAGAGAAGGAAGAAGGAAGGGGAATCGGATAGAGGGTTCTTCCGGGGAGGGAGGAGGGAACCGGACAGGAGGGGCCTTCCGGAGGGAGAAGAAAACCGGACCTGGTCCGGGGGAGGAGGGAGCTCACAAGAGCACAAGCTCAACTTTTTTTTTCACTCAAATTTTGCAGCATCATACATACATAGGAGGGGGTGGGGGTCTTTATATAGGGTGTGGGTTAAAAAATTTCATATAAACCCAAAATTTTCCCACACTTACATACATACCTATACTTGACATAATTAAAGACATCCTATCTTAATTTAAGACTCCTAAAAGACACATAATTTAAATTTTTAACTAGATATCCTAAGATTATTAAAATAATCTAATTTTTCCGATGTCGATCCGATCGAACTAGCAACATCCATTCTTCCTGAATCCACTTTTCGTATGAATCACCAGGTCGGATCCCCATCATTCCCCCCAAGTTGCGAAAAACTCATCATCGAGTTTTGTAGTGTCGTATAATCATTACCACCACTACACAGAAAATAGGTGATTTTGTCGCAACCCGGATAAGGATAAAACGAGATCCAAATTCTTCAAAGTTGTAGCAAAAATTAATCCAAACCGTGCCATAGTGTCTATCAAGTGTCAAAACTGGCGACTCTGCAAGTATCTCGTTCTCTGACTCTACTGAAATTGGCACTTTTTCCAACTCGATCATGTAGCCCAAAGACTGCTTAGTCAAGTCATCTTCAATCATCTTATCTTCTTCATCTTGTAAGACGCACTCGATTTGCAAAATCAGCTCAGCTTCAATAAGTTGGTCAGCCTCTATCTCAAAAGTATGTCGCTATTCAGTGGTAAGCTTGATGAGTATTTTGGTAAGTTGCTCGATTAATTCGATCTTGATGGCTCTAGCTGCTTCATCCTCTTCGTACTCTGCAATAAGCTCTGGACTAGGTACATAGGTCATCTCGATAAGCGCATCAATCCGTTTCTTGATATTCGACTGTTGAAGACGAGTTGTTAATGTAGATCGGTTCCCCAAAGAAATGATAATCATCAGGTCGTAAAATAAGTTCTTAGATATTATCATCTAGATTGGTGTGTCGATCAAGGAGCCAGTCACAACCTAAAATAATATAGTGTCCGTGGGGAATTATTTGACACCACACATCCTGACTAGAGCGTTTTGTTCTAATTCTAATGATTCGATCAAACTGAATATAAGCCAAACTGTTCTCAATCACCTAATATCCTGGAGCAATCTTCTCAAAAAGAGACCACGAGATATAACTGTTTGAGGAGCTGGACAAGTAGACTGTGGCAGATACTTCACGCGGTAAAGTAACATTAAACCCGAAGTGTTGATATTGTCCCGCACAACATAAGGATCCCAACTTGTTAAAACAAGTCGGAGCTGGCTCTGATACCACAAAACCTCCACCTTCTAGCTCTTCAGTTCAAATCAATTCTCGTCTATTTGATTTCACTATCTTTAATGATATAGGGAATTTACCTGAATGGCAATGTAAAGCCTATGTATACCTTCCTGCTCATCATGGCTTGAAGAAACACTAAGGTCCACGGCTTTTATTACCGTTTGGGTGCTGCTCTATGATGGTTTTGAATATTTAAGGTAACAGTCAAGAGTGCCGATTTAGTTATAAGCCCTTTTCATGAACCACACGCAGCTTTACAATGATTATAGCAAGTTCAAACCCAGCGTTTCGGCGAATAATGGAAACCAAACACAGTGTCCCTTGACTTCACTTCTGATCGATTCTTACTCGAACAGTTCCGTTAAAGAACCTGAAACGCGCATAAGAATTACCTAACGTCGGAATCTCCCCCGGAGATCTTCCCCGTTCAAGCTCTCCATCATCCCGGGCGCGCTTCCTCCCGGCTGGTCGAGACGACTCCGCCATCCGTTCCGCGGGGGAGAGTGTGCGCGTAGCGAGAACCGCGAGACGTTTCTTTTGGTATCGCTACGCACCACTCGTCCGATGTCTTCGGGCGTTCGATCCATGTTGTAAGAGGAAGAAGACATTGGGACGGTTCGAAGAAAATACAGAAAAAAATATGCATTTGTAATAATTTTAGAGACAAAATTCAATATTATATAATAACATCTTACCGAAATTAAATTTGATGGTTGGAAAGTTTTAAACTGTTTGGTTGCATGATAATGTTTTGTACATTTTCGTGATAAAAAATTGTATTAAAATAAAAAGTGAACCAACTCATGACATAAAATTATCATGTTTGGAGGGATGTGATTACAAAAAATAGTAACTACCACACTTAGACCAAACAAAGTGGGGGATCACAAGAAAAAGAAAGAAGTGAGATCCTTTTTTTTGTTTAAGAAGAAAATCGCTTTCAAACACATAAAATTATCATGGTTACCAAACACCTCTTTTAACACATTTTCTTACAATTTTTAAAAATTAAAACAAAAATCTTCATTATCATGCAATCAAACACCCCATAAGTGCTTAATATACCTAGTTAAAACTCTCTATATCCTTGTGGCTCGACAAAAAAATGGCAAGATATTATATTTGACCGACCTTATTGAAAAAGATTCCGTATTTACGTCAATTTTATCAGGTTTGGAGTCAAAATGTAGGCTCGGGCGGGAGCCGCAACCTGATAACCAAAGGATACATCTCCTAATAATAAAGAAGCTTGGACTTAAGTATAAGTAAGACCCATACCGAAAATAAGGGTATATGTCCAAGCAGAAAACAATGTTGGACCTACAGATAAATCTTCACTTAATTGCCGAAGAACCTTCCCGGAGCTCGAGGTCCGTTCTCTGTGCCTGGAATCCGAAACGTATGCCCCTCCTTGTTCACGGAATCCTTTCCTGCCGATTGCTCGCTAGGGTTTCCTCCGCACGGAGCGGAACGCAGCCTCCATCAATGTCGGGAGAACGGGCGTCATCTTCGACCTCCGCGGCGAACGCTGACTTCTACGCCTCCAGCACGGCTTCCTACTTTCCCGTGCCGTTTCACTTGCAGAAGGTCGACTCCACGGTGGGGTCTCACCCGCTTGCCGTGGAGCAGCAGTACTTGGCCGGCTCCCAAGCACAGCCTCACGCGAAGTCCTACCTGCCGCAGCCGGCGACCCAGGTCACCCCGGCACCCGTCAAGGTCCCCTCTGCGGCGCCGGTCTATCCTGTTGCTTATCCTGCAGCTGCCGTCCCCGGGGTTTATTCATTGCCTCAATATCAGCAGGTTAGTAATATTAAACAAGAATTGATAAGATGCTCTTCTGAGGAATTCAACGTTTTCTAGTATTAAGATTGCGCAGTTGAGTTTAAAATGGTACGTACGAGTAGAGTAATTTATCTTATGTAGGTTTATGGAAGATTGTCTCAAATTATCAAGATGCAGATTATATGTGAAAATTGTACTTTTCATTCAGGTAAGTAATGCAAAATGGCATGATGGACAAGTTTATTGTTTTCCTCTATATGAAATAGACTAAAAGGCCAGGAAATTTTACAAAATCTTCTTGCTTTATATGTACTTAATGTCCACACCATGCCATTATCTTTCTATTGCTGAATTTCTGCTCTAAGTGTTTAAACTTGTTTCTTGTTATTTATGCATTTGTTTTAAGTTTCTTCTATGGCCCTGTTAATGGTATTGTTTAATACATATTGTTTAATACAGAAGGTTCTTTATAGAAGTAATGTACATTCCGAAAATTGAGTTCCAATGACATTTTTTGGAAGAGTGTCTGCTGAAGCTTTACAGCTCACCCATAAGTATTGGTAAGAAATGAATTAGATTATAGGGCATGAAGTCACGACAAGTATCATTTTGAAAAGAAGTCACATCAAGTATGTCATGGTTTAAAACTGATGCCAAGTTGCCATTATTTTCAAATTCATTCTTACTCATGCAACACACAGAAATAGATGGAAGTCCCTGGACACTTATCAATGATGATGTTAAAAGGCACTAAGCTGATAGGCAATGCTGCAGCTGAGTACTATAAGGCTCTATTCAGGGCTGATGGTATTTGATGGTCATTGCTGGATTTTGTGTCCTGTAACAAACTGTCCAAACTGAGGTAGAGTCATTGACATTACCCATATTAGAAGAGGAGGTGTGGAATGTGATTCAGGCAATGGATTCTTGATGCGGGACGAACCGACTAATCCGGGCTAAACCGAACGAAAACGACTTAAATCGGCGCTAATCGCCCTAAATAGACTCTAACGAACCCAAAATGAAACGGACCGGACTCGAACCGGTCCAAACAGACCCGAAACGGCACCGAACCGAGTCGAACCGGCTTGAACCGGCTCAAAACACCCTGGACCGGCCTGAACCGGCCGGTTCAGGCCCTGAACCGGGCTGAACCGGGGTGAACCGGCCTTGGACCCGGTTGGACCGGGTCTGGCGACCGGTCTGGCCGCGAACCGGCCGTCCGTGAACCGGCGCCGGCCGCGTGGTCGCGCGAATAACCCCGGGGGGTCGTGGCACACTCTGGTCGACGCCCCCTCGGTCGCGTGGCCCGATCGGCGCCGTCGTCCGTCCGCCGCTGTGGCGGCATCGCCGCGGTCCTTCGCGAGCTCGAGCCGCGACAAAAACCCGCAGCGCCCGCGTCGTCTTCGCGGCGTCGTCGTCCGGACGAGTCCCGCGCGCAGACGGCGGAGCAGGGGGGGCAGGGGAGCTGCGCCGACCTCGTCGTCGTCTCCTTCCGGACGCGGCGTCGACGTTGTCTTCATCCGGGCGGGTCGCGCAGTGGGGCAGGGAAGTAGGGGCGGCGACGGCCTCAGCGCCTCCGGCGTTGTCCGGCCGAGGCGGCGCCGGAGGAGATGGATCCGCCATCGCCGTCGAGGGTGGCCCTCGGGTGCAGGCGGGACAGGGGGAGGAGATCCGGGGATCGCCGGATCTGCCTCCCTCCGTCACCGTATTCTTCGTCCGCTCCTTCTTCTTATGCTCCTTCCCTCGTCGTCCGTCAAGATCAGATCGGAGGGGACAGGGTTTGCATCGCCAGATCTATCCGCTGTAATCGCTGGATGCTGAGGAGCACTTGTCGAAGGCGATTTCATGAAGGAACCGGAAACTCTCATTCGTTGCTGATTTTACATGTTCTCATCGCAGCCATCCAGATTCGCCGAGTTGTAATCGCCGTCGAGGGGGGGTCTAAGAATGAGAAGACTTCCGGTGTGGAGGAGAAGTGGCGATCAACGCCGGGATGAGGAAGGAAGAACGGAGGAATTCCGCCACTATGCTACCATTACCACTAGGATAGACTACACTACGCTAAGCTAAACTGCACTACGAGACTACGCGGGAACACCCGGAAAAGGCTCCAAAAATTCTCACTTTGTCACTTGTTAAAACTTTGTACATCGGACCCTCTTATAAAGAGGATGGACAAATTTTAATAAAAGACCCTCTAAAACCGACTATTTACAAACTTGTCCTCGTAGGGACATAAGTAAAAGAAAAACCACAAAAAATGTCCCCATCAATTCTCTTAAAGTTTCGAGTGTCGACAGGTTTTCTGCTGAATTTTACCAAAGTAATGGAAAATCATCAAAGAGGATTTTATGGCAGTGGTGGGGGAACTTGAGGCAACCTTAGCGCATTAAAGTGCTAAACTCATGTTCCCTAGTTTTGCTGCCTAAGAAGGAATGTCTTAAATATAAAAAGTAAAAACCCATTAGGCTTCTTAATTGTTGCTTCAAAAATTTTACCAAGGTGCACATGAATAGATTGAGCAAATTTATGACTAAGCTAGTTGGGTAGTCTCAGTCTACATTCATTAAGGGAAGGTTTGGATAATTTCATTATAGTTTTTGAATGTATATACGAACAAAAACAAAGGAAGAAAGAATTTTGTTGAAGTTGGATTTTGAAAAGACATGGTAGGGTAAACTGGAATTGTTTGAGTAGAGTAATTCAGCTAATGGGGTTCGATGGTAAGTGGATTAGCTGGATCCAGTGGTGCATAAGTATAACCAAGTTCTTTGTGAATAATGGTAAATCCTTTGGGTTTTTTGCTAGCACTAGAGGACTTAGACAGGGAGACCTCATGAAACCCCTACTCTTTGACTTGATTGGCCAGGTCTTGAGCATAATGTGGGACAGAGCTTTTAGAGCACTACTGATTGAAGATATTGACATCAGTCCCAACTGATTTCACATTATTCATTTGCATTTTTTTTCTCGACATCATTGTATAAGTGTATTGAGCTCAAAATTCTGCTCTACTATTAAGAATCAATATCAGTGTTGACACTAAGGAGAAGATACAGAGACTGTTTGGTATGCAACGGGGCAACTTTTATATTAAAGCTCTCCTGTTGTCCGATGGGGGTTACAAGGCTAGTGAGTGGCAACCAATCATATGCAAGGTTGAGAGAAGATTACAAGGGTGGAAGGGGATATTGTTGACTGTTGGTGGGAGATGGATCTTGCTGAGAAACGTTCTGCATAGCATTCTCCTTTACTTCTTCTCGGTTCTCAAGGCTCCTTAGTGGGTGTGTAACAAAATTGATAGGTTGCATGCATCCTTCTTCTGGCATGGTAAAGAGGGGGGCTAGGGCCTACTTGTAACCAAATGGAATCATGTTCGTTTAAGTATTGAGGAGGGAGGTGTTGGCCTTATGTCTCTTGAAATCCTGAACAATGCTTTGTTAACTAAGTGGTTATGGAAACTGCAGGATGGTGCTGACTCCCTTTGGCGCAATGTTGTCTATGTTAAATACACTACAGGCTCTATAGCAGTCTTTTCGAGTTGAAGGATTTTAGAGCCATGGTGATCTTTTGTATGGAAGGGCGACATCTAGAATTGGCAATGGCAAGAAGATTTTGTTTTGGCAGGATAGTTGGGCCGATGGAGGACCATTAAAGCAGGGATATCTAAACTCATGTTAGCTTTCACTGAGATAGTCCGGCCACGTCGAATAATTGGTGCTTCTCCTTCAGGAAAAACTTGAAAGAGGATGAAGTGTTGGAATTCATAGATTTGATGGCATCCCCAAAAGGTTTTCTTTTGTTGAAAAGGAAGACCAGCCCTTATGGAACCCAGAGAGGGGCTATTCTGGGTAAAGTCAGCATGTCTTAGATTATGCTTGGGAGGTTTGGAGGTGGGGTGGTGGAAGATTTTTTGGAGTCCAGTGCTGTTTTTCAAGGTCCAGCTATTCTTATGGAAAATTTATAAAGACAAGTTACTGACAAGGTCATTCCTATGAAAGTTGTTTCCTATGGAGAAGAATAACTGTGTTTTCTGTGGGCATGAACATGAGGATATTGATCACTTGTTTTTTTGGTGTGGGGTTATTGCACACATCAGGAAGATCCTATTTCGCAGCGGGAGATTAGGATGGGAAGAGATAGAAAATGTCAAAGATTTGTTTCATCAATGGAGTGTGAGCACACCGAGGAAAGCTGAACCTCTTCTATGGAAGTTGTTTGTGCAAGTGATGCTTTGCACCATTTGGAGAACTAGGAACAAGAGAATCATCTGAAGATCATTTCAATTACCCAATATGCATTCTTCATTTTCTGGTACAGTTGGTGAAGGATTGGTTTTTTCTTATTAACGGTCAGTTACCAGAGAAGAACGTCTTTAGAGAGTGATTCCTTTGTGGAAGTGGTTTGTCTGTAACTTTGGATCATTATTTTGTCGACTTTACAACTATCTTCTTGGTAGTTAGGGCAATCCTTTTCTTTCGGTATATCATTTTAGTTGTAACTTTTTTTATGTTGAATGAAATGTGATTTCGGTCATTTCAAAAAAAAAGGTTGCCAACACTTCCATTCATATTTATTTTTCAGTACAAGGCTGAGTGCTTTTAGCCATAAAAGCAGGTTCATGGTAAACAGATATGATTTTAGTGAAGGACTAATAGTGGTTCAATGTTCAGTGATAGGTTGTTGAATGGTGGTTTTTTTAGAGCTTGACCTAAAATGTGCACTTTACATTAGTTTTAGTTTAGGATATGTTTTACCATTTTATCGACCTTTGTGCTGCATTGAATTTTTAAGATCCGTCAATGTGTCTATGTTCACACTGTCAACCTTAAGTTGCATCTTGCTATGTTTTGTACTCCAGGGAGCATGAACACCACAGACAGATCACATTATTTCTAATTGAATAAATCTGTATATGAGAACTAAAATAGAGCTTATATTTGTCATTAGATGGAGTCATTGTATATAAACCCTAGTTATGAATAGTATATCGATTAAACCATTTGTGGAATCATGTTATCACACACATCACTGAAGTCTGTTTAGTACTAAAATGTATGTTGTACTTTTGTCAGACGAGCAGTGAATGTTCTAAGAAGATACTATGATCTCCCTTTAGCCGCAATTGTATGATCAAATGCCCTATTTAGCAACTGCAGCCCATATTCACAGCTGACTTTTCTTTACCCTTGCTGCCCCCAATAGGGCTGTTCACAGTTTGGTTTGGTTTGGTTTATGTCTTTTTTTTTAATCCAAACCAAACCAAATCGAAGTCTCAAACCAAACCAAACCAAACCAAACTTTTTTGAAACCAAACTTTTTTGAAACAAAACCAAGTTAATTCAGTTTGGTTTGGTTTGGTTTGGTCTTCGGTTTGGATAAAATATTGGATCTACTTATCGGTTCTACTATATCTATTTTTCAAATAATGCCTAACATATTTTTAACCCTTCAAAATTTTTGTACCGTTGAGCAATGAGCATGCGACACAGCCAACAGGCCTAGGCTGTGACCTGTGACCTGTGAGTAGGGCTGTAAACGGAGCGGATATGGCAATTCCGAATCCGCTCCGCTAGACAATTCGGATATCGGATATTCGCTCCGATTAGAATTCGAATACGGAGCGGATCTTCAAAATCGGATACCTCTCGGATACGGAGCGGATACGGATAATATCCGCTTCGCACAGGACCTCCTGCATATGCTAAAAAAATCTGAAAAAAATATCAAAAAATCTGTAAATTTACGACAAAATATGATCAACCTTTTACACACAAGTACTCATTACCGATTTATCTCAACCCACTATCTATTACATCTCAAGATCTTAAAACTAATGCAAAAACTAATCCAAAGTTGTTTCAACCATCAATCCACATGCAATCAACCTCAAAGAAGAAAACAATATTCAACCACATAATTCAACCACAAATTTAAACCATAAAATCTGTCCACAACATACAATATTCAACCATAAAGTTGTAAGTGCAATCAACCACGAAGAAGAAAACAAGTGTCATCAAATACAATATTAAGTAATAGCAAATGTGACATGCAATCTCTATACATCATAGATATAAATTATATAACATGGATTAAAAAAAATCTGATTACGAACAAACATGCAATCTATACATCATAGATATAAATTATATAACATGGATTAAAAAAATCTGATTGCGAACAAACTATTGAAACATTATCAAAAATCTGATTACATTAAAAGAAATCTGATTACGAACAAACTATTTAAACAAAATCAAACACGGATATATATATTATACAGTTTTTTTTTCAATTCAATTATAACAAACCGTCTAAAAGATGCTGTGTCCAGACTCCAGAATCCGTCGGCCAGCAAAGAGCTGGGCTGTTGGAGATTTCTCACGCGGACAGCAGCCTCTGGAGCTAGGAGGGTTCCGAGATGCAGAGTTCTTGCGGTCCTGTGAGGCTGCGAATATTTATATGCAGAGTTGGCTTCTTCACCAAGCCAAC
Source organism: Cryptocoryne crispatula var. balansae (assembly GCA_036172225.1). Taxonomy (NCBI): domain Eukaryota; kingdom Viridiplantae; phylum Streptophyta; class Magnoliopsida; order Alismatales; family Araceae; genus Cryptocoryne; species Cryptocoryne crispatula. Next base: position 9,335,667 of record CM069922.1, on the reverse strand, counting down.
TTGGCTGCGAATATGAGCAGAAGTAGAACACCTATTCTTTTCAGTCCCAGTTTTCACCAAGCCTGCGATGGTGCGGGAGACGAGGCAGAGACGTCGCGGAGTGCTGGCCTGCGGGCTGCGGGCTCGCCGGGCTGCGGAGTGCGGGCCTGCGGCCGCTGTGAGTGCAGTTGCTGAGTTGAGCTTCCTGCGGAGTGCGGGCCTGCGGGCTGCGGCTGCGGCCGCTGCGTGCGTCGCCTTGCCGTCACTGCGAAGGTGCCCAAGCTTGGATGGAGGGAGGGAACAGGGAAGTTTGGGATGCCGGATGGGGAATAGGCGCGACGCCACGACGTCCTAGCGGCCAGCGATTAGGGATTTGAACTTCGGTTGGGGGTGAGCCGATGAGGCCGCCGGCGACTTGGGATAGAATAGTTAGGTTTAAAACTCACCGTTGGATCTTATATCCAACGGTTCATGTCGAAGCGGATTTTATTCGGAGCGGATCTAGTGATTCCGAATCCGCTCCGTTTAAAATTCGGATAATATCCGAATCCGATTTTAATATCCAACGGAGCGCTTTAATCGGATAATATTCGACTATTCGAATACGGATTCGAATCGAATCCGGATAAAATCTGAATTCGTTTACAGCCCTACCTGTGAGCATGCGACACAGCCAACAGGCCCGGGCTCCCAGCACAGTGGCTATGAACAACCTTATTACTGGCAGTGGCTATCGGCACTCAGCAATCAGCATCGGCCATCTGCTCCGCTCGTTGAATCGTGTTGTGCTCGGTCACCTGGTGTGGTGCCGGCATCGGGCTCCCTTCCTAGCCTGCAACACGCACGCCGCGTCGTGCAGCTTCCTTCGAAGTTCGATCGATGGAATGGAACGGCGGATTGGAGGTGGAGTCTCGGAATCGGAATGACACGCGGAAGGGGACTGCACCAGGGGCGACGGCAGAGGAAAGGGGGGGAATCCCTGCTGGTGTAGCAGGGAGCGCATGCGGCGAGGAGCTGCGAGTGGAGAGGCGGCACCGCGATCGCCGAGGGGGGCGAGGTCTGGACTCCGAAGTCGGAATTGCTGGGGCCCTGCGGTGCTGCCTAGTCGGGATCCCCGCCTCCCAACCTGCACGCTGCAGCGCAACCACACCACACCACACTGCAGCTTCGATCGAGGGAATGGAGCCTTGGAGGTTGGGATTCTAGAGACTTCGGGAGATGTCCAGACGATTTTGCGGGTTTGACGGAGAGAGCTCGATCGTCAGAATATGAATACAATACTTTATCATCCGTTCGGGTTAATACGGGTTGGGCCGGGTTACATCTTATTTGAAACCGATTCAAACCATTATTTGCATATCAGTTCGGTTCGGGTCACAGACCCATGTACGACCTTGTTTGACCCGAACCAAACCAACCCGAACTCGATGGTTTGGTTCGGGTTGCGGGGTCAACCCAAACAGTGAACACCCCTAGCCCCCAATGAGAAAACTCTGGCGGCATCATGGTGCAAGGCTGAAACAGTTGTGAGATGAAGGTATGTCCCTGTAGCTCCTTCATTTCTCTTTCAGCCCTCAGTTTATGACAGGGGTATTGATGTCATTATCTATGTCAGTTGTCAGGTTACTGTTAACAACAGTTAGACAAGTGTGCAGTTATACGTTGTGGTGATTGCATATGATAGACAGTTTTTATGATGTGTGATAATGTGCCTCCAAGATTTTTGTTGATATTTTTTTATAATAATGGTCAATTAGTAGAGAAATGTTTCTATTATAATGCATCTTTTGCTTTACTGATCTTTTGTTGTTGTTTTTTTTGTAACCAGGCTCAACAGTTGTTTCAAAAAGATGCACAAACTATCACACCAGAAGCACTTGAAAGTGTAAAGGCAGCCTTAGCCTGCAGTGAAGTTGACCATAAAGCTGAAACTAAAAAGAAAGCAATTCCTCGTAAAGCTGCTGGCCAGACTTGGGAAGATCCAACATTATCAGACTGGCCAGAAAGTAGGGTATCTTAGTTTTTTATCACCATTTTGTCTAACTTTGTTTACTTGTATTCTCAGGTCCTTGTAACACAAAAAATTGGGAATTGTTTTGACATTAAATCCCTTTTCTGTTTCAAGTATTTCTGCTTTGATATTAAATCCTTTTTCTGTCTGTATCATTTTGATATTAAAGCCCTCTTTTCTCAAACAGTAACCCAAAGGTGACTTTTTCAAGGTGGGGGTGACAAAAAGGGGGCAGTCAACCTGAATCACTCACCGCAAAGCTGGATCACCAGTGGAATCATTGGAATCGACGCCAGACTGACCATGCTCAGGGTCAAGATCTGAATCACTGGATTGATGTTGAAATGTTGAATCGGTGAGATCGCCACTAGAATTGCCCAGAATTGCCGGAATCATTGAGCCCTAGGGGTGGACCGACAATTTGAGGCTGATATTCTTTTATAAGGTGATATTGGATCGATATCGGGTTCAAAGTTCAATATCAATTTCAGAGCGGGACTCAAGTTGTCCCAGCAAAAGCAAAGGAATCGTCCGATTCTAATCCAATTCGCGGGAATCGCCGATTCTTGACTAATTTCACCGATCCAAACAATTCCACCAGAAGTCAAGTTTGGATCAGTGCTCCATACGATAATTGGATCAAGACCGACCAATTTGATCTAGGAATCGGCCAATCTTGATCCAATCCAGCCGATTTTGCAATCAACGGGGCCAAGGAAAACAACAAGATATAAGAAGGTAAAGGGGATTGCTGCCCAACTAACTACCAAGATGGTAGTAATCGGGAAGCAACTACATGCATGAACACTTCTAGACAAAAAAATGGCATAATTTTTTCTTAATATGGTTGGGGCCAAAATTCTATTAATTCAAAAGCATAATATATAGTAGAAAGATGCAGAGATACAAGGATAGAGGGAACTCATCTACCAAGGGGGTAGATGGGAATAGAAACTACAAGAGAAAATGTTTGAAAGCTAAAAATTTATCATTAAATGTGGTTGCTTCTATCAGAAGTCCAGAGTGCGTAAATGACCCGTCTTTAACAAAGGCACCCATCACATAAATTCTTGCTCTAGGATCTTCAAATAGGTCTTCAAATTTTCTTTTATTTTCTGAGCGCCATATTGACCAAAGCATGGCTGGTAGGGTGAGCTTTTACACATTGAGGTCTCCCAGCCAAGGGTTCAACATGGGCCATTGTAACATAAATGTCAAATTGTTGGCCAGGTCTATCCACTGAATCTTCTAGGCCCTGAAAATGGTTCTCCCGAGAAAATTAATGATCTCACAATTGATAAAGGGGTGATCCAAGGTTTCTCTGTGCTGCCACTGAAGATGCAACAAGTTGAGACCAGTGGGAAGATATTATGAAGGTGACATCTGGTTGGGAGTTTCATCTTAACAAATCAACCATAGAAAAACCTTGATCTCGAGAAGGTGACCAAATGACCTTGTACCACGGTACTTTCACTCCTCCCATTCTTAACTTGTTCGCAACAGACTTCACTGTGAAGAATGAGTTTTTTCATAAATTCTTTTTGCACCCTACAATTTTGACTGATTTTGCTTGCTTTGTGATGTGCACAAGCTTGCAGAATACTACATTCATTTCTCGCAAATTTTATTATGTTGTACTGCAATGTGTAAGTTAATTTTTTGTGTTGCCTGTTGAATACAGATGACTTTCGTTTATTTTGTGGAGATCTCGGCAATGAAGTTAATGATGATGTTCTTTCAAAGGCATTTTTAAGATTTCCTTCATTCAATATGGCAAGGGTGAGTTGTTTATTTAAACTTGCCTTTACTCACAATTTTTCTCTTAAAATAAAATTTATTGGGAGGTCCAACCAAGTAAGTTTTTGCTGCTATAACTACATTTCGTAGGTCCATTTCATGAAACTGTGGCAAGTTCACTGATTAAGAATTAAGTACAGGAATCTAGTAATGCTAGAAGACGTACAATCCTACACTTCATATACGCCAACATCCCCAGATATGCTCAATTACTAAAATGTTAGGAAATATAATGAATATTAAACAACAGGCTTCACTGTGCATATATTTGCTCAAGTCATGTGAAAGCTGCTATATCCTTGGTTTGACTGAGCAGACATTTTTATTGTCGACTAGAAAGCAGCAACTCAAAAATGTTTGATTTTTCTTGGTGCAATTTTAAGAATTTTTATTATCATTTGTAGCATTTTGGGTCAATATTTCTTAGTTAACTGCAATTTTACTATTCTTGTTTTAGTACGTTGGATTATTGACTTGAAGATGACCATCAGGCCAAAATTTATTATGAGCTATAGAAAGGGAATGTTTTCTACCGAAGGTGGGAAGAAAAGAAATCCCATGAATGTGAAGAGGAAAGGAGTCCACAAAAGACAAAACTCTCAAGACCAATCATGAGAACAGGGATCTCCGTTCATATAGACGTTAACCCTTCATTTTTTAGTATCTTTAATGAAGATGAAAGTTCGTGTGGATTGTTATGTGGATAATTGACTGACTTATTCATGAAGTGGCTCGTAAGTACATCGCTTAATTTTATAGGGACTTAAGTTGAACCTAGGGGTGCAAACAAGCCAACACACTTGACAAGTAGCTGAGACTCAGCTAGATTAAAGCTCAACTCGGCTTGTTTATTATGTTAAACTAGTAAGTTTGAACAAGAAAATGAAACCTGTCTTGTCAATGGGTCGAGCTTAAGTAGACCCTTGCTCAACTCAATAGAGTTTGTGAGCTGCTCATTTAAGTGCTCGATTAACTAGTCAGTTAAAAATTTAAGAAAAATAAATTAAGAGCACTTAAAAGTAATATTAATCAAACTTAGTTTTTAAGTTGAAACCGGGCTTAATTGGAGCTTAAACTCGAGTTCGAGCTTCAGAAATGAGTTTAATTTTGAACTTTATAGATAGCTTAGATTGAGTGTCATAAACGAGCACAAGTCACGCACGAGCTCGGACCGAGCTCCTATTCGAGTTCAAGCTCAATCAAGTAAATGAGTAGCTTGATTAGCTTGATAAGCCGAGCTCGTACACAAGTCGAGCCTACTCATCCGTGTATCAAGTTGAACTCAAGTTTGATTGCAAATAAACGAGCCAAGCTCGAGTGGCATATTGCACAGCTTGGCTCAGCTCATTTACACCTCTATTTGAAATTGAGATCGGTTGAGAATAGAACAATTAGTGGCATAGCTTTCAAGGCGATCAAGACAACCAAGACCACATGGTACCATTTTGTGGATTAGGCGATGAGGTAGGTATTAGGCAACATCTTTTTTGGCAAATATGTCAGTTACAAATCATACACAAATAATAAATAGATATATCAATTTATAAATAAATTAATAATATACAAGTGTATAGTTAAATAAACTAAATAACATAAATACCTAATTAGAACTACTCAATTAAGTTGATGTTAATACTTAATTAGTATTTAATATTAGTAAATATCTTTAAAATTACTTAATCCTAATTATTATGCTATCAAAGTTAGGGCTGCAAATGGGTCAAATTTGGTAGAGGTACCAACTGTTTCAATTCCATTAAGTTGAATATGTTTCCATATCTGATTTTGATAATAATGGAATAGTTGTTTTCGATTTAGGTATTGAAATCGGATCCGATTCTGATAACATTTCAGATTTATGAAATAATTAAAAAGTCACTTTGAAAAAATAAAAATAAACAGTGCATCAATGACTGTCATAGATGGGGGAGGAGTAGAGTGGATCAGAGATAGTGATCTCTACCAGCACCGAGGACCGATGATTGGTCATTGGTTAGGAAGGGAGAGAACCGATGGAGAAGTTGGACCAAGGGAGAGGGCAGTGGATGCGACGGGGCTTCGTGTGGACAGGTTGCTAATGGGGAGAGAGAAGATGGCGGGGCGATGACAATGCTGGTCCGTGATGACAGCAAACTCCTCTGCCAGATGAAAAGGAACGAGGGAGAAAAGGACGTGGCGGTGACTCTGCAGAGGAGAGGGAGGCTGCAGGGGGTGGAGGGGGAGCAATGGCGATGTTTGTAGAACCAGTAAGGGGAGCTTATTGATAATCATGACTCTAATTCTCTTGTCTACCCTTTTTCTGAGCAGGAAGTTTTGTGTGCAATCAAAGATATGGACTCATACAAGGCACCAGGCCCTGATGTTTTTTCGTACGTTTATACTCTCACTATTGGGATATTATCAAGGAGGACTACATGGCACTAATCAAGGAATTGGAGACTGATTCGGGTTGTATTAGGCTGATGAACTCAACAACTGTTGTTCTTGTTTTTTAAAAGGACATTGTGGAGGACATAAAGGAGCTCTGACTGATTTGTTTGCCTATTGCAGTTACAAGATTATGACTTAGCTACTAGACTTGATCAGTACATTAGCAAGCTAACTAGCTTTACTCATTCAGCTTTTATTCAGGGCAGGTACATTTTGGATAATTACATGGCTACCCACGAATGTTTGCATGATCAGAAACAAAGGAGTAAACAGTGTATTCTTTTTTTTCTACTGCTTAGCTATGTACTGTTGGTATTTACCGTTTTAATAAAATTTGGTTGTCTGACCTTTATTAAAAAAAGGGAGAGTTTCAGGATAGAGAGAGGGGGGACTAGGTCGTCAGGCAGCATCAGTGGGGCAACAATGGCAGGGGGCCCAAGCACCGGCAACAATGATGCTTCAGTGTGATTTTGAGAGAGAGAGAGAGAGAGAGAGAGAGAGAGAGAGAGTAGGTGGCGTCCAAAACGTTACTGGGGGGAGAGTTGAGTTGCCGTTGTGCCACCGATGGGTTTCCTATGGAGGAAGAGGGCAATGCCGAGCTGCCGCCGACTGCCCAGCTGGAAAAGGGGAGGTGCGCCACTGCCTACCGGAGATGGGAGATGCATCAAGGATCCTGCGCTGCAATGGGGGAGGTGTGGGCCTGCATCTGTGAAATTAGGGCTTGCTGACTTGGGCCATCGCAGTTGGTATAGAGTGAGGGTCGCCCGCAAATCGACAGTTAGATCTTATGTTAACGGAATCAGATTATTACCAGTTCAATATCGGGTGATTGCAATTCTGAATCCAGTTGCTTATTGGATTTTCTGTTTCCGACAACCTGTCAGATTTAATATCAAATATTCTATTAGTGCTAAGCTAATCAGAATCAGGTTGAAATATTGAGACATCGGATAGCGTTCAAAGCCCTAATCAGAGTATCTATTCGTAATCAAATTAAATTTTAAAACTAGTTATTTTTATTTTAATGCTTAATCAAAATCACTCAATTAAGTGGTATTGATACTTGATTAGTATTAATTATTATGAAGTTAGCAAAATAAGAGGTAAATAGACAGCTTGCCTAGGCGCTCCCTCGCCTTGACAGGTGAGGGATGCCTTGTTGTCTAGGCAACACCTTAAAAACTGTGGTTGGCAGCCATTTTAAGTTTCTGCCTTCCATCATAATGGGTCCTGAGGAACCTATTAAGGTCTTCTTCTACATCCTGATTCTTCTAAGCTCCATTGTTCCACCTCACCTGGTCTGTCCTCTCAGCTTTAAGCATTTGGTCTTGAAGAGAGGTGAGGCCCTCCTCTCCTCAGGCACCTCATGCCTTGGACAACGGAACCAAGGATCCACCTCCCACCTCCATAATGATCACATGCCCCTGACAATTGTCCCCCTTCACTGGTTTCAGGCAGGGAAGATGACGAGCTCAAGACCTGATTACCAAGTCTCATGGACCCAGTATAAGTGGGTCGGTTCAGCTGCTGAGTGGTCCATTTTAAGTTTTGAACTTCCATTAAGATCTTTTTTTGTCTGTTCCCAATTTTTTCAGGCTCTGACTGTTCCATCCCCTTCTGTTATGCCTCCTTCTGCCTCAAATGCCTGAGGCACCCGCTTGAAGTGAGGTGAGACCCTCTTCTCCCATGTGCCCTGGACAACATAAGCAGGAAGCCATCAACCCCCCCCCCCAAAGCGAGGTGAGACCCTCCTCCCCCATGTGCCCTGGACAACATAAGCAGGGAGCCATCCACCCCCCCCTCCCATCCTTGCCTCCCGCCTCTCTAATGATCCAAGTGCACCTGACAGCTGTCCCTTTCCCCTCCCCCAACAAATTTGGCTTTCTGATTGAGGCAGTTCCCTTCATTTCACAGTACACCAAACTGGGAGACCAACTGCCCTCTTATGCCCACAGATGACCTCCTCTTACCCTCTTCCCTGAGCTCCCCTATTAGCTGGTGTCCCTCCCTAGTCCCCTGCTTTTCTAGTAACGTCTCCCTCCTACGGTACACATGTCAGATGAGGCCCTCATCATCATCATGCTTGCCTATGCAAGCAAGGATCACAGGATTGGAATCAAGGTCGGGATCGGTGGGTACTGATCCGGATCAGATCGGATCGGTCCGATCCCTACCAATCCACTGGAACATAACCGAACCAGAATCAGTGAAAAACATACCGATCCTGATCCAATCCCGACTGATCCTCGCCAATCCAGCCAAAATAGCAAAAGAAATAAAAACGATCTGATTGCAATCTGATCCCGATCGATCTGGCCGATCCTAGCTGATTCTGCTGTAACTTTTTTCTGGATCGGTCCTTCGGCTGAGAATCGGTTCCGCAATGCCCGATCCGATCTAGGAATCGGCCGATCCCAATCTAGGCCGGATCAGCCAATTCCGCAATCTATGTATTCAAGTCAACTGACATTGGACAGGAACCAACTGGTATACACCTATGCTGAGAGGCCTGCTGGTGTACCATGCACAGAAAACCCTCTGCCCCTGCTCCTCTGTGCAAGTCCCACTTTGTTTATGCGGGAGCACTCATTGTTCATATATCTTTGACAAGGGAAAATATGAAAGTGTAATGCTATTGTATATACAGATTGGTTGTGTTTCAACGGGGACATAGCACTTGTTCCATTTTGCAGTATTTTCAATTGTTTGGGTTGACGTAAAACATTGCGTCTTGAAACGATGATGCTTGTTTTAAATTATATGAGGAGGGGGTGGAAAACAAAACAAGTACATGTTTTAGTTGTAAAATCATCTTGATTATGTGGTCCCGTACTTTGTTTTTTGTCTTTTACAAAGTCAACCAGACTAAAACTCTTGTTGTATGATCTAAAACAAATATTGTTTTTAAGCAAGTTTGAAACAAGAGAATTACAGTAAAACAAATAAGCTATAGTTATTGTATATATAGGGTAATATATGCAGTTATGCCTATCCCTGGGGTTGTTAATGTAAAAAATCTTGTTTACTGGTGCATTTTGCCTTTGCCTTCTACAGGTGGTCAGAGACAAGAGAACTGGCAAGACCCGAGGATATGGATTTGTGAGTTTCACAAACCCTACGGATCTGGCGGCAGCTTTGAAGGAAATGAATGGTGTGATGTTTGTGATATCGGTGTTTAACACTGTGATTTCTCTATTTCTCAAAAAGAATTTAACCATTCGTGTTGATGATATGCAATCTTAGGTAAGTATGTTGGGAATCGTCCTATCAAATTGCGTAAGAGCAAATGGAAGGAAAGGACTGATGCTGAGGCTTTAGAAAGGCAGAAGGTGATTCCAACATTCTCAATTATGTGTCTTCCTTTGGACTTTAATTACCATATAATGGTAAACGTCAACCGTTGTGCCCCTTGCAGCACCATTTTCAGAAGAAGATGAAGCAGACAAGAAAGGGTGTTCTGCACAAGTAAAGTTCGTAGCTGCAAGCCTGCAAACTGGACGCTTTCCTTGCGGCGATGGTTATCGCTTGCTCGAAGATAGTGCACATCATCACAAAGTAATTTCGATGTGCCAGGAGACATGAGTCAAACATGATCAAGTATCAATGTTGTTGCCTAAGTTGATAAATTTTATTCGGGCGAGTGTGCATTTAGCGGATCAATGTTTGTCGGGTTATCGTGAATGATGAGCTTGCAAACCGGAGCAGGTGTGGCGATGCTCTGTTTATTGGATTTTGTCGTCCATGGCAAGGGAAGAGTCTGATGCCTTGTAACATAACCTCCACCTCCGCTCACCCCCCGTACTTTTGTTCTTTTCGATATGGCTTTGACAGACTGCGACACAAGAAAGCAATTTTTTTTTTTTGCAAAAAACAATCCTATGTCACAGATGTTTCCAAGTTTTTATAATTTATTGTGTTCTATGAATTTTGATGGGTGCATGCGTACATAAATCTTTTGCAACCGGTGGGCATCTCCTCCCCTTCCATACTATGTGCTTGATGTGATGTGCGTCAGATGAATGCTTTCTATGACGGTGGCAGATCATTGATTTGCATTCGGAATGGGAATACCATCGAAGTTTTTTTTTTTTTTGAAACACGATATATTACCATTAAGCCAAAACAGCAAAGGTACTACACATCTCGCCGACCAGCTGGCAAGTCCAACAAAATCCGGACCATCAAAGAAGATGGCAACGGAATACAAGAAGCCGACCACTTGCTTTTCACACAGGCGCTCAGAGCCCACCTCGCGAGGATGTGCGCCGCCTCATTTGCCTCTCTAGGGCTGAAGCTAATGGAAGCTCGGATATTTTGCAGCCGACGACGGCATCGCCGGATGATGGAGCTCACCTTCCAAACCTCAACATCTGCAGCATTGATGGCTTCCACAATGGTAAGAGCATCGCTTTCAATGATCGCCGGGTTGAGCTCCAGATGATCCCAAGAACACGTCTCTTCGACATCAAGCGCTTCCAAAATGGTAGGATCTGTGAACGAGAACACCTTAGTCTTCCACGCAATCATCCTGCCCAGGTGATCCCTAACCAGGACTCCAATCGCTCCTTTTGTGTTGTCAGTAGCTGCATCAACGTTAAGTTTAACATGGGTATTAGGAGGGGGTTTCCAACTCTCCGAGGGGGAATAAGGGGGAATATTAAGCTTCGCTTGAGATAAATAGTAGTTCGCCTCTCTGGTAGCCATCTTCGAAATCCACAGAGGATTTTTCTTTAAGTTCCTAAAGGCAGCGTCGCATCTGTATTTCCAAATGAACCACAAAATGACAATACCCAAAGTCCCCAAAAAATGATCTCAAACTCACTGCTCCTCACCCAATCGATAAACTTAGAAAGTAAAAATTTGAACCCCTGCAGCTGCCACTCCTCATTGTAACCTAATTGAGAGCCGAACCAAACAGCTCGGCTACGGGGACAAGAAAAAAACATATGATCCAGGTCCTCGCAGGGTTGGGAACAAACAATACAAGCTGGGTCCACGTAACGGCACCTCTTAGCTATGGCTTCATTCGTAGGCAAAACATTGCTAAGCCCTTTCCAAAGAAAAATAATAATCTTCTGAGGGAAAATTTTGCTCATTAAAGGATGCCAGACTTTCCTCCATAATTCCTGATCGGAGGTACTCGGCAGAAATTTCATCTCATGAAAGAATCTATATGCTGACTTGGTGTTGAAACCTCCATTCTTTGTGTACTTCTAGATCAATGTGTCCTGAGACAAATTAAAGAGAATTTAATAGTCATATCGGAAGTTCGAGGGCACCTTTGGCATCAAAAAGTTTTGGGGACAAGGTAAAATCAGATTTAACCTCAAATTAATCTTGTACCAAATAACTCCTGACGTGATTTTGCTTGTCTGCTTTATTTATATTTATATTCTCCCTACTCCTGTTCTCTTATTTAATTTTTTTTGTTGGTACTTGTTACCTTCCACAATAAATAAACTGTGACCTGGTCGCCTTACAAACACACCCTGACTTTAAATTTAAGCTTAATTTTTGAGAAGCTTCAATAGATAGAATCGCAAATACTTTGAGAAATATTTATATTTATATATAATTTTTAAGATCTGAAATAAAAGATTATTACTTATTTCTTATGGTTTATATAATAGAATGATTTTTTTGGTCTTTAACATGTACTTATTTTATGAAGTCTTAAAACACATGACAGTTATGGCCCTTTGTATGGTTTCTCTGTTTATATGGTTCGAAAGACTATTATTTTAAATGTCATTTTACATGAGAAAATATTGCCCAGGAAGAAGAAGCTATAAAGGTGCCGGTCGGACTGAAGTAGGGTTTCCGCACGGTTCCTCTCTTTGTGCCGTCGTCTCCACCATCAGCACTGCTCGCGGCCGTAAGAGAGAATCCTCTGCTGCCTGAACAGGTGCTGTCTTGTTTTTCCTTTTCCTAGTCGTATTTTAAGCTTCTGTTTGACGGGGAATCTGTAGATGTTGTGAGGGAGTCAATGAAAGCCGTGTTCGAATGGTGCTCGGATTTCATGATTTGTCTTGTCTTCCATCCATCTATTATTCGTGGAGGGACTCGTTTGATACTCTTCGCCTAGTATCATGTTAAATATATCCATATTGATTCTGCTTGTTGTTGGACGTTCAACGTTGTCAGATTATTTCGTGGATTGGGTTGTATCAGAAATTAGCATTTTTGGGTATAAATAACTCATTCCGTTTCCACGGTTAAGAGAACAAATGAGATATGTGCGACTGAGACCAAGATTGTATGTGAATCCCGTTGCGGATTAACCTACTAAACGTGGTTCATTAATGATTTGCTTATGGTGCCCATGGTATCCAGAAGGTCGTGACATCAAGAAGTTTCTGCAGGAGAATTAATTGTGCAAGGGCACCCCGTATCTATGATGCATGTTATGATAAGATGCTGGTTCTTATGCATATGAAAATCTTGTTTTGTCTTCACGGTCGCCACTCCCTGCAGATTTTGTACCCTTGCCAAAAAATATGACATTTTGGTGTTATCCCGTTGGCTTTTCTCTTGGCTTTCCTTATTTATTAAACTAGCTTTGTTTAGAACCTGGGGAAGTTCGAATTGATTCTTGATGACCTTATGATAGTATTATGCATTTTAGCCATGGACACATGCATTGTAGCCACATAACCGCTGAAGTGTTATTTAGATGTAGGTTCTGTGCTATGTTACCGATGTTAGAAAGATCATGGCATCCATTCTTCTATGTTTGGCTAGATTAGTTCAGGGTGTAAAATTGTCATCCATCAGTGATATATCTTAACATTATCACTCACCTTATGGAGAATGAGTTATTTGTCACATTGTTGGGGGAGCAGAAAAGAACTATTAAATTAGGGATACTGAATATTCAAGATGTTGTTCTGTTATATCTGCCAGCTTTTATCATGTTGCTGTGGTGGGATGAAGCATTGCTCTCGTAGTAGCCTTTACATGTGCTGGATCAGCAATCAGAAAAGATATTTAGAGGTCCATTAGATGATTCAGATCCCATGCCACATTCCGCAATCTGCACTTCTAGACATGTTTGGAAGTTGTGCAAATTTGGTTTCTAACTCATATTTCTAATCGTTTCTTATGGTATATTATATAAGTTATTTCAGGATTGTAATTATTTGGCCTATTTGTTATTTTTTATTATAATTGTTTCTTTTAGTTACTTGTAGTGTAATAAATTTTTTTGGTAATGTATTTTACTTTATAATTCTTCTTGTTAATTTTTTATTGAATCTTTTTTGTCACTTTTGTTAAGCTACAAAACTGATACAATTTATAAGGGGAAGAGTTAAAATAGTTTTATACATTTTTAGGCATTTCACATTTTTTATGCTTTTGTGTGTTTTTGAAGTTCTTTGTTGATACATTTATTAACTTTTGTTGGATCTGGGATTGGATCCTGATTGGCCTATCTGGTTTGTCAGGAGCGGACAAATTGGCTCCTGATTCTTGATCCAGTATTGATAGCCTTTGAAGCTAAAGCTTCTGATGGAGAAGAAAATTTAATCCATAATTAACATGTGGCCTGATCAGTTTCGTAGGATTTATTTCAAACATATTTTGTCAAGTTGTAAATCAAACTCTGGATTCTAAGTAGGTGTATCATGTGATTATTATTATATTTTCATTTTTTGTCATTCTGTGACCCTGTTATTATGATTTTGGCATCATGTCTATCATTTTTTATTTACTGTATAACTTACTGAAGTAACCCTGAATGGGGATAGACTAGGTGGCTCAAGGTCAGAATGGATCTGATGTAGAACGTGGCTAGATAAATTGCTGACCAGGAGCCATATTCTTCTGCTAGCTCAAGCATAAGCCAATTGAGCTTTTGAACTACTTATACCGAAAGGTGTTGAGATTTGTGAAGGTCCAACTAGTAGCTGGTGCTTGAGCAGATTTGGACATTTCTTGAATATGGTCCCCAGGAGGGAGAACACAAAGTCCAACAGGTTTGATGAGTTGTCATTGAAAATTGGCATAGCAGCTGTTGGCAGGTGGCTGGGAAGACAATAGAGTGATAGGCATCGGCAGCTATCAGTGGCATCATGGTGTGGCTGGTTGCTCTTGTTCGTGGCTGTGGAGAAGATGAAGCTACAGACACTGCACATGATGGTGGATTTCATGTGATGGTGGCTTCAGAGGCTGGCAATGTTGAGGAAGGAAAGGATGGTACATTAGAGAAAACAGCAGGTCTGGCAGTTCAAGGGAGATCATGCAACAGCAGCTTTAGCTGTTGGCATCTTCACTCAGGGTGTGGGCCAAGCAGCTCCATTTGGGTTGGGATGTTTGAGCCTTTGAGGCTTTCCATGCTTGCAGTGGCTCCTGTATGACCATGGGGCTGTTGTGGAGCCAAGGATGTTGGCCATGCAAGGGCAGGCTAGCCTTGTGCACAGCAAAGTCTCCTGCATGCCACCATGTGCTTCTCACAGGAAGGAACTAAACGACAGCTTGACAATGATGGACTGGCTAGGGGGGCCAGCTGGCATTAGGATCTTGCAAGCATTTTGTCAATGAAACTGCTTAGTCCGGAGATTGCTGGAGGGGCTCAGGAGCAGATGTCTGAACTCTGGATGACTAAGCTGAAGGTGTTGGTGGCTGACATGGTCCTCTTGCACCATGGGGTCTCTTGGAACAATAGAGAGAGAGAGAGCTGAATATTTGGAGGAAAGAAGAGGAACCGAAGGTGTGGTCTTCAAGGGAGATAAATAGATAAAGAGAGATGAATAGCAAGAGGAAAGAAAGGTGAGGTGTGGTCTTGGTGGGGGTGAGGGGAGATGAATCAGGGGGAAAGAAGATAAACCAAAGGTGTGGGCACCAAGAGAGAGAGAGACCAGACCTCCTCTGCCAATAATTATAGGTGAGGAGAGGGATAGAGTTGTGGCACACACCCCAAGAAGCACTTAGGGTTTCTCCATTTCCAAAAGATCGCATTTATTTTTTTCCCATCTTGTTTTCAACGTTGACAAGATGTAACTACTCAAAATCTGACCTAGAAATTTGTATTTACATCCACATTAACTTAGTAATCTACTTAAGTGAAGGAAAGCATGTTGATAGAAGTCTAAGAAAACTATATATTTCATATCTAATATCACGTGCTATAACTGGAGATGTGTATGTATAACTGGAGATGTGTATGGTTCGATTTGGTTCAGTTTTGGGCTTTTTTTTTCAAAATCAAATTGAACCAAACTAGGTATCCAAATTGAACCACTTCATTTCGGCTTGGTTTGGTTTGATGCCAAAAATTAATTAAATATTTAAAATAATTAAATGTTTACATATATATACTTATTTTTAGTTGTGAATAATTTAAATAAATTATAATCTATTATAAAAGCTATATAAATATTATTTTTATTAACATTATAGTACTTATTTTATAATGTTTTATTTTAATCAATTAGTCGGTTTGGAAGACCTCCAAAGCTGTTAAGTTGAACCGGTGGTTCAAACTAAATTGAATGTGAACTGTTTTGTGCACACTCCTAGCTGTATGACTTCAACATCCATTTCCACCCACTCATACACAGGGTCTAAGTTGGGTCACATTAGGATCATGAAGTGCAGGATCACTATGGTCCGTGTTGACTTTTACTGATTAATTCCAGTAGGAAAATTTGATTCATTTTTTAGTTGAGGAAAACGGTAAAGTCTATTAAATCTTGAACCAGCTCAAGTGTCTTGGAATTGTGCTATTCTGAGCCGAATGTGAAGTTCCAATTCGGGCTCGCAAGCTGTGGATGAATGAGCAGAAAATGACCTGGCCTATTGTTGTGGATTCTGATACTGTGGATAGAAATGCATACCCTAGCTTGATGATTAAAAAGAAATGTTGCAAAATTTTGGTGTTTAGATATGATCAAAAAGTATCACAATAATAGTTTACAACAGAAACCTATAAATTAACACTCAAAATATAGCTTGCTGTTGCTTTCTTTTGATTTGGAATACTGCTTGTCGTCCTAGTTTTGAAAGTCATCAGGTGTTGACGTTCATAAGACTAGTTACCAGCAGTTGTCCCTATATGGCATTCATACGAACGTGGGCCAACAACGAAAAATAGACTTTTCTATGCCGTTTGACAGCTGTTGCCATTCCTCTTAATCTTGTGCAATTCTTGCTTTGCAACCTGTTGACTGGTCATTTTCCGTTTCAATAGGCCTAATGTGTTAGCTTAAATGTCTAGATCTTTCCATTTCGCCCAGTAACGTCTTTCAGATAAATGAAACCTTTTTCCAAGAACTTTGTTTTCTTAAGGTTCTAGTATATGATGGTTATGCAACGCATTAGGGATGCCATCTATAAGTTAAACAGATCTGAACACATGTAGGATCATAGGATGGATTCCCAAGTGAAGCTTGCAGTTGTAGTGAAGGTGATTGGTCGCACGGGGTCAAGAGGACAGGTAACGCAGGTGAGAGTGAAGTTCTTGGATGACCAGAATCGTCTCATCATGAGGAACGTGAAGGGCCCGGTCAGGGAGGGCGATATCCTCACCCTGCTTGAGTCCGAAAGGGAAGCTAGGCGGCTGCGGTGATATGACTGGTCTATGGCTGCTTCCTTGATCAGCTTATGCTTGGCTTATGTATGGTTGTGATCTGATTACGAAATGTCCTAGTTTTTCTCGACTGCTCTGAGTTAATTGAACAAGTTCCAAGACATGCCTTTGCTGCGCCTGGGATTGTATTCCAAATTTTGCCGGTCTTGTTTACGTTTCAGGGAATTGTTGTGCTTCATCCTTCTTGATATGTTGTATTGTATCCTTTGCAAATGAACCATGGCGGCTTAATATGCTGGCACGTAAGGTATGAGGAATTTTACTACAAGGCAAGTGCATTTAACATATCATTTCTAATTGGGAAATATTTGCAGATTTAGATGTCTGGGTCAGTGGACAATCTATTCCGAAGTGTGTATTTGTATGTTCTAGCATGTTTGTCATGTGAAGAATTAAAATTAAGAAATTTTGACAATTATTTTGACAAAGAAAAATAGAAAGTATAGACTAGTTTAGATCGGTCAACTTGAAGGTGGTGATTACTTAGTTGTTGTATCATTAAATACAATGCTGGTACATATCCCTCCGCTTGATATGTCACGTACGCAAGGACTTCTGCAACTGGACTACCAAAAGACGCGTGGAGAATGTCATGAGTCAAGACTAGTAGATGGCGATAGTTCCTTCACGGTTGCCGTTGTGGAATAGCGAACGACGGCGGTGACAAGCTCTCTGCGGTGTTGCAGGTGTGTACAGAAAACGATGATCAAGAGAATGTTTCGTTTTTCTACCGCCCGCCCTATGCGGTACGAGAGAAAACAGGTTCCATGATAAGCAGCAATCATGGCGCAACCGTCATTAAAAACTTATTTTGCGGTTCTTTCGCAAGTTCTCACCCAAGTTCAGGAGCTCGGTCGGACGCCCCCGGGCATCATTGATGGTAGCCTTCGTTGGGCAATGCTCTTCTTTTAATTATCTTAGGCAAACACATTAGTTCCAGATATGATCCGTTCCCCCAACTGATTACAAATTTAAATGTGATCACTGTAACAGCCCTTTTAAACCATATATAGCAGTGGCTGACCTATGCTTAGAATTATAGAATCAATCAGGTGTAGCAAAGCAGTTACAGTAGCTCTAACTCCACCGTAGTTCTAGTACCATTCATCGCCACAAGCCAAATGGTGAACAACATGAATCTTGTGGCAGCCAGTATGGATCTTGGATCCGCAAACAGGTTTGGAAGTAACAACATCATGATCATATATATACATAATATCAATTTTCTTCCTTGGATCTACTAGGTTCCAATCTAAAACTAAGCCCAATCCCTGGCTGTCACCGGAAACACCTCGATGAGTTCCCATTTCACACCTGTGATAAAATAGGACCAAATGGATGTGCAAATCTTCACGTTCTGATGGCGAGGGAGGGATTGGAGAAGAAATGCCAACGGCAATAGTGAAATGAGTGACCTTTTCTTCTGCAAGTATTTTTTTTTCCCTTTTCAGCTACACAATGTCGCTGCTCCATCACCGATCCATGAGCGCATGGAAATTCGGTCATCCAGCTAGTGATGTCTTTCTCTATATCCACACACTCTGTCAAGATACAGCTTCAAGATAGTCTTTTCTCTATTCAGCTTCAATAGGTACAGGCGCTTTCCCGTCATGAATGTAAGAAGGTTCAACCACCATGAAAATGGCATCCTCTGTGCCCTGTCAATCCAAGCTAGAGCGACAAAGAAGCTGCACTGCTTCCGGCCCTCTACGTATCTTGTCCACAAGCCTCCATTTTAGTGCTGAAACCAGGGATGGTTCTCTGAAAACGCCTGACAGATTCCTCAGAGACGAGATTCCTGGAAGCAAGCACACCGGCCACCTCCATGGCTTCGGCCCTGTGGCCAGCGTAGGCTATGCCCTCTGCGAGGATCACATACGTGGCTTCATTCGGCCAGCACCGAGCCTCCACCATGCCCAAGAAGACATCGATGGCCGCGTCGACCCTGTGCGCCTTGCAGAACCCTAGCAGCAGAGCGTTGTAAGTGATCGCGGTCGGCCGGAAGCCGCTGCTTCTCATGTCGCCCATCAATTCCGCCGCCTCGTCCACCATCCCGTCTCTGCACAGGCACGAGATGAGGACATTGTAGGTGACCTCGTCGGGGTCGATCCCGTTTTCCATCATCTCCGAAACCATGTCCAGCGCCCTTACCCGGTCGCCGTTGCTCCAGAGGCCGCCGATCACCGCATTGTAGGAGCTCGCGTTGGGGGCGCAGCCCGTCTCCTTGAGCGCGTCCAGCACGACCAGCGCTTGCCCCGCGCTGCCGTTCCTGCAGAGGGCGGCCAGCATCGTGTTGTAGTTGACGATATCCGGGGCGCACCCGTTCGACATCATGTACTCCATGAACTTGACTGCGGAGTCCAACCGCCCCTCCTTGCAGTAGGCGGAGATGAGCGGGTCGTAGCTGTAAGTGTCCGGCTTCAGGCCCCTTCCCATCATCTCCTTCAGGATCTCCAGGGCGCTGTCGACCATCCCTTCCTGGCACAGGGAGTTGATCAGGATGCTGCAGGTGACCACATTCGGCCTGCGTCCGGATGTCGTCATTTCGTCGAGCAGTTGGTGTGCGTAATCCCACATCTTCCTACTCAGCAGGCCTTTCAGGAGGACGTTGTAGGTGATGGCGTCGGGCTCACAGCCTCTGGAGGGCATACCCCTTACGAAGTCGCGGGCTTTGTCCACTTGTCCCTCTCTGCACATCCCTCGGACGATGGCGTTGTAGGTGTAGTTGTCGGGCTCAACCCCCTTGGACGACATCTCCTCCAGCAGCTTCAAAGCGGCCTCCACGCCTCCGCCGTCGAGGATCGTCGCCTCGATGAGGATCGTGTAGGTGACCACGGTGGGGCGGCAATCGTCCTGCAGCAGGCGGTCGAGCACCTCCATGGCCAGACCCAGCCGGCCCTTGCCGCAGAGGCTGCCTATCAGTATGTTGTAGGTGACGATGTCGGGGTAGATCCCGCGGCGGCGCATGCGATCCAGCGCGTCCACGGCGGAGTCCATACGGTTGGCCTTGCAGAAGCCGCTGATGAGAGCGTTGTAGGCGAAGACGTCGGGTTGGCCGTGGGCCTCGAGGATGGCCATGACCCGGCCGGCCCTACGGACGTCGCGCAGGTGGAAGAAGCCTTTGATGAGCTTAGTGCAGAGGATGACGTCCGGCGGGAGGCCCCTGCCCACCGTGTACTCGAGGAAGTAGAGCGCCTCGCCGTACTTGCCGGCCTTGCAGGCGCGGCTGAGGAGCCGCATGAAGCGGGATTCCTGTGAAGCCGGGGGCTGCGGAGGAGGCGCCTCCGTTTCCCGAGGCCACCCGGCGGGTGCCGCCGGGGACGGGGGGTGGGTTCGAGCGGCCGCGGGGGAGGTGCGTGTGAGCTTGGAGACTCTGGTGACGGAGAGGAGGGCGAAGACGGCCCCGGAGCTGGGCGTGCACGGCGATGATGGTCTGGGAGTTCCGATGGTGCGGGATTGGCCGGCGAAGCCGCAGGCTGGGTGGAGCTCCGACAAGGCAACCGCCATGTTTGCCTGCAAGGAGGATGATGCCGGTGCCAGGCACACAAACGAGGAAGAGAGAGATTGAGGATTTGTGGTCACAGATCCTTCCTGTTTTATCTCTACGTAGGTCGTTCTTACTTATTAATTTCTCTTTCTGATATATTCATCCTGTATCGATTTCAATTGACACCAGTAGGTATCTAAAAAATATCGGTTGTTTATGTCGAAGGTATTTCTGCTTCTTGGCAGACTGCAAGAGTTCATTGGTGTAGATTTAATAGTCGAACATAAATTTGTGGAACCTGGGTGTGTGTATCGATCCAAATAAATATAACTCTCTCTTTTTATATATGGTTTAGGTTCGTATTTGAAAATACGGAAAGTATTTAGATAGACGTATTATATCCTTCACAGCGGATGGAATACGGGTTTGTATCGTTCCAAAATAAATCTAAATCTCATTTCTATATAGTTTAGGTCCATATTTGAAAATAACAAAAGCATTAAGATGGATGGTATAATTCATAGCTAAAATGCACGGATGCTAGCCCACTGCTGCCAACCGACCAAACACGAACAACGTGCTACATCACTTAGAATAATAATAACATTCGCATTCCACGGGAGAGGAAGCGATGTCATCACTTATTAGAAGATAGATATACTTGATGATATCCAGAAGGGAATTCCCAAAATCGCGTGATGGCCTGAAATTTGTATTTTTCAAGATGTAAAATTCGTACGGCAAACTCAAAGAGAGATGATGTTCGGATTACGCTCCGAAAAAAGAATGAGAGAGAAATCTGTTTTTTTTTTTTTTTGGAAATGAAAATCCGCAAGAAAATCTGTGGCTCGTCGTCAGAAACATCCGGTCACCGTCGCCACAGACTCGCGATGGCGTCACGGCTTGGCGTCGGCAGAAGCACCGGCGCTCGACACGGTGGTCAGCCGCGCCGCGCTCCTCTCGTCTCCTCCAAGCCGTACAACCCGGTTGCGTCTCCTCCTCTCCCGGCACCGGCGGCCTTCCTCTGCAGGGAGTGGCGCAGTTGGATGATGGTGCGCCCGCACTCCCCGCATACGAACAGCGGCGGCACGGCGTCGCCGTCGGCGATGCCGGCGCACCGCGTGTGCTGCCACACCTCGCATATGTCGCAAGCCACCATGCGCTCCCCGTCGTCGTCCCGGGCGCCGCAGCCGCAACGCACGGTCCAGCGCTCCTCCCCGCCCTCGTACACCAGCCGACCTTCTTCCCCCGTCAGCTTCGCGCCCACGCCCCTCACCCCAACCGGCCCACCCGACTCCGCCCCGCACAGCAGCGGCTCCCAGTCGTCGCCCGCCACCCCCTCCACCGCCAGCTCCCTGAACCCCTCCATCGCGCAGTAGGTGTCTCTCATCGCCCTCCCTGCCTCCGCCAGCAGATCCCCGAAGGTCGCGTACGGCGGCAGCACCAGCACTTCCGGCGGCGGAGGCGGCACCCTCCGCAGCAGCTGCTCCTGCTCACCGGGCATCCATCCGCATAAGAACCGAAGCCGGTCGTCCTCCTCGTCCCGCAGTCCCCACCCCTTCGCCCACCGTCTGCCGCACAGCAGCACCTCCGCCGCCCGCGGCCGCGCACGCAGCAGCACGTGCCGATACACCCACGCGATGTCCCTCTCGGCCTGGGCTACGCTCGGCCAGCTGGCAACCGCCCGCCCGGACTCCAGGCTCGGCAGCGGCGGAGGCGACGGCAACACGGGTCCGCCTCCTCCTCCGGCTCCCGACGGGACGTCGTCCAGGGAGAACTGGAGGACCCTGGTGACCGGGTTCTGGGAGCGGCGGACGACGCGGCCGCCGACGACACAATCGCCGATCGACTTGAGAACGTAGTCGATGAGCCCGGTGTCGCCGATCGAAAGCCGCACCTCGTCGCGCACCTCCTGCCGGGTCATTCCTCCCGCCCGCCCCTCCAGCGCGCCCACCACGACCTGCGCCGTCAACCGCAGCCTCTTCGGCGGCCACCTGCAGCCCGATTCCGCCGTCACGGCCTCGATGTCGCGGCACCGCCGCTGCCCCTTGTGCGGCGGTTGGGCCCCGGGCCCCCTCTCGGCGTGCGACGCGGCAAGGAGGAGGGCGCGGTGGCGCTTGAGGCCGAGGAGGCAGCGGAGGAGGTCGCCGAGCGTGGCGAGTCGCGGGAGCCCGGGCGAGTCAAACTCGGCCAGCCCGCGGTAGCAGGAGACGATCCGCCGGAATTGATCTACCTCCCGCCCGATCTTCCCCGTCTCGTCCATCAGGCGGTCCAGATCGAGCGAGGCCAGAAGGTCCACCGCGCCGCGGTAGTCGTCCCACGTCACCCCGAAGCTGCCGAGCCGGAACGCGTAGCCCCATCGGCCGAACCAGGTCGTCCCCTGGGCCACCGGAAGCAGCAGCCTCAGCTCCATCGACTTCTTCCTCGACGCATCATCCACCGTTATCTCCCTGTGTCGTCGTCGAGAACGGGGAGATTAATCAATAATCATAACTTATCAACTTTACCTCAACGTACTCAAATATTACAAAAATACCCATTTCCACAAATCACATTGTAATCCGAAATCATCTTGGAACAATATTATTTTTATATCTGTTGTGCTCCACTTTGTTTAATTCCGTAGACCTCACCACAAAATCATATTAAAATTGGGTTTTGGGCAAGTTATCGTCCTGTACAAGGACGATATAACAAACTAAACGTAACTGATTTGATGCTCTCATTCTTGTACTTAAAAAGAGTATAGTAAAAAATTATGTTGAATATACGGAGATAAATGAATAAAACACTCTCTCTCCTTCTAGTAATTAATTGCTCTGTGGTTTGGGCTTACCGGACGCGCAGAGCAGCGCAGAGGCGATCCCACAGGTCCATGACGTCGGCGCCGGAGATGAAGCGGGAGCCGCCGTCGCGGCCGTTGATGCAGAGCAAGTGGCCGAATCCGTTGCAGTGGATGATCCCGTGGAGAATGTGGTTATGGAGATCCAGCGCCTCCGTCCGCAGCGTCTCCCGGTCCCAATCCTCGTCGAGAGGAATTAGCAAGTGGTA
Source organism: Cryptocoryne crispatula var. balansae (assembly GCA_036172225.1). Lineage (NCBI taxonomy): Eukaryota > Viridiplantae > Streptophyta > Magnoliopsida > Alismatales > Araceae > Cryptocoryne > Cryptocoryne crispatula. The sequence goes on along the minus strand of CM069922.1, from coordinate 9,312,324 downwards.
ACGCCGCCTTGACACCATGTGGTGACTCCATCCTGTGACACCGGCGCAGATCCATGTGAGGAGCAAGCTAAGTGGTATATTTACACGGATTCACGTCGCAAACGATGAATTCCGGGACGATCTCTCCGCAAAAGATCGAATAGAAAACGAATTTGGGGAATTCTGGTAACGCGGCGATGGAAAATCCAACGTAAAATGGGGGTTGTGGAGTTCAGGTAGTTCAAGTGCTTCCGAGGCGGAGGGCGAAGTGAGAAATATGTAGAAAGGAGCTTCGAGCAACGCCGATCTCCGGTGTTCTCTGGTTCGCAACTCGTCATTTCCGGAACGAAGTAGAGAAGCACTGAAGCAGGCCCCTGCCGGAGATCGAGATTCGTGTCCCTGCTCCGGATTATTGAAAGAGGAAAACGAGAGTTGGACCTGAGCAGCGACATTGGTCACAAAGCGGGCGAGGGGAATGGCGGACGCATTCTTCTACGGTGTACAGCGGAGCGGCGGCGCCGGACTTCTCATCAACTAGCAGGGTGCTCCAAACCGGCATTCCCCTCAGCGTGTAGCCTCCCTCGACCTCGGCGCATTCCCGGAGGAACGCGCGGACGTTATCCCGGAAGGCCCCGGCAAAATCGGCGGGGCACCCAGGGTTAAGGAAGGTGCGGAGGCCGAACACCCTCGTCTGCCCCATCCTTTTCGCCGGGAACGGGGGCGCACTCGACTCCTGGATCAACGGCGCGCTCGCCGTCGCCGCTCTCGACATCGTCTCCGGAAACTCCGCCATCAGAGGACATCAGAGAGAATGAAACAGGCTTAAGGAGAGCTTGATCACTCTCTTCTAGTTCTTGCTGGTGGAGCAGATAAGAGTTCAGTCGGTTACGGAGAGGTCAACTTAAGCTAACAATATCGGCGGTTTGTTACGGTCAGCCTCTCTTACAGTTAATGGCTGACTTTCTCAGTTTGCTCGATGGAGTATGCTTCGAGTCTGTGAAGGCTTCTTTGCTGTTTCTGCCCCTGCTCACATCAGGTTTTCCTCTCACCCCCGTGACCCCGTCCATGCACGGCTTGTGTTTGCTCTATTGTCTACATGATTAGTTTCCCGCCCTGCAGTAAGTGGTGTCATCCTTAGCACTTATACCCAGAGGAAACTGTTTGTTTTGTTGCTTCCTAGGCGATCTTGTTCTCATGTGCGAACTGTGCTGCTGTTTGTACATGGCTTTCTCCTTTCTGTGGTGATGTTTGATAGCAAGCAGATACATGTTGAGTGAATATATCAGTCAAGTGGGTTCAACTCTGACGTGTACCCCAGCTCTATAACCATGTGCTGACTAAGTTTAGTGTCGGAGAGTTCATGGTCGAACACACTTCATGAGTGAATTGGGAAGTGCAAGTACTTGGCTCGAAGCAGTAAACACTAAACGCCACACTTCATTTGAAACCCGAACTAATGTGGGTTCTTCCTTGTGGACAAAAAATGAGAGACCTCGCACAAGGGTGCTGCAGTCGAGCTCTGATGAAACCTGTTGTTTCCATCGGCTTCTTCTTCTGGTAGTGGAGTTTAGATGATCAGTTTGCTCTATTTGTGACAAGAAAAGCCATTTCGCCCCCGTGAGTTGTGAGGTTCCTCTTCTTCCGGTCCACACGTGTGATAGGACTACCTGTGATAGCACAGCAGTATGATTATCATGACAACATATGCTATGTTTACAATGCTGTTCCTTTTAACCATCCTAATCTTCTAAATTGACACGAACATTCAGGGAACTTCCCTCTTATCTCCATCTCATTCAGAAAATATCCTTTTTCCGCCCAGCTTTTTCAAAAATGCGGACTATTCCAACAGGAGCTTATCATGACTCAGCGGACCAGCAAATTCCCGAAGACTTGGGGACGTTTTAAATGAAGAGTTGGGGCAAGAGGTACGTAAGCATGAAAATCTCTCGTTGTAGATGTGGTCTGCAGGGACTGAAACTGAGAAGTCCTTGTGACATTTATGGTAGAAAGTAAAAAGCTTTTGCTTTGCGCTCAGTTATCGTTGTCATTCTATTCGTTGCCTGCCAAATATTAATTTAAATGCCCTTTTTTTCCACTTGTTGCCTCGTCTGAAACCAAATGAAATGTATATATAACTCTTTAAAAAAAAACCTTGAAATTCGTGTTTTTGAAAAATAAGTGCCACAGTCTAAAACATCCCAAAAATGACAGTTTAAGTTTTTTTTTTTGATAAAAATGCTCTTTCTTTTTCAGATAGAATAAAAGGTTGCAGAGTGGAGAAGGCATAAATAGTACTAGAGAGGGTATCTTCATCGTAAAATGGAGATTATTTAACAACTATTATGTTATGGATTGTCAGACAGCATGAACTTGTTTTTTCCAATAACAAAATATTTTAGAGATTTAGTGGGCTTCTTATTTTCACGGAGACATTTAAAGCATGTATAATTGTAATAATCAATATTAAAAAAATGTTCCAAAGGGCTAATAGTTCGCGTGGAACTTTGTAATGTCCCCCTCCCTTCCTTCCACCTATGCATCACATCACCACGCGAAACCATCTGACGAGGACCCTTGACCTATGCTTTTATGCGGGGATAATAAAGGGATAATTCTGGTTAATTCTTAAAATTCTAAATAAATAAAAATAAAATATATATTATAATAATTAGTTTAGATTAATATAAAGATTAATATTTTATTTATAATATATAATTATATCTTTATACTAATTAACTTAAATTTATAATATAAATTTATTGTTTGGTTTGGTTCAAAAAATAGAATAGTTCATCAAACCAAACCAAATCGATTCATTCGGTTATGAACACCATAAATGTATCCATGTAATATTGATAAACTTTTATGCAATCTTGATTTATTTTCATTACGGTGCATATGATAAACTCTACTAACTTTTATCATTATTTTCAATGGTCAACCTCTAAAATAACTAAAATACTCTCTCTCTCTATCTCTCTCGTGGAGAAAAGAAATGTGATATCAGAGATAAATTAGTAAAAGTATTTTTAACTCCTATGATCCAACCTAAACCAAGTTAAGGCCAACGTTGAAAATTACAAAAAAAATAAAAATAAAAATATATAAATTTTAAATTTTTTAAAATTACATGAATATATTTTAAATATGGAATAAATATCAAAATTACCTGCTAGCAAGATAGTTCGTCACGGTAACCATTGCTCGTAAAACGTAATCAGCCCCGTCGCTCGCTATTTAATTCAGTAACGCTCAATAACCGAGAATTCAATTTTACTAAAAAAAACTAGAAATATTTTAGGTGGGTCCCATTTGAAAATTTTGATCGGAACTGTTCCACGAGCATCGGACCATATCGTAACCGCAAGCGATTCGAGGGCATGCATCCAAATAAAATTGTAGAACGGTGCATGCGTTAGAAAAACTAAAATAATAATAAAAAATCATCAAGACCATGTCGCAGGTCCCCGAGCAGCAGAAGGCACTCAAGGTTAATTTTAATGTCTTCGCGTCAGCGGTCAGCCGGAGGGCGAAGCGATTGGGGTTCATCTTTTTCTCCTCTGCTTGTTTCTTCGTGTAAAACTCAAGTCTTGCTTAACCCTAAATTTTCTTTTCATCTGGACGGTGCAGTGGAGCGACTGGATTGGCGGGGACGGATCCACCGTCCCGCTGTCCGCCGTCGCTCGCCCTTGCGCTCACTGCCGTGTCCGTCAAGAGGCAGCAAGGTGCGTCTTCCGGTCTCCCGAGGTTTCCCTCCTCCTCTTTTTCGTTCTCTTCTTTCTTCTCGTACACCTACTATGCTCTTTTCCGCTGCTGTCGCAATCCCCGAGCGAAGCGGTCGCATTCTCGAAAGGGAGGGGGGTGGATAGTGATCCCGGTGCCAGTACGCTCCTCAGCAGGGGATTGGCGGATTCGGCCTCATATGGAAGCAATATAAATAGTTCAATGCTCGGCAAGTTTATTTGTCGTGAGGAGGGAGGGATCATGACCTTGAACTGAAATAACGTAATTCTTGGAGTAGGAACCAAAAACTCCGGTCTTCATTTACAATCAATAGATTTTAGCTTGGAGGCTCTAGCGTCTGGAAAGGTGAAACTCGTCAGCCTCTCATTAGTTCAATCCAAAGAGTATGACTAACCATATTTAAAATAGCGTCTAATGCAAAAGCGACCAAGAAGGTTCCCAGTGTTTGATTGCGGGATGGAAAGTTCGGTTCCTTTCCCCGTTTTGAATCCTCATGTGATAGATATCCTACCTAAAACCATTATGTTGTTTGGAGATTTCAGAATTAAGATATGGCATTTTACCAAATATTCTTAAAAACTTAATGTCTGACCAAATGGATGTTAGATAATTGAATCTAACAATCTATAGCTGAACTTCGCATCTTGGTAGTCCCCAAAAATGCATCAAGTACTTGCAGTGAGACGGCTAGATTAAGGATTGTCCTACTGGTGTGATGGGGCATCTGGGCCTGCTTGTTAGATAAATAAGCTTATATGACTTAGGATGTGTGAAAACTGCTGTTGCAATTTGCAATAGTGATAACCAAATGTGCAGTTGGATTGCACTAAAATACAAAATGTTTGAAATAGAGGTAAGAGTTAATTAGGGGTGTCAACTGGCCGGGCCCCGGCCCTGCCCAATCAAGGCCCATCCCTAAATATAATGAGCTGGCCCGCCCTGTTCGCATCATGCTACTGGCCTAGCCTAGTCCGTATTAAATATAAATTTGGCCCAACCCAACTCAAGGATCGCCGGATCGGGATCGGATCCTGGATCGGTGGGGTCCGATCCGATCCGGATCGGATCGGATCGGACCGATCCAGGCCGATTCCAATGGAGCCAGACCGATCCAGAATCGGTCTGGATCGGTTTTTTTTTTTTTTTTCCTTTTCGAAAAAATATGGAAAAATCGCCAAAAAATCAATAAAAATACATAGAACTCAGGAAAAATGTGAAAAAAATATAGGGAACACTCATTCATATAAAAAATTAACAATCAATCATATAGAACACATATCAACCCCAATCACACAATAGAACACATCATTCCCCAAATAAGATACATGTTTTTACCAAACAAACAATCATACCCAACTCCACAAATTGTACAACACATTCTTCTTACCACTCATATTACATTGCGTGAAATAAACAAAGAAATACATTATACATATGCATCACCACCAACTATGGTAACGTCCGGAGTAGGATGGATCTGGATCTGGATCTCTGTCCTGGTCATTTTGATTTTCTGCAAATCTCCATTGATTAGGGTCAGTCATAATTGGCCCGTATCCATAAGAAAATAAAGACTGGGCCATGTCGGTAAACTCATAAACTCCCTGATCAGTAGGAGGTGGAGGTAAAAAAGATGGTGGAGGTGGATAGCCAGGCTCACTGTCTGAGGCGGTGCTGCGGATAGGAAGATGCAAACTCGTCAAAAGCATTCAACCTCGTCCACCGTCCGCTGCCCCTGCCACTCGAACATGAGTGTCTTTTATCACTCAAATCATCTGGACCTGCTCCACTCGTCCGAGCACTACTAGTAGAGCCACCCTCACCTCCGCCACCCCCACCTCCACCTCCACCCCCTGTACGCTGTTGTTGTGTGGGTGGCACAAATTCTTCTTCATCCTCATCTGATGAAGGTGGCTGAGTGGTCTCGGTGTCAAGGAGATGATGTCGACGTTTGATACTTATCTTCTTCCTCTTCAATGTAGTACCTCCTTGACTTGCTTGCTGTGAAGGTAAGCATGCTTTCTTTAAAGCCCTAAATAATCCACCAGTCTTCTTGGTGGTGGTGGTGGTAGAAGGACCCGAAACTGGAATCCGAGCAGGAGCGGGAGCGGCCGGGGCGGAGCCGGATGTCTCTCCTGAGAAGCCGTAGTCCGGTGGATCGAAGTGGAGCTGTGCACGGAACTTGACTTTCTTCAACTTCCTGCATGTCTTCATCCTCACCAACAACGCTGTCAAGCTCTCCTTCGGCCCATGATCTGTCGTTCGGGTCGAACTCTGGCTCTCCCTCAGCATCCTTGTCTTCCACCCATGCTGCAAGTGGATGTTCTTCTTGGAATAGATATTCCAAGTCCACATCCGCCTGGGACAAACCCTGAGTAGCTTGGGCCTGTGCTCTTTCTTGGTACAATCCACCTGCAAACTGTGCAAATCTCTGCTCCGATGTCTTCTGCCTATCTTTGATATTCTTTATCCTCAGCCTCATATTGTAATGGCAGTAGACAAGCTTCTCCAATCTTTCTGTCTTCAACCTATTTCTCCTCTTCGTATGAATAAGGTTGAAGGTGCTCCAATTTCTCTCGCACTGGGATGACGATGTGCTCTGACTTAGCACCCGAATTGCAACTGCAGCGAGTGGATTCCATCCAGTTCTGTTTGTCACCATAATCCACCACTCAGCTGTAATTGTAAAGAACACAATTACATGCATCAGTAACGTTATGTAAAAAAAAAACAATTAACGAAAGAGTCATTAATTCGGGTAAGCATATTACTAGGGGGACCCTATCATGTGAGTACTGCAAAGCTGGATCCCCGTACACCCAAATCTTGTGCCTGTATGAAGTCATCTGAAAACACAAACTAAAACAATTATCTTCTCTTCTTGAGATAAAGTTAAAAGTTTAATTAATATGAAACGTATTACTTACTTCAACCTCTGCACACGTTCTGTCTTCTTGGGTCTTACATAGTCGTTTAATTACAGATAGTGTGCCTGATAATACTTCACCATCATTACATACTTGGCCACCATACTGTATCCTTGGGTTGAAGAAGTACCCTGTAACAACATTATTATTCCTTTAGTTTAATAACAGTGGGGGTAATACACAAAATATAACTTGTAATCATTAGCATATTACACTACTAAATTATACCTGCAGCATTTAATGTCGTGGTGTAGGGTTTTGTCCCATCCGTTGTCAATCACCTTCCACCACTTCTTGTAACCCTTGGGATGCTTCTCTTTAATTTTCAACTTAGCTTTATCCATAGCATCATACAAAAATTTATCCGATTTTTGTCATTTGAATCCACCAACCTAAGTACCGCACCAAAGGTTCTATGACGTACAAATAGTACCGCACCTTCTCCCACCACCTCGTTATCTTCTATCACCGCTCCATCTTTAGCAGCATCTCATACTGATCCAAGGAGCTCCTGTATGTATCCATGTACTCCTGATAAGCAGTGGAGAGAATGAACCTTTTTAAACTAGCCTTGTACCTGTATAGGCTCTCTAATGCAATAAAATGGGTGGCAAATCTTGTGGGACCCGGTCTGATCAAATCATGACCATCGGTGTGCTGCCTCATGATATGTAAAAGTCGTGGATGGCCATAGATAAATGAGGTGATAAGTTGTCCTTGGTTGACCAAGGACTTGACATTAGCATCCCTACCAATATCTTCTAACATCAAGTCAATAGAATGTGCCGCACAGGGCACCCAAAATAAGTGAGGACGAGCCTCCATTAGCTTCTTTCCCCGCACCTTATATGAGGCCTCATTGTCTGTGACAATTTGCACAATGTTGGCCTCCCCTATCTCATTCACCACATTGTTCATCAAGCCGAATAGGTAATCTGCATTTTTCACCTGGCCTGAGGCATCAACCGACTTCAGAAATACGGTGCCCTCATAACAATACACAAGGAAGTTTATAAGTGGCCTCCTTGTGATTCCAGTCCATCCATCGCACATTACAGTGCACCCTCTCCTTCCGAGATGGTTTTGAATCCATCTATCCATGAGGTCAACTCATCGACCTCCTCATCCAAGCCTCGTTTCATATATATACTTTGATGTCGGGGCTTTCAACCTGTGCCCGGCCTCACCAATCGCATCAACCATAGTCTGGAAATATGGACTGGTGGCTGCATGTGCCGGGACACCTACAAATTCAAAAACAAGATAAGGGAAAAGAAAGGGTTGTTAATAATAGCTAACCTAATAAATAATTCATATCGACAAGCAAATGCTAACCACAACTTCAACAAATCTTTACCTGCATGTAGAAAGAACTTGACCATATGCTTAAGGGCTTTCTTTGCTGCCCCAGTCGATGCCTTCACCCCTTTAAATGCTTGTCTTATTCCCCTCTGACCTCTACCACCCTCCCTATACATCGCAGTGTCTCCGTCGGCATCGGTCGAACGTAATGTGACCTCCGAATTTCGTGCTCCGAACGAGGCCTTGTCCCCGCCCCCACATCGGATCGTCTGTAGCCGAACCTCCCGCTCCTTGTCTTCGTTCCTCATCCTCACGGGCCCGAGCCCTACTCTCGTTAACAATGCCTCTCCTAACCTGGGCATCTTCCTCATCTGATGAAGATGGAGAATCAACTTGGACCCTTTCGTGTGCTGGCCCTTTCCCTTTCTTGCCCTTTCCGGCCATAAGATCGGCGTCTCTCCGACCTAGCAACTCGTCATGTAGGTCTTGTCTCTGACCAATTCTCACCTCCCTCTGTGATGCCCTTCCAGTTATATAAGCCCTCATCTCCTCCCTCAGCTCAGCCGGTACTTTATCACACTTCTTTACATTGCCACCCGTCCCGGCTATATGTTGCTTGAGCCGATACACACCTCCATTCATCTCCTTTTGGCACCACTTGCATCTGACTCTCTTCTTATCTGAATCAAGGAGATGGCCATGTTGCCATCCAATGTCACGAAATTCTGCGGGTCCGGTGCCATGCTCCTCGTCCGACATCTTATCTACAACACAAAACCATACCAATATTAGGCCAAGCAATTCCACCCCCCATTGGTGGTGAAATAATCCCCCCCCAATGGGGGGATTTTATGCTGCAGCCCCCCCCCCACCTGGGGGGGGGCGTAAACGGTCACCCCCTTCGGGGTGAGCGTTGAACACCCCCGAAGGGGTGCTAATCACCCCTTCGGGGGTGCAATTCCACCCCCCATTGGGGGTGAAATAATCCCCCCCAATGGGGGGATTTTATGCTGCAGCCCCCCCCCACCTAGGGGGGGGGGACTGTAAAAAACAGTCACCCCCTTCGGGGGTGACTGTTGAACACCCCCGAAGGGGTGCTAATCACCCCTTCGGGGGTGCAATTCCACCCCCATTGGGGGTGAAATAATCCCCCCCAATGGGGGGATTTTATGCTGCAGCCCCCCCCCCCACCTAGGGGGGGGACTGTAAAAAACAGTCACCCCCGGCGGGGGCTAATCACCCCTTCGGGGGTGCAATTCCACCCCCATTGGGGGTGAAATAATCCCCCCCAATGGGGGGATTTTATGCTGCAGCCCCCCCCCCACCCGGGGGGGGGATCGTAAAGCACCCCTTCGGGGTGATCGTCGAACACCCCCGAAGGGGTGCTAATCACCCCTTCGGGGTGCAATTCCACCCCCATTGGGGGGTGAAATAATCCCCCTAATGGGGGATCCCATGCTGCAGCCGGCCGGGGCCAAGGCCCCGGGGGGGAGGGGAAAGGAGATCGAAAACCACCCCCCTTACAAACCTTCGCCGTTTAGGGTGGATCGCCCCTCCCCAAGGTGGATCGCCCCTCCCCAAGCCTTGATTTTGCCGGATCGCCCTCCGGTTGGATCGCCGGATGTTGAAGCCCTAGATCTCCAAGGTGCCTTGGGGGGAAGGAGAACAAGCCGAAGGGGGCAAGTGGGGGGAGAATCGGTCCGGATCGACCCCAAATAGGGGGTGATCGGACTTGAAAACAGTACCGGATCGATCCCGGAATCGGTTCGATTCCGGGTCTTCCGGTTTTCCGGCGAATCGGTCCGGATCGACCGATTTTGGGATCGATCCGGGTGGATCGGTCCGGGATCGACCGATCCTATCGATTCCGGCCGATCCAGCCGGGACTCCCGGCTGGATCGCTAATTCCGATAGGAATCGGATCGGTAGGTACCGATCCGATCCAAGAATCGGTCGATCCCGATCCGGATCGACCGATTCTGCAATCATTGACCCAACTAGGTACAATCTTTCTTAGAAGAAATGTGAACACCAAAGAAATATCATGAACAGACTTGAACCCCAACCTGACTAGAGTGAAAGGTTTCCAAATCAAATAGCATGATCTGGTTGGCTTATGATGTTCAATTTGCATAACTCATGGGCCAAAATGTAACATAGAAACACATAAGAAAACTCATCTTTTCATCTAGTCAGGATAATTCAGATCATTACTAGACCCACATTTTGCTCCAATAATGATGGAAATAAATTTAATACTTATTGTGAAGAACAATACAATGTTCTTAACAAGTGAAATTCTATGTGAGCGTGAAGCTGTCAACATATATTAAACAATTCCTCATCAAAGATGTACATAGAAATACTTTTAAGAGACCAAAATAAAAGATGCGATCACTAGATGGAGAAAAATAATCAAAATGTGAAAAATTCAATCAGTAATTAGTTATTTTTCACTCGTTGCACTTGTTCTAATTTTCAAGCACTAGTAATGTAGAAATAAAAAAAATGGGACTCTGCAGTTAAAGCAGAGCAAAGTTGTTGCTACATGGAGATGCTTATACATCAATGTTGCAGATATACAGATATTCAGCAAATGGGATTGAAAACAACCTATCAGGAATGTAGAAGCTATTTTTTTTTTGAATGGTCAAAGACCAAAATTTTGTAGTACTGAAAAAAAACTGCACTATGCATTTACACAAAGGGAAAAGGAAAAAAAAAAGGATGGGAACAGTACAGATAAAGAACTCCACTACCGAGAAGGTAGTAGAATGGAAATAAAATAGATTACAAAAGGAACTTGCAAAGTTTCTGAAATTTATCCCGCAAAGACTGCAGTTCCTGGGACCATCCTAAGTGAGCTAACAACCAGTCATTGCAATAAGTATGCATCATAAATAGATACACCCTCGGATTGTTGAAATGGTCTACAAAATGTGATTATTTCTCGCGCCAGATTGACCACAACATGGCTGGGAGAACCATGTTCCGAGTATTAGTGTCTGAAGGCCAATGATTCAGCCCCGCCCAAGCTTTCAGAAAAGAGAGTATCGCTGGGATCAAATCAAGCAATATACCAACATTTAAAAATAGTTTGCCAAAGATAGTTGATAATACCACATCAATGGAAAGAATTTTGGAAGAATTTTGATTGGGGGGGCATTAAGGTTGACTGCTGGGAAGAATTTTGGAGCTTAATATTTATTGTGAGAATAATACTCTTTTTGTGGAAGATCTACAGGGAAAGGTTAGCAACTAAGAATTTCTTACAAAACATCTTTCCCATTCAGTTAGTTAATTGCATCTTCTGTGGTAGTTGTGCAGAAGACTTTCATCTCTTCTTGAAGTGTGGGATTATTGGTATGCTGTGGCATACTTTTTTTAGAAGGCAGAATCTATCTTGGTCGTAACCAGAAGACGTTGCTTCCTTTTACAGTTGAGAAAAAAAATAGCCCTTGGAGGGAGAAATCTAAGTTGTTTTTTTCCTCTCTCAGCATTACTGTGGTCCATGTGGCGTGCAAACAGGAGGTTCTTTGAAGACCATTTTTGGAACCCTTCTATGATCCTACAATGGATGTGCCAGTTGGTGAAGGATGAGAGTTCACATATTCAGGCTCCTAGCCTCCTATACTGTTTGGACCTCCTTTGGGGACAATTTCATCAAATGGAAACATTTTGTTCTTTAGTTTCATAGTTTACTTCCGACTGTGATTGCATTAGCAGCAGTTGCCATTGTCTTCTTTTTTTCTTTTCTGTACTTTAGTCATTCCAACAATCAATTGAATTATTGCTTTGCCACCTTCAAAAAAAGTTAAGGCCATATGAGCTGTATCACTTCCAAGTTCCAACCTCTTCCATTTCTTTTTGATGGCTGATTGCAAAAGCAGTAGCAATTTCATGTAATGTAGTAAAGAAAAGAGATACAAGGGAATCCTATCAATAGATCTATCCAGGTAATAGATCTGCCAAAAAGCTAAAAACTGCTTCCACTAACAACAAAATGGAGGACAGAAGCAAAATACCACAGTGACATTCAACAAAAAATAATTTTCAAAACTATTTAGTTGATGGATGAAGCGGTGAAGGTTGTGGTTGCTCCATCCCATGCAAACCACCCAGTCTTGCAACAAATGAAAAATGGTGGAGTATTCCTTCAAAACATCTTTTCACTTATCCATGCTCTGTTACCAAACCAAACACCTCCTAAATCATGTGTAACTTATTCCAAACCTATTATCCCGGTGTAATTTATTTTTATTCCAAGCTGGCCTTTTGTGCTCTGTGAGAGCAGTGTTAATGACATTAAGATGATGTCTCAGACATGTTTTCAGTAAACACTTAGTTGTGTGGTTTTCATAGTTTACCAGTTGTGTGAACCTCTTTTTTCTGCGTCTGTTCTTTAGGAAGAAAGACATCTCCGGACTTTTCTAGGAAAATATGTGATATCCTAAAAATATTAAGTAGTCCGGTGATAGTTTAAAAATATTAGAACCGAGGTTCGGGTTCTTTGAAAATTTCGTTTTTTGACCCTTCTCCGCCGGATGGTGCGAGTATCCGGCGTTAACTTACATCGAGCAACGGCTCGAACGCCTTTGATTAACCGTCGCGGCAACCTGTTTTCGGAGACATGCACATCCACAACATAAAATAAAGAACTCAAAAGGGCAGCGGCCTTTTGGGTCCGATCAGGTGCGAACCGATTTGCTCGGGTTTGTTTTATTTGTCATTTTTGGATGACTTTGATTCTTTCCGATTTTTTGAGCTTCATCTGCTTTGAATTCGATCAAAATCTGATTTTTGCTTTATTCGAGGACTGATTTAGGATTTCACCGAGCCACAAGGGGACTGGGGTGGATAGATTATGATGGGTTAAAATGGGCTTGCATGGAGGACCGTTTTGGTACCGGTTTCAGAACCAGGACATGGGCTGAACAAGGGCAGCTTCGGTCCTGGTTAGGGGCTTGTTCAGGTGACTCTGAATGGACCGGCTGGGGATCTGTTTGAGGTGTCCTGGACGGGCTGAAAAGCCGGGTCGCAAAGGGACTGGTTTTAGGCTATGAGCATAGGCCTGCAAGTAGGCCGGTTATGGGCCTGTTTGGGGGTTGGCTGGATGGGCTACAAAGGGGCCTGTTTAGGAGGTCCTTGATGGACTAAAACTGGGTCACAAGGGGACTGTTTTTAGGCTCTGGGCATGGGCCTGCAGATGGGCCGGTATGGGACAGACAGAAGGGGCTGATCGCAGGCTGGATTTGGGCCATATTTGGGCCTGGCATATAGGTTCAAGCTGGGCCTGAAAGAAGAGACAGCAGGCGGACTGAAGGTGGCCCATGCAGGAGGCCGAACAGTGGCTGTTCATGGGCCTGGATTGGGGCCTGCGCGGGTGGTTTCAGATGGGCTGGAACCTGGTCAAAAGGGGACCGACTAAGAGTCTGGACAGAGTTCTGTTATTGGGCCGAATTGGGCTCTGGTTGGTGGTCCTAGACCTGCAGGCTATTGGGGAAATGTGGCAGTAAAATCCCATTTCAGAACCTGCATTGTTTTATTTTTTTGATTGTATTAAAAAAAGGTTTGTTTATTTAGTTTTGGCGGTTTGCATCTGATCGGGCACATTGGGCTGCCAACCGGTGCCCACTTTCATGCATCGAATTGACTTTGAACTTCATTTCATTGAAAAATGAGTGGAGTACATTGGTGTGAAATATGATTGATCCTTCCCCCAATATAGGTTTATCTCCACTACTTTAGAAAAATTTTGGCATTACGACGGTATGCCAACCATTTTTCCAACTTAGTGAAAATTTACCCATCCAAAATAGCCAACCTTAGCTTAGCCATATTGGGGGAAGGAACCGATGGCTGCGGGAGCATGCCCGCGCCACCGTCCGGATCGACATTCCGGGGCGGACCCGGGGGGAGTCGTCCAAGGTTGGAGTCCCCACAAAGGGTGTGATGCGGGACAAACCGGCTAATCCGGGCTAAACCGAACGGAAACGACTTAATCCGGCGCTAATCGCCCTAAACAGAACTAAAGTAACCCAAAAGAGAGCGGACCGGACTCGAACTGGTCGAAACAGGCCCGAACCAGCCCAAACCGGGCCCAAGGTGGTCTGAACCGGGTTAAACCGGCCCAAAACGCACCGAACCGGCCTGAACCGGGCGGTTCAGGTGCTGAACCGGCATGAACCGGTCCGAACCGCGTCAGAACCCGGTCGAACCGGCCGGTTGGCCGGTCTGGGCCGCGGACCGGCCGGGTCCGCGCTGCGCGAGCCGACCGCGCGCGTCGACCGGCGCTCGCGGGGTGCACCGGACGGGGGGGGGGGCTCGTGTCGCGTGGAGAGGAAACCGCCGGGGTGGTCGCGTGGCCCGATCAGCGCCGTCGCCACCTTGACGCCGTGGCGGCATCGGAGCTCTCCCTCGCGGGGGTGCACCGCGACAAAAGGGGCCGCGCGCGACATCCTCGCAGGAGGCGGGGTCGAGCGGGGTGCGCAGGGGGTCCGGCGGCCGCAGGCGGTGCGCAGGCGGCGTAGCAGGGGGGGCGGGAGCAGGTGCCGTGCAGGTCGCGCGCGCCCGCAGCGGCCGTCCGCAGCAGCCGTCGTCTCCGTAGCTTCGCAGGCCGGCGGAGGGAGGGGCGGCGTCGTCGTCGTCTCCGCCCGGATGAACCGCGCGGTGGAGCAGCGGAGGGAGGGGGATCCGGGGATCGCCGGATCCTCCTCCCGCTTCACCGTCGTCTCCTTCTTCTCCTTCTACCTCTTCCGTCTGCAGCCGCGAAGGAAGGAGCACTCCGCCGTCCTCATGGAGGGAGGAAGCCGCCGGGGAAGGGAGAAGAGGGGTCGCCGGCTGATGGGGATGCAGTCGAGCCAGTGAAGGGGAAGAGAGGAGAACGGCGCGGAGGCCGGAGGATGAGGAGGAAGGGTAGACGGCGCACCTCGCCGGTTGGAAGGTGGAAGGGAGACCGGGAGTCCTCCCCGGAGGTGAAGAGGAGGCCGGCCTCACGCCGGAGGTGGGAGAGGGGAGCGGCGCTCATCGCCGGGGTGGGGGAAGAAAGGGGGCCGCAGCCCCTACGCGGGAGGAACCAACGCCCGAGGGCTTCCAAAAATCACTTCACTATTGATTGATTCACTATGTACATCGGGTTCTCCTCATATAGGGGGAGAGGAGAACATTTTAAGAAAAAGTACTCCCTAAAAATCTATTTACATACCAGTCCATTTTAAGGACTCAATTTAAAAAAATGCTAAAAAATGTCCCCATCAGGGTGGATCTCCTTACTTTAATGTAGCTTTCGCATTCTGGATTTTATTTTGTTCATTTTTTGAAACATAGGCCATGGAGGCCGGTTCAATTCCATCGGCGTTCCGAGCCGGCCTTCAATCTTCATAGGCCCGCCGGGCCTATCTTGGGCTGTCCTTGGGCCGGAAGGGCCTGCTTGGAAGCTGCTGCTCTGCTGGCTGGGCCGGCTTGGAAGGCCACCCGGCTATGCCCTTGGCCCGTCGGACGGTTTCCAAGGGGTGCCGGGCCGTCACCTTCCAGCCGGCCCACTTCTGGCTGCTGCCTTCTTGCTTGGGCCTCTCTGGACCGCTGCCTTCTCAATAAGCCACAGAGGGGTGTTTTGGCATGGCTCTGAGTGGGCCGAAATGGGCCTACAGGGGAGGGCAATTCAGGCTCTGGTTGGGGCCTGATTGGAGGGACCTAACAGGCCTGTACAGAGGGTAACATGGCCGGACCTGGATCTGGTCTTTGGAGACCGGTCAGGGGGGCTGTGGGGTCTGTGTGATGGCCCTGTCAAATGGTCTTGCTTATGGGCCTGAACATGGGTCGGCCATGGACCTGAACATGGGTCGGCCAGGGGCCTGCAGCAGGGGTTGTCCGGTGGGCTACATTGGGGCCGGATTTGGGCTTGAAATGGGGTGCGCAGACAGCTAGGAGATGACCTGCTAAAGGGGGTGCTCAATGGGCCAAGACAGATGCAGCTCGGGGAGGATTTGAGTGGGCTGCAAGAGGGCTGAAGATGGGCCAGGATGAGGCTTGTTTCAGGCCTATAGAGTGTGTTTAGTTAGGCCACATGGGGAGCTTGAGTTTGGCTTCGAGGAGGGCAGGCAAATGGGCAGGCTTATGGGCTCTCTTGGGCCTGCGTAGGGGGTTTACTAGGTGGGCTGCAAATGGCCTATGCTGGGGGTCGGACAAGGCCAGGATTGGACCAGCAGATGGCCTGCTTTAGGGACCTGAACAGGGGCTGATTATGGGCCTGAACAGGGGCTGATTATGGGCTCGCAGAAGGGGCCTGTACATGGGCCTGATCATGGGTCGGTCATGAGCTGGAATAGGCCTGCGCAAGGGAGTTTTCAGAGGGTTTGACCTGGGTCCGAACATGGGCTATACAGGCTGATCCCTACAGGCCTACGGAGGGCAGGAGGTGGGCCTGGAATAAGCAAAAGAAGGCCCCTTCAAGGGGCTGTATGGGCGCACCCAGCAGTTCTCTTTACCTTTTTCTTCTTTCCTTCTTCTCCTTCTTTCCCTCTGGCGGCAGCAGGTTGTTGGCGCAAATGGCAGCAGCTCTGGGGTAGCAGTCCGGCAGCCTGTCGGCGCTTCCAACTCTCTCTCCCTTGGTTGGTGCGTCCCCCTCCCTTTTATAGAGAGTGAGGATGGGAGGTGAAGAGCCAGGAGTTGTGTGCGCAGGTGTCCCTTGGCCTCCCCCATGGGAGTTACTCCACTTAATTACATTGATTGAGTGGCTGTCTCTTGGCCTTCCCTCTCCTTCAAGTGACTGTTGGGGGGCTGTGCTGGCAGCTGGGTGCGCACCAAGGAGCTGAGGTGGCAAGTGGGTGCGGCTGGGCCTTGATTGGCCTGGCTGTTGAAGTGGGCCTGGCCCAATTGGGCCTGTTTTCTGGGCCAGCGGACTGAGGAGAAGCCCAGGCCCTGCTGTGGGCTGCGCACATGGCCTGTACATGGCTTGATTTGTGCCAATTGTGGGCTGGATGGATCCGGCCCCAGCTAGGGTGTTTAATTGGGCCCAATTGTGGCCAATTAATGGGCTGTTGGCCCATCTTCTAAGCCAGGCCGCCTGCTTTGTTTCTTTCTTTTCTTCTTCTCTCTTTTTTTTTTGTGTGAGAAAAAAAATGCACGCCAACACCAGTCTTCTAAAATAAAAATCTTATCTATTTTGGATTTGCCCAGATTGTTTGCCCATGTAAACTTCCAATTGCTTGGATTGACTTTGATGGAACTGTGATCATCTATCCCTATTGAACGTATGCATCTCATTGGTCCATCTATGCTGATTAGTTCTCCTGGTAGTTTCACCATATTAAAGTCGCTCAGAAGTTTACCAGGGAAATCGTGATATCCTCTGGCATTCCCCTAGTCTTCCAGGAACTGCTCCATGTGATCTTCATGTGTTGGGCCATTCACTATCAACGTCCACTTGTACTGTTTTCTCTTATCCGTGAAGAACACTATTAGGCCTGCATCAACGATTCAACGATCACTTTCTTTCATAGGAAACTAATCCTTCTTACCTTTCCTTCGACAGCTGTGGAGTAACCCTCTAAATGGCCTCTTCCAATCTTGACAAAGTTCACCTCCTTGCTGGCATCCATCTTCATTTCCTTAAGACAAATAACTCAAATACCTTCATCCTGCACAATTGTTTTATCATCCACCACCTTCCTGTTCTCATTACCCTGACATTCATTGGGTGCTAAAGAAAAAGTACAACTCCAACTTCTTCTATGCATCATGACTTGGAAACCTTCTTTTGGGCAGAAGGATTTAGGAATAAAATCACGTTTTATTGCTTTTTCAAGAATGATTAGTTGGCTAAACCTGAGCTGAATTTTCCGGTGTCTGATCCTAGCTGACGAGAACTTTATACATAGATGGGGTTTCATTCTAAAAGTTGGCAGGAGAATATAGAACATGCTTTTCAGTATAGCGTTGTACCAAATAAATATCAGCACATAATGGTACTTAATGTCATCAAGAATCTGTTACTTGGATAAATCTTGGAACTAAGGAGAACATGTGATAAGTGAAAGTAAGTGCACAGGAATAAATTTATTTAAGGATTTGGCAGTTCAAAGGGTCATGAATTTATTGTGGGTGAGAGCTGTTGAATTCAAATATTTTTGTACATTCAGTGTGTGCAGAAAGCTTCAATACTTGTCAGATCTCTAAAGCATGGATGGGAATTTTGCAAAACTATAACTTCTGTAAATGTTCTACATCAACCGTTGTTGGTAGTGGCAGAAGATTTTGGGTGGATGTTTCACCCAAGATTCAGTTCCCAGGTTTATAATAATTTATCTGGCATGACAGAAAGTATGATTGGTCAGACGTAGATCTACAAGGGTGCCTTTATGCCAGTTGCAGTTTTCAAGAAATCTTAGACCTAATGAGATAAAAGGCTTTATACAATTAATATCACTATAAAACTCTTAGTATTGTTGACCTTAAATTTATGACAGAGTTGAAAGTTGGGAAGGGAATCGGTGTTTTTTTTTCTCAGTGAAATATGTTGTAGAAGTGCTCAATAATGGTAATGGAGGGCAGGTCAATGGAATAAACCTGGTCATTTGGGACAATGATTACCTATTGATGTAACCTCGAAATCTCCAAAAAAGATTTATTCTTTTGTTTTGGAAATTCATTTTCCTTTTTGAATTTGAATTAGACCTTAGCATTGACTTCTTAGGAAAATAGATGGTAATCTATAAAAGTACTAGCTAGGGTCAAAATTATGTGTTGAGGTTGTTAGGTTCTTTGAAAATTTGTTTTTTGACCTCTCCCCGTCGGATGGTGCGAAGATCCGACGTTAATTACCTCGAGATAACTCGAATACCCTTGATTAAACGTCATAGCAATCCATTGAAGTAGAAGACATGCATCCAATAAACATTCACACATATAGGAGAAAACAATCCCATAAGATTGGTGGAATGCAAGCACTCAGTTTTAGTTTGAATTTGATTAAATTGTTTTGAGTTGAATTAAATTTGTTGGTTTGATTTTGATTGAGTTGAATTTAGTTTGAGTTGAATTTAATTGGTTGAATTGTTTTTGGTTGAATTGAATTTAGTTTTGAGTTGAATTTAATTTGGAAAGTTTGATTTTAGTTTGAGTTTGAGTTTGTTTAAATTGGTTGGAATTTGGATTTGGTGTGAGTTTTAATTTGATTTGACTTGATTTAATTTGAGTTGATTAATTGATTTAAGTTTGTTTGGATTTGGGGGATTTGATCCGAGTTTGATTTAATTTGTTTATTGTTTGATTCTTTAGTTTGATTGGAGTTGAATTTGAATTTTGTCTTGATTAATTTGGATTTATTTTATTGAGTCTGACTTTGATTTAATTTGTATTTGAGTTGATTTGATTGAGTTTGAATTTGTTTGGATTTGTTTGAGTTAAATTGAGTTTGGGGTGAATTTGACATTCTGTGGTTTTGTGCAAATTTCAGATTTTTTAAAATGATTTGGGTTTGAGTTTGAATTTGATAAATTGTTTTAAGTTCGGTTGGAATGGATTGAAGACAGTTTTATTTATTGATTGATTTTAATGGGATTTGGGTTTAACTTATGGAACATGGTTTGTTTTGGATTAAATTTGTTTTGAGTTTGTTTTATTGAATTTATTCAGTTGAATTTGTTTGATTTGGGGAATTTAATTTGAATTAGATTGATTTATTTGAGTTAGAAGATTTATTTGTTTGAAGTCAATCTTGTTTGAATTAATTGATTTGTCCAAGCCAGATTTGGTTTACAATGAAGTTTGTTGGCTTAAATTTATCTGATTCTTAATTGAACCTGGTTGGTGCTCCCTTAGATTGCAAATTCTGCAAATTTCATGAATTTTCAGATTCTGGGTTCTGCAATTTCTACAGGCTTCGGTTCCTTGCAAAGTTCAGATTTTCTGCTTCTTCAAATATCAAACTCTAGATTTCTGCATTTCAGATTTCTGCATTTCAGATTGCAGGGTTTCTAAACAGATTTCTAGACTTCAGATTTCTAAAATGGGTTCTGGCTTCTGATTTTCGGTTTGCTTCAGATTTGGGTCACAGATCTAAGTCTGGCCTTAAAGATTCGAAAATTCAGATTCTATTCAGATGGTGACTTTGTGTACGGATCCAGAATTCAGATTCTGCACCACTCCGAATTCAGATTCTTGTTTCTCTTCCAAATTCTCAGCCTCCAGATCCTGCAGCAACCAGATTTCAGATTTTCTTACGAATTCAATTAAGTTCGTGATTTGTTTTGAGAGTGTTTTGATTTGGGGATTTGGTTGTATAAAGATTTAGATTTCAGATTTACAGGTTTTAAAATTTTAAAGTCTTTTACAGGTTCAGAATTTTTTAAGGTTATTTGAACCCTTTGTTAATTTTTCTGTTGTCTTGCATTCCAGAAATTCCATGTGATTGTCTCTCCTCCTTGAGACATCAATCTATGTACCGAACATGAATTTCACTTGTTCTCTCAAAAATATGAGACATGATTTACAACTTGAATAGCGATCCGGTCCCTTTGAGTCCTTGATGAACATGGAACTTGTGTGATCAATTTGAGATGGAAAAACACCCGGTCTTTGATAGACTTGTGGGCATTCCTCTCACTGATTTGAGATTGAGTATGTCCCGACCTTTGATAGGCTTGTGGGGACTCATCTCCTTGTCTTGAGATTGAGCATCCCGGTCTTTGATAGACTTGTGGGAAATTAGCTCATCTCTATCTTCATGGCTTCATGAGTTGATGAACTTGTCATTTTCATGGACGGCATGTACCCGGTCTTTGATAGACTTATGGGCATCCCCCACTGGTTTGATGATTTCATTAGCATATGACCGGCATGACGGCATATTGATTATGCTCTAGCCTTGCATAGCTTGGTGAACTTGGTAAGACATTGGGGTCTTTTATAGACCTTTGTATGTCTCCCTTAAGGACGTAGGGGCGGATGGTTAGTCGACCCCCCAACTAGTCCATATTTTGAATTCCTTTAAGTTAAGCCGAGACGTAGGGGCGGATGGTTAGTCGACCCCCCAACTAGTCCGGTTTGTTGAATTATTTTAAGTTAAGCCGAGACGTAGGGGCGGATGGTTAGTCGACCCCCCAACTAGTCCGGTTTATTGAATTATTTTGAGTTAAGCCGAGACGTAGGGGCGGATGGTTAGTCGACCCCCCAACTAGTCCGGTTTATTGAATTATTTTGAGTTAAGCCGAGACGTAGGGGCGGATGGTTAGTCGACCCCCCAACTACTCCGGTTTGTTGAATTAAATGTTTTTTTTTATTTAATTTCCACTGTTTTGTTTATTTTAAAGTATTTCTCTTTTTTTTTTTGAAGAAAGCCCCTGCGCACAGCGCAGGGCATTGATCTGGCCAAAGGGAGCCCGGTCCACTGTTTGGACCGGGCGGTTCTCTCGCAGGGGCGGCCGGTCGGCCTCGGCTGCGCCGGCCCTCCTTTTTTTTGTTTTTCCTCCACCGGGTGGGCCCCGCTGGATTTCCACGCTGGACTAAGTTGGGGGAGACATATTTCTCCCCCAGCTACAGTGTCCGCGCGGTCTTCTTCGGCCTCCCCGGCGCTCGACGGCACATCGGTAGCTTGCGGCGGCGTCTTCCGGTGCTTTCGACGGCAGCAGCTCCGGAGGAAAGAGGAGGAGGGGCCGGCGGCCCTAGGGGAAGAGGGAGGAGGCCTCACCGGTGGCCACGGGAAGGTCTTCCGGCATCTACGGCGTCCGACGGCAGCGCGGCACCTTGCAGAGGGGGTTGCGGCGTCCGGCAGTAGCAAGGGAAGAAAGCGACGGTAGAGGAAGATGAAAAAGGAGCCGTATAGCTCCAACCAAGCTGTGGAAAGGCCGGTAATCCCCTGGATTCCTCTCTCCCTCGCTCTTTTCCTCTCTTCTTCTCTCCTCTTCTCTTCTCTTTTTTCTTCCGCAGCCGGCTCCGGCAGGGCTCTTATAGGCGTCGGGAGAGCTCCGTATTTAGTCAGGGAGGCTGTTCCGGGTCCGAGAGGGACTCGGAACTTGCTATTGACCTAGATACGTAATCCTGTAAGACAATCGGAATCTCTTCAAACGGGGGTAGCCTCCGTCGACTGCCGCTTCAGTTGTTTCCCGAGCTGGACTCGGACTTGCCATCGGTTTGGATACCGATCGAGGTTCATTAGCCTGTCAATATTCTGATGCGGATTTGTTCTTTGCTCTGATTTCTTGCCCGGTCCAACCAAATCCTCCTCTTTCTTTTTCTTCCGTCGAACCCAGGTCTGAGCAGACCCGCGCGAGGCTCTCCTCAGCCCATTTAGAAGACAGTCCAGCCCATTTTGATCAGGCCCGTGGGCCTTCACAGGGGGGCTGAGAATGGACCTTCCAGTAGGCTGGATTGGGCCAATTTAAGCCTTGTTCTGGGTCTCGGAAGTGGGCCGAATTGGGTTAATTGAGGTTCTGTCCAGGGCTATGTTGATGGGTATTGTAGTTGGGCTGAATTGAGATTGATCAGGGTCTGTTATGGGGTTTGTCCAGCGGGCCATTTCTCTTGTCTTTTTTTTTTTTTTGAATCGGCCTTGTCAACCCATTTAATTTCTTTTCTCTCCTTTTTTTTTTGAAAATTTTTGGTTACAACACCTATAAAGATCAAACTATTCATGTGGAAACTGGCTAAGGATAGATTACCTACTTGCTTTATGCTAAAATGAATCCCTATCATCAAATCCTGGTGTGAGTTGTGTTTAATAGATGAATTAGTGCTTCCTGTCTTCTATGATGGTGGCATGTCATTTTGTACTGATTCAGGACTGTCACAGTTGATAGCAGTCCTGCTTACTAGCGTTACCCTCTACCCAGCCCACTATGAACCCACCTGCTTACTAGTCTTCTTTCTCAGCCAGTCACAAGCTGCTAACCATAGTCCAGACCCTTACACTCACATGCTGATGCTGATTGTGCAATTAACCACAGCCACAATTAGCCAGCACTGACCTTCCCAGCCTGCCATGCCTTTTGAGTACCAACACCCATTAAATGACCTGCTCTTCGGTGATTTCCTTGGTTGCTCATCTCCCACTGAGCCACAAATACAATTGACCAGTACCGACCTTCCCAGCCTGACATGCCTGCAGTACCAACGCCCAAACGACATGATCTGCATGGTGATATTTTTGGTTGCCCATCTCTGTGCAGGCCCTCCAACGGGTTGAACCAGTCTTATTCACACCACTCACCCACCCAGTCTTTTAACTCACTTGTTACAATTTCTGGGGCTTTCACCGTACAGACATGTTCACATTTTTGAGGAAATACAGGTTGACATCTTTAGATGAATTATGTCTCTGAAATAAATAATTTTCCAACCACAGTGTTTCCAATTTTTTTGAAATGAGTCCTCCCTGATAAGTTTAGTGGTACATTTTTTCCTGATGATTTCTAGCCACATTTACTTTAGATCTATGATATTAATTTTAGATCACTAATTTGTGGTGTTTATTTTATCACATTTCTAATATATGGGCGGCAGGATGGGTCAATATTTTGTAATGACATGCCTTTGCTTTACAGATGAACATGCTAAGCATATACCTTAGGCTCTGATTTTATGGATCCAGAGGCAAGGAAGTTCGGTAAAGGTATTCAACAAGTTGATGTTTTGTTGAGTTATTTTTTTCTGTGTATCCTTTGAACATGTAGAGAGTAAAATTTGAGTGGGAAAAGTTATCTCAAGTACTTTGGAGGTATAGCATAATATTTATATGAAAAACTAAAAAGTAGTGAACTCCCATGATGCCCATGTTATGATTTAGCTTTAAAGGCTCTGATCTCAACTTTCTGAACTTGGGTTAAGTTGCACTTCTCAATGTTATCCACCAAATTGTGCAAAAAATTACCATTTCAGTTAAATTACTGAAGGAAAAGATTTACTTGTCCGATTTTGTGGATGATTTCTTTTTTATATTTTTTTAGATCACTTACATATTTTGTTGTCAAGGTGGAAAGGTGTTCAAATTGGCTGTTTCACATGGTTTGTGGGATGGGTTGATCTTGTTCCAATTCTGGTTTTTGATTTGGTCTTCTATGTCACACCATGGGTCTAAATAAAACTGAGTGGTTAGCTTAGGAAGATGTAGGTGAAGTTCTTCAACACCAAGCAACTTTATACATTGCTGTGGAGAAGTAATTCTGCCGGACTTATTCTTGAAGATAGAGATAGTTGATATGAAAGTAGTTTGATCACTTCTTAATGGGAGTATTAATTACATGGATGACTGAAATGATCATTGTGCATCACATTTATGTTTTCTGAGGCACGAAGGTTTGGGGGGGGCATCTTCATGTGGTCCCCTAGGTGGTTGCATTGGATTCTTGAGCAAGGAAGGTAGGATCAGGATCTGACCCTGGATCAGTCAATCCTGATACAGATTGGACGGATAAGCTGATTTACTCGAAGCCAAGAATCGGTCCAGATATGACTGGCTTGGACTGTCAGGCCAGAATCAGCTAATTCCAACTGGTATTGACTGGTCCAGGTTCTGGACTTGGCCTATCATGGCTGATCTTAGCTAGGCAGAGCCAGGTCCAACTAGATCAGTTGTTCCTGATCCAGATCAGCCAAACCAGGCATGAAATCGGCCGATCCTGGCTGAGTTCCAGCTGGAATCAGATTTGGATCAGGGTGCCCCTAATCAGGGGTCGAGTTCAGATTGGTCATAGTGATCCCTTTCTGGATCGGATGATCTGATAAACCACGTGGTTGAGCATGATATAGAGACATAGGGAGGGTGAGGGGGGAGGGAGGAGAGGAAAGGGCAACTGAGAGAGAGAGATAATGAGAGGAAGGGTAGATAAGAGAGTGAGAGTGAGGGTGAGGGGATTAAGAAGGCAGATTGAGAAGCAGGTAGCTGCAAGAGGGTGACTGACAAGCAAGGATGGCGGAATCAGAATTGGGGTCTGGATCGACTATAGCTGATTCTGATTCCAATCCAAATTGGATCAGCCAAAGTGGCCGATCCTTTTGATGCAAAATTGATATGGAATCAGTCCAAATTGGTTTTATTTTTATTTTTTGAAAAAATAAAAAAATAAAGCTAAAATTGCCCAATCTGATTTCAGGATTGTATTGTCATGATCGGTTTATAATGGAAGCTATTTTTCTTATTAAAAGGTTGATAGAGAAATATTGAAATTTGAAAAAATATTTTTATAATGGTTATTGACATGGAAAAGGCTCATATTTGAGTTCCGAGAGATGTTTTGTGATAGATGTTGGAGTGAAAGATGATAATTATTAGATATGCATAAACGATAAAAGATATATACAATAAAACAATAATTAATGTATGCATAATTGGTGGAGAAACTAGAGATTTTTCTATTTCAATTGACTTACATCAAGGGTTTGCAATATGTCTTCATTTTTTACATTAGTTATTGATAATTTAACGAAGAGTATACAAGATGATATATCATGGTATAAATATTTATGGACAATATATATTAACAGATAACACACAAGGAGTTAATATGAAGTTCGAACTTTAGATAAACACTTTAAACATAAGGGTTTCAAAATAAGTAGAACTAAGATAGAATATATGTTTTATAAATTTAATGAAAATCAAAGAGAAATAGAGAATGGAGTTAGTTTGGATGGAGTAAGATTATCTCAAGGTACTCAATTTAAATAATATGGTTTAATTATTAAAAAATATAGTGTATGTGATGAGAATGTTAATCATATGATTAAAATTAAAGTATGATGAATGAAGTGAAGATTGACTATAAGAGTTCTATGTGATTTTAAGATTCTACTGAAGCTGAAATGAAAATTTTATAGTACAACTATATGACATGCAATGTTATATAATAGTGAATGTTGGACAATAAAGGAAAAAAATGTTTTCAAAATTATTGTTGCTGGAATGAGAATGTTAAGATTGTATAGTAATACTAGGTTAATATATGTAATGAATATATCATGGAAAATATGGTAGTAGTGGCAATTGTAGACAAATTTAAAAAAGGGAGATTGAGATGTTTGGACATATAAAGTGTAGATCTTAGGAAGCTCCAATTAGAAAAGTAGAAAAAAATCAAAGTAATTGAAATGAAAAATTAATTTGGAGGAGAATAATTCTATATGATTTGGATGAGTTAAATATCTCCAAATAACTAACTCAAACTTGACATGAATAGACAAAGAGAATCCATATAGTTGACACCAATTAATTTGTGTTTAAAACTTGAGTTGTGTTGAGTTGTTTATTGTATTGTCGTGATCAAGGCTTGCAAACATGCAAAAGCCTAAAAGAAATATTCTTGCTTTTTGTTCCATGAACCTTACGATAATATTATCGGTTCCAGCCTTACAGGAAATCAAATTTACTTTCTTCTTTTGTGTTCTAAAATGTGGTAATGTTGAGTCTTTTTGAGTTGCGTGCTATTGATTGGATGCCTAATTTTCTTGAAAAATATATCATGAATGCTAGATTATACTGACCTGTAACCACTTTGAAGACCTAAGATTGACAGGCAATCAATTTGGTCATTTATGTTGCATTTTCAGGTGCGAGGGAACTCACTGGTGCTGTGGATCTTATAAGTCATTACAAGTTGTTGGCTCATTATGATTTCTTTTGCAAACGTGCACTTCCAGTCTCGATATCAGAGACCCATTATCTTCATAGTGTTGTTGGAGACACAGAAATCAGAAAAGGGGAAGGGATGGAGCTGGATCAGCTCTTTGAAAATCATTCGTACTTGAGAGAGACAACATCTAGTATTAGACCTTTTGACTTTGACACACTCAAGCAGGCATTCCAGTTGCGAGAGACAGCTCCTATTGAGCTGCCTTCTGTAAGTATTTTGCAGTCGCAAGGGTTATGGGTCTCCTACAGTGTTGATACTACTGAGGAAAAATGATGTGCTTCGTGCAAACTTTGTTAATTTAACAGGCAGAAAAAGGAACAGCCACCATCAGTGGGAGAGTAAAATATGAATCTAAGGATAGAGAGAAGAAACACAAAAAGCACAAGGATAAAGACCGGGAAAAAGATAAGGAACATAAGAAGCACAAACATCGCCACAACGATCGAAGTAAAGATAAAGATAAAGACAGAGAAAAAGATAAAGAGAAGAAGGATAAAAGTGGTCATCATGATTCTGGTGGCAGCCACTCTAAGAAACATCATGACAAGGTAATGGCGCTCCTGGTTTTTTAGTTCGTTTAAAAAAATCAACAATTTTTTTTATTTTTTCAGAAGAGAAAGCATGATGGTAACGAAGATCTCTCTGATGTCCACAAACACAAGAAAAGCAAGGTAGTAAACTGTAAATTTGGTGCTATGCTTTGGCTCCCCTAAATCTAGATTTTACATTCATCATGTTAAATATCTTTTTGTTAGTTCAGTCTTAGGGAAAACCGGTGATTTTTTTTATCACACTATCTTTTCAGCATAAGAGTTGAAGGGTGGAGGAAATCAGAGCAACAAAGGTTGCAGGATAATTCTTATTTTCTACGGTCAGTAGAATATTGATGATATATTCCTGCATCATGTTGATTTTCGTTGAAGTTATTAGGGAAAAAGATGTTAAAAAGAAGAACCAAAAAGTCAACACTTACTACCTTGCTGATTTTCTTGCTCTTTTTCTGATCCTTTTTTTTCTTACACACGCATTTAAATATTTTTGTATGGTTACATAGCAACTAGTAGAGCTGGTCATTCTCACTGTATATCTGGCAATTATTCAGGATCAGAATGGCTCAGTGCCGTCCTGGTCCAGATTGGCTGATCTCACTTGGAATCAGCTGGAAATGACTGGATTGTAGGGTGCTGAATATGCTGATGCAGATCCGGAATGACCAGTCCAGCAATGTATGAAACCTGACAATTTCATGGTCCACCAATGTCTGTAAAGTCTCGAGACAGTGTCGACAAGGAATGCAATACTAACCCGATCCCGACCAATACACAGGAACAAAAACTGATTGAAATCATTCTGGATTGGTCCATTTTTTTCAATAAAAAATTGGAAAAAAAATTAAAATACAAAAAATCTAAAAAATCTTAAAAAATTGTTATGATGTCAGAAAAGATTGATATCATAAGACACAAGTCTCTTATGATACCAACCTCGTTCTTATTCTCATTCTATTAACAATTTAACATTCATTCAATTAAATAAAGAAGATGGTACGAGTAGAAATAAAATTAAAATACAATTAAAAAGATAATATAATTACAACTCAATTACACTAGAAAAGACACTTTCTTACCACCAAGGACTACCCTTCATAATTTTTGTCTTGTTACTCATTCTCATTCTTCTAGATGCTCTACCGACTCTGAACAGTCATGACCAGACCATATCCATATGAAAGTTGTGACCGGGCCATTTGGCTAAAATCATATACACTCTGCTCTTGAGGTTGGAGGTGAGAGTGGATAACAAGGTTTGAAGTTTGAAGCAGGTTCTAGATAATGTGTTGTAACATACTCATCAATGAAATCTATCTGATTCCATCTCTCACTCCTTCCACTAGACTATTACTGCTCTCTCAAATCTTCTGAACCTACTCCACTCATACATACACTACTAGAACCACCCTTTCCTCCACCTCCACCTCCTTTAGAACCCGAACCTCCTATACTTTGTTGTTGTGTGGTTAGAATAAATTCTTTCTTATCATCATCATCATTTGATGAAGGTGCATGGGTACTATTTGTAGGAATCAAATATTTTCGTTTGGTATTTAGCTTCTTCTTCTTTGTTTCTTCTTATTGTGTACTCGTACCAACATTGTGGTGTACTGCACTTTTAAAGGCCTTAAAGCCATCAAAGGCACCACTTTTTTTAGTGGTAGGTCCTACATTTGAACTATGAGCTGAAGATATGGCTGGAGCTATATTTGTGGAATTGGAGTTATGTAAGAAGCCTAAGTTTTTTGATCTTTTTCCATTTGTTCATCCTCACCAATGATGTTGTCAAACACACCTTCGGCCCAGAATCTATCATTTGGGTCAAACTCTGGCTTTGCTTCAACGTCCTTCTCATCCATCCATGTTGTAAGTGGATATTTTTCTTGGAAGAGATATTCTAGGTCCACATCATTTTACATCAAGCCTTGATTGGCTTTAGCTTCAACTTCATCTCTTACTTGGTACAAATTATCTGCAAATTTAGCAAATCTCTAATCAGATATCTTCTATTAATTCTTGATGTTTTTAATTCTCAACCTTATGTTGTAATGACAAAAGATTAGTTTCTCGAATTCCTTTCACATTGGGAAGAGTTGGTACTTTGTCTTAGTCCCCTAACTTCAATACCTAGTAGTAGATTTCATGTAATCATTTTGTTTACTTGGATCCACCAATCAGTTGCACAAAAGACAAATAATGTAGTAATTAGTAAGGGTAGTAAACTTCTATTTAATAGTGTTTACTATGTATGCTTCTGTCAGAAGAAATTTTGTCCTGTGAATATTGTATTAGACCTTCATAGACTCCAATCTTATTTTTGTATGGTATCATCTGAAATATAATATGAAATGTAACAAGTACTTACTTCAATCTAAGCCTCTATTCTATCATGTGGAGTCTTGGCTAAATGTTTGATCATTGATAATGTGTTTAACAACACCTTTGCATCATTGCATACTTGGCCACTATATTGCATCTTTGGCTTTAAGAAATATTCTGTCAAAATCGATCTCAATCCAACCATTAAGGCATTAATAAATTACTACAACAATAAAACGATAGTAAACAATTAAAATTATACTTACAATGTGAATATCATAGTGAACTATCTTGTCCCATTTGGTGTCTATAATCTTTTACTATTTTTTTATACTTCTAGAATGCTTCTTTTTAATCTCCATCTTGGCCTTGTCTTTGGCATCATACAAATATTACATTTGAATTTTGTCATTGGAGTCAACCAATCTTAACACTTATACTAGAGTTTCTACGACTGACAAGTAGTATTGCAGTTTTTTTCCACCACTTGTTGTCCTCGATAAGGCTCTCCATCTTCAATGAAATCTCATATTGCTCTATTGTGACTCGTGTTGTATCTATGCATTCTTGATATATTGTAGAGACAATGAACTTGTTCAAATCATGTCTTTATTTATAAACTCTCCAATGCAATGAATTATATAGCAAATCTGGTTGGACCCAAGATTGCAGAATCGTTGGAATTGGATTGGAATCGGCCGATTCCGGAATCGGATCAGTTGATTCTGATCTGATTTTTAGTTGAAAGACTGATTCCACACTGAATTTCGGCGGTTCTGACCGATTCCAAGGATTTTGACTGATTCTCCGGAAGGGCTTAAGTTCCATTACCGGATTGATACCAGGCCCGATTTGGACCCGGTATCAAACCGATTCCGGCCAGGCCCCCTTTCACACCAGAACTTCATTACGGTCAATCCCGACGCGATTCTCCGGTGATCCAGCTCAATTCCGGTAGGAATCAGCAGCGGTAGCGGTGATCCGGTCAATTCTTAGGCTGATTCCGGCGATCCTTGGTCGATTCCGGTGATCCACGCCTAGCGATTCAGGGCGATTCCATTGATCCTACTCTCATTCCAACTCCATTCAAGCCAATCTTTCATCATTTTAAGTTTGTTGGTAAGATTTCTTTGTGGGAATCCCTATACGTTGATTTGTACGTGTTTCCGGCAACTGCAAAACCCTTGACATATGCCGAACAGCCTGTCTAACAGGCTGTTCTTTTCCATAATTGTTCCAATCAAGCTCTTTCTTCATTGTTAACATGTTATTGGTATGATTTCAGCACTGAAATACCTATACGTTCATTTTTACGGGTTTCCAACGACTCTGAAATGGTTTTAACATACCAAAAACCCCGTGTAACGGGCTGTTCTCCTTTTGAACAACTCCTAAATTAATTGTATGCACGCCTAATAGTTGTGATAAATTGTTTACGTATGTTGTAGGAATAAGTAATGGCCGATCACGACGATATAGTGCTGGCACATCTCTCTGATGTCGGTGGGGATCACGAACACATGGTAAATGTGTCTAAAAAGAGGGTTAAATGCAAGTGGTGTGGAAATGAAATGAACGGGGGTGTGTTTCGGTTGAAATAACATATTGCCAGAATCGGTGGCAATGTAAAAAATGTGATAAGGTGTCTAGGGAGATGAGTGAAGAGATGAGAGGTTACTAGACAGGTAAAGCATCTAGGGTGATTAGAATTGAACAAAGGGAAGAATTGCATGAGAAGCTCCTTAAGAGGAGAAGGGAAGATGTGCTAACTCATAAAGGGAAAGGTAAGGGCAAGGCAAGAGGCGAACCATAGCCGAAGAGTGATGACTCATCCATGGACTCCGAGTTCCAGAGAGCTAGGTATGCAACGCGTGAAGCGGCAATGGAGGAGGAGAGGATGAGGGGAGCATGAGAGGTCCAGAGTTGACCCTATTTTTGGTTGATCAGCATCGGCTCGACCTACCAACTACACTGAGGGTGAGGGAGGGAGACAAGAGCCATGTCGTCATTCTTGTAGTACTAGATGGACGACGGATGAGTACCTTTTTAGGAAGTAGAGTGCCATCCAAATGAATATCAAATAAGCTATGAAAGGGGTGAAGACAACAAGAACAATTGCAAAGAGAGCAGTGAGGCACATTGTAAAGTGATTTTTACACGTAGGTATAATTCTTAAAATGTCATGTATGTATCTTTTATTTACTTAACATTATTTATGGCTGATACAAATTTTTATTTTAATGTAAGCGCCCCAACATATGCCGTCAGCAGCCCTTACTTCTAGACGATGATTGATGCCGTTGCTAAGGCTAAACTGGGAATGCAAGGCCCGACCAACAGACATATATATGCTAGAGGGCTAAAGGAGGAGGTACAGGAGTTGAGACATGAATTGACAAGTTTAAATTGGTATGGAATGAGAGGGGTTGCATAGTTATGTGTGACGGGTGGACAAATATCACCAAGAGAAGCATGATAAATTTTTTAGTGTATTGTTTAGAGGGTACAACATTCTTGAAGTCGGTTGATGTTTAGGGTCAAATAAAGAATGCCGACTACATATTTTCATTGTTGGATGCCGTAGTGGAGGAGATTGGGGAGGAGAATGTGGTTCAGTTTGTCGTTAGCAATGAACTCTCTTACATGGCGGCAGGAAATAAATTGATGGAGAAAAGACAACATCTGTTTTGGGTACCTTGCGCGGCACACTGCATAGAGTTGATCTTAGAGGATATCGACAGGGAAGAGATAGTTTCCACACTTGTCTGGCAGACGTTGACTATTTCATCATTTATTTATTCACACCCCTGTCTCTTACACATCATGAGATCTTACATTGGAGGGCATGATCTTGTCAGGCCAGTCCCTATTCACTTTGCCATGAACTTTATTGCACTGAAGAGTTTACACCAGCATATACATACATTGGTTAGGTTCACGTAATCCGAGTAGTACTATAATTATATGGTGGACCACTTGTATAACAAAGAATATTAGTTAGAGATTATGGTCAAGGCTGAGAGATAAATCATAGACAAAAAATTTTGGGAGAGGATTGCTTACTACTTGGTGATCATTGAGCCACTGTTAGTTATCTTGAGGTTGGTAGACTCAGATGACAGGAATTAGATGAGCATCTTAAACGATGCAATAGATTGCGCAAAATTGAAAATACAAGAGAAGAAACTCAGATGGTACAAGAAATGGTGGAAGATTATTGACGACTGATGAGATAGGACATTGCATCGCGATGTACACTGCAGGTTAGTGAATATAATTGTGTTTATACTTATTTATTTTGTACTTAATAAACATTTACTTTGTTCCTAATGTAATATGTTTAAATGATTGCATGATATTTTTTGAACTTTCGCATCTAGTATGGAGGATAAGTGTTGAACGACAATGAGGTGATGCAGGGTACACTTACAGTTATTCAGTGTTTGTGCCGATCTCAGCATGATAGAATAGAAGCTGAGTTAGAAGTAATAAAAAATTGCATTAATCTTAATCATGTTTAGTCACTAAATTTTTTAAATCAACTGATAATTTTGTGCCTATCAATTTAACTGAACCGTTCACCTATTTGGGGGTGACTCAGGTCAAGGGGTGATCTCCTCTTCGGGGATTAGCATAGGTCACCCTCAAAGGAGTGGTCATCTCCCCTTATAAGGTGGGAGTGGGGAGGGCGGATTGGGGGAAGGGGAATTGGTACCTTCCTGGGCCAAATTGACCTTAGGGAGGAGGTTTTGCTGGAGGGGAGCTTCTTTGCTAGAGGGGAGCCCTAGACAAGGAGGGGAGAGAGCTAGAAGGGAGGATGGAGGAGGGGAGGGAAGGATCAGTCCGATCGGACCGGTAGACCAGATTCCGAAACTGCAGAAGTTTCGGGGAATTGGCCAATTCCCCGATCGATCATGGAGGATTGGATGGTCTGTTGGCAATTTGTCCGATCGTTACCAATTGGGATCGGCCAATTGTGCGAACCATGGTCCATGGGTGTTGCCAAAGCCTCAAATCGTATTGAAGTGTGTTGGCACCCAATTCTTCACAAAAAAGTAGGGAGGGGAAGAAAGTGACCAGACAGAAAATAAAAAAATTCATAACTTACAAAGAACATCAAGCTTCAGCGGGTATATGGCAAACTGGGCTCAGGGATATTAAAAGCGGCACAATTGGGTTCGGTCCGCTTTAGATTACTGAATTCTGCTGACACCTTAAGTGGGAGGCAGTCAAGAAAGAATCCTTCACACGTCCATTTCAGCCAAACATCATAAATCTGTATGTTTAAGCGTGCACACATACATGCTTAGATCTTGATCAACCACAGGTTGAAAAGACATGGTCCGCACAGTCCATTTAAATCCTCAATTCTCATCATGATTAAGGGGACCAATTATCGATCCGTCCTGGATGAGTGGAGTGCATCATAACATTCTCGAGGGTGGTACAAGGAAAAGGAAATCAGAAAATAAAAAGGATGTGCATGCATACTTGATTCTGAGAGTAACATCTCAGAGAGCATTTGAATTGATAGTGGGTTGTTTCGAACCACTCAAAGGTAGTGTGGGGCCTAGTGGACAGGAATTGGAGGGCGCAATCATGAAATAGAGTCCTGTCATGGCTAAAAAGGAGAATGTGAGCATCCGGATGATCAAAGGAGGGGTAAAGGGGTCATCTCCCTATGACCGGAACAAGGAAATATGAAAGAAGGGTGTCCTCCCCAATAACAAGCATGATAACAGACAATTAAGGGGTTGTCGGGACTGTTAATACAAAAAAGAAGTCAGAATTATAGCCGTCAACCTTAACTTTGTCTAGCAGGGTAGCCTGAAGGCCTGCAATCACAAAGTTCAGGTCCGATTATGACCAGAGAACAGGGTGTGGGCATCAATATGCTTGAAAAAAACTGAGATTCCTTCACCTATATCCGGAACATGAAAGAAAGAGACCTTTTTTTATTAACAGTCCAATTACAATCAACTATGAGGCTACCGGGCATTTAATAAAAAGTAGCAAAAATTCATACCTGCTGATCACCGGAAAAAGGGGGAGATGGGGAGGACTTCAATCTCTGCAATTTTTCACAGCAAGGGGACTTCGGGGCTGAACAATCAGAAAGTTAAAATCTGATTATGTCCGAACAGGCTAGGGACAACAAGGAAAAATGTAGAAGGCTTAACTGGCAGCTGCTGATAAGAGAAGGATGGATCTTCTTCGGGCACAACTGAAGGCAGCAGACACCAAGAATAGAGAAACCAGACTCCCACATGCCTGGGGAAGCCAAGAGAATGAAGAAGACTCCCTCAACTTGCTGCCCTGAGGGAGTTCTGATAGCTCTGATGAGGAAGCCCTGTTAGCACTGCTGCGACCACCTAAGGAGCAAAAAAAAAAAGGTCGGAAAGGGTTCTTGGCGTCAAAAAAACTAAAAGGAGTTGTTTACTTGTGATAAATAAGAGTTTGGATGAAAGCTTGGGCCAAGGCTAGGTCCGGACCCCACTTACTTCAAAGTCTTCTTGCGGTGCCACTCCTAACCCAACTAAAATTAGGACTGTTCAGCCCAAGATGAGAGTGGGCCCAAGGGGGAGGTCTCCAAATAAGACAGCCTATGGCTGAGGCTTAAAAAAAGGTAAGGAAGAAAAAGGGATTTGAACTTATTGAAGAATTAGCAAAATCATAGCCCATAATTCATTTGCGGTTTATCTTCATAATGGGTTGTTCATTTTGACAGATGGGCTGTATCAAATGACCAACATGGTCCACTCATTAATGTTATAACACCCTGAGAGAGTAATCAGGCTATTGTCAGGCTTGTCCAACTTAGAGGCCCACTTGGTCTTAATCTGATTAGGGATTGTCCCATTAAGGAGCATCATGCCCCGGTGACAGTTTTAGGCTTTTAGCACATTGGGTAGCCCATTTGCATGGTCATGATCTACATTTCACAGTAATGGGCCCAATTAAAGACTGCCATGGTCCATGTACAATGGTGTGCACACACCTATGATCCTGGCAATTCCGTATCAGTTCTAAGTTCAAGATAATCACTTCGCTTAGACTTGGTATGTTGTTTCCTTCCTGAAAACTTTTCTAGCTCCCATGTACATGTTATTAGATTGTTCTTCAGATCCACGAACAATTTACTAGATGGAAGATAAAAATTAATGAAAGTGGATGATTGATTTGTTTTGCCCTTCCTAAGCTAATTTAGCAAATTGACCGGCATGAAAAGGTTGTCTTAGTTGTGCTTACTAGTCGTTGTATTATAATACTGCAGGCGTTTTTGGGGGGAATCAATCAAACAGAACTCTCAGTAGGGTTGTTGCTAACGATGTCTTATAGCAATGATTTCAGACTGCCTACAGCAACCAATTTCTTTACTTCAGCATGGTAATATAATTGGCAGCACTGTATATATTCTATTTTTTTTATTTCTATTGACGTAGGGTACTTGCAGCATCTCAAAGCCCTTGTAAAATGTCTAGATTTTCTTATTTGAAGGTGCAACCGCCCTTGAGCTTTTTGGTCTATCTCTCATCTGTGTACGTAGGATTTTGGCAATCTAGTGTCAAGGGACACCCTGGATTAGTTATAGGATGATATGTTAAGACAGGGTCCTTGGGGGAGCGGGTTATGCGTTACGGGGATCCCGCCCTAATCGTTTATGCCTGGGTACTCGACTGTATAACATGGACTGTAACTAGCAGGCTGAACGAACCTTCGCTGCTAGCCGATGTGTTCTTATTCATTGAAATTTATTTTGTTCCAAGGTACTGGTTGCTTCGTGTTTTGGCTACTTAAATATATAACTAATTCTAAGGGTTAAACGCTTCTTACACGTTGCCTTGAATTGGGAACCACGGCGTCGACTACATACACGAATTTCAGCATTTCATTGTAGAATAACTATATTCGTATACACCTTTTTATTTGACAAAAGAGGACGACATGCGCGGCTGTTGTTTTTTTTCTTTTATAGGGTGTTCGGATTACTTTGTAGTATGAATTCTTATTTTAAATATAAACAATGATAGAAATGAAATAAGCGTTGCAGGATGCATGGATCGGGAGTGGCTGGGTCATCCGACTATGTTGGCTTTGGGTCAACCAACCTGGTCCTAACGTGAGGTTGGCTTTGGGTCAACCAACCTGGTCCTAACGTGAGATATCGACTCTGCATTTGTTTTTACTTTATTTTTTATCATGGCCTCAGATGACCTAGGTCCTGACTCTGACTGACCTGGGTCTATATTTGGGATGATCGACCCGATGTCTGACTCTGCTTACCTCGACAGGATGTTTGGAAATTTTGTTTTTGTTTTGAGACGACATCAATAAACACCTCTTTGACCCGTGCTGCAACGGCGATCTTCTTCATCATCGCTGCAGCATCGTCAAGTTCACCAATCAAGTGAGCTCGTGTTGGAACAAACTAGGTTCTCCTTGTGCCTGTAGATGCATCTGAATTTTGGTCTTCGAATTTTTGAATCTCAATGGTATGTTTTTTGCCCCACATCCAGCAAGATCGGTTATGTAAAAATGTAAAGCAATTGCCACTTTGACCCCATTGCGTCTTACAGTCATCTTCATTTCGTTATCTGTCTCTCTCTCTCTCTAGTCCTTATAATGAGAAAAGCCTCCCCTAATTTGCTAGGAAATCTGTTGTTCTTCGCCATGGGATTTCACAAATTTTGCTTCCCGGGAAGCCTCAATTGTTTGCCTCCTAGGGCTTCGAGATTAACAAGTGAGTCAGCACAAATCCATCGAAACAAGAGCTACACCTCCACCTTTACTCCGAAGGTGGCGGATGTTAGATGGCCGGCGATCCCCTACCAACTTCATTATTTTGGGTGTTATGGTAGGGTGGCAACAAGATGGTGAGATCAATTGACATTGATACCTTTCACTTCTCTAGCTGCTCGTGGTGTGGCCTATGGTTTGTTGGGTTGTGCCAAGTCACATGACCCAGTCAATGTTTGGGCCAACCGTGTGAGACGAGACCTTAGAGGTCTTTGACCTGACATCGGCCAAGGGCCTGGTCACGTGCCTATGACTCGACTAGGACACCATTAGATTGGGTTGCCAATGACTAGTTGTTGAGGGGGAGGGGGTTTAAAGTCCCCAAGACTTCTTGGGAACCTATATCACACCTCCATCACTCTCTTTTAAGCACTTTCTCACTATACAGTTCTCTTTCAAATATTTACTTAGTTCTAATTCTCTCTTTCAAGTTTGTGTTCATTTTTTAATTTTTTAAGACTTTCTAAAATTATTTTGTTTAATTATGTTATTAACTTTTTTAAGTGTTGTCTTTATTTTTTAAAGTTTCTTTTTAACATGGCTTCTTCAAGTCATGAACTCAAAATTTCATCGTGACCTAGAACAATAAGCTTGACTTTATTGTAGTTTGATGTTTATGATAGAGAAAAAAAATCAATGTTAATATTATGAAAAGATTATATATTGTTGGACTTTTCTTTGAAGCATCCTTTCGTTGGGACAAAGGGTAATGTTTCACTGTGTACATAGGCTCTACTCGAGCCAAGGGTTCAATTATGTAAGCATTTTCAAGTATTGGAACAAGATAATGGAGCTTCAAAGCTATGTAAAGGAACTATTTAATGAGCAATTTTTGAATTTGCATGACATTGGTCCACATTGACGGGACAAGACATAAGAGCTTGGAAATAAAGTTTCGATGATGGTATGTTGTCATTAATGTTTACAAAATCATATTAGTTTCTTTACGAGTTTAATATTCAATCTTTATTGTTTCAAATGAAAGAATTGATATGGGTGATAGGGGTAAGTCACAAGTCATTTATTGATGAAGACATGTATCGACATATCAGTTGATTGATGGCCTAATGTTTGAGAAGTGAGAGCAAACGCGAAAGTGAGAGAGAATCAAACAATTGGGAAGAAGAAAAAATTCATGATCTTACATGAGATGACGACTTAGCACTAAGTCCTGTGAATCCCGTCACACATTCGTATCAAGGACAAACTACTATTACGGTAGTAATGAATAATTTGTAGATATTTAAGAAAAAGATTGGGCGGATGACATCAAAATGGTTCTTCCATAGCTGTATATCGGCAAATGCCGTAAAAATGTCATATTATGAGTCAATAATCGCCACCATAGTTAACTTTGGTAGAGGAGTTCCTAGACTTGATGATGGAAGTCAACTGTGGTAAGAAAGAGGATGACATTCCAATGGAGATATAGATATTAAACAACAAGTTAAGTTATTGCAACGATTTTGGCAAGAAAGAGAGACACTTGATGATGGACATTTAGAATGGTTAGCAACATTTAATTTTCAAACTTATTACTTACTTATCTTTTTATTCTTCAAAATTTAGATATGATGCATGTTCTTCATATTAAGAGGTCTAACTGTGAAGACAAAGATTAATGTCTTAGTATACTGTTAAGTTGAGACCCTCTTTTGGAAGTTTGTGGACACATCAGGATAGGTAAATAATGTGAATTACCTCTTTGAATTCATTGTTATCGAAGAGATATGAGAGGAATGAATGGTCTAAGTAGTAACGAATGACACAACTATGTATAAAGTAGTTAGACAAATGTTAATAGTCAACAGATCATGTTTATATCGAGCATCATGATTTACTTATTCATTAGATTTGATATTAGAAGATATATGCAAAGATCTTTAAATCAACCGGGTAGTTAAGATGACTCAATTCATATCAAATTTTTATATACAACCATAATTTCATCCTTAACGAA
Organism: Cryptocoryne crispatula var. balansae; assembly: GCA_036172225.1. NCBI lineage: Eukaryota > Viridiplantae > Streptophyta > Magnoliopsida > Alismatales > Araceae > Cryptocoryne > Cryptocoryne crispatula. The sequence continues at coordinate 9,273,119 of CM069922.1, read as the reverse complement.
GGAGCATACAAAAGATTAAGAGCTCCTACAACCCGAGACAACCTACTTAGCTTCTTATTACATTTTCTTGAAAAGTTTAATACAACATAGATGCCCCCTTACTCAAATGATACTTTCCCCTAGATGAGCTACTTGGATTGCTGGGTCAGTCCTCCAGATAAAGAAGAAATGGAAGAAGGTTGAGGATCCCTAAGAGAGTTGAAACTCCTAGTGAGTTGTAAAAAAGATCCTTCATACAATGCAATTCTTAGTCAAAGTTTATAAAATAGTAGATGGGATTAGGAAGACAGACCCGTGTTATTTCTATGTTGCACATGAGTGGGCAAATGATAAAATCACAAAGATGGTGTCATGGAATATTATCAACCATTAGTGGGATTGTGTGCTATATTATCTCATACATACAACATGTACTTTCTTTGTCATTAAGTAAAATCGTATATCATGTTTTTTATTGTTATGTTCTCTACTAACATGGGTTTATTATCACCTGCTAGTCATTGTTCAGTCCTAAATATTGTTATAGTCTGATATTCAAGTAAATTAATGATCTTTTAAGGGTATATGATGATCGATCAATTATAGCATGCAATAAGGTATGTGACTATTGAATGAGGGTATTCCACTTTGGGACATCAAGAGTATAACGAATAGTTATGCTTCTAAGTCTTGTTATGTACCATCTGATCTTTTGTTTGAAATTTAAGTAATTAACTTATTCTAATTATTCTCTAATATAGAATGATTTCACACAATTGACTTGGTGGATATTTTACGACAAGGCATCAGTATATGAGGACTTGATAGACGTTGCAATTGATAGAAATGTATGCCCTACAAGCCAATCATATATGATATGATTCGACATTTTTAGAAATATCTTATTCAATTAATTAGGCAAATCTTCATTATAAGCTCTTATTAGATGCGAATATAATAATGAAGTTCTTGATCAAATACAATGATGATTAAATCATGATGAGATTATGATAATGAGATTGATCATCTAGAGGTATTTGATCTAAATGTTCCTAGTCATAAGATACTTGAGACGGGACATCAAGGATCCGGATAGACTAGTGTATGTGATGTCTTCTCATGTGATGAGGACGACCGATCTCATTGGTCATTAGTGTGAAGACACTGAGATACACATGCATGTGCTCATTAGTTGAATGAGTTCACTGAACTGACCGAATTAGAAACCCTGAATGGTATCTTACCGAACTGTCTATCAGGGTTTTCTATCATCACGGTTGCATGGTTGGACCTTTGACCTGAGTCGCCAAAGATGCCTTGTTGGGTGGAACTTGTGCTTTGACCATTGACTTATGGATCACAATTTAGATGGTCCTATATAGCGATGGATCGGGTACAAGGAAAATCCGATGGAGACAATTGAGCGGACAACAAGGGATTATCCACTCTCGGTAAGTGAGAGTGAATGTCCTATGAGATAGTACTCTAAATCCCTGGCCAGGGTAGATAGGATAATTGGAAAAAGAGTTTTCCAATTGATCCAATTCCAAGTACAGGATCCTATAGAGTCGGTACACTAAGGAGTTGACAGTCGATGCCGTACTCCTTTCCGACCGGGACATTGGATGGATGAGGGTTTATATCCATGTGGTAACTGATGATGGAAAGGCTCAATGGAGATGAAATTATCCCCATAGCCATTTGGGATCATAGGATGTGGCTTGTACCCTTCATGATAGGTAGGTCGATTAATCTGTTATCGGATAACGGATTTAATTAAAATTAAATAGAATTGTTCTATTTTATTTAGGCCTCAACCAAATAGGTTATTGGGCCTAGTGGGTCACACACAAAAGGACTTATACACAAGTACAGGGGCAAGGACGTAATTTATAGAGATTTTGGGTTTTTATGAAAAATTCCATAATTCTCTATAAATACTAATGGTTTTAGCCAAACCCCATCAAGCCAAGGGTGAAAACCACGTCCCAAGCCTCCTCCTTACCTCCTCCTCTCTCTAGAAGGTGTCCATGGTCGATGGAGCTCCGTTCGGGAAGAGTTCTCGAGGCCGGCGTGAAGGGAGAACCTGTTGTGGATGAAGTTCGTGTGGATACTGTTGGAGATCGGACACTTGAACGGTTTGCAGAGCTTGAGAAGCTCATCTCCTTACTCTCCATGGGATTATATGAATCCCTATCAGGTATATTCGAACCCGATTTGATCGGTTTCCAGTTTTCGTCGTTCAGTTCTGATTGAGACGAATTCTAAAGGAACCTATAGGAATCGTCACTTCCGCTGCACCAAATTTTTATGAACGATTCCTTATAGTTATGCTTCTAAGTCTTGTTATGTACCATCTGATCTTTTGTTTGAAATTTAAGTAATTAACTTATTCTAATTATTCTCTAATATAGAATGATTTCACACAATTGACTTGGTGGATATTTTACGACAAGGCATCAGTATATGAGGACTTGATAGACGTTGCAATAAGATTCCCGAGCCATACCACATTGACTTCAACATGTAAAAGGAACTATCGACATTCAGCTTAATTCATGCAGAATGGATGAATAGACCGACATCAAGAATATTGAAGCAGTTGGTGTATTGTTCTTACAGTATGAGATTGAAGTTGAAGAATTTAAAGAGAATGAGAGACAACTAGAAGGAGGAACATATGTGAAAAAAGAAAGTGTCTAGACAGTAGCCAGTGACTATACAAGAAGCTAACACCAATTTAGAGGATGAGATCTTCGATGAGAAAAATTTGTTGCAAGTTTGGGTGAATAATCAAGAAGGATTAAGTAAACTTAGAAGATCAAGGATGGGCTTAGTGAGAACTCGATGACATATTTCTGATCAAGGAATTCCAAATTCCTCCTTCGGTGGTAAAGAGAGAAAAAAATCGGAGAATATTCACACCAAGGTATGAAATCAAAAGGTAAAGGTAAATATGTTATAACTTATCTATTGTGCATTGTAGATTAAGAAATGATAGATGAGAGACAGAAAATACATCATAGCCAAACATATGAGCTTAATACTAGACCTCAGATGATTCAACATTCAACGATGGCATATTGGAAGTGAAAGGGAGCATTGCTAGCCCAAGTAGGCCAACAGATTTAGGGATATACCTACAATGATGCAATTCATCGGATAAGAACACTACACACATGTGAGTGTGACACAAATCATGGTACATGGTCTCAATGATCAATATATAATGGGGGCAGAGGTCAGCATTACGAGCAGTCTTATGCAGTTGATTTGATTTATCTCAAGATTTTTAGTTTCTTATATATCTCTAAAAAGTTTATGGGATGATTCAACCTACGTATAGATTTATTTTCAGTAGACACTTCCATATACTCCATGTATAATAGTTATGGTGGATATTTTGTATCAAATGATGATTGGACGAGAGAGTCACCTATTCTTCTCAAATAATATATAAAAAATATATAAATTATACAGAAAATCACAAGATGTAAGATTTGAATAGAAATAGATAATTTTTTTCTAGTCATATTATTGATTTTTCATATTTTTTCTGTTTTTAAGTTTTTAAGTTTTTTTAATAATAACAAATAATTTTTCAACTCTTTCAAATGGAGTCATGACCCAAGCCACAACGCGGTTTGACCAGCTCTATTTTGGAGTTGATTAACCCTAGCCTGACCCTGACCCCGACTCCAACCCAACCTTGTGTGATATTGTGAGAGGATTTGATTGTCGAAATAAAATTGACTGTTCTAGTTATTTGATGATTTCAGTTTATATTAATTTGATACAACAATTATACAAAATACATTAATTGTTGTTTTTAGAAATTATAGACTTTCCAAATACAATTATTTAATACTTTGAAATTGAAAAAGTGTGATGTCTTTTCTATTGTACTTTTTTATTTTAAAACTATATATATTTATACAAATGATGCGCAACTAAACGTCCTATAATATTTGCGTGGATGCTGTTGGAACATTGTCATGAATCATCATAACTCTATTTTAATTTATAATTACTCAAATCTAGCCCGACCCTTAAAACAAAGTAAACTATAATCTACGATGAAAATGTTCCTCTTAGTCTACCCCAAACTTCTTCTTCAAATAAGTTTATATGTTTCTATAACTGAGTATGTTAATACCCTTTAGATTCTTTATTTATAAAAATATAAATACTTGTAATTATCATGAGTAAAGTACAAATAATTTGATCTACTTTATCGACGATTGTAACGTGATTTCACAAATGTAAACGAATTTGAGTTGATAGCCGCTACATTTTATCTGTTTCATATTCATTGGTATTGAGCTGAGCGCCACTGGATTTATCCTTTGGAATATAAATATATATAAGATCACTAGAAACCAATTAGCTGACAAAGTGCACGATGTCATCAAAAGGATGATTGCATTAGAACATTGTTTTACGAAAATTCACTTTTATTATAACCATGGTGGTCAAATGTCGGGTTAAGGGGGTGCCTTTGACATGGGATATTTTTTTATTATTATTTGGCAAGCTTAAAAATAATTAAGACGTTTTAAGTATAACTTAATCCTTGTAGTGACAGAATTGACAAACATGATCATGCTTTTACGCAACGTCACTGAGAAGGCCCTTTTATTTTTTACATTATTGATATGGACTACAGATTCTTAGAGATACGCTTGTTGCAAATATGCTCTACCATTCTTATCTGACAAAAATAGATTAGAAAACTCAGACTGCATTTTAGGTGAGTCTCCAAGGCATGGGTTACCAAGGAATGTTTTTTTTTTTTGGTCACGTGGCCCGGATGGCCGGCAGCCCGCAGCTCACGCGGGAGACGAGGGATCGAGCCGTTTATGCGGCTCCATCCCCACCAGTGGCCCCCCCCCCCCCCCCACTCGCCCTCCCGCTTACTCGGCGGGAGGGTGATGCCAACCGTGCCACGGCGGCCGACTACCAAGTAATGTTACACAGGTTAAAAATTTGGAGTTGCATCTCTGCATAAAGAAAAATGATTATGATCAAGCCCCTCCTAATTTGTATAATATTATAACTCCACCGGACTCGAACAATCTAAAACATCAACTTAAGACCTGTTTGTTTTGGTTTACTTGATTTGATGTCTAATCTCTGAAGCAATTAGACATTGAAATTTTTGACAGGGCGATAGTAACTTCTTCGTGAATAACTTAAATTTAAATGGATCATTATAATTTTTAAATTTTAAATATTTTATTCAAGTCAAAACAATCGTGACCACCGGTGTGTGACCCAGCGCACGCCAAGTTGTTTATTTCATAAGTATACGGTTGTCAAATTTAAAATAACATTATAAAATCGATAATGACTTAAATTTTACATTTTATTTTTGATAAGTAGAAATAACTAACACTTGTGAATTTAAAAGAGAATTGAAGTAAGGGGTGACACCGCGAGGGCTCTAGAGGATATACACTATAAGTGGATAGCAATCTATGGTGGTAAGAAAAATAAAAACATTGAAGGATATTGCTATCAGACTGGTGTTCGTGGGCCGAAAAGAGAGAGAGTTTTATGAGGCCCATGTAAGAAGCCAGCCCACGAGCCCATTCAACTTGCAAATCTGTTGGAGAAGAAGGGTAGTTTTGGGAGACAAGGGAATGCCCTACAAATTGCCGTCAAAACCTAGCTCGCCGCACCGGTGGCTGCATACGGGCGCTTCAGTTCCTCTTCCCTCTCCGGCGGTCGCTAGCCCTTTTACTCCGCTATCATGGTTGGTTATCGCTGTCTTCTCCTCCCTTCCTCCCTCTTCCTCCTGCTTCGTTCGGTCCACTCACGGGTTGACGCTCTTTATTGCCCTGCGGTGCTGATATTTCTCTTTGCGTTGTGCTGTGGTCGTCTTCTTGGAAGGTTTTCAAGAGGTACGTGGAGATCGGGAGGGTGGCCCTCATCAACTACGGCAAGGAGTATGGAAGGCTTGTCGTAATCGTCGATGTTGTCGACCAGAATCGAGTAAGGCCGCCGACGCATCTTTCGCTGCTTGATTTTGATTTCTTTGGAGCAGTGCAGTCTTAAAATTACGTTCCATTCGAATTCTCTTGGTCTGAATTTGTCTCCTATTTACATAAAGCCTTCAGTACAGGCTATAAGATAAACTGCAAATTGAATGATTTCACATCTTATATTTGAGCAGCATTCTATATCTGGCAACTTGTTTTACTGGGAAGTTGTGATTTACATTCACTAGATTGAAAGATCTTATGTGAGCTCACAGGTTTTGTCAATGTCCTGCCTTAGGCTGTTTTTATATGTTTTGTCATTTCGAACTAAACTTTTCTTCATCTTACTCAGTTTTTGTTCTTTCACCAACTGATACGTACCAGCCTTTGGCCAATATGAGCCTGTACAGGTCGATCCATATTGGGTTTGGATTGGCCCATTTGTAGTACTCAATCTATTTTTAAAAGTTTTAAAATATAAAAATCTAGATATTTTACTAAATTTGAACAAAATTACTCTTGGGAGCCTTGAAATTGGCCAGGATCGGCCAATACAAGTACCACTACCATATTGGCAGGATTAACCGGTCTGGGCCGGTTCTTGTAAGGGGTTAGACCTAATGGTAGGGGCCAAAATCTGATTGGATCGGCTGATACTGGTTTTTCCAAGTTGCAGTGAACGTTGGTTTTATCACCTATCTGATTGCTGCCTATTGCAGTTTTTTGTCTAAATTTCAACTTATGGGGAATGCTATGTAATTGGGAAAATAACGTGTGAATTTTGGTATAAGATGGAGTATGATGCCAGCCATTAGACATTCTGTTTTTCTTTCTGGCGTTGTTTTTTTTAAGAAAGGATGATATAGCATTCAAGGTAAACTGCAAATTTGGACGATGTGATATCTTATATCCAAACAGCATTCTGGCAACTGGTTTTATTTTCTGGAAAGTTCTGATTTACATCCACTAGGGTTCCATTTGGATCCTTGTAAAAGTAGAACCTAAGTAAAACAATTTTCATAGATTAACTTTTCCAAGGAAATTGAAAACATAGTCTATCATTTGGTTAGCCCTAATTTATTTTTCTTGAAAGCATAAGTGATTGTTTGATTGCAATAAGATGACATTTATTGAAAATATATTTATTTGAATATTTGTAAATTATTACTTTAAAATTTATCCTGTGAATTTTAAAACATTATAAAAGCTAAATAAAATACTTTTCATAGTTACTAATAAATTGATTTTATTGCATTGAATTAATTATTAAAATTATACATAATTATAAAAATTATATATTTAGAATTAATATATAATTAGTAAAACATTTATCGATTTGTAATATTTATTAACTACTATAGTCATCTCATTAAGTTTGAATATATTGATTCAAATTAATTAGAAGTATCTGCAGCCCTATTTTATGCCATGGAAAATGGCATCCGAGGTGATCCTTCTGATGCCAAAATCAGCGTATCAACGAAGTCAATGCATGTAGTTTTCTGTTGACCCCAATTTTACAGACAACCAAATAAACACCAAACGTCATGTTTTCCGGAAAACTTGATTCTGTGGCCCATTTTACGGCCAAACAAAATCACCCTAGATTGAAAACTTCCATAGGGCATTGTATGGGCCTTATATTATTTTCTGTCTTGAGCTTTGTTTTTCATGTTTTATGATCACGGTACATCATTTTCTTTGTGGCGATCTTTTGCAAGAAGCTACTCACAACTCGTGTGATTTTAGAAAAAAGCATTTGACTTCTTTGATGAAGTCCTTCAACGAAGAATTACTTTACTAATTTCACAGGTTCTCGTGGACTATCCCGATATTGTACGAGGTCAAATGAACCTGAAGAGACTTCAGCTAACAGATCTCAAGGTTGACATTCCTCGGGTGCCAAAAAAGAAGACACTGATTGCTGCATTGGAAGAGGCCGGTGAGTTTTCTGTGTAGTCTAGAGAAGTACACATCTCGGTTAACTTTTTTGCTAATGAGAGGCTGTGGATGGCAGATATAAAGAACAAGTGGGAAAATAGTTCTTGGGGCAGGAAACTAATCGTGCAGAAAAGGAGAGCTGCTCTCAATGACTTCGACCGGTTCAAAGTGATGCTTGCAAGGATCAAGGTAAGACGTCACTAACCTGCAATCCTCATGTCGGCAATGGTTTAAATAATGACTGTAGTCTGGTTTGGTCTTTTTCCATCAGAGAGGTGCTGCCATCAGGCAAGAGCTTGCAAAGTTGAAGAAACAAAATGCTGCATGAAGAACCCTCTGGAATTTATCGATTTTGTCACGGTGCTCTAGCCTGTATCTGTTTGTTGTGGAATCCTGATCCCAGCTTTTCCTTGGACGTTCTCTGAGATGTCATTTCTAGAAATTCATCGATTGTTCCGTAACAATTTTACGTTGACTGCAGTTATGGTGTGATGGCGTAGGATATGGGTTTATTTTTCCCCCTTTTCGAGTTCTGCGACCATGTTTGTGTGTCGAGGATTGGGTCACCTAGGCCTAGTCCTTAGGATAGCTGAAGGCCTTTCTTTTCTCTTCTGGTAGGTATCTCATCCTCGTTTCTCTTGGTGATATGTAGTAGGTCGAAGGCAAAGGCAAAGCGAACAGCATGCCTGCCGGGTTGTGACTTGGTGCGGTTGGTTTTTGGGTCAATTGGCCCGATCCTGACTCGGGGGTCTGAACCTGGTGAGTATTTTTAAATTAATTTTTTTATTACTACCCTGACTGACTGACCCGTGCCCCTACCAGTTTTGGCCCAACCGACCTACATACGCATGATGGAGTTAAGTTCATGGTTCACATACCCAACCGATATATGCCCATGCTATTATGAGACAGGGAGAGGCCGTTTCTCCAATGATGCAAGTTCAGTTCATGGTTCACGTGCCTATGCATAATGGTGATCATGAGTTAAATAAGACTGAGAATTAGCTTGTGCGGGTCATGCAACCTGGGCAAAGAGGAACTATCGCACGTAGCTAGCTAATGCATCGACCTCTTTTGCCTTGTGCTTGTGTGTGAAAATAGTGATTTTAAAAGCCGAGTTTCCTTGGCCCCATCTCAGGTATGATGTCACCCGTCCCAGCACTGCGGTGCGGTGGTGAGCACTACCTGCCACTCTTGAGCCCACGATCCATACTAACCCTATGGGGCTGTTTGGAATCGAGATAACTCGGTGATAAATCTGATTTATCTACAAAGTTTAGGAGATAAATTAAGATTATCTCCAACAGACCGACCTTGTATAAGTAGGATTAAGTCCAAACTTGCAACCAGATTTCGCATTTTATCAATAAAAATGTGCAGTAAATATTTATCGTCCTCCATTCAGAATGTTCTGCCAACACTAGAGACCATAATTATTTTGTAAAAGATGTTTTTACAACTAAAATAATTTTATCATGTAGCACACCCATAAAGGTTCTCTAAAGACAACATTCACCATCTTTTATATAGATAACTTCTTAGACAAAAATAGGTAGATCCTTTTCCCTCTTCTTTCTTGTGGTTCCCCCATTTTTTGTTATACGTGACCTCCCCCTCCCCCCACGATTTTATCGTATCTCACTAAAAATGATATATAATCTTATATCAATTGCAACCGAACACTCCGTTGAAATTTGGACGGGGATGGTTATAATGCTAACTCTCAGTAAAAACCTCAATACGCATAATAAACTAGTGTTAGGACGTTTCCAACAGTATGCAATAGCTGAGATCAATAGTTTTGATATTTTGACGTGACATTTATGATGAGACATTAACAGACTTACAATTAAAATTATTCTTTTAATCCATGGGCGGGGCCACGACGTATGAAAGAAACAACCGACATTTCTCAGAAGGGGAAGTACACCCCCATCATGCTCTAGGGACGACATCGCGGGCCTTCCAATCTCATATCCCCGGTGTCCACAGAATGGAACCGTAACTCAAGTCAGAAAGACGGCGAGGCGCACACTAGTTATATATATATATATCCCTGAAGCTGATGGGCAACGACCGGCATGCATATATCAAATAAGCTTTTGACGCTCCGTTACATAAACTAGTGAGGGTGTCTTGCAACTAGGATGCTAACACATAGCAACGACCGACATGCATATACACACACATATATATATATGTATACGAAAATTCCAATTAAAATAAAACTACACAACAATATAAATAATTTTGCATATATGAAATAGAAGGGAATAAATTCAAGCATCGATAAATTCTAGGAACAATGGCAATGACCAAGGAAAAAAAATCCCGATGTTTGAGATAGCTATCCGCCTCTAATCCTCCTGCGCATACTGAACTAACGAGGCTAACAATAATATACACACGTAGGCACACCAGAGAGAGAGAACAGATACAATGTAGATAACATAAAGGAGCTCAATCAAAGTAAAACTGAATGAATTATATTTTAACTTTCAAATGATTGAATTTGAACCATGAAGAAGAATAATCATTTACGGGTAACTCTACATAATACTTGCATGTTTTACTACAAGCAAGAATCTTACACATCCTATTTGGCAATGATATTTAACACCTCTTACTGGTTGTGAAATATATGTTGATGTAAATCATAAAGTGCATTTGACTATTCGTATCAATTTTGAAATTTGCAGTACATTCGATGCATAAATTTTAATACAAAATATCCATCTGCATCAATTATCATTAATACTCAATCCTCTAGAAATATCAATATCAAAATTGGTATAATTTTATTTTTAATACTCTAAATCAGATAGGAGATAAGCACATAATCACCCAGGATGGTTAAACAGGAGATAAGCACATAATCACCCAGGATGGTTAAACAGGGGCTGCATTTAAATAAATCGATTACAAGCAAGTGCATTGCTCAAAGTCCAGCTATTGCGTTTGACCAAGGCACATGATTTGGCGGTTCACCGGCATGATGGGTTATATACAATAGAACAAGCAAGATAAGAAATGCACGAGCATCAAATGGCAATGCTCGAACGGAAGGGTCATGGACACCAGATACACCACCATCATGCAAGATGAGCAATGATCGCATACGCAATACAAAACATTAGCAGGCACGGAGTAAAGAGCATATGGTTCGCGTTCGCAGCCGCAGACAAGTTTTTGTGGAGTCACAAGACTGCAGAAATACGTGCACACTGCCTCTTTTCTTTTTTTCCCCCTTTCAGAACTGCCAATTCATGAGATCAGAGGACCTGTACCACCCATTCTCAAATAAGAGAAGGCCACACCATCCCGAAGCACGAAGTTTTATCTTTTAAAAACAAATTTGCAGGAGTGAAACTGTGAAGTGACCTGTCTGTACAGTGTACATCTTGCTCATCGACAGGAGGGATGGTGAACTAGCAAACAACATCTTCAATCTGGCCCTGACGACGGGTAGTGCAGAGGAAACCATCGCCACCTTGTACTACTTGAAGAAGCTATAGACCAGATAAGCCACCCTTGCGTGATTGTTGACAGCAATCATCAACACTGGAAAGAGAGATAAGACAATCGACCTGCAACCTAAATCATGTCGAATCCATGATTACCACTCATTAGGTGCGCTTTTATCCTATTTCCGTTTGGAGTCCCTGGCACGGTAACGGCAGCCGCTACCAACTGTTCTCCAAGAAGAATCCACATGGCAGCTCGTCGTCTTGCAAAGAAGAACAGATTATCCCAGTAATTTGTATCGACTCACAAGTAAAGTGCATTAAATCGTACATGTTCTTCGGCTACTTTATTTCAAAAAAATCTAAAATTACATTTGATAAAGCTTATGTCATCACTTAATTATTCACACTTAATTACGGTGAAATTCACGTGTAATCAAGCATTTAGCAAAAGAGGAGAGATAAAGAAAAGGGTGGGAAGAGGAAGAGGATCTTGGGTTCAATTTTCAAAGGCCATTAGTGTAAGCTGGGATCCCCTGAATCTACGTGCTACCTGTAGTGGGATCAGTGAGCTCCCCTAGGCACACCATGAATTTGTTCGCAATTGCAGACAGCAAAAGAGTATATAGGCTGTGGAGGTGACCTACCTAAAACGACTGGAGTACACATTCACGTTAAGCATGCTACGCTGAACAACGAGCACTAATGACGTTTGATTTGACTGAATGGAATGTCTAAAGTCTTAATTTCAAATCTAATTCTTCTTGTGGGACACAAAATCTTAGTTTTTCACCTTCGAAAATAAAAAACAATATAGTGAACCTCTTAAAATTAAGTGGTTTACGGAAAAAAAGTCTTGTATTTAAATGTATTCCAAAGATTTCAATGTCTAATCTTTGACGGATTTGGAGGTTAAGCATCAATTAAGCCAAGACTAACACGGGCTCTCAAGAAAATACCTAATGGGGTGTTTGGTTGCATAATAATTTTTTGTACACTTTCATAATAAAAAACTGTATTAAAATAAAAAGTGAACCAACTCATGACATAAAATTATCATGTTTGGAGGGATGTGATTACAAAAAAAAGTAACTACCACACATGACCAAACAAAGTGGGGGACCACAAGAAAAAAGAAAGAGGTGAGACCCTCTTTTTTTGTTTAAGAAGAAAATCACTTTTAAAATAAAAAATTGTCATGGTTACCAAACACCTCTTTTAACAAGTTTTCTTACAATTTTTAAAAATTAAAACAAAAACCTTCATTATCATGCAACCAAACACCCCATAAGCAGTTTGGCATTTTTTATTTTTTGCCCAAACAGTGATTATTAATTTAAAATATAAGAATATGCAAAATTTACACAAGTCATCAAATTTAAATCACACAAAAATGCTGAAAGAATGCAGAAGACATCACAGTATCTACGATAAGAAGTCAAGTTACACCATCCATGGATCTCAAGCATGCAGGACAATTTACAGGTTACCAGGAACAGAAAGTACACAGCGTCCAATACAAACATCAGAGCATGGTCAACAAATTTGTAGAATATAGGTAGAAATTGAAACCACCTCCATGACAGGTCATCAAAGATATCCTGATCAAGGAAGGTAGGGTCGGGGGTCGCGACCGGGTCGCGGGACCCCCAGGCCGACCCGGTCGCGACCGGGTCGCGACCCGGGTGGCGACCCTATTTTTTAAATATTTTTTTTTTTGAAAAATTCAAAAAAATAAGAAAAATGCGAAAAAAAATCTTAAAAAATACAGAAAAATTGGATAAATTAAATGACATGATTTAAATGAATAATGCATCAATTTTATTCCAACATGATATGTTGTACACTTTGTAGGTAGTTGATGTACTCTCCCCATGTCATTTGGGTTGAGTACAAAGCTTGATACATGTACACATGACGATCATATTCGTCTGTCCCTCGGGAAACTATCCTAAGACTTGATCCAAAGGAGTCACCATAACTATAGGTCGATTGGATCGAAGTATCCGATGACTCCACATAATTCATTCCACAGTACTCTTGATCGTATGTAGGGAACCAAGAGCCTTGGGATGAATCATACACATAGTCGGGGGCATCGTGGTATTCTGCTCCAACTCCATGGCTACGATGACCTCCTCTACCTTGTGGCGGCCTTCTACCATGATCGGTATCTTGGGTCGCATGAGTATATTGCTCCTCGCCGGTCTACTTTTCTCTCCGCCATAGAGATCAAATTGCAATGCAACCAAGCCGGATCACTCCGGGTCGCGCCGGTAGTTTGGGTTGTTTGGCTTGGAGAAGACATTTTTTAACTAAATAATTACTTAAGTAAGTAATGAACTATTTAAAAAACTAATGACGTTAATTAGTCACTACTAATCTAAGTAAACTTTTAATTATGTAAAATAAATGACTAACTAATTATATAATTAAATAAGTAATTAACTATACCTTCCAACTAATGATGTGTTAAGTAACTACTAAACTAAATATCTAACTAATCTTCTAGCTAACTAAGTATGCAAGTAAGCAAATAAGTATTAAAATGAATAAACTACTTAACCCACTAATCAATGGAACTAATATTAAATAAATATACTAAATGAACTAATCCAATGCTTGATGAAATAATTAAGTAAATGAGACAAAAAATTTGAGCAATGAGAGCAATGAGAGCACAAATGAGAGGTTGAGAGTGAGAGTGGGGGTGGGAGTAAGGAGAGCCCTCGGGGGCTTTAAATAGCCCCCAGGGGCTGAATGGGGGCTGCGCCCCCCCCAGACCGTTGGCAACGGTCATATGACCGTTCCCACGGGCCTGGCACCGGTCACATGACCGTTGCCAGCCCGGGTCGCGCGACCCGGTCGGCCGGGTCGCGCGACTCGCGCGACCCGGCCACGACTCCGCGACCCGGCCGGGGGAGTCACCCCGACCGGGTCGCGACCGAGCCGGTCGGGCCTAAACCCGACCGGGTCGGGGCCGGGTCGCGACCCGGCATACCATGATCCTGATTACCTAAGGGCCAGTTTGGCACCAAAATGTTTTGGGGATAAACCAGGTTTATTCCCAAGTTATCCTCGTACCAAACATGGCCTAAATGCTTCGAGGCAGTCACCTTAGGCTCCATATGGTCTTCCACTTTCCAAAAATATTCTAAATTATACAAACTTACTCTATGTATCTTACATTACATTCAGGTTCTTAGTCCATATGCCCTATTTGGTTAGAATATCAAAAGTAATATTACATTAATTTTGACATATATTATCTTAGAGGATAGTGCCAATATCAAAATTGATATAGATGGACTCTTGTATTATATGTCATCCCTTGCTCGTGCCAAGAATTTCAATATTGACATTAATAACCAAACATTTGTTGATAATCCATATCAGTGACAACTTCAAAATTAATACAGATAGAGGTGTTTAATGTTGTTACCAAACAAGGCCCTTAAGTAATAAGCTAATGGAACTAGAAAACTTCAGGTTAATACAAATAAATTAGCTGATAACAAAGAAATGATCTGTTATCGAAACATTTTCCCCTGATTCATTCAATTATCAATGTCCAATCCAATGAGACGCAGGTGCTCCTTTTCATAAGGTATTTTGTTGGCCGCCTCAGCCAATTCAAGAGAACGAAACTGATTCAGGATTGGCCTGGATAGGTCCATGGAAAGAAATGAAAAAGAAAGAAAAGAGGTTATTATTGGGTACGTGGATTGGCTAAGTTAAGTTGGCAGAACCATGCTTAAGTTTGGCAGACCAGTACAAGGGCTTGAGATGGGATACCACAAGGGGAGCCCCCCTCCCCAAAAATCAAGTAGGCACATGCCAATCCCAAGCCAGATATACCAATCCTGCAAGCCATGGCTTCTGGTGCAGCATTTGGACACGTATGGACGTCCTTAACCTTGCAACCCGATCATTTAACCGAGTGGCCATATTCTTTGCTATCTTTTGGTTTATTGAGCCACAAACCTACAGGGTATGAGCTAAAGTCACATGCATTTTTTTGGAAGGTTAACAAGTAGTAACAGATAAGCCATCTATTATCTAAATAGTAAATTAGCAGTCCTTTATTCACATACATAAACATTGCTATTGCAAAGTAACTCATCACCTCTTCAACTGAAACAGTGAGGAGAGAAGATATGATCCCTTATTTATTGAGCTGCCTCATAGTTGTTTATAACATAGGTTAAGAAGTCACAAGCAACTGCCTGATTCAACTGAAGCAATAATTAAGACCATTTTAAAAGGACCACAGTGAAGGTAACTTACAGAGGTTCAAAATGGAGCCTCAAGTGATTCATCCCAAACATCTCCACTTCCATTGGAAGCATCTTCACCATCTTCCTCCATTGAAAGCCTAATATATTCTCTGTGTGCAAAGCGATCCCACTCTGTCATAGTTGGATTTTCTCGCTCCTAAAGAATATGCAGAGGAGAAATGATCAATCAGTACAACTGACTACCACAATGGATAAACGTCAACAGCAGTCAAGCATTAAGCATTAATCAACAGTGTCTGAGAGAAAGCAGAAACCTGACGAATAAGAAACGGATCTCGTGTTTCAAAAGCCATGAACTTGTTGAGGTTGAAAAGGATATTAAAAACATTTCCTGAAAGTTTGCTGTTTTTCAAGTCACGTAGGGTAAAATGGGTTTCACACTGCAGGATGATTAAAGTTACCAAATGCATCAGTATATTTCATCCAAGAAACAACAAAACCTCGTGTGTTAGAATCGTTAGACCTCAGGATTAATCATGTCAATCATTTGGCACAGGATATCTTCAAAAAGAACAGGCTCCTGAGACATGCACTCCATTCGATGCAGCTGTTCCTCATAAAAGAACTGCATTTCATTTGGCGTGAGCACTCCATTTCCATCCAAGTCGATACATCTGAACCTAAAAACAGATGTTAAATCAATTATTAGTTTTTTGGATACATAAAACAACAGCGAGCATGTTTTCATCTCAGAGTAAGGGTGAAAAATGTGAAAAATAAAATTGTAAAAAAAAAGATTTGGTGTGTGACTTCCCGATAACAATGTCTAAACTCTAAATTATTCTAAATAAAGGATAGGCCAAGTTCTATAGCACAGTTGTTAAGGCACAGAGCCATTGTCAAGATCAAAGAGCTTGGGGAAAAGGTGCCTACTAAAGCAATATTCTTGGCATCGTTGCAAAAGCAAAACTATAAATGATTTTAACTTAAATGCGAGGTATTTTTAGACTCAATGTTTCTCCAAAGTTCTAACTTCCTATTAACCACTTATGTCTCATCTATTAATACAATATCCTTTGCAAATATCAGACACCATGGTATGCCATCTTATATATTCTTTATTAATTCATCAATAAAATGTAAAAAGATAATAACTTATTGCAAACACTTGAATCTTGATGTAATTCAATTGAAACAAAAAATCTCTTATTTTTTTCTCTAATTGTGCATACATTAGTAGTTGTTTCATCATTCATCTTTCATTACTTATATATACGAGATACCTAATGGGTGCCATCTTTACAACATCCACCACAAAATATTTCATGAAACACTATCATAAACTTTTTCAAGTCAACAAATATCATATACAAATTTTTTTACAAATCTTGATACTTTTTCATCAAACTTCTAATAAAAAAATAACTTCCATTGTAAATCGACTGTGTATAAATCTAAATTAGTTGGTTAGAATATTTGTATAATCCTTAATTGTCACTCTGCAACTCTTTCTTACAATTTTATGATATGACACAAGTTTAATCCCTCTAATATTTGAACAATCTTGTCGGTTTTATTTAAAATAGGTATAATGGTACTCTTAGTTTGTGTATTTGACATTTTTTTTAGAGATTAAGATTATGTTAAAAAATTGAGTCAACTATTTCATCTCGAAATCTTTCAAATGTTTTCATACTTCAATAAGGATGCAAGGTCACATCCCTGTTTCCATCCTCTTCAATGATTCTTTAACTTCTAAAGAATTAATTCTCCTAGTATAATTTATATTAAGCTTTGTTACATTATTTATATCTCCCATGTTTCTAGAAAAGTTGTCATTGAAAAGAGTATCAAAATAAAATTTTCACATTTTTTGATGTTATCTTAATCAAAACTTTTCATTGTTTATCATTGATATGTTTGACTTGACAAAGTTGTCCTTACATACCTTTTTCATCTTCTTTAGTTCCAAGTTTACTTGTCTAACAATAATTTCTGCTTCACTTTTCATTATCTTAAATTTATCATAAGCATGATTGTTATTACACTTAAGCAATCGCATACAACAATCTCTCTAATTATTTATTACTTTTTCATTCCATCATCATGTCTTGTTTTTAAGTGGACCATGACCCTTAAACTTCAACTACTCTTTTAGCTCTCTCCAAGCTTTGTAGCCATGCCCCTCCACAAAGTATTGACTTCAACTACTTCTAATCATTTATCTCAAAAAGTTCATTCGTACAAACCTTTATTCCTCACCTCTTTTAATTACTGCCATTTTATTCTAAGAGAAAATTTTCTTTTGAATGTGTTTGTTTATCTTTTAATCTAAATATCTAAAACATATAACCCATGTTGAGTTGTTAAGATTTCACTAGGAATAACTTAATAATTTTTTTCAGAGATCACGGTTAGTCTTTCTAGCCTTTGATTTGACTTTTATTGTGTCCGCTTTAAAAATGTTACTAAATGAGATACACTTTTAATAAAATGGGTATTTGTTAGTAATTAGTAATTACATCATAGGCAATAGTAAAATCAAGCATACTTTTCCCCCTCTTCATTTAAATTCACATATCTAAATCTTCGATGGATTTTCTCATGACATTCATTTTCCAACGTGTCCGCTGAGATCTTTAATATATTATTTTCATTTGGTATAAATCATTTATATCCTCTCCTAAACTTTTTCTTTTTCTCATTTCTTAATCCCGTATATGGAGAAAAGCACTAATTACATAGATTCTCATTTTCTATAATAATTTTTACTAGAATAATCCTACCTCCACATCTTTTCATTGCATCATTGCATATTTTAATGTTTTATTTTATCAACAATAATGCATATTTCATTTTTATTTTATTTCATGTACACCAAAGTTTGTAATCTATAATTTTCATTTATTTACATTTATTTCCCATCCATTTGGTTTCTTGAATATAAGCAACATTTATCCTTCTCTCCAATCTCTACACTATCATCAAGTTCCATAAGTTTTCCTATAAGGGATCCAATATTCTAAATACCTATTCTCATCATGTTTTTAACAAAAAAAAACATTTTGCATTATTTCAGTTTAGAGTTATGTTCTGGCCATTATTTAGACCTGACTTCGGTTTAAATTACTTTTCAGATTTGATGTATTTTATTTGCATTCCACGTAACTTATGTAAACTACATGATACTCCTTAACCATGGACATACATAAAATTGGCTCACGAATATCATTAACATGATGAGAGAGTATATATTACATCAATATGGTAAGGTTCACGAAGAAATTTTTTTTAATGGTGGTAACGGGGTGGGAGAAGAAAAAATTTTAAGTATATAATAATAATATAAAAAATTTTGACATAGGCCGGGTCACCCCGGGGTCGGGCGACCCGGCCGACTAGGTCGCCGGGTCGCGCGACCCAAAGCTGGGTCGCGCGATCCCCCGTCGGGCCGGCTTGGAGTCGGCCCGGCGGGGTCGTTTCCGGGCCGGTCGGCCCGGAAACCGGCCGGGTCGGGCGACCCGGGCGACCGGGTCGCCGACCCGGCGAACCATGCATTTAAGTTGGAAAGAAGCCTAGCCTTCTGCTGAATTGTTTGAAGTTCTTTTTGTCATGCTACAACTGACTACTCTAGACTTGAGCAAATTACAGATGAATGTAGACATTCAGAAAAGAAGAGCCATATTTCTGACTTTGCAATGACTTCTTTACAAAGCATGACATAGTAGTTGAAATGGCAACTATAATGGCTGTTAATCCAATAGCAGTCCTCAAACTATAAAGATCAGCCAACATGTAAGTTTAATTACACATTTTGATATTTGGGCCATGATCGAGGTCCTCTTGCATGTCTTCTTGAGCATTAATATTCTTTCTATCATCATTGCAATGATTTAATCAAGAGTTATTAGTTGCGCAACCAATGTAACATAACATAAGTTCTGATTGGTAATGGGGTAAAAGATTAAAAAATATGATGAATCAAAATGAAAAGTTAACAATAAAGCCTAAAATCATTTGGAGGATTATGTATTCTTCAGTTCTCATAGGCACTGTACAGCAAGGATTTCTAGATTAGGATCAGCTCCTACACATACACATGATACAGGCTTATCTCAAATTTCAAAATAAGCAACCCTAATCTTAAATTAAAATTGATTAAACATAGCATTCAAGAGTTCATCAACCTATGGTCCAAAAACATAAAAATAGAAATCAAGAAGATGCAAACAAATGTATATACAACAATTCTTGAAAGGAGGACCAGGTTTTGCACTTCATCCCATTCAACTAACAGTATAGAAAAAAATCAAAAGCTATTAATGAACATCACCGTACTATCCATGTTTAAGGTTGCCATACCAATATTCAAGGCTAGGTTCAGATGATTTGTCTTCTTCAGACAGAATAAAGTAGACAAAATCTTCATAGCCCATCTTTCCTTCAACTTTGCTGGTGAATTTCCTAGGGACCTAGAGTATACTTAGGACATCAGTCGATGGCCGATTGAACAAGATAAAAAGCACTAAATACAAACATAATAACTAAGCAGCATATGACTACAAACCTGTGAAAAAATCCTGTCTACAATCCTATAAGTAAGTGCATGATTGCCATATCTAATCAGGTTTTCTTTGTCAATAAGGAAGTCATGATCAATATCCAGCTCCCAAAACTTGCAGTATATCACATAAAAGTGCTCATATGAAAAGTACCTGCAGTATACATGGTTGGAAACAAGAAGATGAATCAGTTAAATACCAAGAAGAAATTATTACATTTATGGTGCTAACTGAAGTGGACAGAATATAAATGAACATGTTGAACATAAGTACTTAGTTACTGGTACTTAGTACACTAAACCACACAATATGAGCATATATGATCAAACAACACTACAATGCAAATAAAAAGAAATGCCTGTCTTCCTACTGTCTTCATAAGTGAACGGAGGAGATTTCTCGTGTAGCTTGAACTTAATTGATCATCCGTCACCCTGCCCACCTGACAGCTTGGGTTTAGCATATTCTGGACCTTTTCTTGAAAGTTCTTATATTTACTCTCTTTAAATCCTTGGCAGACAAGCCTGCCTAAGCCAGTCCATAATTGTCAAGGCAACAAGGTGCCCAAGGCATTAAAGGGTGCTAAATCTTCTTAAGTGACATGGTGGCTGCTTACGTGTTGCCAAGGTGGTCACGGTGGTAGCATTAGGTGTTTATATATATGTGTGCATATATCTATTCTAAATGTGAAAAGAAAATAAAACAGATTCATGCAATGAACAATTATACAACAATTTTAAAAACTTATAAGACTAATAAAATTAACACATAGCAAGAATACAATTTATATTAAACAAGCAACCAATCAAACGGGTACTCAAATCATAACATTCAAGCCTCAAACAATGTTTCCATTATATAAGATAACAAATGCTTGAAGCTTGAAGAAACAAGAAACAACAAGGTTGGAAACCATTGGCACACCAGAGATGTTCAAATTTACATCTAAGACATTTGAGTATAGGAAGTGTAAAAGAATATTAAAAAGACTCAAAAGGATGTTAGAAGGATAAACTTGAAAGAAGAAATGAGAAAATATCGGTGAAAGAATAAAAAAAATGTATAACCTAGGTTTACCCGAGGACAACGATGCAAAAGAAAACTAGCATCGGTGAGGGCTTCTTCCGGTGAGGTGAAATTCACTGGCGAGGCTGCCAAAGGAGAAGGATGTATGGTGGTGGCTGCTCCCATGACGGTGAGGGCATCAACGATGCTTTTTGTGCCATCGGGCTTCTGCAAGTCAGAGGGGATCAGTTCAGGAATGATTTAGTGTCGGGCTTAGATTGAGGGGGGAAGGGTTTTATGCTAAACAAAACTGGTTTTGTCTCAACTAGTGGACCAGCCGGTCCAAGCGGCTAACAAGGCGCATGCTTTTTGGCTGTGCATTAGGTAATCATCCAAGGCGGGCTTGGAAAGACATCTCTACACCTACGTGCTCGCCTTGACACATTGATTGTAAAATCGGCCTGATCAGATCGAAATCGGCCAATTCCAAAATCGGATCAGTCGATTTTGATCTGATCCATGGTTGAAGGATCGATTCCTCTAGGAATTTCAGAGTAATCGGTCCGAATCGCTTGAATCGGTTGGAATCCGATTCCGACCAATTCCGCCGGAACACAAGTTCCGGATCCGGATCGATTCCGGGTCCGAACTGATTCCGGCCTATAAAGTGGGAACTGATTCCAGCACCCCCCATCGATCCCACCCTTGACAAGGCGATTCAGCGACGATTCTTGGCCAGAATCAATCAATCCAGCCCGGAATCGATCGATTCCACCTGCAGAATGTAGGATCAGACTGATTCCGGTAATTCCAACGATCCAACACAGATTCCAGCGATCCCTTTAAGAGATTCCAACGATCCAATTTCCGTTCCACCTCCCTTCAACATGTTCTTCCATCGTTTGAAAGTTGTTGGTAAGATTTCTTCGTCGAAAATCCCATACGCCCATTTCTATGTGTTTTCGACGACTGACTATGACCTGCTGATTTCTTTCCGAACAGCCCCTTCAAAAGAATGCTTTATTTTCCTATGGATATGGACCAGGATTTACAAGAATAACTACTCAGCCGTGGGAATAACAACAGGAGCTTGAGAATGAAGGCCAATAATCAAGATATTGGTGATGATGTGATGTATGTTTTTTATCTTTTCATGTGAACATGTTATATGTTGTTATACTTTTTACATCTTATATGTTGTTATATTACATCTTATTATTATCTAAGAAACAAGGCAAAAAAGTTCCACACATCATTACGGAATCGGCCAATTCTGATACGATTCGGCGGATTCCGTGATCCATGACATGTAGATGCATGGTAAATGTTACATTTGCTTTTTTTTTACAATTTTTCTAGACCATTTCCTATTTTTATGTAATTTTCTTATTTTTTGGGGTTTTTTTGAAGAAAAAAAACCGATTCCGGAACGATTCCCTTCCTAGGAATCGGCCAATTCCTGGGAATCAGAATCGATTATGGAATCCTCGCCTTGACAACTATGAGCCAATCTCAATTGAATCCACTTCCTAAACTAGATGGCACATTCTGTATCTTCCAAAGCTATTGGTTATGGATGACCACATTGTCAAAGCCAGCAACCAACCCACAGACTACTTGCCAACTGTTTTCATTAGTGAATCAGATTAAAAAAATACCAAGGCACCAAGGCTTGAGAGATTGGAATTGGCACCAAGACCGGATAGGTAATGGATCGGTGATCCTGGCTGATCCTCCGGGAAGAATACCAATCCAAAATCAATCTGAATCATTTTTTTATTTTTTTTTCATTTTAAAAAATCAAAAAATTCAGTGAAAACATAAAAATTAAGAAACCCTCTATAAATTTGATAAAAAAAGTAACGTATAACCACATTTGATCCCATTACAAGAGATTTTAAGACAAATGAAGATATAAATTAACACTAATGATCATTCGCACAAAGAAACAACATGGTACAAATGAAATACAAAATGTACCTTCATATCACCAATATCCCTGGGTATTGCCACTATGGGGCAAGGCAGCAACAGGGCCGGCTGGCGGGGAGTGCAAGCCAGAAGAGCCGAAGGGGGGTTTTCCCTTCTTTTGGCGGGGGGGGAGGAATGAGGGAGGGGGGGGGAGCTGCTGCCGCCGTGAAGGGAACGCCGGAGGGGGAGGAAAGGAGCTGAAATTGGAGAGGGAGCGAGCCCTAGAAGGAAAAACAGGAGGGGGAGATTGGAACTGACCCGGAATCAGGCCGATTCAAAAATTTCCCGATCCCGTCGGAATCAGCTGGATGTCCAATCCTTAGGAATTGGCCGATCTAGCCAATTCCTCCAGGAATCAGTCCCAGATTGGTCCTCCAGTCTGATATCAGATTGGAAGGTGACGATCTGATCTGGGCATCAGCCGATCCAGAGATCTAGATCAGCCGATTCTGCAAACTATGCAAGTCTGCCCCTTAAGGATCCAAGGGACAGCAATTGTTCATCTTCCCTGCCTGCTAAAACAACCACAAGGCCCCACACCCTCTGTGACTGCACTTCAAAACCATCAGACCCCTCCTAACTCCTTAGTCCCTGCCTCCTTTCTATCCCCAAGGTTGTCAGCCTCCACCCTAAAAAGACCCATCTCACTGGAGTTGCCCCATCCTTACCGGCCCCTCTATCACCCGAATGGAAATAGCCATCTGGTATCTAAGTGCTGCAACTGTTGCCTTCCTTCTAAGGGTCTACTAACCCCTTCCATGCTCAGTCGATTGTCCTTTGCCTCACACTGCCACCTGCATCCTGTACCAACGTCTCTTTGGGTTCCATACCATGCTCCCTCTAGCCACCAAGAAGAGAGCTCCACTTAGACTTCTAGACCTCTGGCCTTGTCTAAGGGTCTTCGTCAATCATGATCCATAAGCCCCATCCCTTGTCTAGAATTTGACCATAATTTGTAGAGCTATATGGCCTTCCAGTTCCACCTGAATCTTCGCCTTAAAAAAGCTATTGACTTCTAACATTGTGCTACCCACCCCCCTACAATCTCTTCAATTGCATTGCTATAGCCTTGAATGCCTCTAGATCCAACAAATAAGCACCCATGCTCATCACCAAGCACAATGGGCCAGTAGAATCAAGACTCCTAACCCCCACCCAAAATAGCTTAAGATCAGATCAGAATCCAATCTAGGTTCTTTTTATATTTTATGACCTTCTTAAGAACCGATACATACTGATTCTGGATCGTTTTTCTCCCAAAGAATTGGCCCAGATCGGGCCCAAACGATCCAATTGATACCCACTGATTGGGGCCCAATTCTGATCCTGTGAACTTTGCACCCAAACCCCTCTCAAACCTCAAAAATATCACAATAACTCCTCCATTGCAAAAGCTGCTACCATCCACCACAGTTGCCCAATTAAAATACAACTTAGCTTGCATGATGAAGGCATTCTTATCTGCCTCAACAATTCAGTACAACTTCTTGGTGGTCCAATTCATCGCTAGACACGTCAAAAGCTCCTTGATTGACTTGATCATGCTCCTAAGACTGTAGCTACCGAATAGTGTGAAAGCCATGTTCTCATTCTCATTATGTCTGGCTCCCACGGAATATCCACTGCCCCTGATGCTGCCTGATCATCCTCAGTCCTCACCAATAGCTTCCCCCTTTCTTCAGAAAAAGAGCTTCTGATCTGAACCCGCCAAGGAGCTTTGAGATTCCACCTCCCATCAGCAGCTAGAGAAGAAACCATGATGGACATGATTTTCAAGTCCTTTCCCACCCTTGAGTGATTCACAGAATCTGTTGATCCATATCGAAATCGACTGAATCTGAAATTAGAACAACATATGCTGACCTGATTTAGAGAAGAACTCCAATCCAAGAGAGGATTCCCTCTTGAATAGGTAGATTCTAACCCAAATCGGTTTTGGTGATGATTCTGCTGGAATTGGTCCAGAATCAACTGATTCCGGCAGAATCAGTGGCAGCCAGTCCGCATTGGGAGACCATCTTGGGAAAGTCTATAAAGGTTTCAAAATATAAAATTTAGATGAAGAAAATATCCTTAATTTTACTGTGACCTATGATCTTATGGTAACAAATTCCCATTATAGTAAAAGAGTATCTCATTTAACAACATTTAAAAGTGGACAAAATAAAAACCAAATTAACCCTATTCTTATAAGAAAAACTAATCGTGATCATTGCAAATATCGTAGAGCCGTTCTTAATAAGGTTTAAGAAATCAACGTAGATTGGTAATTTTAGATGTTCAGATCAAAAGACAAACAAACGTAGAAAAAATAAAGATTTCGCCTAGAATAAAATAGTGGAACAAGAACAAAAAAATTTTAAAAATGAACTTCTTAAAATAAATAATTGAAAGACAAAACTAGAAACCAATACTATGTGAATAAACAAGATTATAAATATTAGAGAGAGCTAAAAATATATAAAAAGTCTAAAGGACATAGTCCATCAAAAACAAAGACATGGCGGTGGAATGAAGAAATGCAAAAAACAAAAAAAAACTAAAATTAAAATAGAATGGTATAAAAGATTACCTAAATGTAATAACAATAATGCTTATAAATAATATAAGATAATGAAAAATGAAAAAAAGACCACAAAAAGACATTTATAGATTAGCAAGAGTTGAGTTTTTCAAACCAATGTACAAGAAACTTGGATCTAAAAAAGACAAAATAGATACTTATGGATTAGCAATGATGAGAAAGAAAACATCTTAAGATCTTAATCAAGTTAGATAGATCAAAAGATAATAATAAAATTTACTTTAATAAAAAAACTTAAATAAAGCTGGAAAAGTTATTTTGATAAACAACTTTGATAAAAACAATGAAAATGTAACAAAACTCAACATGGCGTTCAGATGAAACCAAGCAAGACAAGTACCAGATAACATCCCTATTTAAGTAAAAAAAATATTTAAAAGAACTAAGAGTAGAAAAGTTGACTTAATTTTTTTAACAAAATATTAATACCTAAAAGATGCCGAATGAATAAATAAATAGCATCATTATACCTATTTTTTACAAAAATAAGATGTAAAATATTGCTTAAATTGAAAAAGAATCAAACTCAACTCATGAGTCATACTATTAAATTGTGGAATAGACTCATACATTGGCAACTACAAGATAAAATAAATATTTCAACCTATTAATTTAGATTTATGGTTAATCAATTCACAATAAAAGTTAAATATTGAGATATAAAAATTTTACATATGGCATTTGTCAACTTGAAAAAGACTCGTGACAAAGTTTAGAGATGTTCTGTAGCGAGCATCAGATCAAAAAATGGTTAAAAGACAAATATGATAAAGTAATCACTAGTGCATGCACAATTAGAAGAGAAACAATATGGTTTCCATTTTAACTGACTTACATCAAAAGTCTACTATAAGTCTTTAAATGTATGATGTTTGTACATGATATTGTACTGATAAATAAAACAGAATATGCATATTATAAATTTAATAAAAAACAAAAGAAAAAAATGAAGCAGTGAATTTGAAAGAAGTAATATTATCTAAAAGTACTCACCTTAAATATCTTGGTTTGATCATTCAAAAAGATGAAAGATGTAATGAGAATGTTAATCACAGAACCAAAGCAAGATAGATTAAATCATAGTTGTCAAGACGTCGGCCTAGACAACACCTAGGCATAAAAGCGCTATTCTGTTAGCGCCTTGCTAGGGTGCCTTTTGAGAAGCCTAAGCGGGCTGGGTTAATTCGCGATTTGTGATTCACGATTTATGGGAACTTATTTATGGTAGTGTAAACATATCAATATATTTCATTGTCATTTATACTATCACATACCTCTCTAAACTATCTTCTCTCTCTCGGTAAATTTATCAAGATTAATTCTTTTCCGAAAAATATATATCCACATTCATAATTACATATATAAAATCACATTTACATGTATGTACATATAAACATACACATATAAATATACTTATGTTTATATGTTTGTATCAATGTATGCATAAATATATATACTATTAACATCTAATTATATACTGTATATATATACATGTATATGCATATACATACACAATATTGCCTTCACCGTCTAGATGAACACTTAAGCGGCTGCTTTGTTGCCTAGGCAAAATTGACACCTTTCAACACCTTGAGCACCTTAGATCTTGACAACTATGAATTAAACGAAGATTGGCTAGAGGGCTTCAACATAATCGTAGGATACCATTAAAATTAGAAGAAAAAAATTCTGTAATTAATAACACGTCTTGTTGTATGGTTGTAAATATTTGATAATAAAACAATACTTCCAAAATAAGCATTGCTAAATACATGTTGCCAAAATGAGAATATATTAAGATGAAAGTGTGGTAATCCTTAATAACATAAAATGCGTGATAAACATATTAAATAAAATATGAGAGTAGCAACAACGGTAGACAAATTGTAAAAAAAGATATCAAGATTGTTTAGACATCATAAACATACAACTAAAGAAACTCTAGTTAAAAAATATTAAAATAAAAGAAACAAAAAAGACGAGGTAAACCTAAATTACCTTACATAAGGGTAATTCAATATAATTGAATTATTTAAATATCTCTACAAAAATAACTCAAAATAAATGTGTAGAAAAAGAATCTATACAGCCGATCATAAATAATTTGAAAATAAAACTTGAGTTGAGTAAATTAGCATGGAACTTTTCATAATTACAAGTCAAGCAGCCAATAATCAACTTGACTTTGCAAATCAACCGATAATTGATCATATGTAGATCATAGTCGATCCTGGAAGATGCCTTGCCTAATCCAGCTCCGTCTTCCTCAAACAACCACCCAAATTACGATTTTCAAATGTAGTATACTTAGCATGAAATGTTGGGTCGGGACCCGAGTCGCTTTCCAACCGAAAAATGGGTCGAACAGCCCGATCGGGATTTGATCGGCCTGAACAAGCGAAGAGTCGCAACCTAGTCACTGAGTCGCTACCCCATGATCCCCTTTGGGGGATCTACATATGCTTCCCTCAACAGGAAGCATTGGGAGCAATTGAGGGGAGGGGTCTTAAGCCCCCTTTGGTCCCTTGGAAGCTTGTATAAGACCCCCAAGGGACCTTATCCATTCCCACCCCTCACATTGCTTGAATCTCTTGCTTAAGCAATTTTTGTTAGTTTTTAATTGCTTGTTTAGTGTTTATTTAGTACATTAATTGTTTATTTAGTGTATTAGTAGTTATCTTTTAATTAATCTTATCATTTCTATCTGTTTAACTAAATTCTTGATTAATTTGATTAACTATGTCTTCTCTAAGCCGTGACACCCAAATTTTTGAGTTGACTTGGAATGATCCGGCTTAAGCACATTGCATTTTGATCTAGCGGCCATGAAAGTGCAATATAAATATTGTGATAAAATTATGCATGGTGATATTTTTATATTAAAACATCACTTTAGCATAATGAAGGGCAACGTACTCTCATGCTCTACCAGATTTAAGAGCACAATTTCATAGGCATATACTAGAATTGGAAGGGGCAAAGGGTACTTCAAGGCGGCACAATGATATCATTCAAGAAGAAATTGTCAAATTGGCGAGACATTCCGTACATACAAACAAGATCGGAAAACAACGTCTAGACATTCACCATGATATAAACCTTGAAAATGGCATGTATCTCTTAGTTATAAAAGTACTTGATTACTTTCTTTACTTACCATCTTCGAAAAATAGAGGATCTCTATTAAGCTATGGAAACAAGTTTAAAGTCATTCGCCGACGAAGACTTCTTGCGACACACTGGTCGATCCATCAGTCAAGGATCGGGGAGTGGAAAGGGATTAAACTAATTAGAGAAGGAGGAGATCTATGATCCAAGGTTTACTATCTCGGCTCTCGGCTTCAGCTCGAGAGGGTGAAAGAGGAGATCTCGGAGAGATCTCAAAAAAAATCGGGAGATCGGATCTTGGATTCTCGGATCAAAATGTATATACGTATGAAACATAACATAATATCTTATAAAGATAGGAGTACATCAATGAATTTACATGAAAATATACAACACATTTATACATCAATTGTGTGAATGAACAATTACAAAGTATTCTCAATACCAAAAAAATGATCTTTGTACTTCTAAAAGATTTAATGTTGTATACAATCTTATTTAAATACTAATATGGTATTAAACTTGTAGCACATTTTTATCCACGATAGTATAAGTGATAGTGAGTTATATTAATAAGTTTACATTATCATAAATGGGGGGCACAGAGTACTCGCGGATCGACCTAGGCGCTGGTCAAGTAGTGCCTTGTCGCCTAGGCGCCCGCCTTGACAACTATGGTATCAAGAAGGCAAAGCCCCCCAAAGATTATTTTTTTCGGATCAAGCTATTTGGGGCGAGATCTCGGCAATCTTGTTTCTCGGCCCCCTTGGCGAGACCGAGATCTCGCGAGATGACATTCCATGCTATGAACTATTGATCTTGTTGTCACCTAACCACAATAATGCCAAACATCAATGACAACAATGTTGAAAATTTTGAAACTATGAAAAGATTGTATCACGCATGTGACGTCAATGTGGTTCTTCCACCATAACATACCAGCGAATACTACCAAAAGACCACACTACGAATACATGATCAACACCATCGCCAACGTCGAATGCCTAGACCTAACCCAAAAGAGATATACAATGTATATCTTCCCATGAAGGTGGAATATATAAAGAAGTATGTCAAGTCCCTTAAAAGGATTTGAAATTAATTAAGTTGTATGTTGATGACAGATGGTTAGACCGGTGAGCTCACTTTATAGTGCCTTACTTTTGTATATGTTATACCTTATTTGTTCTTATTCTTCTTAACAAGTATAACAAGAAACACGATAATAAGCTTTCTAATATATTGTCAAGTCAGCACCGTTTTTTGGAAGTCGGTTGATGCATCAAAGAAGGTAAAAAAACTCTGAATATCTTTTTGATTTGATAGACAAAGTTATCCGAGAGATAGGGGATGACCAGCTTGTCCAAGTAGTCACGGATAACGCGGCTACATATAAAGTGACCGGTCAAATGTTGATGGTCAAAAAACCTAAATTGTATTAGATATCATGTTCTGTGCATTCTTTAGATCTAATGTTAGAAGATATCTGCAAGGACCCTCAAATAGATTGAGTTATGAAGTTAACAAATTTATCTCTTCGTTCATTTACAATCACAACTTTCTTCTTAACATAACGAGGGAACATACCAAAGGAAGAAAGCTTCTATGACCAAGTGCAAACCGCTTCACCTCTCACTATATCTCCTTAGAGAGTCTAATGACTCAGAGCCTCAGGGGAGATCTCTATGTCACATGGTTATCTCACTGGGGTGGTGTACTTGGTTAGTTAGATATAACTCACAGATAAACAAAAAGGAGGAAAGGTTGAGGAAACAATAGATAGTAGAGACTTCTAAAAGGTTGTGAAAAAGACATTAAGTATTGTGGGTCCCATAATAAAGGTGCTAAGGATAGTGAAAGGCGACTTCAACAATTGATGAGACATTATTGACCTTAGGTGGGAGCGAACAATACATCAACCAATACATGTAACAGGTAGATTTCATTAATATTTTACTTCATAGATGTGCATAGTTGTCAAGGTGCCCACCTAGGTGGCAAGGCGCTTTTCCAACATCTTGCTAGGGTGCCTTGTTTGGGGCCAAAAAGGTGCCCAAGGCGCCAGCCTAGGCGCCCAAGACGTCCAGGCAAGATGCCCTGTGTATTTTTACATGATTAAAAGAATAATTTTGAGGAGTTTTGCCCCCTTGATACCCTCACAGGAGATACTTATTTAATGATAGTTTGAATATATTAATATATTTCACTATCACTTATACTAGCATACATATTTAAGATTTATAATTATAAGCATATATTATATACTTAATTAAGTTCTTTTTTAGCTCTTTCTTCGCCCCCTGACAACCCCCCACAAGGGGCGTTGCCCCCTTGACCTCCACGACCTGACCGCACAGGTCGATTTGCGACTACTCTGCGCTTCCCCCATTTAATAATATTATAACAATATTTTATCGTCACTTATACTATCGCACATATATAAATTTTATAATCATAAATGTCTCGTATGCTTAAATTTTATAAAAACTATTTAAATCTTTTCTCTTTCACACACCAACACACATCATATTTACTTATGTAACATAAAAAATATAACACTCATATTTAATTATAACATTAAAATATAATTATATTTATGCTTATTTTTATGTATAACAACTCCCGACTTAGCCTTCCTTGAATACCGCCTTGACTGCCTAAGCAACACCTAAGCGGTCACCTTGTTGCCTAAGCGGAATCGGTACCCTTCAATGATTTGGGCATCTTGTCACCTTGACAACTATGTTAATGTGTATTTTAAATTTAGGGAGTGGTTGATTACTTGTATGTGTATCTTGTTAGATCACTAATTCAAACCCATTATTGCTACATCAACAATTCAAAGCAACACATGAACTAGTTGTTGATGTCAAGAGCGTCATCACAAGGATGCTCGATGATGATGACCACTCAATTATCGTTTCGAACAAGATGTATGACTACATGATGTGGCCTAATCATTTTAATGCAACAAGAGTGGAGCGAGTCATCATGCTTTTAAGTCTGGGTACACATCTACTAAAGTCTGCTATTAAAATTCATTATTGATTCTTAAACTTAATTATCTCTTAATATCTAAAGGAGTGCTCGAGGACATCTCTCTCTTCCATCCGTGGCGAAGAGAAAAGATTGGTGAAAAATCTAGAAGGAATGCGCAGAGTAAGGAAAAGCGTAAAAAAGTTTTAATTAATCCACTTGACATAATAGATGCAGAGACAATTGACGAAAATCGAGAAGACACTATATAGCTCAACATTCGAGTGCAATATCAGCCTTCAGAGAATTCTTCTTCGAAAAGCAGCAACGATGATGCAGTGGGACACCAGGGGCAAGGAGGCACTGCTTTAGGTAGACAGAGATCCACGGATGTGGGGACTACTCCTATAATAGTTGAATGCTTCACCAGAGAAGAGTAGTACACCACGTGACCTAAGATATTGACCATGGTGCAAGACCGAAAGGTGAAGGTGCACAACATACCCAATAGGACAAAGATCAATACCATAGATATGAACAATCCACCTATAGGGTTCCCTATATATGACCTAGAGTGTAGTTTGATAAATTATAAATCATCATTGAACACTTCGATTCAATCCTCCTTTAAGAGTTATTTTGAAAGTTTCTTGGAAACCAATTCCAATGTTAAGGTAGTACGAGGAATTCTCGAGTATAATATTTATAAAATTATGTACCAGCCTATGTACATTACAATATCACGAGAAGAGTACAAAACCAATATAGAAGAGGTAGAATGAGTAAATTTATGTAAAATGAATGCAAATAATCACAGTACATATCTCCTGTTTTCCAAAAAAAATTTGTTAATTTTATGTCATTTTTTTATATTTTTTTGAATTTTTTCAAAAAAATATTAAAAAATTAAGTCAGACCAGGTCCATGTTTTCCATCTCGCCGAGATCTTGCGAGATCTCGCGAGAATCTCGGTCTCTCCAAGAGGCCGAGATACGAGATCGCCGAGATCTCACCCCATGTAGATTGGTCCATAAAGAATTTTTCTCGGTCGATCCGTGACTACTCTACGTCCCGTTTATGATAGTGTAAACACATTTGATATATTTCACTGTCACTTATACTATTACATAAAAATGTGTTACAAGTTTAATACTATATTAATATTTAAATAAGATTGTATACAAGTTTAAATCTTTTAGAAGCACAAAGATCATCTTTTTGGTATTGAAAGTGCTTTGTAATTGTTCATTCACACAGTTGATATACTAAATGTGTTATATATTTTCATGTAAATTCATTGATGTACTCCTATTTTTATAAGATATTATGTTATATTTCATACATATATACATTTTGATCAGAGATCCGATCTCCCGAGATTTTTCCGAGATCTCTCCGAGATCTCTTCTCTTTCAGCCCCCCCCAGATGAAGTCGAGATCCGAGATGGCAATCCTTGACCAGGTCGCAACCAGATGACCCCACCTTCCTTGATACTTAGCATTATTTTAAGGTAGCTGACAAGAATGATAGGACATGTTTCGTACCCAGCCTTCTTCGAACAGTCAACCACGTTACCCTTTCAAAAGAAGTGGAGTTTACATTCCGTTACGTAAGGTAGTTAGCAACAATGTTAGGCATGCAAATATCCAAATTTATATGTTCAAGGACTGATTCACTAGTGGAACCAGTAGCCTCTTGGTCCACAATACAATAACATTATTTACACATAAATTAGAGCAACTTAGCAAGTAAGAATTCCTGATTAACACTCAGTTTATCCCCAAATTAATTTTGTTCCAAACAGCTAAGTTATTTAAAAGGAGAATTTTCAGAAAGAAACTTGGCAATCTACAGTTCATCCCAACAAATGCAGCATATGATCAATCAAGTAGACAGGTGCAAATCAATGGTCAGATTGGCTAGGATCAAGGGTTGTAGCCACCAGGTTTGGTCAACACTGCAAACCTTGTATCATTCCGAACAGAGGAGTGCAGGCCTGTTAGTTTACTAATAATAGACTCATACAGCATAGCTTTCATTGTTTCCAGACTATAAAACTAAAGAAATTAGATTAAAAGATGGATTGTTTTCTTCAGTGGACGTTGCATTTGAGTTTGAGGTTTAAGTTTACATTGGATCCATAGAAATTTGTTACAATCAAATGCTTCTTTCCTTCTAGATCTTGCATGACAAATCACCTGTTTTCTGGGTCATTTTTGAAAAATGAACTTACTTACGCCTTATCAGTGAAACCACAAATAATAAAAAAAGAAACTGAGAAGTAGCTTCTGCAGAGGATAAACAAAAATGGCATGCAGTTTGTTCCATTCCATTATATAGATTGCAAAAAACATCCACAACTTTGTAGTTTCCACGTCGAGTTGCTAGTGTGCCACATAATAGGTCAGTAAAACAAACCTCAATACTTTATTTATATCATCTTCCTCATCAGCATGTTGCATAGCAGCAATCAGGTTACCCCGTTTTAGCTCCCTCAGAGTAAGGCGACCATTGCCAGATCTATTCACGTAGTAAAATATTCGATAGATAACTGTTTCAGCTGTATCAATAGCCAAAATAAAGTAATAACCAAAATCAGAAATATCATGTACATTTGTTGCAGTAATGCAAGACATGAAAGTAATTAGATCATAAAATTAATAAAATGTTGAGGATGTAATAAACGAAATAATCATACCAACAATCTATAAGAGCATATTATGGGAGGTGATATAGAGTAATCACCTTTGGTTATAGTTAAATTTCAAAATCATATAATCTAGGTTAAAGAAAACTTTCTAATAAAAGAAATTTAAATCTTCAAAAGGTGTTTCAGGATTCCTTATTGGTTATCGATAAAGTCCACATGGAACGTAAGACATTTGAGTTGCTCAAAGATGAAAAGAATTTGTGAACAAAAATGGCTGTAGTGGGCAAGAGTAAAATCAATAACCAAGATACAGCACTATGTGTCGAAGACACCATTTTCATTTGTCAGTCTACGGGAGCTGCTATTCTGTAGCATGATGACCCAACCAATTCGCCATGAATATATAGCAATGCCTTGTAAAATGTTAATGAAATAAAAACTGCACATCCACAAGTATACTAACCATGGATTGTGGAATCAAGCCGATTTGGCTCAGAATTGACCATTTCCCATATCAAATCAGCAGGGGGGGCTGAGTTGACAGACTGATTCCAGCAATAATTCTGCCAGAGTTGGCCACCTACGCCAGCTGCAGTGCTGCTGTCCCCATCGGGCAGGGAAGGAGGTCTTACCGGGCCCAATCACATTTGGCAGCGGCAGCAGTGCCGCCCCGGCTAAGGGTGCAAACTAGCCCATACATATGACAAGTAGTTCGAAACTCGGCTCGATAAAAACTTGACTCGGCTCTTTTATTATGTTAAACGAACAAGCTTAAATAAAAAATAAACCTCTATTCATTAAACAAGCTGAGCTAGAACAAACTCATACTCGACTCGATAAGCTCACAAATAACACGATTAAATATTTGATTGAACATTTATTTTAAAAAAATCAAATTATATATTGTCACTTAAATATATGAAATAAAATCAAAATAAAAATTTATTTGAATTCAAACTTAGATCAAGTTTCATAAATGAGCTATAGTTACACATACTTTTGATTGATTTTAAATTTTATATAGGAATTTGTATTGAGTTCGAACGTGAAGGTGACCTGAACTTGAGTTGACCTGCTCTTTGAGCTTGAGCTTGACTCAATTAAATAACGAACCAAACTTGAACAAGAGTTCAACGTACTCGTAAAAGCTCAAGTTCAACTCGAATTCGTGTAAAATAAACAAGCCGAACTTGAACATCATGCTATTCTGCTCGGATCAGCTCGTTTGCAACCCTAATCCCAAAGCCAAATTCCAGCACTGATTCAACCCTAAAAGGATCAATATTGGATCAGAATCACACCACAAGTCTATTTAGAGTATTTTTTAATTTTTTCCATTTTTTCTTGTTTTTAAAAAGTGTTCTAGATTGATTGTGGATCGGTTTTTCTCCCATAGAATCGGGCAATTTTCCGACCCAATTCAAATCAGGATCAGAATCGGCACCCACCGATCCGGTGGCCAATTCTGATTCCACCTTCCTTGATGCTAATTAAACTATTTTTATACACCCACAAGCATTAACAAATAACAAGGCTATATATATGAGCATTTACAATTTTAATTTACTTCTCTTACATTTTGACTTTAAAGGATAAATAATTCTTGATCTTTTAAAATCATTCAAACAAAAATGAATAACAAGGTAAAATAAGTCGTTCAAGAAAGACCCAACTTCTAACCATGAAAAAAAGATTGATATAACATCAACCACAATATGCTTTAGTTGAGAACTAATGCAGGTGTTTGAACATAGAAGATTTGCATCAATAAAGCCTAAGAACAAATGACAAGTATACCATATCTTTCCTGGAATTCCGGTGTGCTCTGCAAAAACTCCAATCCCGGATGTGTTGCCAAAAGCTCTCGCATAATAGGTTTGAAATCTTCCTATATTGACATCAAAAGAATTTATAAGCATTAAAAAAATAAAAATAAAAAATTAGATGATTGCACCAACAAACATTGAGAACGGAATTCAGTCCATTGATGAAGCCATAGTAGTAGACTTCTCTGGTAAGACAATTGGAAAGCCCATAACCAACCTGAGTAAGGTATTTTTGATCAGGTTGCTTCAGAATGTTAAATATCCTCGTAGCAATGTCCATGGTCAGCATATTGCTATTTAACCAGTACGCAATGAACCTATTCCTGGAAAAGCATCAAAGTGCATGTCACACTCAGAACAAGAAAAAAATTCCAAAATAAGTAGTTCTACCCAGTACGCAAAATTGTGAAGCTAGATAAAAATAATCACATCACCTTCCAGTTACAATTTTCAGCAATCAAAAGACTAGACCAAGGAAGGTGGGGTCGGGAGTCGGGACCGGGTCGTTTGGGCCCAAAACCGACCCGGGTTGGTCGGGGTCGCGACCCGGGTCGGGCCAGGGTAGGCCGGGGTCGCCAAAAATAATAATAAAAAATTAATTTTGGGGTCGGGGTCTTGGGGTCGGGACCGGGTCGGTCGGCCCCAAAAGCAACCGGGTCGCGACCCGGCGAACCATGGACTAGACTACATCAATGGGTGTATAACAGACTTATGAGACCAGCGAAGACTTCACAAAGTGCCATTACACCTTCAAAATGTGGAACTCTCGGATGGGCGGCGGATCATGTGAGCTACCCAGTTGAGATTGCTGTTGACATTAGAAACAACTCCATGGCTAGAGTGAGGATACTTTCAGAAGAGAATTCCTGAGGCTGTTTGCAAGAAATTCAGCTCAGCTGAAGCAGAGTTGCATGGACAGGGTGCAAGGCAACACCTTGTCTACGTGTGCAAACAAGATAATACACTCGATAAGTAGCTTGAGACACGGCTCGTGTATTTTGTTAAATGAACAAGCTTAAACAAAGGGAAAAACTACTTCTTAAATAGCCAAGCTTGGCCAAACCTCTGTTCAACTTGGTAAAGCTCATAAGCATTTCGTTTAAGTACTCAATTAACATCTCAATAAAATATTTATTCAAAAAAGTAAAATAGAAGCACTTAATAATTACATAGTGTCAAGTAAACCATAAATAGATTGACTCAAGCTAAAATGCGAGCTTAAACCGAGTTCGAGTTTGAGTTTCAGACACAAGTTCAAACTGAGCTCTTGTTTGAGTTTTATAAACAAGCTCAATTTCAAGCTTCATAAATGAGTTCATAAGGAGCTTAAGCTTGTCTCAATGTTAAGCTTGAATTTTATTATCAATGTTCAGCAAATGAAGATACAGTTAAATTTATCAAGATGTCAATCTGCATTTATATGCCAGGGACAGTTTCGTCTGTGGCAGTTCTCAATTCCAGTCCATGTTCGGGTCTGATGAAAGCCGTTTAGGTTCCATAATAGTCATCAATTCTAGTTGGTCAGTGCTAGTTCATCAAGTCCATCAGTCCATTGAAAGTCCAAACTTTTGCATTTTAGTCATCTTTATTGGTTCATCTATGCAAACCCAGTTACATAAGGATTCAAATCTGAAGTCCATATACAAATTTTCATTGAACATTTAGAATCCTTTGATTACTTCGTCTCACAGTCCATATGAAAAATTGGTATATGAGACCAACAACAACAAGAGAAGGGAGAGAAATGGAACCAACTGTCCATTCACAGATGGAGAAAGTGCAGAAAGAAGAGTAGGCAAGGCCCAATGGCAATGATAGCCAAAAGAAAAGAAGACAAGGTGGGAGCCAGTAGCTCACCATGCAATGGCTGAGAAACGAAATGAGAACCCAAAAGAGGTCTGGCATGAACTCTGAACGCCAAACAGAGAAAAAAGGAATTCCCATCTGTTGCTTCGGCACACAACCAAAGATGGTGAAAAGAAAGGGAGGAGGCCGACTTGGCTGCACTTTTGTGCCGACAGATGGAAGGAGACAAAAAATCAGGATCGAGTAAAGACCAGCCAAAGGAGAAAAAAGAAATGGCATTTGAATCGATCCCAGTAGCCTCCATGGCAGCGGCTAGCATTGTGGTCAGTCCAACCACCTCCTTTTATGCCACTAGCTTGCCGCGGCCTTCTGAAAGGGCTGTTACTTTCTGCCTCACCCACTGTGTATTCACCAACTCCAGCAATGACGTCCAAGCTCAAACACTGACTCTGGCATCCTCACTTACTCCCTCCATGACAAGTCACAGCACAGCTCCTTGGGCTCCCATGATGGCAGTTTCAAGCAGATCAGGGTGAACTGATGGACTGTCCAGAGCTTGCAATTGGATGGCCAAAGAGGCAGGAGTTGGTGCTGCAGTAGTGCTTGAATTTCTTGGTTCATTAGACGAAGGAGAGATTGATGAAGACGTGTTTCTGATGCCCATTGGACCCCATCAAGTCAAGAGGGAAGAAAGGGAAAGAGGAAGAAGCAGCACCCTGAACACTGATGGAGGGGGGGACTAGGGAGAAGGGAGTGATGAGTTCTCCTGCACCCAGTGGCCCGGGAAAAAAAACCAGCAAAGAGAGAAGAAAACCTGAGGAGGGCCAGTTGACCACAGGTCACCCTCACACGTCCAAGAAGAAGACGAGGCCAACAGCATGACTGACAAGAGAAAGGAGAAGGTAAACAAAAAGATAGAGAGAGAGTGTGTGTATCTTGTGCACCGAAAAGAAGGGGTGAGCCTCAATTGACTTATGCAATTGGAAAAAAGAAAAAATAAAAAAGAGAGAAAAGGGGAAAGACTGAAGGGAACCTGGCACAAGCGGCGGATCAGCCATCAACCATATGGTGCCCATTCCTTCGTTGGCCTGCATCCGCCTTTGCTCCTGTCACTGTGCAGGTACAGCTGCAGTAAGAGGGAGCAAAAAATGCCCATGCACATTGGTGCAAAAAGAAAAAAAAAGAAAAAAAGTAAAGAAAGGGGGGAGGGAGGAGGTTGCTGTCACCTTACTGCCAAGCACCTAGTGACCAACCAATCAGAAAAAAAAGAGAAGAGTGACCATAAGTCCTCACCATACAACATCCCCGGCCTCCCTACAGGACCCATTGCCCCATAGTTGGTCGAACTTGAACACTTGGTCCACTTATGAAGAAAAGAAGCTCTAGCTGGAGCTCCCGCACAGGGAGAAGAGAAAGTCCCAAATAGACCAATCAAGAAAAATAAAGAAGAGTAAAAAAGAAAAACCAAGTCCCAAAGAGAGCAGCCAGGAAAAAGGAAGAGCGCAAAAAAGTACAAGTCCCAAAGAGACCACCCAACAAGAGATGAAAAAAAATTAAAAAGAAAAAGAAGAAAGGGACAAGGAAAGAAGGGACCCTTGGGGTCAGTCTAGGCAGCCCATAAACAAGCTAAAGAAAGGCCCAAAGGGCCAATGCCCGAAATAAGAAAAGGTCAAGCTCAATTTAACATAATGTGGAATTAAACTTAAATTAAAAAATAATATCACAGAATGTAATGAAGTGACTGGTCATTGGGTCTTGAACTGACCGGCTACCCAAGTTGAGGCTATCAAGATCAAGCGGGGCTGACCAATGCTAAATTAGTTCGACCAGACACCAAGCCAGGAATCAACTAAGAGTTGACCAGGACCAAATAAAATTAACCACCACCAAGCTGGGAGTCAATCAGGAGCTTAACGAGACCGAGCCAAGTCGATCAAGCACCGAGAGAGTAGTCAAGCAAGAGTTGGCATTGTCACATCAGGTTGACCAGGTACCAGAGCCGAGAGCCTGGTCAATCAGACACCTGAATGGAGACCAATCAGATAACCAAGCTATGCCTAGTCAATTAGACATCAAGCTGGGACCAACCGAGCATCAAGTCAGAAGCCAATGACAACCAAACTGGCGTGACAAACAAATCAAGTCGAGTTGAGTAGAACCAAAGCAAGACCCAATTGGAACTGAGACGCGTCGGCTGGATGATCAAAGTTGGGTTGAATGGTCAATCAGGTCAGGATATCGACCAGCCACTTGAGTCAAGACGATTGAGACCAAATCGGAAAGCTCATTGGGCATCAAGATAGGAGTTGACTAGGACTGAGCAGTCAATCAGACACCTAAATCGAAGACCAATTGGGCAACCAAGTTGTGTTGAGAGAACCAGGAAGAAGCAAACTAAAAATCAAGTTGGAACTTGGAAGACAACTGAGCATTCACACCAAGAGCATGACATGCACAAGGCAAGAATCAGCAAGAACGAGTCATCAGGTGCTAAGGAGACACAACCCTTAACTCCTCCCTCCTGACTCCGACATGTTTTGAACAACACCCATCAGCCGATGTCGGTCAACAGACTCCGACTCCAACAAGACAGAAGAATACGACGTTTTCATGCATCCTCAATTTTTTATATATTTTATTTTTATACAATCACATGTAGCATATTATGTGATGAAGACCGGATTGGATCCAATAGACACGAAGATCGAGGATGTTGCAATTCGAGTTTGGAGGCATCGAGATATTTTGTATTAAATAATTAGTAGAATTGTATTTATTTTCCTGAAATTTTCCTATTTACTTATTGATACTTGCGCTTAATTGAAGTTTAAAACTCTACAGGGTCACATTTGTAATTTCCCCAAAGGTGTCTTAATGAGTCAAGCTTGGACATCGGTCGAGCCTAGTCATCAAGTATCAAGCCAAGTTTGAACTTGAATGAAAACAAATGAGCCAAACTCAAGTAGTAACCAACTTAGCTGCCTCGGTCACTTCCAGGCCACCGAAGCAAGAGGCCCAGTTGTCAAAAGACCTCAGGCCAGCTGTTGGTCAAACTAGTGGTCCAGTTCCTCATGCTGGAATTTGCCATTTTCAGCTCTCACACCAAAGGTCGAAGCATTAATTGTCCATCATGGTGAAATGGTAATGAAGAATGGCATTGATAGGACGTGCTTGGTGTTGTCAGTCCATCTTCAGGAGGTAGGTGGCATGGGTCAGGGATGGCGTGGCAACAGCACAGAGGAAGCTCCATACATTTTGGAAGTTGAGTGCCTACATAGCTTTTGGGTAGAGATGAAGCATAGTCTTTGGCTCATATCCGCTTCCAAGGGCAACAGCCTGGGGCTGAGACAAGAAGGTCGTGGGATCCATAGTGGAAGATCCAACATTTTAAGTTCCAGCTTAATGGTTGATCAGTTTGGCCTGATTACGAAGTGTGCAGGATCCACTAATCATCTACCACATTTGAGGTTCCTCTTTTAATCTGATTGTGCACTGACTCCAACATCAAAGATCTTCGGCAGCCTTGCTCCAACTCCAACATGATTCACGGAGATAAAGGATGGTCCTTGTCCAGCACACCTGGGATCTTCGTCCAGTTCAATTATGACACTGTTGTTGGAAAAGGAGATGCCGGCTCATCATGGGATCGGTGACTTCCCAGACTGTCTGCCACAGTGGCACTACAGGAGGGATTCCTTTTTTTAGAGGGTTCTCTTTGGTAGAGAGGCATATCTAGAAGAGGTGGAGCAACAGCCACAGAAAAATCAGAACCTGCCACAGTTTCAAAAGAGTAACCAGCAGGATTATCAAGAACCCATCTTAAAACATCATAAAATAGGAGTGCAAACGAATCTGATATTCCAAAATTGCAGTTTAATTCTAATAAGAATTAACAGACTTGGAAACCATGTCTCATATAAGCTATCAAAAATCAGAATCAGACATTCAGACTTACCAAAATCAGAACCAGCTGATTTTGATTCTATTTTTTAAAATTTTGATAAAATTTCAATATATCACTAAAAATAAATAAATTATAAAACATAATATATAAAGTTAAAAACAAGTAAAATAATGTTTTGAAGTTATTATATCAAAGTTTAGTAATTATATTGATTTATTAACAAATTTCTATATAAAAATTAACATATAATATGTATATCCAAAATTATCCAATTTGGTCCCGATTCTAATAATGTTATCAAAATCAGAACAAAATTGAAACATAATGATTCTGAATTAATCAGAATTGAAATCAGAACACCTAAACACTTATTGGAATCAGAAATAGGCTAAAGGTGATTCTACTGCCGAATCCAGCCCTTATGCAGCCCTACCTTGACATCACTCCCTCCCAACTGCCAACAAAGGCCCAATCTAAAAGAAGCTTCTCCATATGCACAAAAATGTAGTTCAAAGGAAACATACTATCTTTGAATAATCTTCTATTGCGATCCATCCAAATGGCCCTCAGAAAAGCAGATATTGCAGCATCACAAATGGTCACATTAATGCAAATCCCTTTAAGCCTTATCCAACTCAATCAAATCCTTGGTAGACTCATTGCTTAGCTAAAATTTCAAGATTTTGCCCAAGGCTTGAAAAAAAATCTGAATAACCCTACATTGTAAAAACAAGTAATCCAGGTCATCTACAAAGAGTTTACATAACTGAAAATTTTTCATGTTTCTATCTGGCAACCATATTAGCATCTTTGCTGGTTTTTTAACATGAAGTTCTTGTTTTAACACAAAATCTGCATAAAATTGAAAAACTCTTCTTCATCATATTGCAAATTCCTCTAAAAGTTAATCCCAAACAGCCACTTCCCTTGAGGTGAACACAGCATTCTACTATAGAATTGTTTAGTCTAACAAGAAAATAAAACCACCAACTTCTTGTTGAATGTGTCATCGGCATGCCAAGCATCCTTGTCATTTTGTGGCCCGTATACTGTTGTAAGGGGCAATGCTGCTTCATTCTTTTACATGTAAGCATGGATTGTAGAATCAGCCAATCCGGATCGGGATCGGCCGATTCTTAGATCGTATCGGACCCCACTGATCCGATTCTAGCCGGAACTACTGACCCGGCCCGGACTTCTGGCCGGATCGGTTGGAATTGCTTGGATCGGTCAAGATCGACCGATTTAGGAAGATCAAATCGGGAATCGGTTGACCCCAGAACCTAAAAATGTTTGGAATCGGATTGATTTCGAACCTAATTCTAGATCGTTTTCTGGTCCGATCTCCCCGGGGGGAGATCAAACCGATTCCCCCTTCCAACCCCAGATTCTCACCTCTTCCTCCCCTTCAACC
Source organism: Cryptocoryne crispatula var. balansae (assembly GCA_036172225.1). NCBI lineage: Eukaryota > Viridiplantae > Streptophyta > Magnoliopsida > Alismatales > Araceae > Cryptocoryne > Cryptocoryne crispatula. The sequence continues at coordinate 9,229,709 of CM069922.1, read as the reverse complement.
TCTAGGGCTCCCCCCTCCAACGATCCAATGCAAAGAGTAGTGATCCAGCTGTGGGAGGCAGACGATCCCCCTAAACAGGTACATTTTATAGGGGGAGACCCCCGATCCCTGCTCTCCCTCCCCCTCCCCCCCCCAACCACCTTAAAAAAAATTTCTTCGAGAGACATTGCCCCTTTGATATCCCCCCCCCCACAAAGGGTGCTGCCCTCTTAACTCTCGCGACCTGACCGTGCAGGTCGATCCACGACTACTCTACGCCTCGTTTATGATAGTGTCAACATATTAATATATTTCACTATCATTTATATTGTCACATATATAAAAATTGTACTTACATGATAGTTTCTCAAAATAAATTTACTTTGTATGCCATTGTTTGGTAGATTGTCATCCACATTTTTTTATCTTTAACTTTTTTTTACTTATTCCTATATTTTTTCCTAATTTTTTTGAGAATTTTTTGATTTTAAAACCTAAAAAATTGGCCAATCCGAACTGATCCGGGATCACCTTTCGTCCGGAGGATCGACCAATCTGGACCGATCCGGATCGGTAGTCACCAATCCCGATCCCGATCCCACAATCCTTGCTTTTAAGATAGTAGTAAGGAGAAGTTCTTCCACAAGACATTCCCAACAACCATCCACATTATCACGAGTCCACTCCTACATAGTTGACATGTGCAGGTTTAGCTGCCCAACCCCGATCTGCTGCCCCCCAACACATAAACACACGCACACACTTCCTTAATAAAATCTACAGTTACCTCCATTTTTTTGGCACTAAAAAAAACACCTTTCATTGATCACATGTTAATGTCATTACAGAGCTCAAACAAAACATTAATAGGCACATCTAGGCCTACAAAAGTTTGAGAAGATTCAGAATAAAGCCCTGTCTTGGCCATTGCATGAGCTGCTCTGTTTGCAAATATGTTTGAGAAGAAAATTTCTACTTTGTTTTTACCATGCCAAGAGCTACACTAGATTATAATGTCTTCAGTCTTCCAATGGATAGGTTCATTCTCATTGATGGCATCAACCAAAGATTTACAATCAGATATCACCTGGAATCTCTGTGGTCAGTGGAAGCCCAACTTATGACCTTCTTGGATAGCAGCTGCTTCTAATCGTTGTGAATCTCTAGTAGATTTTTGCATTGATTTGCACAAAATAGGAAAACCTGAACTATTTCTAGCAGCAATACCTACACTTGTTGTATCATGTCCAAGAGCTCCATCAACATTTATTTTGATAACGTCTTCTTCTGGGGGAATCCATTGTACATCCTGTTGAGTGCATGTCCAACTTTTATCCAAGTTCTGTCATGATTTAGCATCTCTCCAAGCACAATTAATAACCTTTCTTGGGTGACATTGACTTCCCCTAAATTTCCTGTAACATCTAGCCTTCCATATGTTTCAGACAGTTGAAATACCAAGGACTGCTATTTCTCTCTCCATTTGGCACTTGCTATTACACTGATTTAACGAGGCTTTTAATAGTGAAGCCAAAGGATCCATGACAACAGATATTTTGATAGAGAGAGGCAATGAAAACCATACAATTCTGGCTATCGAGCATTGGAACAATGCATATGATAAATCCTCATCACTTACCAGGCAATACTGACAGGTTTGATCAACATGGCACCTCTTTGCAATAACTGAATTGATAGGTAATATATTATGCATACACTTCCCATAAGAAATGAAGAACCTTTGCTGGAAACATTTGTATTAGAGTTGGATGCCAAAGTTTCTTCCATTTGCTCAGGTCTGAAGGGCCTGGGGGTAATACTTGATCTTCTAGGTATCTATAAGCTGACTTCATAGTGAGACTTCCTGATGAAGTGAATAGCCAGATAATTCTATCTTGAGCCTGATTGTTTTCAGGTAGTTTAATTTGCATGATTGCCTTAGCTGTAGTTAAGTCAAAAATATTCTTGATCAGCCCTTCCTTCTAGTTCCCTCTATCTATGAGAGTTGCTACCTTGTTATTGCTTGACAATCTTCCTATGGGCAGATGAATTGTCACATCTGTCTGGGAGCCAAATATGTTTCCAAGTATGTATCCTTTCACCATTACCAATTTTCCAGCAACTTTTTTGTAATATGTCTTTGGTTCCAAGCATAGCTTTCTATAAAGATGAGGCTGACTTTGTTGGTTTCACGTCCCAGAAATTATTCCTTTGGATATGTTTTGCCCTCAACAAATCTCCCCATAAGCTGTATTCCTCATAAAGGAATTTCCAAGTAAGTCTAAAAATTTGAGCTTGGTTTAAATCTGTAAGATCTCTTATCCCTAAGCCTCCTTGAGTTTTCCTTACCTTGATTTTATTCCAACTAATAAGATGCATTTTTTTCTCATTTGTATGATGACCCCACCAAAAGGATCTGTTTACCCTTTCCAAATGATTCAAGCAATTTCTAGGTAGCAAAGTTGTGGCCATTGCATACAAAGGAATGCTAGCCAAAGTAGATCTAATGAGCTCAGTTCTACCTGCAGCAGACAACAACTTCGTCTTCCAACTAGAAGTCTATCTGAGTGTCTTTCTTTAATAAATGACCATTGAGTACTAACTTTTTTTATTTTTTAATGGTACCCAAAGTAAGCTTCATCATCCTTCATATATCTGATATGCAGCACATCGATGGTCTTCTTCTGTGTATCTAGATGGATATTTTTGCTGAATAATAACCCACTCTTGGCCATGTTTATGCCTTGCCCCGATAGATCTGCATACATCAGATGGGTGACTCCGGGTGCTGACTTATTTATCCGGATGCCCGATAATTCACCTTTTTGATATTGTGCTGCCAGAATTCTAGATAAGACTTCTGCCCCCAGAATATATAGATATGGGGATAATGGGCATCCTTGCCTCAAGCCCCTTTGGGGGACAATATGCCTAGTAGGCTGACCATTTATATTAACTGAGAAAGAAGCTGAAGTAACGCATATCCTTATCAAAGAAGCACGTTTAGTTTACACTCAACCAGTTAGAAACTTGTCCAAAATGCAAGCATGAGTCAAGCCCAGTGAATCTTCAACCAACGAAGTATTTTAAACCTGTCAAGGAAAACATTTATTACGACTCCACAGTGAAAATTGTAGTGGCTTAGCCTATTAGTCAAATTTCCCTCCAAAACTCTCAGTCCACTACTCCAGACCCAACGCCTTTGTTGTGTCTACCATCTTCGAATAAAGAGTCAATCTCCCAACAGAGTTATTTAACGGTGGGGAGCACAAAATGTCCAATCCTAGAGGTGTCGGGTTCTTCCAAGCACGGTGAAAAGAATCAAACTCCTGAAATGGTAGTGGCAGCTGACCTAAAACAGCCGTCGCAGTTAAAATGAAGATCCTCGCTTGGAACTGTCGGGGGGGGGCTGAATGGAAACTGGACAGTTTCCTATCTTGACAGAATAATCCATTCAGTAAATCCACAGCTAGTCTTTTAGTCAGAAACTATGTGCAATGAAGTCAACACCAAAAGGTTTTTTCAACTTAAGAATATTGAAAACTGTCAGGCTGCATTTCCTCAAGGCAGGTCTTTGGGTATGGTGGCAAAATGCAGTTAACATTTAAGTGGTTGTTTCTAAGGACAATTGGATTGCGGTTGATGTGGTGGATAATATGAATCCATCAACATGGTCACTCATCATACTTTATGCACCAGCCAATTCTAAGAAAAGAAAACAAGTATGGATGGAGCTTGAAATTTTCATCAAGAGCAGCAATTACCCCACTTGTGTTTTGGGTGATATGAACTCAATACAAAGAGCTGAGGAGAAAGTAGGTGGATCAATGGCTATTTCTTCAGGGAATATGGATTTCAGAAATTTTGTTGACCGAGCTCAATTGTGTGATCTGAAGGCTGATGGCCCAGCATTTACTTGGTCCAATGGGAGAGGCTGTAAGTTTAGAATTAGAGTAAGGCTGGATAGAGCACTTTGTTCAGTTGACTGGCTTATGAATTTCCCAAGAACGGTTCTTTACAATTTACCATGGAGCACTACTGATCATAATCCCATCATTTATATGAATACTGATCCACCTCGTAGACAGGGGCATACAACTTTTAAACTGGAGTTGGCATGGATGCAACATCCTTCTTTTCATAACTATCTACAGAACATCTGGAAAAGAAGCAGACAGAGTTATGAGAACTTTGAGGATAAATTGAGTAGGGTTGCTATAAAACTATCAATTTGGGGCAGAAAGGTCCTTGGTAATCTCTGAGTAAAAATTCAAAATTTGGAAAAAGCAGTCCAGTCTTGTCAAAATAAACAAATCACTGAAGAAAATCTCACTGAAGAGGGCCACTTAGAAGATGAGTTACAAAAGTTATACGACATAGAAGCTGTATTTTGGAGGCAAAAATCGAAGTGTCATTGGATGAAACAAGAGAAAAAATGCACCAAAATTTTTTACAGTAACATGATCAATCACAGAAGGTGGAATAAAATAGTAGGAATTAAAAATCCAAATGGTTCTTGTACTGCAAAGCAAGAAGAGATTAGTCAAGTGTTTTTCAATTACTTCAACACAGTATATAGTCTTGACAAGTCAACTAAAACATCCAGTGATGCCTGGAAACCACATGTACAAAGTCAGCAAAAAGAAGAATGTTAAATTGGCAGCTTTACCACAAGAAGCAGAGATCAGAGAAGCACTTTTTAGTACGAAACCAGACAAATCCCCAGGTCTGGATGGTTTTCCCCTGGGTTTTTATCAACAAAATTGGCAAGTCATAAAAGATGATGTAATTGATATGGTACAAAAAGTTTTTCAGACATACAAGTTACCCACATCTCTGAACCATACCACAATAACCCTTATCCCCAAGATTCCTAAACCACTTCACCAAAGGATTTCCACCCCATCAGTCTGTAAAATATGTAAGACTTCAAGGAAGATCATCACCAAAATTCTAGCTAGAAGGATCAAGAATGTGGTTCCCAAACTCATATCAAAATTTCAAGGGGCGTTTGTCACGAGAGGTTCATCCAAGACAACAAGGTTGTAGTTAAGGAAATATTGCATTCCATATCTCAGAAAAGAGGTAGGAAAGGAAATTTTATTCTGAAATTAGACATCTCCAAGTCTTATGATACAGTGAAGTGGGACTTTCTACAAGATATGCTGGCCAGCTATTCTTTTGATCAAAAGGTAATCCAGTTACCTCCATTTTGGGTTCCCTGAATACATGCAATATCAGCTATAATGTGGTTCCCTTCTTTAATGATCTTCTCAAATCCCCTCATATTCTACATTATGATCTTCGTGGTGTTCGAGATTGTCTCAACCCCACCACTCTTTCATCTTTCAAGAAAGCACTAATCCGTAGGGAAGGATGAATACACTCCCTATCTATCTTCCAGTTTTTGACATATCTTCTGGTATGAATAGATTATTATTCCCAATTCGACAACTAATTACGACCAATACCCAAAAATATAAAAGCAATTGTATATTTTTAAAAAGTATCACATTTTATAACTTTAATAGAAAAAAAGGAAACATTCTAAAAAATGTATCTGCTCGAACAAAAAAAATTCAAAGCAACGGATATACAACAAAATTTTATTTATCCAGGGAATATCAACTATCACATAACCATATCAAGATATATACCGTGACACAATGCCCTTGCAGTCAACATCAACTCGTCTGAAAAGAGCACCAGAAAAGAATGAAGGAAGTTTACAAACATCTTTTGTTATCTCCTTAAACTCTGTGAAAGAGACAGTCAGCATAATCATAATATATCTTCACAAAAGGAACTGTGATAAGACAATCTGGTATATCATGTATTTACCATGTACTTGCAGTCCATGCATGTTGGCTGAAAAGATTTCACTAATTTTGGACAAGGATACCTCTTTCAATTCAGACGGTGGCGGGCGTCCACTATGAAAATAAAACTGCAGTGATTTGTTCAAACAACAATCAGCGTAATTCATAAAATATGAAGATAACACAAGTAAAAAAACATGAACAAGAAACTCTACAATTCTAAAGAGATGCTAAACGGAAAAATAGTACCTGAGGTATGTATTCTTTTGCTGGTACACTAACTACCTTCAATGGTGATCCTAGGGAGGAAGGAGTGGCAGCAGCAACACGTCTCATAGTTCGTGGGGAACCAGACGAGCTCCTTGGTGAAAGTGGAGGTGCACTGCCCGCAGGAAACATTGAAGGCAGTGGATTGGCAGAGGTGGCATTTGGACTGGAGGAGTTTCCAGCAACATTAAGAGGCAAACCTGCCTTTGCATCATCAATCAAAGACTTCACCTGCGGAATGCAAAAACTATGAGGAAGCAACTGTGGACTTCCAGATCAATCTACAACCGGAAATTCAAGCTGAAAAGAAACATGCAGATTTCTTGACAGATTTTTTATTTTTCATTTGAATGCCTGCTTCAGCTTTCAATTTGGACAAAGTCTGAAAGAAACAATATCTAAGTGGTCCTTGGTCAAATGAAGAACCACCAAAAGGATTCTCAAAGCAAAAGAATCACCAGAGGTCATTCTATATTAAAAGAGAATGAACAGGAGCTAAGGAATCCAAAAAAGTACAAGATTTATATCTTGTAACTATGTTCGTAATAAAATCCTTAGTGACCTTTATATGGCTTTGTGAGGCATCCTCACTGTACCACAGTATTGTAATAAGTATACATAATTCAAAGATGAACGAATGCAACTTTTATGCTAATACATTTTTCCAATAATGTGTTATACACTTAAATTATTATGGTCACAAAAAGCGAATAATAACACTTACTATAATAATAAAAATAATTAGAAGAAAAGCATAAAAAATAAATAAAAATAACAAATTAATTAATAATATAATAACTAAAAAGACAAAACTAAAATGGAAAATAAAATAACAAATTAAATGGTTAAAAATAATAAATAGTATAAAATAATAAAATAAATAAGTAAAATAAATAAAAAGTAATAAAAACACATAAAAAGCATACAAAGCATCAATAAGTGTTTGATTATCAATATCAATATTGAAACTTTCAGTACATACAAAGCATGATATGTATTACAAGTGTCCACCTGTGTCAATTTTGTTATTAATACTCCACCCTTTACAAATATCAATATCAAAATTGATATAGTAACATTTTGATACTCCAACCAAATATGGCATTTATGAATGATCAAGTCCTTCCCCAACCTCTTGTGCCTTCGATCAGCAAGGTCACTGTTATTAAGAAAAAAGCTCAACTCCTGCAACCCTATTCTCTGGTGCAGAGGCTTCCACACACCTGATGGAAGATCCCCAAGATGCAGGTCCAACCTCAACTCCCTAAAGAACTCCCAAACCATACCTCCTCCGACGAATTACAAACCAACAACATCCCCTATGAGGGAATGCTCGGCATTTAAGAGACTCCCTTTCACATCTTCCACCTCTCTATATCCACTGATCCCTCCGAAACTGAAAACAGGGCCACTACATGTGCCAAGTGCCAACTAGTTCCCTTCATCAGCCATAGTTGTCGGACACACTACCTCTGCATCTGAGGAATCCAGCTTCCCCGAACCAACTGAGACTTACCTCCAAGGCACCCTCTAAACCATCCCAACCACTCAGCATGGTCAAAGCAAACAAAGAACATGTTCAATCATCTGACGCAAGTCTGGACTAGGGGCTGAGCCAAGCCCAAATTGCTTTTCCGTCAACCGAGACTCCTTCCAGAATGGATCACCAAGCCACGCCTGAGCTGCCTCCTTCAATGGCAAATAAAATCTAAGTGAACCTACCAGTCCAAGAGCAGACAAACTGGACCAAACTGTCTTATCTAGCAAAGGGCCTGAAAGATGTTTGGATCTTCCACGAACCGGGATGTACACAGACCCGAACCAAAGAGCATGCATCTATCTCCACTCAACAAGCTGCCGCCCAACATGGGGCAGTCACTGATTCTGCCAGCATTGGCACCAGATCAGCTGATTCAGGCCGATCCAGTACCATTTTAGACCGGAACCAACAGATTCACGAGAGAATCCTCTCTCAGATCAGATTTCCCCTGAATTGGCTCGGCATATGCTGATCCCAATCAAGAATCAGCTTATCCCCACGTACCATGCTTAAAAGAAAGAAGAGTTAGTGGGAGTCAAACTCCCCTATTTCCTAAAAAATATGATCATTGCACAACCCCCTAGGTGTTAGTCCCAAGTGTATGGCTGGTGGAGAGGTGTCCTCGTTGGATAGTTGTTGGGGGGAACCCACCAGCAATAGTACCCCCCCCCCCCCGGCTAGTGGGGCATTTATTAGTGAGACCTCCACTAGTTGTTTTGGACTAGTGGGAGAGTAGGAGTTGCCCATAGCAAGATGGAGTTCCACAAAAATTCAGTACACGACATTTATGGGTATAAAACGGTTTTAAATTTTATGAGTACAGTCAAAATTCGGCCAAACATTTATGTTCGTGGAAAGTAATACAGAATGGAAAACAGATGGAGTACAACAAGTTTTAAACACGAATCTACCAACTCTATGTGTGTGTTCCCCTCTCTCTTATCTTTATTTTAATACAACCTGTAAGGTGTAATTTTCTATCTCCTACGCAGCTTTAGCTTGTGGAGTAAACACAAAAAGGTCATTCTGCCACCAGTTGCAACACCCTTATACTCTATTTTTTTGAATGTTGGACCCACAGGTGTAATCACATGGCGGTAAGACTCTACCACCAACAGCTGGGTGTGCAGCAGTCACTTGGCCACTAAAACAAACAAAGACTGCCTGACAAATCAAATTAAGGAAAACTTGTGCTCCTTCAATATAATGATCGGTGGCTCCAAGTCATGAGGTGACCAACTTCCTCCCACAGCCCAGCCTTGGAGAAGCATGTCCTAGGCACTTTGATCCAATTATAACTGTTCATAGAATATTCTCGAACATACATGAGACGGGTGATAAATAATGCCATTTTAAGAAGAGGTGATTTTAAGCCAACATATGTATGCAACAAAAGGAACACAACTTATCTTTATTTTTCTAAATCCATTTCATTCTAACTGCAGTAGAGCATCTTTTCAGTATGATCTTCCACTAAAGAAAAAAAAACATCTGATATTTAGAGTAATGTGCTAACTCTGCCATCACCCATGGCCAACCCCAGCAGAAAAATATCATCACATCTCATGATGTAGATTCAAATGAAATTAACGTTAGAGCATTCTCTACTTATGACGTGTTGCACAGAAGCCAGGTGTCATAAAAAATATGGCAAGTGTGAGGACATTCTCCGCATGTGATGCACCACATAAGTGCGTTGCACAGAAGCCAGGTGTAGTAAAAAATATGGTAAGTGTGAAGGCATCCTCTGCATGTGATGCACCACATAAGCATCGTAATGTTCTAATAACTAAACAAGAGTTCCCACACAAAAGATAGGTATAGATAAAAAAGTGAGTGATTTCAGAAGATGCAAAAGACTTTACAAGATAAAGAAGGGTAATATTCAGAATTGGGACTCCTTTGTTCCTTCTACGACTATTTTGGTTGGTAGGAGAACCACCGTTTCAGGAAGAACTGTTGGATTGGTCGTTTGCAGCTTGCTGAGCAGTATCCGTTGTTGTTCAAAGTATGGGCAAATAGAAAAGTAAAGATGCGTTCTCTTTGGGATGTAAAGCCCTTCTCTCTTTAATAAGAAATTTGGTGAATAAATTTAGAAAGGTTCTGGGTCAGGTGGATTTTTTGAGATATTTTTCTTGTGTAGATAGGCAAGAAGACCAGGTGTCTGGCTTCCAAATGGGGGTAATTCCTCTTTCTCCTGCAACATACTTTGTTGGGGAGGTTTTTGAGATTTCTTAGTGAAAGTGATGTGGTCTTTTTTGTTTCCCTTTAAAATTAGAGTATTCATATATAATATTTGCAAAGGAAGGCTTCCGGCCAAAGTATATCTTTTGCACATTTGCAAATGCGGTTTTGAGAAGTGTGTTTTGTAGGTCACAATTAGAAGACATTAACCACCTATTTTATCATTGTGGCATAATTCATTACCAATGTTGTATTCTGTTTAAGAGATGGAGGATTACATCGAATGATCCTGATCAAAAAGAATTTAATTCATCAATGGAAAAGAGATGCTTTTCAGAAGAACACATTGGCAGTGTGTCATTCACAAGCTGGAAAGTAAACTTCAGGGTTAGAAAGGTAGAATGCTTTATTTAAGAAAAAGATGGGTTCTATCTAAGACCGTGTTGCAAAGTATTCCATTGTATTTTTTTCGTCATCCTGAAAGTTCCTGAGGGAATATGCAGAAAACTTGAAAATATCAGAGTCAGGTTCTTCTGGCAAGGCAACAACAACAAAAAGGGTCTTCATTTGATTAATGGAATAATGTGTGCAAAACAACTAAGAAATGTGGTGTAGGTATCATTCCTCTTGAGATTATTAATAATGCTCTTTTATCTAAATGGTTGTGAAAATTGAACTCCAATAGAGATGCACTTTGGAATAGAATAGTCTGATCTAAGTATGGTATCAGTTCAAATGACTCGTGAATTACTGATTTCAGAGATAATGACAGGACCTCTAGCATCTGGCATGGTACCCTCACAAATTGGGAGCTTTTTAATTCATCCTCTACTATTGCTCTGAGTGATGAAAGGAAAACATTATTCTGGGAGGATCATTGGAGAGAGTTCGCACTTCTGGCTTCAATGTTTCCCAACCTTATATGTTCAGTGGCAATCCTGGTAGTTAAATTTGTGAAACCTGGGATGTTAGTGTGAATTGGAGTTTATCTTTTAGAAGAAACCTGAAAAAAAAGAATAATTGCAACCTTTCAAAACTTTTAGCTTTCCTGGAGAACTGCAAGTGTGTTGGCAACAGAGGATGAATTGGTTTGGCTCCCTTGTAACAGTGGCATTTTTACTGTTAAGTCCGTGTTGTACAGGTTGACCATTGGAGGCTTGGAAGTTTAGTGGTATCAAGCTGTGTGGAAGCAGGCACTGCCCATTAAAATTAAGCTCTTCTTGTGGAAGATTGGCATTCAACATCTTCCTACCATAAGCCATCTCCATAAAATTTTCTGGTTAATTCTACATTGTGTTTTATGTGGCATTAAAGAGGAAACAACACCCTTTCTTTCAATGCGGGACTATTGATTATCTTTGGAACATCTTATTCAGAAGCTAAAAGATTCATTGGTCTGAACCAACTAGCACCATTTGTCTGATTCAGGATTGGCCCAATCTCAACCAAAGGGCTTCGGATGGTCTCTTGTGGAATCTCACTCTACCTGCTATGCTATGGTCCATTTGGTGCACAAGGAACAGACATTTTTGAGGATCATTTTCCAAGTATGGGCTATGTTCTTCAACTTATTATCACCTCTTTTGTAAAAGATTGTTATTTCTCACACAGAGCTTTGGGTGTGGATGTAAACTTCTTCAGGGACATGTTTTGTGCTTTTAGATCTTTCCTTTTGTCATTCCCTTTCCCTTCTACCTCCTCAGTAGATGTCCACCTCCCTTTCTTTTGTATTTTGTTTGCTTTTTCACTTTGCTATTAATAAAAATTTTGGCTTTGGCCATTTTCAAAAAAAATGGAAAAGAGAAAACACATGGAGCAGTCATCTGTCATTGCCCACAATGTTATGGTCCATGTGAAAATCTTGAAATAGGAGGATGTTCGAGGAGTAATTCAATAATCCTACAGTTATGCTTCGCCACGCTATTGCTTTTGTCAAGGATTGATCCCTTGCTTATTCGGGACATCCGATGGCTACTTCTTCCTTCATAGACAGATTCTGGAAGTCCTTTTGTTTGTAGTTCCTTCCCGATTACTGTCGTCTTGGTAGTCAGTCAGATGGCTCACTTCTTTCCATTTCCTGCATTTAGCTTAGCCTGCTAGCTCTTTATTTTTGTCTTGCACTTGCATCTTTATTTCAATGAACTGGCATGTTTATGTCTCAAAAAAAATCCTTATCTTACAATTCAAATAAATTTTGATGGGACAATATAGAAAAGACCCATTTCACCAATTCAACCCATGGTAAGTGGAATTGGCATATGCCAACCAGATCTAAGGGAGGAGATGGATCCAAGAGTGGATTTCCCCTTAAACTGACCAAAATCAGCCCAGATCAAGCCCTATCGTTATCGGCATGAATTACCCCATTCTGCCAAAATTCTACCTTAAAGGCTGGAAAGATGGACAAGCCAGAGGGCTGTTTATGGTGCAGATTCGAGATTTGTCTGGTTAAATCGGACCATGATGGACCCAAATTCCATCATTTGTATTTTTTATGTTTTTCTGTATTTTTATTTTAGAAGAGTTAATCTAGGCTGATTCTGGATCGGTTTTTCTTCTCTTGGATCAGCCTGAATCAGCTGAACTGTTCCAGATTGGATTGCTGATCCAGACACCGATTACAATCCACCCTTCCTTGATTCGACTTGAGCGCAAGAGAAGGCTAAATGATCTTAATTAAAAAAATAACATTTTGAAGAAAATATTGAGTCTCTGATATGGGACTAATCCGTAAGATCGTCCATGACAACCCAATCTCGTGATGGCAAACCCATCACATGCATATAAAGAGAAAGAGGGCAGGTAGATTAGTAGATATGAAACAGTTTGAGATGCATGTATAAGTAATAAACCATTGTATATCTTATCATCTATCTTATTCCAAGTACACAAAGACCTAGTCCTAACCACCACCAGCATGATTTTGAAGCAGATTTATTGCCATATTGGATTTTTATTCTCCTACTTCTGCCTTGCAGGTTTCAACTCGTGTAGTTTTACCATACTGCAAGTGTGAACAACTGAACATGGACCACAGCTCAGGTAAAGTTTTATCTCAGTTCATGGCTCAGGTCAAATTTTCTCAGCTTAAGAATTTTTAAACTTGCATAACCCATACAGGTTTACAAACCAAGTCAAATATTTCAGGTTAGATTGATTCGGTTTCTCATGTTGAAACATATAACGAACACACCCCAAAAAGCAGATCTGATTTCCAGAATAGAAAGAAAAATCCTGAAAAAAAGGATGTTTTCACCAGGCAAAAAAAAACAGTCACTCAATTGATAACTCAACTTGTTTTCTAACCAATAAACTGATAAACTCTTAATGGAGTGAAAAATAAAAAGAAACTAAACCAAGAGAAGGCGGCCCTACCTTATCTTTCTTTAGCTTACGGAATGTTGTAGAGAAACGTCATAGAAATCTTGGCCTCTCAGGATTCAAGCAGTTATAAATTATCTTGTTTTTATAAGGCAAGGATAGTTCTCTCTCTCTCTCTCTCTCTCTCTCTCTCTCTCTCTCTCTCTCTCTCTCTCTCTCTCTCTCTCTCTATATATATATATATATATATATATATATGAGCAGTACTCTTTGTCTGTTGGAGCTAGTTTTAGTGTGTCCAGGAATTAAAAGTGAAATGAAATTAGAATAAAAATAAGATGATCCAAATTAATCTAAAATCATATAAGAACTCCACTAGAAGGATCCGCGAGGGCATGACTTTGATATCAGATATCATGGGAACAGAATCCAGTAAAAGATGAGGGCAAAAAAACTTGATACCAATCGAACAGTATCTGGGAGAGAAAGCCACTGCGAATACAACTCTTCGGCAATATGCGGGCTCCCTTTTAGAGCCAACGGGGAAACCTCCGGCAGCTGCAATAACTCTGGATCCAATGAAGTGATGTTCCTCGGCATTTCCACATCCATCGCACTAAGAAAACTCCGTTATCTCACACGCAAGGGCAACACGATGAAGGCAAACAGCACCGGAAAAGGTGCGGAGGAACCAGAAAACCCTAGATCTCTGCACCTCGTCCCGCACAATGACCAGCCACCCGATTAAACCAATGCACACGCTCACGAATCACAGTGATGACACTTCCTTCTCCCGATCCCCACCGTCAAATTCACGCCGTCAATCCGCAAGCCATCGCATCGTTCAGTGTCCGATTCAACAGAGAACCACCGCGATGCCGGACAAGATCAACAAATGTTTGCGCGGCGACGTCAACAAGCAACAATCCCCCGTCTCCTCGGTATCGTGGACCGGAATGCAACCAAGGAATCCCCGGATACGCAGTGCTGAAGGGATCGACAGCAAGAAGATATTGGCGTGACGCCCCCCGAGTCGCGAACCAAGAATAGCTCCGGTCGCAGTCCCCCGCCGCCGTGCTTCGAAACCCTCCCTGTGAGAGAGAGAGAGAGAGAGAGAGAGAGAGAGAGATGCAACCAAATACGCAGGTGCCGCTCCCCAGCGGAAGCTTATAAGGGGCGAAGGTGGCAGGCACTCAAAGGTCCATCACATCAGGTAACGAAGGTCCACGGATCGATGAGGGGCGAAGAAGTACACCAGATGTACGGTTGTGATGAAAGGGGGCTGTGGCCCGGACGGTGTAGATGTAAGCGGAGAGAGGCGTTTGAAAATTCTCTCGTCTCGTCTTTCTCCAATAAAAAAAATTTTTCATTCGACGACGAGGGCACGTGGCAGAGAATGGGACGGCGTAGAACTGACAGCCCGCCCGGAGCGTACGGGGCCCGGTTCAAATCAAATTTTATTATGATACAGTATATATACAATAAATAATTTTATTTGATTTATTTTAAATTTTATTTTAGTAAAATTTAGTGTTCGGATTTATACATGCCATTAATCTTACCTGAAAAAATCTTAAAGTAAACGTATTGTTAATTCAAGATAAATATAAATATTTTTAATATATCTAAATTAAAATAAAATGTTTAATCTAATCCGATTTATTAGATCGTCTAATTTAATTTGATTCAAAAAATATTAAAAATAAAATAAAATTATTGATTAAATAGTTTTGTCTAGAGACACCGATAAAGAATTTTTCTCTCGAAAAATTACTTTTCACGAATAATATTCCTTCTAATTTTAATGTAGCATCATCACCTGAGAATCATGACTACTACCGTTCACTACAAAGAGGTGTTCTCATAAGACCGGCAGATCTACATATAGGAGTCTTCGGGATAGAAAGAACAAATTATATGGAAATAAACTACTTCTTCATTCAGGGGGGACTAGCCTCATGACTTCCCACTGGGCGAGAGGTGCACCTAACCCACGCTGTCTTTCTCTTCTCTCTTTCTTTGGTTATGTGGGTTAACACAAGTCCCGAAGGCTGCTATGGCGGGGAGGGTGTCTTCTACTGATCCTATATGTTGTCTTCTTCGTTCTGTGTTCCTATGGAAACTTAATACGAGAATGAATTCTTCACCGGTGGAAACAAGTCTTTTTTCGATGAGTCCCTACTTATATTTTTTATATTTTTTGATAATTGAGAAAAATATTCCATCATTTAAGTCATAAATCGTATAAATCATACATAACTAATATATATATTGAAATGAGACTCCACACCCTGACAAATGAGACGCTTTGGGGTCAGCCTTATCACCCATCACATACTTAGGCTCCAATCTTGGTGTTATATCAGTAAGCGCTGTTCTTGGTTATCCTCAGCCAGACTTGGGCAGAATTTGCTGTGCAGTGACAGTACTAATATCCACTAATGGTGTTGAAGTTGCCTGAGTTTGATAAGCTCGGTTGACACTTTCGCTTCTGGCAGACCTTTGCAGTGGATACCTGAATACCAAGTATGGCTCGGGGTAGATTATAACTTTCTATTTGTGAAGATCGAAGAAAATGAAACGCACGTTGGTATCCAAGTAGGCTTAAGATTTTGATCATGATCAAGTGCTTTTTGGATTATCTCACAGCTGTGCACCCCAGTCCGCCTTTCAAACTGAATTCTGTTAACTACCCCTTCTTCAGTTCAGGCACTTGCGTCTGCTTAACGCCACTTCGCCAACTGGGGACAGGCTTGGTCATTCAGTATTTGATGGGGATGTCAAGATTAATGATGTGTTATATAATATGCATCATGAAAAAGGCCGACCAGGGATATCAAAAAGTGCAACGCTATGGATACCATGACCGATCACCATCGATAAAGAAGAATCTTTCTAAATCACTCGAGCTAGTACCGCCAGTCGGCACCACAATCGAATTCAATAGCGAGAGGGCGGTCGGAGCTCGATTAGTTTATGCTAGACGAGGAATAAGGAACATAACCAATACGGGGAACAAGGGAATACCAAACCATATCTACAACGAGATACGAGCCGGATTCATAACTGGGATTAGGACGGGAGGTGGTGTGCCCCTGTAATGGCGTAAAGATCCAAGGCCAGGTGGTGAATGCATATATGGGGACCATCTAAAGCGCCTTTTACTAAAATCAAGGTAGTTGTATGCAAACCTAGAGCAATAGCATGATGAACCAAGAAATCTCCACCAAGTTCAGAGGATATCTTTTCTTTAATACTTAGCAACTCTTTCTTGCTTGGAGTGGTCTATCTTCAATCCTTCCCGGGATCAACCAACAGCATTCGTCTTCTAATTCTAACGGTGTCAAAAGTCGTTGGTGAGCGATTAGCCGTTGTTTGAAAGCTAACTTAATGCCTAAGCCCTGTTACAGTTAGAAAGGTAACTGTGTGTGATGCATCCATCCAAGATGATACAGCCTTGTACGAAGAAGACCAAAATCGCAAGCGCAATGGGATCAAGTGGCCCCACTGAAATTAGAAAAAAATAATAAAGTATTTAAGCATCCTATTTATAGTAGTTTGGATTTCAAGTTTTTTCAACAAAAAAAAAACGGTTCTTCATGTGCCCACAACCGTATGGGGGGCATGATGATGACGATGGACCGTATGTCTTCTCTGGTTGAAACTTAAATTAATTTAAATAAATTATCATTATTATTACATTTTTAAATATTTTTTGATATTTATAGCAAAAATATTATTTATTTAAATTTTTAATACAAATGATAACTTAAATTTATTATATAGAAATAATTAAATATTTTATCAAGTTTTATCTCAAATCAAGTCAACCCGAATTAAATTTGTTTGGCTCTTTATTTTGAGCACTTGCTTATATCCGTTTTAATTCGGAAAAATGACCCCAGTGTACATTCCTATCTATGATCATAAATTGTTTCTTCGCTTTAGCCCCTCCTTAACCAGAAGCATTTTTTATATTATGTTGATTTCAAGTATAATTTTTAAGTTATATAGAGAGAGCAAAATCAAAGAGAGACCTTTCTATCTTATAAATAAAATAATAGATTTGAAATTAACGATAGTTACTACTTGCTGGCTAATCTTAAATTATACATTTAGTTTAATTTTATAAAATATCTTTATGTATTAACTAATGAAATGAAGTGAAAGTGTTTTGTTCAATACACTAATAGAGTGTTTAATTGCATGATAAATTTTTATATATCTTCATGATAAAAAATTATGTTAAAATAAAACATGAGGTAGCCAATGATAAAAAATTATCATGTTGGGTGAGTTGTGGTCACAAAAAATGGTTGGTACCGACCAAACAAGGTTGTAACAAAAAAAAGAAGTTATTGCCTCTTTGTTTGTCTAGAAAAAAAATCTCTTTTAAAATATAAATTTGTAATGGTAGTCAAATGTCTTTGTCAACAAGTTTTGTTACAAAAATATATAATTATAACAAAAACTCAATTTATCATGCAATCATGTAGGTGTTTTTACCAAAGTAGTTAGGCTCTAATCAACCCTTAATCTGGTCAATTTTAACTTCAGTTGACAAGTTGAAATGAACCGAATTGCAATTTTGATTCCGTCAAATATTATGGGAAGATATCACTTTCCTCGCAGAACAAAACGTGGCCTTAAAGAGCCGCTTTATATTGAAAGTAATGCCTTCTTCGACTAATATACCCCGCTTTACAAGGAAGACTCACGGCAATGGAACAGAAGAAGGCAAAACACAGTTATTTATATACATTAACCAGAGCCCGAGAAGAAAACTTTCGACCGGTATACGACACAAAAAAGCATCCTGAAAAGTTAGAAAACGTTGATTAAGAATTAAGAAGCCCCTCCTTGGGCCAAGCAGGAACAGTCAGAGCAGAATACATAATCATCCAACAATGACAAGCTACTGAGAAATTCTCACCCACGTGCGGCATTTGCAGAATGGAGGAAGAATCTTTAGAACATCTTCTATTTCGCTGTTCCTGGGCTAGAGCCACTTGGCTGGGTTCGTCCATAAATCCCTCTCAAATTGATCGCATTGAAAGCACAAGAGTTTTCATCGTACACTGGATCGACTCCGCTCTCCATGCTGGGTGAGACGGCAACCGAATTTTGGCTTTAGGTGCGGCCTATCTTTGGTGGATCTGGAAGGGCCGCTGCAGTTTCACCTTTGAAGGCTTAATGCCCTCTCCAACTTCCACTATCCGTCGTGCTGAAGCAAATGCTACCTTCTGGATTTCCACCGTTGCTACGCCAACAAAGTGTAGCAACCATACTTGGAAGCCGCCTCCACATAACTGTCTGATGATTAATGTGGACGCTGCTTCCGACAAATCCTCTGGAGCTACCAATTTAATTGTAAGAGACTCTGACGGGAACTACATCCATGGTGAAGGTTCTCTCCACAGGATCACAGATCCCCTCATCTTGGAGGGCCTAGCAGTCCTGTCTGCGCTTCATTTTGCTAAGGGTCAGACATGTACCTGCTTCATCCTCAGTGATTATGTTACTGTCGTTGACATTATCCCGGCAAATAGGAATCTCAACCGGAAGATAGATGAGCTGGCTGCAGAAGCTCGTCAACTTCTCAATTCTACTGCCTCCTCTGTTCATTTCACTCCACGTGAAGCAAATACCGCTGCTCACTCTCTTGCTCGTTATGTCCTTCTCACCAACGCTGCCTGTTTTTGTCCTGGGCCTGTTCCGGCCGTGTGCATCCAAGATGCTTTTTGTAAAGACTCTTTTCTTCTGTAAATCTATACAGTTTTCGTCCAAAAAAAACACTGTCCTGACATCATTACTATCCGACGATGCGATTGAACGAGATAAACTTTGAAAACGTAGACTAGCATCTAACTAGGCATTTTCTTCTTCTTTTTCTCATTGGAATCTTTTCAGTGGCATTCGATACTAATAACATAAACACATTCGAATGGAGAATAAAATAAGGATAAGGAACCGATCACCGTTAGTTTTACATTTTAAATAATGCATTTTGTTTTAACTAAAATATAATATAAATTACTTCATATTTAGTTATCTATATTAATTTTATTATAATTATCTAATATATCACGACAACATAATAAATATACATGAAAAGGGGTTTTCCCTCGAACAGCAACTAACATCCGATTCGGAAGCACGTGTCAACATACAACACAAAACATCAACACCCAAATATCGCAATGCCCAGAATATGAGAAGTCACAGTAGCATTTATTAAAAAAAGGTTTGATATTCAACAAACTCAGGATAAAACGTTTTCTTCCTCAATCACCACGGGCGGCGGAGCAAACGATCGGATCAAGGCGACAAGAAATAGAAGTTTCTCCTCGCTGAAATACGAGCAGGACGGCCAGAAGTCTGCGCGGAAATACGCCAAACGGAGCTGATATTGAATGTTGTGGACTTCGGCCTACTACACGAATCGATGGCGGTGAAGGGATTTGCTGATAAAGGTGTCTAAGATGAAAGGAAGTATAGACAAAGAAGCCGCTAAGATTGAGCGGATTGCTCATGAAAACCTGGTGAGGAAGTTATTTCCTCCGCCACCAGTTCATGGAGAGTGGGATCTCATGCCATCCAAATTCATCATCTTTCCCCAACACAGATCCTTTCGCTCACGTTGTTCATTTCCGTTTCACAGCACCAATGGACAGAAGCTCAAAGCTTCGAAGAGTAGGATCCTCTCGGGCATCCCGTCTTACAGCGTGAC
Organism: Cryptocoryne crispatula var. balansae; assembly: GCA_036172225.1. Lineage (NCBI taxonomy): Eukaryota > Viridiplantae > Streptophyta > Magnoliopsida > Alismatales > Araceae > Cryptocoryne > Cryptocoryne crispatula. The sequence continues at coordinate 9,209,869 of CM069922.1, read as the reverse complement.
GTGAGAGGGACGACGACCTGGACTCGTGAGCAGCCTGATGGAACACCTTATGGGCAGTGGATGGACGGCTTCCACTGCTTGAGAGCAATCTACTACCACGACTGAATTGTTGATCACTGAAGTCGCCGGAAGAGCCTGGCCTGCTACTTGAGACAACAGCTCTCTTTGAGGTGCTACCATTCCGAGAGGAAGAGCCCCGAACCTTTTCAGAATCAGGAACCTACAAGAGTAGGAAAAAAAGGATGGCATCATTGCTCTCTTCGCACCATTCAGAGATCACCCCCAGAGAAAACTGGGGTGAGGCCGAGTTCATGATGTGCAACTGGTATAATTCAATTGAGACCATAAACTTTGATGAGGTGAGCCAATGCTTAACCAGGAGTGTTTTGACGAATTACAAAACCTATGCAAATTTACTGAACCACTCAAAATATGTTATTTATGAGACAATACGGTGAAAAAAGTGGCCATGATAAACATTCGAATCAAATTTTGGCCAAATTGTCATAAGGTATCCAAATTTTTAAGTAAGAACATAAGAAGCACATTGCTCAACTATGAATAGACATGTCAACAATTTTCCACAACCCAAAACCTGACCCTAGATGTAAATCACTAACAGGATTCAAAACTCTTTTTAACCCGATGATGTTACAGGAAGCCCATGCCTACTGTTAGTGATGGAACAATCGGATTTCCTAAACTGAGCCCAACAGTTCATAATCCCGAAGCCTGATACATCCTGTAGCTTGTCTTTTGCAACTGGAGCCTTAGATTTCTCAAGAGGGCAAGCTTAGGGGTTTTCTTGGCAGCAGAAGGTGGCTCAGGCAGCAAAAGGCAGGATGGTGGCATATCAGTGGCATCCTTTTCTTCAGGTATTAGCATCCTGCCTTTCAGGTAGTTCTCGCTGGCATCATCTTCAGTGCCGCTAAATTCCTTCTCTTGCTGTCAGATCTGGAGGTGTGGTTGGCTTTGATGAAGCTTAAATTGATCAATGTATCAACAAAGCACAAGGGGACTTTGGTGGCGCTGGACATTGTGATGGACCTGAAGGTGAGAGTGCAGAATCAGCTTTCTTCCCACTTGATTATGACCATGTGACAGTGGGGACAGGGACCAGAGAAAGGTTGCTGGGAACAGTGACGGTGCTGGAAGGAGAACTACGGGTGCTTCTTAATAGAGGACCTGCTTAGACGGACCATTCCATTTAACACCATCACCCATCTCACAGAGTCGTATCCCTCAATTTTCCCCTTGGTGTTGAAAGATTATGTCAGTCATACATTCTCACATTGCCATTTGGTTCACAACAGGTTTTGAAGAGACCAGAATTCGAATTGGAATTTTCGGATTCAGGTTTAGATCTGAATCCATAAATATATTTAATTCAAATTTAGGTTCGGATATGAGTATTTGTTATCGGATTCTCAGATTCACATATACCCAACCCGGATCCGACCTGTTTACAGGTCTGAGTATGAAGACGCATGTAATTAGGCAGAGAAGTTCAAGCAGACTAGTGAGTACAGGAAAAAAAAAACTCTCTTTCAACTATTAAGCAACCACTTTCTTAGAATCTTATAACCAAATTCAAATGCAAATAAGAGTATGTGCGAAGAATGGGAAAATATTTGCAGATTCCATGACAAGGCTCCAAGGGGTAATGGCAAGAGAGCTCCCATCCTACGTCTTTCATACTTCTATAGGCTGGTGCTAAATTGGTTCTTTCTTTCCTAATTTCTCTCACCCCATCTCTATTTTACGTTTCCTCTAGCTAGATTGTCATTTATCTCGTCTGAGCTCTCCTTGACATCCATCCAACGGCTCCCGAGTATAATTTCCCTGTCCGATCTATACATTTTCACCTCCTATTGTTCTCTTTCGTCTTATTTGCTTGGACTGGACATCACTACCTGTCACCAAAGCCAAAGCACTGTTGGAGTCACTGCAGCAGAACGGAAAGCTACCATCAGGGCTTAGTTTAAAACTCCATCAAGCTCTGCAACTCAATATCCCAGCAGTACACCATTGGCATAAACTTCCTTTTCTTCTCTTTCTAGTGTATGATCTACTTATCGTTCTCTCTATTTATTTAACACTTGCCCACTGATAAAGGTTTTGCTTGTGCTACGATTTTGTGCCTTCTTTAGTCTTCTTTAAATTCCTAAAAGTTCAAAAGTTGATGATTATTGACCCCTTTCCAACCTCTCACATCTTGTAGGATTTTGTTCAGAATATGTCAGCCTAAATTTAGAAAGTTTACATATCGGTTATCGTATACCTAGTTATAATTATAAATATGTTCCGTCAAAAATTAAAAATTTTGAAAAAAATCCTTGCCTGTGATTTTACAGAATAAGTACCTCTATCTAAAAGTACCCAGAAAATGCCACTAGTTAAGACTTAAAAAATTGTTTTGAAAAAAATTCCCTCTCTTTTCTAGAGAAATAAAGTATGTATGACAGAGAGGAGAGACATAGTAATAGAAAAGGCATTTTTGTCATAACAAATTAACTAATAATATTTTAAAGTTTTTCTGGAGACAAAGAACCAAGAAATTATTTTTCGGCAATGAAAGATTTAAAAGACTTATTAGGATTTTAAAGTATTATTAAGGCATATTCATAAACAAGAATAATTATTAGGACCAATAACTAAAAATTCCATAAGTTTAATATTTATTGTGCCTTTCAGTTTGAGACTAGACAGAGTTCCACAGCATGCATCATTTCATTCCAGATTGGAATCTGCCAATCTAGGCCAATCTGGTTGAAACAGATGGCTGAGCTGAGATCAGCTCCAAGTGGCCAATCCAAGCTTGGTCGGTCTATTCCAACCAGACAAGGACCAATCTTGGCTGAGTTGGGCTAAATCCAATACTGGGCTTCCTGCAGATTGGTTGATCTGGGCTACAATCTCAAAATGGAAATCCTTGGGCTGTAGGCTTACGAACAGACTAAGGGAGAAACCCATTATCTGTCGAGAATACATGTTGGAGGAAATGCCAAATAACACTTAGATCATTGACACCTGTGAAAAACTGAAAACTCTGTGCCAAACCCCAGACTGTTGCTATGTGCGGAGACATGAATCAAATGCAGAATCACAAACAAATTTCCAGTCCGTGCAGTGATTAATCACACAACCTCTTGAATAATATGATCATGAAAGCAACAAACAGCCATCAGCAAAAACTGCTAGCCCTCAAAGCACTCAGTACAACAAGAATTTTGCACTAGTCTGTACCATTTGCTACGCAAATATGTACATATGTGCCTCAAGCATGAAATGTTGAAACTGAGCAGATAGCATGATCCACTTATTACATCTTGCTAATGAACAGTATTCTGATCTTCACACCAGTACCAGGATAAGCTAGCATGGTTTGCAGGATCTGCTGACTTGGGATTGGGATTGGGCTAAACAAAGCCGGATCAGCTGAGATTGGCAGACCCCACACTGACACATGACAGTTGACAACTCTATAATGTAGGGGCGGCCCACTTGTCTCCCAGTCCGAAAAGGACAGGATAAGACAGATATCAGACTCTGAAGACCCAATAGGACAGATCCACAACTTTAAGATGCAAAGCAAGTTTTAAATTGCACATCTCCCTACTACCGGTTATGAGGGATCCAACTGACCATATTTTGGGTGGGGAAGATGCAGTATGGGTATGGCACTATGGCGGCAGGCCAGGCAGGGGGTGTGGCCTGCCAATCTACAGCAGCCAGTGGCAGGAGTCTTTACTAGCCAGTTCAACCTGAAAATCCAAATGATTTGAGTTGAACTAACAATTGGTTTGTTTTTGTTTCAAATGCCCTTAACGAAAACAAACCATTAATTAGATTCAATGTTTATTTTATAGGCATATTAACAATATTTACACATTATTTCATAAGAAATAAATATTTTAAGGGCTCTTAAGATAAAATTCATCATCTATATAAACATATACACTATATTTTAATAACAAATGATCTAAATCAAACCAAATGGACTATGTATAAACTTAAATACTGTAGCATAGTGAAATATGGTCTGAACTCTAAACCAAACCCAATGAGACCATGTTATAGAAAAAAGTCTCAAAAACCAAACCAAACAAAACCATGAACACTGCTAGCAGCATAGGTGAAAATAGGGCCATGGGCACAGCCTATCTGATCCTGGTCAGGATTGACCCTGGCTGATCCAGGGGTTGATCCCAACTCTGAAATCCTTGTAAGCTAGTAAAGAGATTCAACATTTGATGCCAGATAACCCCCCCCCCCGGCATCACCCTAAGAAAAAAAAGAAAGAATATGTGAACATCATCAATGAGAAAAATGAAAGCCAAAGTCTTCCTTTGTTGAATCTTGTCTACAAAAGCTTATCAAGATTATACTAGTTTATTGACCAAGATTTTGGAACAAATATCTTCAACAGCACGAGACCAAGTTGTGGTGCCCCTATGAAAGTGATATATATATATATATATATTCACCATTAACTTTATTAGCTTCTATTTGGCTACAACAGTTACTAAGTTTAAGAGGGGGGCAGAAAATAACCCATAAATTTTCTTCTGTCATTTGTAATGAAAGGCATGCAGCAAGATTAACAGTTACATTTTCAAGTAAAACAAAAAAAGAAAAAAAATGAACCTTATGACAAAAAATAAGCATGTAAAGGGGTTCACTTAATTGTGACTCAAGGTAGGGACCCATAGTATACTCACCAAACTGTCATATCTGGCTGAGCACCTTAGACAGAGGTATTGCTTGGATAATAATACTGACCATCATGGGCCAGTAAATCAGGCTGAATAATTTGGATAAAGGTAAATATGACACCATTATCTTGTATAGAGAATTTACTAGTTTAAGAAATGTGAATATACTATGGGTTAATTATTCTCGTGTAGATCATTCTACGATGTATGAAAGACTTAATGATGGAGGTGATTACATTATAACCACCTTCAAAATCATGTGATCAAGGTACCATGAAAAGCAATCTCTGATAAATCATGCCAGATTCTCAGTCTCCCATGAATGATGAGATAGGACGGAGGTAAAATGGCATGTGAGACCACCAGAGGGGCACCGGAGCTGCCAGAGAAGGCAGTAGCACTGGAGGGCACCATCTTTCCAAGCTATGTGCAGCAGCAGCCTGGAAAGGTTGGAGCTAAGAGCCTGCAGCCTGATCCACAGTTGAACTTGAACCAGGCCTCTGCAAGCTCCGATAATCTTAGGCATGGCCAATCTTCCCCATGGCTACCACTCCAGATGTCTACTCTAGCCCATCTCTCGAGATCTCATCTCTCTGGCCACATTGAGGCAAGGTTGAGAGGCGAGATGACAGTCCTTTGTAGGTACACAAGAAGCAAGGTGCATTCTATTTCTGCATTACTGCCTTGACAGTCCATCTGACGAATCACCACCTATTACAATGCAGGATGGCAATAGAGATGGTGATATCAACATTTTCCTGGAACTTAACTAAAAACAAAAAGAGGGGGGTATGAAGCCAGGTTACACATCCAAAATCTCCATTTTTCCAAAAGAAAATTAGACTATACCACTATCTTAGAAATAATAGTGGATTGCACATCCAGATCAAATATCTCTATGCATCCATAAAAATTTTAAGAAAGATAACTTCCTGTTTTGTTTGAACTGATGCAATAGGAAATGAGAAAAGAAATCAGAAAACGTAAGGTAATATAATGCTAACGGCTTCTTTTGACGATGTTGGCACAATTTCTGATGTCCTTTGTTTTAAATGATCGCCACAATGGCCAGAACTTGGACCATTTCTTCTAGCAAATGCCTCAACTGCGAGAGAAGATCTATCATGAATCTCTTGTCCCACTGATAAGCAACGTATTGAAACAATTATAAATATAATATCTCAATACCAAAGTAAATAGATAACAGCACTAAAAAAGTAAAATGATTCCCTATAACAAACCTGAACCTCGCTCCACTCTTTCTACAGTTGGTCCAACAGCTCTGTTAGTTCTTCCACTTGGTTGCTGGGGAATGAAAATAGGATAATTAAAAAAATGGGAAAAAACACGTGAACAAAACACATTAGAAGACATACCCGTGTTTGTGAACTGGTGCCAATCTGTGGATATTTCAAAACAGTCCAATCAAAAACATAATCAAATTGATATCCTGAAAGAAGATAATGGTATCAAGTACAGTCACAAGTACATAATGATATGGGAGAGATATTTGTTCTGGAGTCGTATCACCATCAACTTATAAGAACCCAGATCTACAATGCAACAAGTTGATAAGAAAACCACCTTCTCGGATAAAGAGGTCACGAAAAAGTCGCTTTAAATATGAATAATCTGGTTTATCATCAAAACTTAAGGATCTGCAATAGTGGAAGTACGATCTGAATTCTGATGGATAATTTTTACACAACACCTGTTTCATGAAATAGAAAAGTCTGAGTAAAATCTCAATATTAGCAAGAAAGTGATATTTCGATATGTAACATATGGCGCATAAAACTCAAAATAAAAGACAGCCTGTCAGAAAAGCAGAATGACCTCCACAGAAGTATGCATCTTCTTTTCACTGATTTTGTCATACTTTTGCTTCTTAGTTCCAGCTTTCAGACCTTGCCATGGAAGGCTGATTAAAACATGATAGAGCAACTTATAAGAGAGGTGCAGAGATAAATATCAACTTGAAGATATTGCATTCTACAAAGAAAAAATTTATTAACTCAAACCTTCCTCTTAAGAAATACATGAGCACATAACCGAGAGACTCCAGATCATCTCTCCTACTTTGTTCTGCATTCATGAAAGTTGCCAAAAATTACATAGGAATCCTTCCATAACAAGCTATGCAGTTAGAGGTCAGAGGCAGTTGAGGCAAGTCACCTCACGCCTTGCCCCATCGCCTTTGATAATGGAGGTGACCCAAAAGTAGAACCAGGGTGGTGGCCCATGCCTTACCTGTCCAGTGTATGGGGAGGGGAAGATGAAGGGTATTTGGGGCCTCAGGCCCACTGCTCAGATCTCAGCAAACGCAATAGGCATTGTATCTGCAACTTAAAGTGGGGCGCTCCATGGGAGCTGAACTGCAGGCCAGACTGGGGTGGGGTGGTTCAGTAACCAGGGGGCAACAGCTTCAATCAGGTCTGCAGGATGAGAAAGCAGACTTGCAGAAAATTCGTCCTCCCCAGCCAAAACAGGATGAGGAGTGAGGACAGCGAAAGACAGCCATGAGCCACCTCAACACCACAGGAGGCAAGGGTGACCCATCTAGGTGGAGATTCTGGGGAAAGATTGCCTCGCCTCAGCTTGACCACCTCTAACTACATAGGTAACAAAAGAATATAAAGCAACACTTAAATGGTTTAGTATCACCTACTTACCGATTCCAAGATGAGTATTGACACTCGCATATCGTGCTGTCCCTGTTAAGTTCTTATTTTCTCTGTGGAAAAATAGGTTATACCAATAAAAAGCATTATCAATAAAAAAAGATGAAGCATATACAAATTCACATTTAGATAAAAATCAGAACAACCATCACTAGTGGAAAAGAAAATCCATACAAATGTAGGGCAACAACAAGACAATTACTTGGAGACGCTATATGAGAAAAGTGTAACAAGAAAGACAGGGTTTTGGTCAAAAAAGAAGGCAAGCAAAATCATGCTCGAACCGCTGACAACATTCTAGGATAGCAGGATAATGCACAAAGAAATGGAATGGGGGAATTGGCAGTTCTGGTAAGCAAAGTCGGTGAGAGAGAATAGTCAAATTTTAAAAAATGTTGAGGTATGGTGTGGAGAAACTAATAGCTGCCAATGGTGGCTAGGTGCTAGAAGAGGGTGGAGTAATAGGACCATAGTACATTGATTACAAAATCTGTCGAATCAGATTGGAATCAGCCGATTCCTGAATTGGATCGGTCGATGTCAAACCAATTTCGACCAGAAGCAGCAATTCAGACGCGACTCTCAACAGAATTGGTCCTGAATCAGTGGAATAGGTCTGGATCTGTATAGAATTAGGCGATTTTACCGATTCGGTCAGGAAAGCTCAAGTCCCTTGATGTTAATGACATCGGGCCCGATTTAGGCCCAATATTGATTCGATATCTCCGATATAAGGGTGATATCGGCCCTATTTCGCCCCTACCACTCTTTCCTCTCAAATAAGCTAGGACACTGATGCCGGCAATATCAGTGATTCTGCAACATTTGCTAGATTCAGCAGCGATTCCTCCAACATCCAGCGATTTCAGCAGCAATTCCTCCAAGAACCTGTGTTCTTTAAGCAATTCCACTCCCCTAAACCTCAAATCCACTGATTCAAGACTTGGTCAATCCCCCCCCCCCCCGTCCAATGCACCTGAAACAGTCATAGATCCGAAATAGCACCTTAAGAGGGTGTTGCCCCCCCCTCTCCCTAATCCCCTCAAAGACCATGAACATGGAAACCATCACTGACCATTTCAGTTGTATACAAACCGGAAGGGCTATTCTAGTCCTCCCTTGCTGCCCCTCCCTAGTTCCGGGTTCCCCCTTTCATCGTTGAAGGTCTTAACTTTTCTAAATGTCTTGATTTCTTGTTTATTGTAAACCAAGGATTGCCGTCTCGGATCTCGACTTCATCTTAGAAGGGTGAAAGAGGAGATCACGTGATATTCTCGAAAAAATCTCGAAAGATCAGAACTCGAATTTCATTTATGTAGGGTATACCTTACCCAAGGATTGCCATCTCGTATTTATATTTTATCTTACGAAGACTGAAAAGAATATATCTCAGAAAAATCTTGAGAGATTGGATCTCATAATTACCAATCAATATGCATATTTAAGTGTAAAATGTCATGTTATCTTTTCAGAAAGGACAAGAGAACTCATTTTAAATATCAAAATAAGTTGAGAGAGAATTAAAAGCTTAATACAGAGAGGATGAAATATTGTTAACAGAAAACATACAAGTAATCTTATGTTAGACCAAGTCTTCATCTTGAATAATATGGATAGGTGATTGGTGACATTTGGGGTCAATTGTACATAAATAGTCATAAAAATATTAAGTTATAAAATTTTATCAATCAATAATGTCTAAATGAATATTTGAATGAATTCCATGATAAAATTGGCAATATATAAAGCAAATTTAACAAGACCATCTAACAAGTTATGGATAGTAATAGGTGGAGCATATCAAGGTACAAAAGGTATTATATGGATATTCTCGTTTCGATGATCTTGTTGCTCGGATACGTGAAGAAAAAGAGATTCTCGGGAGATCTCAAGAGATTCTCGGGAGATCGCATTTTATATTGTAAACCGAGGACTCCAGAAGCAATGGGCAGACAAGATGCACCTGTTTCCCATGACAATGGGTGAGAACACGGTCATATGGTGATTACGACAAAAAGAGAGTACAATGTAAGTGGTGTGAAAAACAAATTAATGGAAGAGCATTCCGTTTGAAGCAAGTAAGCAACACATGGGTGGGGTGAGAAGAAATGTTAAAAATTGTAACAAAATGTCCAGGGAGAGTAATGAAACTATGAGGGCATGCATGACTGGAAGAGTCTCACAAAGGGGGTTCATGTTGAACAGAGAGAGGAGTTGCATGAGAAGCTTTTAGGAGGAACAGATGACAAGGGAGCCCAAAAAGACAAAGACAAAGGAAGAGTTGAACCAGAACATGTTCTCTCTTCATCCACAAATTCTGAAGAAGATTTCATAAGAGCAAGACATGCTAGCATACAAGCACAAAAGGAAGATGAAGAGAAAATGATGAAAGCATGAGACTCCAGAGCTAGAAAGCAAACATATCGTCGGTCTTAGTCCACTTGACCAACACCTATTGAGGATGTGAGAGATAAAGAGAGCCAGGGTCCATTCTATTGATTTACTTCGATGTGACCCACTACCATTGAAGATATTTTGATGGGGGACAATCAGAAAAAAGAACATAGGTGAAAAGAAGAATCGATGTGACGACGAAGTCAGACAATCACTATACAAAATGAAGACATTGATTTGGACAAAATCTTCATTGAGCAAAATGCAATGCAAACTTAGGTCAACAATCAAGAAGGATTAGGCAAATCTGAGCTCGACTTAGAACATCAAGGATAGACTAGAGGAGAACTTGACAACGTACCTCTAATTGAAAATTTTCATATTCCTCCTACCGTGACAGAGTCAAAAAATCGGAGAATCTTTTCACCAAAGTAAGAAATCATCTAGTAATGGTAAACAAGTTGTAAATGATACATTGGATCTTGTAAATTAAGAAGTATTTGACGAGTGCCAGGAAGACGCACTGAAGCCGAACATCCGACTTCAATACCAAACGTCAAAAAAAATTGATTTCGAAGAGTAGTAGTATTGAAGGGTTCAACGATGAAGGAGCAACTATTTCAAGCACATATAGAAGTGAGCTAGATGTACAACCTTCATCGATGTACTTCATAGTAGAAAATTAATATACGCATGCCATGTAAGATGAAAGATCACAGTGCATGAACACAATGTGGAGAAGGCACACAATGAAGAGAAGATTAGCGCAACATCTACTCATGTGGGGTTGAGTCATCTCAAAATTCTTGATTTCATACTTGTCAGTTATCATCAAGAAGATTATGACATGACTCAACCTACTTAGGGTTATGAATCATCGGACGCTTCAGTGCACTTCACCTATGCTTGTTATAATAGATCATGGGAAACACATCCAAGGATGATTGTAAACGGTAGTGCAGAGTTCTATGGTCATGCATACACTTACAACCAAATGTATTGTTCTCGTTAAAAAGAGCATATTCATTATGTAAAAGAAAAACAATATGTAAAATTTTCATAGAAATCAATAAATTTTTTTCTAGTCGTATTCCCTATCTCTTACAATTTTTTCGCATTTTTTGCCTTTTTATTTTTTAAATTTATAGGTCCAATTGGATCCAATTTGCTATCAAGTTGGGATTCTGCTAGGCCAATCCAATCCTAACCTAAGAACCGACCTTGTCAATCAAAAGAATTGAAATTAAACTCACCTAAACATAAAAACTAAAACACCTAAAATCGAAGTGGCATTAAGCCAAAACAACAAAAATCAAAAACCAATCCCAACTTAAAACACATTTAGTGTTCATAAAAAGAGAACCAAACTCAAAACAAACCAAATGCCAAACGAGTTTTAATTAACAAACTCAACTCAACTCGAACCTTAGTCCTAAATTGCTTGGGATTGGCCATAAAAATTCTCTTTTTTCACTCATATCTATTTTGAGCTACTTCTTCAATGGTATTTAAATCATCTAAATCATATTGAATTATGCTACTCCAAGTTAACCTATATCTTAATCCATCTAATTTAGTATGATTAATCATTCATCTTAACATTCTTATTTCAGTCACACTTACTTTAATAAATATATTTTCTTTTTATTATCCAACATTCACTACCATAGTACCATATAGCATTGTAGGTTTTATATATACGATCACATGAAACCCCAGTAGCCAATTTCCACTTCATCAAACATACTTCAATCTTATGATTAACATCATCACATTTTCATCTTTCTAAATAATTGATCCAAGATGAATTGAGTTTTTTAAGATAATATTATCTTATCCAAACTTTATTTGGTTTTCATTGAATTTATAATACATATATTCTATTGTAGTCTTACTTATCTTGAAACCCTTAATCTCTTAAGGTATTTTTTATAGTTTTAACTTTCTATTTATTCCTCGTGTATCATCTATCAATACGATATCGTCTACAAATATCATGCACTAAGATATATCGTTTTTTATAATCTTCGTTAATTCATTCATAACAAATGCAAAAAGATCAAGACTTATTGCAGACCCTGTTGTAAGCCGATTGAAATGGACAAAAATTTTGATTTTTCCTCCAATTGTGGATATGCTAGTGGTTGTTTCATTATATATGTATTTTATCATTTGTATATACCTAACATATATCATCTTTCGTATCAGCAATCATCACAAAACCCCTCTTGAAACTTTATCACACGTCTTTTCCAAATCAATAAATACCATATGTAAATCTGTCTTCGTATGTCAATATTTCTCTATTAAACTTCTAAAAAAATTTAATTTCAATTGTAGATAGACCATGCAAAAATCTATATTGGTTAGTTAAAATATTTGTACAATTCCATAATCGTCACTCAATAACTATCTCTCATAATTTCATTGCATGACTCATGAGATTGATCTCTATACAATTTGCATAATCTTAAATATTTCTCTTTTTCTTAAAAATAAGAATAATGATGTTTTATTCCATTTATTCAGCATTCTTTTCAATATTAGAATGTTGTTTACATTGTCAAGTTAGCCATTCAACCCATAAATCTTCCAAACATTTTACAATTTAATATGAATGATACTTGGATCACATGTCTTACTTGTTTTCATCATCTTCAATACTTATTTAACTTCTGAAAATTGAATTATCCTAATGTAATTCAAATTAAGCTATCACATTATTTATGTCATTTATGTTTTTAGTAAAGTTGTCATTAAAAATAGTATCAAAGTAAAATTTCCATCCTTCCTTGATACCATCATCTTTGATAAAAAAAATTTCTTTCTTTATCCTTGATGCAAATAACATGGTTAAAGTCTGGAAACATTCTCTCTTTTATCCTTACTAATCTATAAATATTTTTTTGGCTTATTTACTTCCAAGTTTCTTATACACATATTTAAAAGCATCTTCTTGTACTCATCTAATAATCATCTTTGATTCCTTTATTAGCTATCTTTATACCATTCATAAGATTCGTTGTTACTTTTGGTCATTTTAGATATCAATTTCTCTTATTCTTTATCGTCTTTTACATTTCTTCAATCCACGACCATGTCTCCTTTTTAGGTGAATCATGTCATTTAAACTCTCCGTGTATTTTTTATAGCAATGTCTATAATATTTATAGCCATATTCATCTGCATAGCATTAACATCTACATTTGACTTTCAATCATTTACCATAAAAAGCCCATTCTTAAATATTCGTTATTTTATATCGTTTAACTCTCACCATTTTATTTTAGGAGAGAGATTTCTTCTACGGCCTTCGTTTGTGTCTTAATTTTAACATTTAAAACCACTAACCAATGTTGGCTTATTAAAGTTTCGTTCAGAATAACTTCACAATCCTCGCGAATAGCACGATTAGACTTTCTTAGTAGAAAAGAAGTCAATTGACTTTTATTTTGTCCACTTTTAAATATTATTAAATGAAATTTTATTTTAATAAAATAAGTATTGTTAAAATAAGTTCATAAGTCAACAAAATTCAAAATATTTTTTCCTTCTTCATTTAAATTTTTATATCAAAACCTCCGTAAACTTTTTCATATTCATAGCATTTGTTTCCAACATGTCCATTGAGATCTCCTCCAATAAATATATTTTCTTTAATGAAAAAATATGCATAAGATTTTCCATATCTTCCACAAAGTTTTCTTTAATTTTGCTACTTAATATAATTTGTGGAGCATATGCACTAACTATATCAATGATCTCTCTTTGTATAATCATTTTTATCATAATAATCCTATCTCCTTGTCTTTTTATTGAAACAATTGCATCTGCTACTTAATCTAATTTGTGGAGCACACGCACTAACTATAGTAAGTATCTTTCTTTCTATAATCATTTTTACATCAATAATCCTACCTGTTACTCTTTTTATTGAAACGATTACACCTTTTAATGTTTTATTTTATCAACATTAAAGGGTGTAATTGTTTCAATAAAAAGACTAAGAGATAAGAATATTAAACCTTTTATTGATCTCTCCTATCTATTTGAATTCTTGGATACACACAATATTAAACTTTCTTCTCTCCACACTATTAATAAATTCCATAAATTTTCATGTAAGGAATCCAATATTCCAAGTAACTATTACTGTCTTTCTTATCTTTTCTTTCTTAAATATCTTTTTATAACTTGGTGCTTTGGATTAAAATGAGTTTTAATCAACCCAAATTTATCTTTCTAACTTTAGTGGAATCTCACGATCACACAGAACACATATAATCAATCTCCATTTCATACATCTTGCTTAAAATTTCTAGTTAATGTTCTCATCATAATCTTCAGCTGTCATAATTGATTGAACCAACATATTTAAATTGGGTAATTTGAGATAATTCCAAACTAACTCCTCCCCCTTCTTTCCTTTGATTTTCGTTAAATTTCAAAACATATGCTGTCTTAGTTCTACTTATTTCAAAACTCTTAAACTCCTAAGTGTTTCTCCGAAGTTCTAATTTGCTATTAACTCCTCTCATACATCAATAAAATATTATCCACAAATATCATACACCATGACATGTCATGTTGTATATTATTTGTTAATTCATCAATAACTAATATAAGAGAATACAGACTTATCGCATATTCTTAATGTAAGTCAATTGAAATAGAAAAATCTATTGTTTCTGCTCTAATTATGCAAACACTAGAGGTTGACTTATCACACGTCTCTTTCTTTGTTATTGAAGACAACCACCTCGGTGGCCTAGGCAATGAGACAAGGCTCCGGTGCCTCGTATCACTAGTGATCAACAGCCAAGGCGAGGCAAAACAATCGCCTTGACTATCTCACTAGTCCAATTCTAAGACTTAATGATGCGGGACAAAAATAGAGAAGCCATCTTGGTATGAAGATAAATTAACTAGCCAATTAACGGAACTGTTGAAACCAAAAATTTTCAAAAAAAAAGGAGAAGAAGAAAAAAATGTGATTTGAATCAACAGCTGGAGCTCCACGGTTAGAGGCCATTACAAAGTTCAATTTATTGATTAAAATTGGTTAAGTTTATTTATGGAGCATAAACCTACCTGTTTTGGTTTAAAAAAAAAGAGATGCAATACGGAATGTGACCCACAAGTGGCCACGCGGCCCACTTTTCATTGGGCTTGATTTTAAATCGGGAAGCCTACGTCAAGCAGCTGGCCCAAGCTCACAAACCCTGTCCTTTTCAAAAAAAAAAAAAAGAAATAAACATGATACGGAAGGAGATGTGCTCACCTAGAACAGAAGTCTTTCCGCGATAAGAGTCCCGGCCGACTACAATTCCACAATACGATCCCAATCGGGACAGTCTAGACGGAAGGGATAAACATAGAAGGGGCAATCGAAGGAAACCCTAGGCATATTATGGTGTTTTCGACTCCTAATCGGACTAACATTGCCATCTTGATTCCCTTCCGGAATTGCAAGACTGGGGGGGGAGAGAGGTTCCCGGATCGAAGAGAGGGCGGATAGAGCGAGAGCAAAAAAAAAAAGAGGGAGAAAGTAGAGGGTACCGCGACGACAGTAAGCCTTCTTCTTCTCCTTCCCTCTGCGCCGGCGAGATCTTATCTTTCTCCGCATGGCGCCGTCAAGTATCGGAGATTCCACTTTCCACTGTCGAACCCGGTGCCATCTCAGAGCTTGTTGTCTGCTTCGGAAGCCACCACAGGCCGCACCAGCGGGAACCGGCGGGGCGATTGCGACCGTTGAGATTTCTGGGGCCGTCGCCGCCGCCCAGAGCAGCCGATCAAGGGAGGACCTCCGCCGGAAGTCGCAAGTGCCAAATCCTTGCCAGAAGCCGCGAAACTCCACTGTCTTCCTTCACCGGAAGGAGATGCGGCGGGAGGCCAGTCGACGCCGCGTGGGGGGGAAGGGATTATTTTCCCTCCCCACTTTGGTCCACGCGGGCACGTCGCGGGGCCCACAAGTAAAAGAGAGTTAAAAAAAAAAGAAGAGAAGGGGTCGCGCGAGGCTTGGTTCGCGGCTGTGAACGGTCACCGAGAGCCCAATAACCTGCCGGATGAGCAGTGTTCAAGAGAGAAAAAAAATAAAACAAACCCTCAATTTAAGTTAAATAAAAATACACTAATCAATTAAACAAACCGAGCAAGCATAAGGACGGTTCTAAACCCACCTCATAGTTTCGGCTTAACCTAAAAAAATTCAAAACAAAAGGGTAACCAAGAGACCGGTGCTAAACCCACCTCTTGACCCGTAATTAATTCAAAAATAATAATAAAACAAACAATCAACTTAATCTAAATAAAAATCTATTTAATTTAAACAAACTGAGGCAAACATAAGGCCGGTTCTAAACCCACCTCATGGCTTCGGCTCAACTTAAAAGAATTCAAAACATAGGAAACCAAGAGGCCGGTTCTAAACCCATCTCTTGACCCTCTTCTTAAGGTAGACATCCAAAGGTCTATAAAAACGGACTCCAATGTCTTACCAGTTCAGCAGACAGTTCATCAATTCATGAACGGCCATGAAAGATCGACATGAGTTAATTTCCCACAAGCTTATCAAAGGCTGGGACATGCTCAATCTCAAGACAATGTGATGAGTCCCCACAAGCTTATCAAAAGTCGGGTGTACTCAATCTCAAATCAGTGAGAGGAATGCCCACAAATCTATCAAGGATCGGGTGTTTTTCCATCTCAAATTGATCAAACAAGTTCCATGTTCATCAAGGACTCAAAGGGATTTGATTTCAGGTCATTCAAGTTGTAAATCATGTCTTGGATTGAGCAAAAATAATGAGAAGTTCATGTTCAGTGCACAGTTATTGTTCTACAGAGGATTAATTGCCTTGCCTGCCAAACTTGATGGAATGCAAAAGAAAAGAGAGAATACAAAAATCTCAAATCAACTTAAACAAAGTTCTTTAAGACCAACGTTGGCTGTCAACAGTTTCTGCCAGGGTTCCAAAAGTTGGGAATCTGTGAAGAGTTCAGAGATCCAAGGTCAACAGAATACGGGGATGCAAATTAAGCTCAAATCAAATCATCCTAAGCATCCAAATCAGATCTCATTCAAACCCATTAAACTCAAACATCATCTCCAATATGAAAAGTAAAATAAAAAGAGGGGGAATTGAGAAGCTCTACATATTCCCGGCACAGTAAATCCTGTTTGCTTAAGTCTCTGAAGATACAGTTGATGCAAAGGAATAAAAAAAATTTCCTCCAAGCAAATCACAAATTCCCTCAAACAAATTCGTAAAGGAGATCTCCCACAGGCACCAAGCAGTGTTATATCTAGAATCACAAACAGAATAAACAAATAAACAAATCAAGTCTCCCGAGCAAACCACAGTCTTGAATCCACTGGATTTTAGGAGAGAAGTCAGGGCTATGTGAGTTGAAATCTCAAGTTCATCAATCCTAGAAATCAACATTCAAAGAAACGGGCAATTAACTTAAGACAAATTAAATTCTTAAATGAATTTCAATCAACTTGAATAAACTCCAAATAACATTAAGTCTTAATCAAACCTTAATCAAACAAAATTCTCAAATCATGAACCACAGTAAGTTCATCTCAAAATAGATGTTAAAACAAAATCTAAACCAACTAAAAATCAAATTAAATCAAACACACATTTAAGAACATGTTTGAATCAAGATCTAAAATAAGATAACTAATGTAGAACAAATAAAGATCTTTAATTCATGGCCAGATCAGATTTCTCAAAATCATGTTTAATTTCCAAAACAAATTCAAATTCATCAAACCAGTTTAACCTAAGTTAAAATCAAATCTGACCCAAGATCTCCCAAATCAAACTCAAAATCAATTCACATGAACCTGAAACTTGCAAGATTCAATTGAAATCCTTAGATCAAATTTCAACCGACAATAAGCTAAATTAAGTTAATTCCAATCAAATTCTAATCAAATCAAACTTAAATCAATAAGCAACTCAAATAAATTGATTCAATTAAGATGAATTTAAACAGATGAGAAAATCTAACTTCAACCCAAACCAAAGGCAATTAACAAATCAAATTAACCAAAAATTCAAATCCAAATTCAATTCAAATAAGTATCTCAAATCAAATTGAATTCAAATAAATCAATTTTAAACAAATTCATCCCAAACAAACTTAACATCAATCAATTCAGATTAATCAAATTCAAACTAAATTCCAATCAACGCAATTCAAATTAAATCCAAAACACATTAAGTGCTTGCATTCCATCAATTTCATGGGGTCATTGTTTCTCCTATGTGTGAATGTTTATTTTTTATGGGTGCATTGTCTTCTATTCCATGGATTGCTATGACGGATAATCAACGGTATTCGAGCAATCTCGATGTAATTAACGTCGGATCTTCGCACAATCCGACGGAGAGAGGTCAAAATCAATTTTCAAAGAACCTAACAACCTCAAATTATAATTTTATATATATCATGGCCCCTAGCTAATATTTTTATAGAATACCACTTATTTTCCTAAGAAGTCAACGCTAAGGTCTAATTCAAATTCAAAAGAAAAATGAATTTCCAAGATCTTTACAAAGTTTTAAGTTTTTGAGGTTACATCAGGAACCTTCAATTTTAACGTTGTTGTCTCTCTTTTTTTGCAAACATAGTACTTGGTAAATGCATTTCAATTTTTACAAGTATTTTTTGCATCTATTTTATTTGTTTAATAACTATATGTATTATTAAAATTAATATATAATAAATACACTAAAATAACAAATGTCACATTTAGTGCATGAGGTGAGGTGAGGGGTCTACAACCTAAGGCATCTCACAGACTCACCTTCGACAACATAGGTCTTTTATCACTAGTATAAACCTAACGATTACCATCTTTTGTTCCAACATCAACAAGACATTTCTCAGAACTTTATCAATCATTTCCAAATCAATAAGCATTATATGTAAACCTTTTTTTTGAATCTCGATACTTTTTCATCAAACTTCTAATAAGAAAAATAGATTGTATTGTAAACTAACCAAACAAAAAACCAAATTGGTTAGTTGAAATATTTGTATCATCTTGTAATTGTTGCTCCATAACTCTGACAATTTAATAGTATGACTCATGAATTTAATCTTTCTATAGTTTTATCAATCTTGTTCATCTTTTTTTTAAATAGTACGATGATGTTTTATCCATTCATTTGACATTTTTATATATAACGATTTTTTTCAAAATCAAGTTATCCATTCCAGTCCACCCCAAAAATTTTCAAATATTTCCATACTTCAATAAGGATACTATTGAGACCAAATGACTTCCTGTCTTCATCTTCTTCATGCCTATTTTACCACTAAAAATTTAATCCTCCTAATATAATTCATATTAAGCTTTGTTACACCTTGCATGTTTTCTATGATTCTAGCAATTTATCATTAAAAAAAGTATCAAAATTTTGTTAAAAAGTCAAGTTTACCAATATAACCTTTAACAAAAACAAAATCCCTTAAAAATATGAACACCAGAGAGAAACAACATTGGCCAAACTTCCTCCAGAGCAAAACAATATCCTCAATAAAGGCAGTGTTTGGGGACTAAACTGCTGAATAAACATCCCATTAATGCTGATCTATACCAAAAAAATTGTTATTCCCCTCCTCCTATGGGCCACTGGATAGCTGGGAAGAACATATCCCAAGAAATCAGATCAACCTTCCAGGTATTGAGCATTCTCAATCAAGTAGAAGTTCCATAATCCCCCTATATATGCCCAACGAACATTAGCACATTTCAAGAATGGTTTTCAAAAGATATTTACAATACTGTGTACAGACAAAACACGGTCCATATTTTCTTAGTAGTAGGAGCAATACATAAGAAAAACCCACGTGAATGCCCTCCATAATAACTCAAACGACCAACCCTGATGGCAACTAACAAGTTACTTCGTAAGGCAAATGAGAAATTACCTGTATGGTATATGTCTATGGGTTTGCAGATCTCTGTACCTCTTTGCAAGACCATAATCAATGATATAAACCTGCAAAAAGCATATAAGTGACTGCAGAGAGACTATCTTTTTAAGGGGAAAAAAAAGCAAGCTGTATGTAAGCCATTCAGGAGATTGAATTGGACATTAAACTTGCAAGCCAATAAAACAAGCATAAATGTTTATTAATTGAAACAAAAGACTAAGGTCAATGCATTAACATAAACAAAATTACAATCTATAAACCACCTCGCCTAAGAAAAAGGGTTGCCTTGCCTCAAGCACCACAAGGCCAAGAGGCCGCCTCAGGCTGTTGACGTGATGCAGAGAGAGAGAGAGAGAGAGAGAGAGCATGTGCGCATGTAGCCTCCATGGAAGGGTTGGATCTTGGATGGCATGTTGGAAACTGGAGGACCACCCAGGAAAATGATCCCTAACCAGGTGAGGCAGAAAATTACAAATATACGTAGCAAAAATTCAACCTTTTTTTGAAGGTAGCAAAGTAAGCGATTTTAAACAAGCGACATGTACTAAAGTTGGACTTGAGAAGGCCCTGCACCATCAATAGAATCGATCGATATCAATGTAAAATTTGTATATTTTAATAGTATTAAGATCTTAAATATTAGGAGTCTATGAATGTCATAAGTTAGTTAAAAGTTAAAAATATATAAATATATATTAGAGTTAAAATAGAAAATATATTTAAATATATTAAGTTTGGCGTATATGTGTATTCAAGTAAAATTTTAGAATCTTCTTTGTAATTTTTGTATTGAGGGGTTGTAAATGACCCCCAACCCCCGCTCTTGTAACCAGCAAGCAATGAATGAAATAAAAATTCTCCCCCTTCCCCATCTCTCTCTCTTTCCCTCTCCCGACAGTGTCCCTTCCCCCTTATGTTCATCATCTAATTCGATCTTCTTCTTCCCCGTCAATTCTTCTTCCTATTCGTCTTATCTCCCTCTTCTACTCATGGCCTGGTGTGTCTTCGTCCTTGTTTCTCTTCGATGCCTTCTTCTTAAAGCATCGTCTTCTTCATCACGTTGTCGTCACCTTCCTCCCTCACCGTCACCTCCCAACATTCTCACCACTCCTTTACACTCACATAAGCCCCCATCAGCACACCTCCCCGGCTCCTGCCTCCTGCTGCAACTCTCCATTGCCCGCCCCCATCCAACTATGCCAAGGAGACCCCGGTGACAACCCACCACCTATGCAGACTCCCCTGTGGCCTGTGCCACCGACACCAATTAGACCAGCCCCATTGTGCACAGCACCCTGAAGCCCCAGGTCCCCCCTCTTCCCTCCCCTGGTACCCTTCCTCTGTTCCAGACCCCACAGCACCCCAACATCACCCTCGAACCCTGCTAGCCCCCACACCACCTCTGCAACACCTCCAGAGCCATATTCGTCTTCCCCCCTCGATGTTGAGTGGGTGAGGAGAAGGTCGCACCCACACCGGAGCCAGTGCTCCTTGACTCCTCACCGGCTCTGTTTGCTCCACCCCCTTCCCCCTACACTTTGTTTTCCGTTCGAGCGGCCGTCGACGATGAGGAAAAAAGTGATAGAGAGAAAAAGGTGACGAAGAAGCTTGGCCTCAACGACTAGCCACCACTCACGTGGTTTCTTCACGCAACCATAAGGGCGCTGTAATGCAACCCTACCCCACCACCTACTCCACCCGCCATGACGAGCACCACAGCACTAAAAGCTCTAGTGTCCTCTCCCTTTGCAGTGCTGAAAGAGAAGACACGACGATCACCAGGACTCCCATAGCCGTTTGCGGCCTTCACTTGCGGTCAAGTGCTCCCAAAATGTGCCACCATGCACCCCCACTCCCAAATGCATTAGGAGCTGGCCACGACCCACTGCCAGGGTCAACGTCAGTCGAGCCAGCAGAAGCTGGGTTCAACCTGGTTCAGAAGATAAACAAGCCAGTTTAGTCGAATTTAGGGCTGGTTCAGGTCTCTCCATGCCAGCTCGGGGTCCATAGCACCTGGTTCAGGTGGTCCAAAGGCGGTTAAAACCCAGTTTTCATGCACAAATGGTGGCGATTTTGCTCGTGCCACATCGCAAAGCCACAATTTATTTTATTGCGAAAAAATAATAATACAAATGACAAATAATAATAAAAAGAAAGCCTAAACTACCACCAAGATGGTACTAATCTAGATAACTATAAGTTGATTCCATTTGGTGAATTTGCCACAAGTTTAAACTGCGTGTGATCTGGAATGTGCAAAATCTCAGTATTTGACAAATAAAGCCATGGGGTGAAGAATCTTAAACGAAGTTGTCTTCAAATTTTTTCTTGATACGAGTATTCCAAATAACTTCGTCATACAATTCAAAGCTCGGAAGAGAAAGGAGGAGGGTTGTGATAGGTGTCAGGCAGTATAAAATAAAATCACATCTCATGATATGAATTCAAATAATATAAACGTTGGAACGTACTCATCTAACGACGCATTACATCAGAGCACAAGTGTGGTAAAAAATATATAGCAAGGGTGAGAGTGTTGCATACATGTGGCACGCCACATAAGCGTCATAATGTGGTGTCAAATAAGTGAGAACTTCAATATCAAAAATGTGTGTGTAAAAATAAATTAATCCATAATGAAGAGTAACATATAAGTTCTCAAACAAACTTAAAAGTAAATAGATATTATTATAGAAAAATCTAAACAAAAAAGACCCAAAAAAAAGATAAGAATAGATACTTGGAATATTTGATCATTTATAGGAAAACATATGGAACTTGTTGACATTACGGAGAAGAGAAAGAATGATACTGTATGTATCCAAGAAACCAAGTGGATAAGATAGAAATGTAAAGAATATAAAAAGTAAGAAATACAAGTTATAAACTATGAAATACAGAAAAAAGAAAAAAAAAGGGGTAGGTATCATTGTTGATAAAATACTAAAGAATACAATTTTTTCAATAAAAAGAGTAAAAGATAGAATTATTATGATAAAAATTATTATAAAAAATATAATTAATATAGTTAATGTGTATGCTCCACAAATTGGATTAAGGATATTAAATAAAAATTAGAGAGGATATGGATGACCATAAGTAGAGTATACTAAATAAAACAATATTTATTAGAAGAGATCTCAATAGACATGTTAAAAACAAATGTCATGAATATGAGAAAAATCAAGGAGGTTTTGCATATCAAATTTTAAATAAATATAAAAAATATTCTAAATTTTGATATGACTTAAGATCTTCTTCTAACAAATACTTATTTTATTAAAAAAAATTAATAACATTTAAAAGTTAACAAAATAAAAGCCAAATTGATTTCATCTTCACAAGAAAATCTAATCATGATATTTGCAAGGATTGCAAAGTTATTCTGAGTGAAATTTTAACAAGCCAATATAAGTCCGTGGTTTTAGATGTTAACATTAAAACATAAACAAATATGTTTAAAATAAAGGCTTCCCTATGATAAAATGGTGGGAGTTAAAAAAGATGAAATAACAACCATTTAAAAAATAATTTTTTTAAAATAAATAATCGGAAGTCAGCTGCAGCTGCAAACGTTAATGTTATGTGGATGAACATGGCTATAAAGATTAGAGAGATCGGTAAAAAGTACTTGGAATCCAAAAGACATGATCCACCTAAAAATGAGATTTGGTAGTGGAACAAGGAAAGGCAAATGACGATAAAAAATAAAAGAATTTGCTATAAAAAATACCCTAGTATGATAGCAACAAAGTATATGAACAATACATGATAGAGAAAAAGAAAGTAAAAATGACTATTAGACAAGCAAGAAATAATACTTTTAAACATATCTATGAAAAACTTGAAACTAAAGCAAATAAAAAAAATATTTATAAATTAACAAGAATGAAAAAGAGAATGTCTCAACCCTATAACCAAGTCAAATACGTCAAGGATAAAGAAGGAAAATTTTTGATTAAATCAAGAAAGATAGAAAATTTATTGTGATATACTCTTTTTAATGACAATTTTACTAAAAACATAGACGGCATAAAGAATATGATAAAATTTCATTTGAATTATATTAAAAGAATTCAATTTGCAGAAATTAAAAGAAACATTGAAGATGACAAAAAACAACTATGGCATATGATCCATATAACATTTCTATTGAAGTGTGAAATGTTTGGAAGATTTAGAAAAGAAATGATTAATTTGATTTTTTAACAAAATTCTAATATCGAAAAGAATGTCGAATAAATAAAAAAAGAGCATCATTATATTAAATAAGATATACAAAACTATGCAAATTATATAGGGAACAAACTAATAAGTCATACTATGAAATTATGGGAAAGAGTTATTGAGCGATGATTACAGAATTGTATAAATATTTCAACAAGCCAATTTGAATTTATGCTTGGTCGATATAGAATTGAACCTATTTTACTTCTTAAAAGTTTGATAGAGAAATATTGACATATGAAGAAAGATTTGCATATGGTGCTTATTGACTTAGAAAATACCTATGATAGAAAGATAGTGCCTGTTATGTATGCACAATTGGAACGAAAGTGGGTGTGGGAAAAGGCCTATCAGTCTATGATAGAATGATAGTGGGTGTTGAAATTAAAGATGGTGCATGTCACATAGACAAATGATAAAATATATGTACAATGAAAAACCATTAGTGTATGTACGATAGGAGGAGAAACAAGAGATGCTCCTATTTCAATTAGCTTACATCAAGGATCTACAATAAATCATTATCTTGTTGCATTAGTTATGGATGAAGTAACAAAGATTATACAAGATGATATACCTTAGTGTATGATATTTGTAGACGATATTATATTGATAGATGAGACACAAAAAGTGAATAGAAAGTTAGAACTGCGAAAAAATATTTTAGAGACTAAGACTTTCAAGATAAATAGAACTAAAACAAAATATATGCATTGTATATTTAATAAAAAAAGAAGAAGCAAGTGATGGTGTTAATTTGGATGGGGAAATATTATCTCATAGAACCCAATTCAAGCATCTTATATCAATTATTAAAACGATGGAGAATGTGATGAAGATGTTAATTATATGATTAAAGCATATTAGATGAAGTGGATATTGGCTACAGTGTTACATGTGATCGTAAGATTCCACTCAAATTAAAAAGAAAATTTTATCATACAAGTATAAGACCAACTATGTCGTATGATAATAAATGTTAGACAATAAAATAAAATTATATTTCAAAATTAAGTGTTGCTTAAATGAGAATGTTAAGATTGATGAGTGGTGATACTAGATTAGATAAAATGATAAATAAATATATTAGAAAAAAAATGTAAGAGTAGTGATACTTGTAGATAAATTGAAAGAATGAAGATTAAGATGGTTTGGACATATTAAACATAAACTAAAGAGGCTTCAGAAAATAAAAATAAAAAATGTTTAAATAACAAAAACAAAAAAAGACATGGTAGACTTAGGTTAACTTAGACGAGGGTGATTCAATATGATTTGGATGATTCAAATATCTTTAAAGAATTAACTCAAAATTGACATGAGTGGAGAAAGAGAATCCATATGACTAACCCCAAGTAATTTGGAACTAAGACACAAGTTGAGTTGAGCATTCCAAATAGCCTACAACATTGCCACGATAACATGATTCCAAGCTTTTGACATCTCTCTCTTAAGATTTTTTATATTCCACTAAATGAGTATAAAATGAATGTCCGCATAATCCATCAAGCGTATGTTCCAAATTAGTGATTGCCACAGAGAGTTGATGATACTGCATCCCAAGAATAGATGATCTATATCGTCAAAAAGTGGCCTGCGGAAAACACATATCAGAATGAATTTGGCAAAATGCTTTGGATAAGAGACTTTGTGGGTAATTGGCTCCTGCTATTTTTCCATAAGAACAGTCTAATTTTGATAGGCAGTGTAGGTAACCAAAACGACTCTCCACCAAGCCACTTTTACACCCAATCTGTTCAACTTATGACAAGCAGAACTAACTGAAAAGGAATTATTCTTTGAGGGGAGCCACGATAATGTCCTTCATGGCATCTGTACACGTGTGATGATTAAACGAATTATATCTTTTTTGAAGTGGCCAAAACCATAATTTCTTTTAATAAAAGGAAAAGTACAAAGCAAAAGAAAGAGAGCTAAGCAAAGATGAAGAGTAAGAAGAAACAAAAAAGGAGACCCCACACCATAAATACCGAGATAATATTTAAGGTTTAGTTTTACAGGAAAAACAAATTATATCTGTGAAGTCAACAATCTCATCATCCTTATGATCTCTTGTTTCTTCAATGTGGAGTTATTGCTTATATGTGATGTATCTCATTCCGTAGCAGAGAATTTATGTGGGCTATGTTTTGACATTGAAACAGTAATGGAAGAGGGAACTGCTGGAATGTTGAAGCTCTGTTGTGGAATCTAGCTTTGCCAACTTTAATTTGGTCCATTTGGAGAAATCAAAAGAGGACTTTTGAAGGCCACTTAGATAATCTGTCTGTTATTCTTCACAAAGCGGCTGCTTTTGTTAAGGGCTGGTTCTTCACGCATGCTAGAAGGGCTCCCATTGACTCTAGTTTCAGAGAAAGATTCCTAGTCTGGAGATCCTCCTGCCCTTAACTTTTTATGGTATCAGGGTGCACTATATTTACTATCATCTCGATAGTTAGTACCAGTGTTATTTTCCCCCCTTTTAAGATCCTTTTGTTGTTCTCTCTACGTGTTCTCTTCACTTGTATCTTTATTTTGAATTAATAAATTGTGACCTAGTGGTCCTAGTGTCACTTTCTTAAAAAATGCTGTATCAAGCGTCCAAATAATAATTCACCAAGCAGTCACATTCTGCTCCTAATTTCTTGTTATCATCTAATGTAAAAAAGAGAAACTAGTAAGTAATTTAGGAAGATCAAATAAGAATGATGATTACTTGGTTTGCTCTGCGCCCTAAGCCCATCAAAAAGTTGTCTGGTTTTATGTCTCGATGTAGAAATCCCCGTGAGTGCATATACTCAACTCTGTTGATCTGCATGGATGGTACTTATGCCATGATCCAATGAAACTAGCAAATATGCCCATTCAAATGCCACCCAAATCAATTTATGTACTTTACCAACTGATCAGCAAGCATGAGAACTGTTTTTAGCGTTAATTTTCTGCTGCAGTAGTTAAACAAGTCCTCCAAGCTGGGTCCAAGAAGATCAATAACCATGATGTTGTATTCTCCTTCCACGCCAAACCACTTCAAGTGGGGAACACCAGCTTCATTTATTAAAGAAACACCATGCGTCAAACAACAAACATTAATAAGATAAACCTCCACGACAATCCCAACAGTTAAACAAACTGAGCAAAGCTATCGAAAAACACACTTCCTCCTTGCAGAAGCATATACAATTTAGACTCATAATGGAGTTGAGGGTGCTTCGTCTTCACGGACTCCTGAAGGTACAGCCATTAGTTAATAAAAAAGAGCTTAGAAAGCATTGCGAAAACAAGCAAACAAACAAAACAGATAAAATGAGACTAGAAAAGAACAGACATTTGCACAGGCAAAAATAACTTGTCCAGAAGACAGTACACAGGAGTTCCTGGTTTACAAGGTCATGACAACAAATAATAAGAAACAAGAAAAACTAAAATCTTGATAATTGTGTGAATATGATGTGGATCAGCCCAATAAGCCCTGCCAGAAATGTGACATTTGCTTCTGGTTTTTTTAAAGGCGGCTTTTTACGCCACAAGTCATTTATTGATAAAAGTAGAAAAAAAAAGTACAGTGAGAAAAGAAAGAGCAATGTAAAGAAAGTGGTTGAATAAATGATTGAAGAGAACTAAAAAGACAATACTGAGGAGATAGTATCCCGCTATAATCTCATCGCAATAATTTCTTCCACTCAAAGAACAAAGAAGAAAAGACCGACTGGTCCAGATAGGGCCCAGAGCAGGCAAAATACCAATCCCAAACATGGAGACTCGTATTAAAAAGATAGCAGAAGGCAGGCTGTAAGAATCTTATACCATTCTTTTGTTCCTCGTTATTTAGATGCCCATAAAATTGTTCCTCATTATCTAGATGCCCATAAAATTGCTGGTATGGTAAGGTCCCAGAGTTTACTATTGTCTCTCCATGAGTTCATAGTACTCCACCCTAGAAGAAATCTAGTAATGTGATTGGGGCATCACAAATTAACTTTTCAGTTTTCTCTCTTAGGCAAGTAACATATACCTTGTGATGGGCTTTAAAATGAACGCATACAAGAGAACAATATCTGTGGCTAAGCAAGCACCTAAGAAACTACAAGCAGTTAAGGAGCAGAAGATATGGTGATTTAAGAAAAAGAAGTGCCAAAGACAATAATGATGATCTAAGAAACCGAGATGATCCAGGAAAAGTGAGAGAGCGGGTCTACTGAAGCTGAAAAAAAATGGCCAAATGGATGGGAGCAGTGTCATCTTCACCATTAGCCTTCCTATTACTCAATATGCATCCCAAGAATTAAAAAAAAAGGCACCCATCATCTATAAAAGCATTGTCTGTTAAGAATTACAATTCAAATGGCCGCCCACTCACTAAGCACCTCCCTGTGAGTAGCAAGCTAGCATTTTCAGAACAGAGCTCAAATATTTGTTTTTATGGTAAAAGCCAAAGCCAACCATAAATTTTCTAATTCAGATTATTAATCTATAAAATAATTGAGTTAAGGGTTTTCCTTTTTGAATTCCTAAAAATAAATGGTATCAGAAATAACCCCCTATGTCTTGGGTATTCATACTCGTGATTGTTAACCCCGCCCAAGAAAAGATAAGACGCAGGACAATTGTCATGCCATGTCATGAACCCAACAAATCAATGGGAGCACCAAATTTGATCAGAGTACTCTTCTTTTATAATGTAGGAAATCACAATGGATGCTAAGTGAAGCCATTCCAATCAGCATAAACTAACATGGAATTACAATAAGGAAAAGTGCTAAATTCATGCATGAGACAGGAACCAAGGGGAAGTCGACTAGGAATAGCCCACTCCTTATGCAAAAAAAATGGAAATATGCTCAAAGGACAGCAACTGTTGGCGGAAATAAACAATCAACACATGTACATGGGCCTTAAAAGAAAATGAAATAACGATAAAACCATCTTTTATTCATGGACATAATGGCAGCCTAAACCTACTCGAAACAAAACAAATCAAGGCCATGAGGTGATTAATAATTGTTATTGGTTTATTAAACCAACGAACCACGACCCCGAAGGGAATGGTCGCCGGCATATGTCGTCTTCGTTCAGGCCGAATGCCAACGGTCCTCCAATGGAGGGGGCGACGACTGCCTTCTTCAATCATTACCTATTCATTCATTTATTTTAAGTCAACCGGCCATGGTTCCCCGGGGGGGTGGTCGGTGACAAATGCCGTCTTCATTTAAGCTGAACGTCAACGATCCTCCATTGGAGGGGTCGACGACAGCCTTTACCAATTTGTTAAGCTGGAGGGCAATAACCCCCCCTTCGGAGGAACTGACAACGGTAATGTCAAACGAATCTAAATCGGGTAACAACAGTTCCTGATTGGAGAAGTCATCAATGGTCATATGGTGAATCCTTTTTTTAAAGCTAAGCAGCCCCAATGCGATGACAGTTACATCATTCACACATGCTGAATAATTAAAGTCGATTACACTGTCAACAATCTTCCTCCAACCAGGTTAATGCCTATCTGACGGTGCATACCGGTTGCACAAAAAGAAAAAAAAAGAACAAGGGAGGAGCAGACAGGAAGACATACAGTGGTGGACACCGATACCCTAGAAGAAGACGCACTCCCGATTCCAGTAGTCCGTCACAATCCGTGAAGGGTGGTCAGCCCCGGTGGTAGAGCGCTGCCGCCTCGCTCGACGTCCTGGACGAGGGGGTGTGCACGCAAGTAGGGCCGCCAAACGGAACCTAACATGGCGATGGAATCAGAATAGGGAAGACAGCAAAAAAAGAGGAAGCAAGAAAAAGAGGAAGGGAAGGCCCTTGCCCGGGGGGACGCTCGCCCGACTGGAGTCCGCTGCGCCCCTCTCACGCCGTCACTGCCGAGCGGAACCGCGCACGGTCCAAATCGACGACCAGAGTTGCTGAACGTCGAAGAGGAAGGAGCCGTGAGAAAAGGACTTCGCCGCGGCCCAGCATAGAGGGACGCTTAGAACTGGGAATACCGCGTGAAGAAGAGAAGGGAACCACGAAGCCGGAGGAATGGCAGAATCTCGAATGAACCTCCCATAACTCCGTTGGAGCGCCCTAGCAGGAACCCACGTAGCAGACGAGCCCGTCCTGCGTATGCGAGGGAGACGGCTGTATGCGGACTGAATAGGTCCCCCCCCTTTTTTCAGTACATAGAAAAAAAAAGGAGAGAGGAGGAGGAGAAGGGACGGTGCGCACCTGGGAGATTCGTGACCAATGCTACTGGTGAGGTTCGGACGCGAGATCCCCTGCAAGCGAGAAGAGGGCTGCGGAACCACCTCGTGCGCGATCCAGTAGAAGCCGGGATGGGTCTGCAGGAGGCCGCCACAAGGTTAGGCATTACGTATTGTCGCCGAAAGCTATAGCGCAGCGAGCGAGCCCTTACCTGAGACCGTTGACCCTGCCCAGCCGTTGCTTGGTCACCTCGTCGCTGGGACGACAAGAAGGTCAGCTACGCGAGGAGGGCAGCTTCTCCAAAAACCCCCGTTGAAACCAGAGACCTGGGCAAAAAAGAAAAAAGTGAGAGAAAGAGAGGGAGCGAGAGAGGCGCAGCAATGGATGTTCCTCCGGCGAAGCAAGCCCGCGCGGAGGAGGAACCTCCAATCGAGCCCAAGGAGTCGCCGGAGAGGGAAGAGGCCGGGAGCGAGGATCACCTCGACCCGCGCAGCGGCTCCCGAAAGAGGGCAAGGGTGAGAGAAGGGTCCGCCGACGGGGTTGGGGACGACGATGCTTCCGAATCCAAGAGGGTGCCTCTGTGTGGCGTCGCCGGCTATGGGTTGCCTCCTCCCGCTGACAATCCCTCGGCGCTCACCATCTTCTACGACGGTAAAGTCTGCATCTTCGACGCAGTCGCCCCAGAGAAGGCTCAGGCCATCATGCTCCTTCGCCGCCGTCAACGAGCAGAGGAAGAACGGTCCCGCGAGAGCCAATTGACGACCGAGGTTGCTGAACGACGAAGAGGAAGAAGCTCGCGGAGGAGGGAGGCGAAGCAGCTGTCAACCAGCCGAGGGAGGTGCCTCTCGCCGTCGCCGAACGCAGCCCTCCGCGCTGCTCCCGGATGCCCCTGTACGACGCCTGGTCGCGCAGCTGCGGGCCTGTGACCCTCCTCACGCTGTCGGGCGAGCAGTAGGGGGAGGAAGGGTCGAAAATACCCTCTTCCGGAAGCTTCCCCCCTGTCGCGAACCGATGCCCCCATGTTCGGGCGGCATAATATTCACGCCGGCCAAATTTAAATCATGACTTATGTCTGGTTTTGGGCGCTATGGGGATTTTGACCCGAGTCAAAATTGGGAGAGAAACGGCTAATGCCATGCCACGAACCCCCCGGTAAAAGAAAAAAAAACAGACGAATAAGTGGCCTCAACACCTCCACGGCGGCGCGCTGCACTGCCCAGGTCGATTTTGACCGAAGTCAAAATTGGAGGAAAAGGAGGGGGGCTTATATTCTCCGCAGTCCCTCTCGAAAAAGATAGGAGGGTGTTAAAAAAATGAAAATGAAGTGATAATGAGAAAGGGGGTGTGCACCCGGTCGCCAAAAGCATGGTCGATTTTGACTTTAGTCAAAGTTGAAGGATGTCCACCCATGCCCCCCTTTGATCTTTCAATCAATATTTACCCAAAAAAAAGGGGAAGAAGGGAAAGAAAATAGAGAAAAGAAAGAAGAAGAAGAAAATAAATGAGGTCGACAAGGAAAATGTGCAACGAAGGATGACAATGAACCAAATAATTAAATAATTTCTTTTCTTTTCTATTCTTTTTATTGTAGCTCTTCTGTTATGCACCAAAAAAAATAATAAATAGGAGAAAGAAGGCAAGCGAATAGTAGAAAAATCAAAAAGAAGTAAAAAAAAAGAGAGGAGATAAGAAGAAAAAAATGGTGTCCGTTGGCAGCAAAAGAAAAAAAAAGAGAGAAGAAAAAGGGAAGGAAGAGAAAAGAAGATGAAGGGAAAAAAAGATGGTTTCCGTCAGCAAAAAAAAGGAAAGAGAAGTAAAAAAAAGAGAAGAAAAAAAATGAAAAAAAGGAAGAATGTAGAATAAGGGAAAAATCAGCAAAGAAGAGGGAGAATAAAAAAAAAGAAGAGCAAAGAAAAAATAGGGGGGGAAGAAAAAGAGGAAAGAAAAAGAAGTGAGAGATTCCTCTCATTGGATTATAACATTAAACAGGGTATTCATTAGTAAATTTAAATTCGTTTAAATTTGTAATGAGGAAATAGGACTCCCCTATTGGCTCCCAAATGGGCTTAATTAGTACTAATTTACTCATTGGACCCAAGCACATACATTTGGGCCTTCATTTTGGCCATTTGGGCTTCTAATTTTCAAAAGAGGAAGGCCCAAAATCTATCCCAAATGGGACATCCGAAAATCCTGTTGTAAAATGATTTGAGGGACATTTTGTGTAATTGGCCACCTCAACCCTCCATAAAGGTGACCAAAGCCCAAAATGCCCCCACCTTTTTCCCTCACACCCACCATAAAGCAAAAAGCATGGTGAAGTATTTCCAAAGTTACCCTCCCCTCTCCTTACACCATCAAAAACAAGGAGAAGTTGGGGCATTTTGTGGACCAAAATGCCCCTCTCTTTTGGCATATAAAAAACCATGAAACCCTCTTGGAGAGGAGAGAGGCAACATTCCCCAAGGCATTCCCCATACGTAAAGCTCAAGAGCTCCCCTTTGTCCAACCGTCCAAGAGAGTGCAAGGGAGGAAGAGAGGTCCAAGTTCCATTTTTCATGGAATTGGCTAAGTCTCAAGGTATACCATGGGCTCAATCACATCATCTCACACCATGAAAG
Source organism: Cryptocoryne crispatula var. balansae (assembly GCA_036172225.1). NCBI lineage: Eukaryota > Viridiplantae > Streptophyta > Magnoliopsida > Alismatales > Araceae > Cryptocoryne > Cryptocoryne crispatula. The sequence continues at coordinate 9,177,088 of CM069922.1, read as the reverse complement.
CATGTGAAGCATCAAGCAATCAATGGCCTATTAGGCAAGGAGGAATATCACTCATTTCATCAAGGCCCATTAAGGCTTTCAAAGCCCAATTGGCCATCATCAATGTGGATCAAGATCATGTGACCTTACCTCAAGTAAATCAAGTTCAATTAACTAAGGCCCTAAGGAGAAAAAAAAAATCTTTCATCAAAGCCCATTAAGGCCCTCAAAGCCCAATTGGCCATCTTCAAATGAAGTTCAAGACCATGTGTCCCCACTTCAAATAAACCAATTCCAATCAATTAAGGCCCAATTAGGCCTTGACCAACATGAACAAGAGACCGGTCCAAGGCCCATTAAGGCGGGACTTAGGCCCATTAAGGTCTACAAGGCCCAATTAACCCTTTTTAAAGGAAGCTCAATGCCATGTGACTCCATTCCAAGTGCATCAAACTCGGTCCATTAAGGCCGAATCCGGTCTTAACCGAGATGAACATGAGATCGACTCAAGGCCCATTAACATGGAAAGTGGGCCCATTAAGTCCATGATGATCAAAACTCCAATTGAACCAACATAAACAAAAATCCAACTTCACTATGAAAGAGAAAACCCCCAATGGTTGGAAAGAGAAAACCCCCAACGGTTGGTGGAGGAAAGAGAAAACCCCCAACGGTTGGAAAGAGAAACCCTCAACGGTTGGTGGAGGAAATAGAAAACTCCCAACGGACCATCAAGGCCCGCCAACTCGGTCAATCCCCAATCAGGAAATACCGACTGGCGGATGAGAGAGAAACACCCAACGGTTGGTGGAGGAAAGAGAAAACCCCCAACGAACCACCAAGGCCCGTCAACTCAGTTAATCCCCAATCGGGAGATACCGACTGGCGGATGAGAGAGAAAGCCCCAACGGCTCACCCCAAAAAAAAATCTCAAATTTCATCAACTCGGCTTGCTCCCAAACGGGCAATGCCGATGAAAATTTCAAGACCCATTAATCTGGTTAATCCCCGATCGGGAAATACCGGGTAATAGATGAAAATACCAAACATCGTCAACTCGGCTTGCTCCCAAACGGGCAATGCCGGGAAACAAAAATTCCAAGGCCCATTAATCCGGTTAATCCCCGATCAGGAAATACCGGGTAATGGATGAAAAATCTCAAGCCCCATTAATCCGGTTAATCCCCGATCGGGAAATACCGGGTAATGGATAAAAAATTCCAAACACCATCAACTCGGCTCACCCCCAAAACGGGCAATGCCGATGAACAAGATTCCAAGCCCCATTAATCCGGTTAATCCCCAATCGGGAAATACCGGGTAATGGATGAAAAATCCCAAATTCCATCAACTCGGCTCGGTCCCAAACGAGCAATGCCGACGAACAAATTCCAGGACCCATTAGTCCGGTTAATCCCCGATCGGGAAATACCGGGTAATGGATGAAAATTTCAAGGCCCATTAATCCGGTTAATCCCCGATCGGGAAATACCGGGTAATGGATGAAAATTCCAAGCCCCATTAATCCGGTTAATCCCCGATCGGGAAATACCGGATAATGGATGAAAATCTACAACGCCCATCAGTCCGGCCAATTCCTAAAAGGAAATGCCGGGTCGTGGGTATCATGTCCAAGACCTAGCAAGTCGGTTAATCCCCGATCGGGAAAATACCGCTTGTTGGATGTGGAATCACAAAGCAATGGATCAAAAAAAATGGAGGAGACTGTGAGGCTAGATTCAAGGCAGATGCCACCTTCTAGCCCCCCAGATCTAGTCCCCCAAAAAAAAGAGAGGGAAGCAGAAAGGAGACATGAAAAAGAGATAATGGGAGAGGGGAGGCAGTGCCGATACTCCTGCTTGTTATTTCATCATTTATATTCAAAAAAAATAAACACATATTTTTTCCTTGCATTTGTCCCGTCTTGAATGTGTTACCATGGCAGTTAATCAGGGGTTACTGAGCCGCCGCTCAGTGTAATTAACATCGAATCCATTCGTGGATTGATGGAGAGAGGTCAAACCATAATTCAAAGAACCCACACCATAACCTCGCTATGTTATTTATGATAACTCTAGTAATCATAAAATTATTTTAAATACCAAAAGAGGTAGAGCGAGAATCCTGTCATCATCGTTATTGAGGATTTTTGCGCCAAAATGACAAACGAGGGAAAATGTTGTCGCACCCGCACAATATAATATTTTATTCTATCCCTCAAATAATTTTCATCAAAGATTAACCACAATTTTCGCCGCGAGAGAGTTTAAAAAAGGCGGAGCGGTGTAAAAAATCGCGAGGTTCGTACAGTGATCAATGTAAATGTTTTATAAATTAGAATTAGATTCAAATACTGGAATTCAGAAATAACTATTTATTTGAGCAATACATAATTCTATACAAAGGATTGAAATACACGAACACAAGATGCATATATAATTCCAATTTCAATTTTCATAGACTTAAAAAACCTTGATTTAATCATATTTTGTGCTTTGGATTTTCATATCCTCAGGCAAAATAGAGGGCATCACTATCAGAAAAAAGGATAGGTAATCCCATAGGTTACATTGCTTCTCGCAAGTTACAATATATGTCAACTCACACCGCATCTTCCTATCCAAGACACACAAAGGTAATTTAGGAACACCAAGGAGCAATAAATGAAAAAGAAAAGGTCTTGACACTGTTAGTCAAATAAGTTTGAACTTCATTGAAACTGCATTGTTGAGAGTACAACACACGTTAGTTTTTTTTGTATTCATTATTGGGAACAAAGTCGTCCTGGACACCACTAACTCAACCTCCACCCTAGCTGCAGCCTAGTGCGACCTGAGTCAGTGGGTTACCAAGAAGAGCTCATGATCAAACACACCCCATGATGAATTTGAAAGGGGAAATACTTAGTAACACAGCCCAGAGTTCAGTTGTTAGCTAGTACAGTGATGACCCTATCACTTCTAAGATTATTAAAAAGACTGCTCTTAAAATAAAGATGGAAAATAGTCTACTTCCATTATCATCAGTTTAGTGGCAGCTTATTTAGCATCTCTCTCTTGTCCAAAGAGGCTTTGTGTTGCACTTGTGTTCTATTTTATAAGAAGTAGCAAGCTTGCAGGTTTGAATTGATTATCCTTCATTTATTCTCTACTCTTTTGATCATTATTTGCTTGATCAACTTATTTACTTGTTCTTTATTTAATTACATATCCTATATGAGCTTGTTGCTCACTGAATTTGTCTTTCACTATTCTTTTTTTATACTGGCTGGCAAGGAAGCAAGGGTTGGGTTGATTGGTGGCAGACTTATAGCAGATTGGCCAATATGCTGGTGCCCAAGGGCCCAGGCCTGGTTCAGTGGCACCTTCCCCACACCATTTTGGGTGGACAAGACAAGAATAAATGGATCTACCTTTTGGATCTGGGGCCCAGTAAAATCCCCTAAGTTGCACATCTGCAGCCTATATGGGGGATCGGCTCCACTTATCAGATATGCACAGATCTAAAAGGGGACCCACGACCCTTCATCTTTCCAGCCTGAATCAGGATAGCCTATATGGGGTATTGGCTCAACTTAAGATCTGCACCACCTAGCCAGAAGAAATTGGCCCTTGTTCTTTCTAATTTATTGCAAACAACCTTAGAAATTTTGAAGATAGAAAATTAGTATAAAGAAATTATCTATAACACACGTTTTGACAGGACCTATCTGCCTCTAGCCGATAACAATCTACCTTGCCAGCCTTGCAGTTTCCTTTCCATTTTTGAATCAAAAGATGCCAGCCCTTTAACCTGGTGCCTTTATCAGACAGCAAGAAACCCAAGTATTTGATAAGCAGTGCAGTCCAGAGCATACAAATACCCTCTTCTGAAGACACTCCTTTTCTCCATCATTAACGGTGATGCCAATTAACTTGCATTTCAATCTATTAAACTTAAGATCCACAACAGCCTCCAATAAGTGCAAAAGGACCCTCATATTACTGCACTTCCAAGGTTGCAAGATGAAACTAATCATATGCAAATTGAAGGTGAGTGACATGTTCCCTATTGCCGCCAATCTCAATACTCTATCAGCTCGCCACCCTCAGCCTTCCCTCACATTGTGCTAAGAAATTATCTCACTATGTCAAAGAGGGGTGGAGATGAGATCACACTGTCTCATACCTCTTGAGCTTCTAAAGAAACCAAACAGTTTCTCATTGATGACCACTGAGAACACAGTCATTCTAACATAGAATTTAATACAATCAATCCATTTCTTCCTGAAACCCATGAGTTGCAGAACTCTATAAAGGCAATTTCAATTCACTCTATCATAGGCCTTCTCGAAATCTAACTTCAACAACACATTTCTTTTCCTTAACTTTTGATCATGAATGCATTCAGAAACCGATAAAAAATTATCTAAGATATACCTTCCCTGTACAAAGTAGACTGATTAGAGCTTATCAACTTTTCAACAAAATTACTTAACCAATTAGCCAACACTTACGTAACTATCTTATAGCTGCAATAAAAAAGGTTGATTGGTCTCGGGTCTTTAAAGTCGATTACACGCTCCTTTGGCACCAGCAACAAAGAGAAAATTCAAAAGTTTAATGCTCTAAATTGACCTCAATTTTTTATCATTGCCATAAAATCATCTTTGATAATATGACCTCTTTTAAGAATGCCTATATAAGCACATCAGCCTCGCCTTCAGATAATGTCATGGGCAAATCAAGGTTCAAAAAAGGTCTCCACATGTTGTCCTCCCTAAGAGGTTTCCATAAAAATTCGCTACTGCCAGCCCAATCTATTTCATCCCCAACATCCAGTTGCCATCCACATTCAAATAATTGAGAAAATTCCACTTGTTCTTAAGAGATACCTGCAAATGAAAAAACCATGTGTTTTTGTCCCTTCCTTAAGTCAACTCTTTTGACCTCTGTTTCCATTTAACTTTTTCTTTGAAACTCCACCCATTATATTCCTTGTTTACTACCTTCCATTCCTATATCTGAAGCTCGCATTAGGCTGCTCAAATTCCTCAAGCTCTGCCAACAATGACTTCCTCTTCTCCACTACCTATTCGCCATATGAATCAGTCTAGAGTAGTAACAACCTTGGCAAATAGCTTCCCCACAAAAACAATTGTAGGTGAGCCTGGACTTGTGTCTTGCTTCCACCACTCCAGCATGTTATCCAGAAAAGCCTGATTACGACACTAAGATAACTGAAAACGGAATTTTCTGTTGTGTCCTTCCAGCTCTGACGTGCTTAATACCAAGAGAAACATAATATGACACCACTCTAGGTATGTGAAAAGCTTCAGGGATCCCCAAGTCACCTACCCACAGAAAAGACACTGTTGAGCATTGACTTGGACAATGTTAGACAAAGCAAACTGAATGCTGGTATTTGTTATCTCCACGAGCCCACATGTATTCACTCAATCATTGAACATCATCTCATCGTTCCAAACTGACTAGTTCTGCCTCTCACAGGGTTTATCACAGCACTTAAATCATTGCACACATACCATGGCCTTTGTGCATGATCAAAAAAAAAAGCTGACTTAAGTCAATGAAGAACTTAATTTTATCAGGGTCCCCCAAGGGCCCATACACTAGCAAAAGACATTGTTTCCTTCTATTTTTTTAAAGAAAATTTCAGCACAAGGATGTGTCTGCCACACAAGATACTCAAATCCAAATCCTGCAGAAACACCCTAACTCTGCTACACAAGCATAAACCCACAACTCCTCCCATTAAAATGATATCAACATCTGAAAGCTTGAATACGTCAACCCCTGCCTTAGGCAAATCCTGTGTTTGCAATGAAGACATCTTCAGAGGCGGAAGGCAGTAGGCACTGACAATTGTCATCCTACTCTGGAACTGGAACAATTGAATAGGCCCAAGTCCTGCCTAGAATGAGCCTCAAACAATGGATTACAGAATCGGCCGATCTGGATCAGCATCGGCCGATTCTTGGATCGGATCGGACATGACCGATCTGATTCTAATCGAAACTACCGATCCGGATAGAAGTTTGGTCTGGATCTTGAATACTCCCATTAAAATGATATCAACATCTGAAAGCTTGAATACGTCAACCCCTGCCTTAGGCAAATCCTGTGTTTGCAATGAAGACATCTTCAGAGGCGGAAGGCAGTGGGCACTGACAATTGTCATCCTACTCTGGAACTGGAACAATTGAATAGGCCCAAGTCCTGCCTAGAATGAGCCTCAAACAATGGATTACAGAATCGGCCGATCTGGATCATCATCGGCCGATTCTTGGATCGGATCGGACATGACCGATCTGATTCTAATCGAAACTACCGATCCGGATAGAAGTTTGGTCTGGATCGGTGTTTCTAGATGGAATCAGTGCTAGAATTGACCAATTTAGTCGATTCTGGATCGATTCTGGTGATTCCCTCGTCAAAATCGACCTACGGACCGCCGCCACGGCCCTCTTCCCTACCCGAGAGCTATTGGGTCCATCGGGACCCAGTAGCGATGGATCCGACATCGGATCCATTTTGTTAAGTTTATCGGGTTCCTTAGACCCGATACGCTACCCTACCGGTTAAGGATAAGTAACCAGATCCTGGCCTTACCGAGTCTGATGGACCCTATCGGGTAGGGAAGATGTCACGGCAGTGAGCTGCCGCCATGGCAGCGATTCTGGGCCTATTTTGGGCCCAAAATCACCCCAAAATGAAGTAGATCAGATCACTCCTTAATAGTTATTTTTTTTGTATTTTATGGTCTTTTTAAGAGTTGATCCGGATCAACTTTTCTTCCAACGGATCGGTCAGAATCGGTCCAATCCGATCCAATCCGGATTAGATCAGACCTGGCCAATCCGATGACCGATTCTGATCCCGCAAATCTTGCCTCAAACACTTCTTCGTTGGAGCTAACAACAATCCCAGTCAGTCCACCAAATCCTATGGCTGTGGAATCACTTGAGTCAGCCACATACATCCCCAAAGAAGTCTCCCCGGTCACAGCATCAAGAGGCTCTTCGCAGGACATTGTAGACAAGGCAGAGCTGGACGGGGCCAGAGTAAGCCAGTGTCCAGTCTTTAGCATAGGAGGACATCAAATGAAGAATCACTCTCAAGTTCTCATGATGTTCTTCAAAAATTCTTCTATTCCTTGTGCACTAAACGGACCCAAGCATAGCAAACAGGGCAAAGTTGGACGGGGCCAAAGTAAGCCAGTGTCCAGTCTTTAGCACAAGAGGACATCAAATAAAGAATCACCCTCAAGTTCTCATGATGTTTTTCAAAAATACTTCTATTCCTTGTGCACTAGATGGACCCAAGCAAAGTAGATAAAATGAGCTTCCAAACATTAACTTCCGACTTCCAACGGCCAAAGGTTCAAATGAGGCCATACTTACAAAATGGACAAAATGTCAGCATGCATGGTTTCCCATCTCGCGAGATTCTCAAGAAAATCTCAATCTAATAAGCCCCACAAGATTTCATGGCAGTCCGGTTGCATGCACTTATCAAGCCCAGCCAAAGTTACACAACACACGATGTTGCATCTTCCCGCCTTATCAGGCAGAGACGGCACTTGCACCAAGTCCACAAGAAGTGATCGGATCCGACAATACTAGGCCCATAAGCATTGGATACATGACATTGCTGGATCTAGTCACTACTCACTAGTGACTGGCGCCTTCCCCACCTGATAAGACAGGAAACACAGCACTATGCGTTATGGCAGTGGCACCACCTCAATGCCAGAACTTGACCCCAAATGTGTTGGATCGAACCTAAATTCAACATAAAGTCAATTTGTAGGCATATTTTTAAATTTTTTATTTTATTTTCATTTCTACGTAAATATATCCTACTTAGATACAATCCAAGATCTAGCATCCCCATATTCTTGTAAGATCTCTACTTGTTCACCCTCCAAAGATGAAGTCGAGATTCGATATGGAATTTTTTATTAGCTAGCTTCATCTATTAAACCTTCCAACATTTGAATATGATTTTTCAGAAAAAATTGGCAATCCCTTAGTCGATAAAAAGTGATCCATACGTAAATTATTTTTTACAAAAAATCCCACAACTCATATTTTTAGTTTTTTTCATTTTTATTTATATTTTTATGTAAAATATATTTTACATAGATCTAATCCGAGATCTAATGCCCAAGATTTTCTCGAGATTTTTGCAAGATCTCTTCTCTTTGACCCTCTCATCCGATATGGCAATCATTGTAGCATGTTTCATCCATCGAATCTTCCAACATTTAAATATGATTCTCCAAAGAAAAGTAATAATCCCACTGTTCATAAAAAAGGAAACTATAGTTTCTTCCTTGCTAACACAAAAAGCAATCTACATAGACAACTTTGATCATGATAGGCAATAGAGGAACCCAAACAGTTTGATGTGGCAAAACTTTCACACCTCCCAAGATCCATTTATGTAAGGAAGACTTCACTGTCAATAAGAAACTTTTACACGACAACTAAACTAGTCTATCCTCTTAGTTTCAACACACCAACGGTCTTCAAGAAGCGTCAACATAATAAAAAGGTCACAAATTTCATTCCTCCATAAGATCTCTCCTAAATGATAAACACCACTTCGCTCAAACATCCCAATTGCATCGGACCTGAGCTTGTGGATTGCGGTTTAATTTGAACAACAAGAAAAATATGTTAGCCAATGAAACATGCCTAATCCAATAATCCTCCCAAAAAGACTTTCTCCCTATGTAGTTATAAGCATGAGGTGCTTGAGACAAGGAGAGGCAGTCGCCTTGGGCGATAGAGGCAGACTGATGGAGGAGAAGAAAAGGTTTCCCAAAGGAAGAAAACATGCCTCAAGCCATTTCTTGCTACGTACGGGAGAGGCGGTCCGGCAGAGAAGAAGCCATTAAAGGCTCTTGCAGACCCATTAAACTTTAGTTGATCCTGGCTGAATCAAGACAGAGAAGAGTTACCTTGCCTCTCCTCATCACCTAGGTGATTACCTTAAGCGCCTTTGACAACATAGGGTTCCCTGAAGTCTTTGATCCACAAGTCATTACCCCCTATGTCATATTTTGAACAAACTATTTTGGCACAAAGAACATCTCTGTTAAGACTCAGTTTCTACAACCATTTAGATAAAAGAGCATTGTTAATAGCCTCCAAAAGAGCTAGACCCACATTCCCTTCCTTGGTTGGTTTGTAAATGTGAACCTATTTTATAAGGTGTAGTCCCTTTCTTACATTGTTGCCTTGCCACAAGAATATGGCCCTAATGCAATCTAACTTGTTGTAAATTCTCTAAATTACTTTAAGAATTGAAAAGAAGAACAAAGGGATGCTTTGCAACACAACTTTAAATAACATCCACCTCCCGCCTGTTGAAAACAATTTAGTTTTCCAACCTTGTAATTTGTTCTCCATCTTCTAAATCACAGTGTCAATCCCTACTCTTAGTCTCCCTATCCGAGAGGAATAGTCCAAGGTATTTAACAGGCAAAGAAGTCCAAGGCATATCAAAGTTATTCTACAAATGATTTTATTGAATCTCATTTAAATTAGGACCAACAAGTTCGCATTCTCCTTGTTGATCTTCAAGCTTGTAAGTTGTAACAATCTACAGTAGAAAGAGCCTGATCCTTAAAGCCATGTTTGGTATGAGGATAACTTGGAAATAAACCAAGTTTATCCCCAAAATTTAAGGATGAACCTGATTTATCCCCAAAAAATTTTGGTGCCAAATAGGCCCTAAGTGAATATATTTGTCAAGACCCCAAGGAGAACAGCAGGGTATCATCTGCAAATTGAAGGTGAGTAACTCGTTCCCTGTTGGCCCCCACAATGAAGCCCTTGATCAAACCAGCCTGCTCAGCCTTCTCCCATATGATGCTAAGAAGTTGACCAAATAGGATCAACAGTAAAAGAGAGATTGGATCTCCTTGCTTGAGACCTCTCAAGGAAGCAAAGAAGTCAAAAGCTCTCTCATTAATGTCAACCGAGAACTTGATCATATTAAGGCACAATTTGATCCATTTATTATTGAAATTCATAAGTTGCATACTTTTGAGTAAGCATGACCATCTTATCCTATCATAAGCTTTCTCAAAAATCAATTTCAGAAGGATATACTCTTTGCTATGATCATGTAAACATTTGAGTATAGCCATAAAATTATCCAAAATGAATCTCGATATGATAAAAGCAGATCGAGAAGAGTTACTCAACTTGTCCATATACCTAGTGAGTCTAGCTGCAAGAACTTTAGTGATAATTGTATAGCTACAATTTAAGAGACTAATTAGCCTTAAATATTTAATCTCCTCCACATTCTCCTTCTTTGGCAATAAGACTAGAGTAGTCGAGTTCAAAAGTTTCATGCACCCAAGATCCTCCTCAAATTCTCTAATAAGAGCCATGAAATCATCATTTATAATATCCCAACATTGGATGTAAAAATTAGCAAAAAAACCATATGAGTCCATGCCTTGATGTCTCCTAACAGCTCAGAATAAACATGCTAGATATTCATATTCCTATTCGTTTAAAAGTTAGGTGTATTTTCAGAAAGGGTCTCCCACGTTGATCATCCCTGAAAAGATTTTTTAAAAAACATTGTAGCATGAAGGCCAATCTACTTAGTCCCAACATTCAGAATCATTCTCTCAGTGATGCGGGACCGACCGGGCACCAAGTTAACAACTAGTTATGGGGACCTAGCAGCACGTTGACTATGCAATTAACTAGCTGAGAAAATACCTCGATAGACTATTATATCAAGTTTATCCAGCCCGAGAAGCGGTCCCAACTAGTGAGAGGACCCGGTACCATGAGTGGTATCGAGATAGGACATTGCCGACTTCCAACGTAACCGATCTAAGTAGCTCGGGACGGGGAACTCCACTCACATTTGGCAGCGATTAAATGAAATAACTAGGAGGCTTAATCACTCACGACACGGCAATCGTAGTATAATGAACAAGCAAGTGATTTTGGTTAAGGAACCATACCTCCACGTCTAAGCGTGGGTGTCGACCACCGTCGGAGTCCTCAACTTGGCTAGTCGCGGCACATGTTCATCCGTCGGCAATCATACCACTGCCTTCTGACTCCTTACGGATCATTTGCTGAGTCGTCCAAGTCTCCGCGCTGCCCGTACCGCTGCAAGAAAACCTGCCAACGCAAGGGGACCGCAGCTAGGGTGTATTGGAGGGTGTAGACAGCCCGTTGGAAGGGAGCAAGTCGGCTAGGGCTGAGGTTAATTGGTGGAAGAGGTGAAAGAAGGGAGGGTCTGTCTGGCGCGGGTGCGAGGGGCGCACTGACCAGGTGAAGGGGGTGAAAGAGAGGAGAAAATCAGGTCCAACAGGAAATGGAGGTGTTGGAGGGGGAAGGATAGGTCCTGACGGACTTGGTTGGAAGGCCAGGAGCAGGGGGAGGGGCTGCCGGATGCAGGTGGAACCGCCGGGAGCCCCTTACGGTTCCAGGCTGCCGAGAAGAAAGGAAGAGAAAGGGGTGCGGTGCAGTGGCTTACCAAAGGTGAAAGGGGTGAAGGAGGGGCCGGTTCCACCAGAGGAAGAAGGGGAGGGCACCAGAAGGAGGCGTTGCTGCCGCCAAAAGAGGGGGAAGGGAGGTCGCGGCCGTCTACGCCCTAGCCGGCTGCTTCCGCCACGTGCAGGAGGAGGAATCGAGAGGAGAGGGGTGAAGAGAAATTACAAGTTTGCCATGCTTCTTCATTCATTCCATTTCATCCATAGCATGAACTTACAAGTGTGGGTATAAATAAACTAAGCCCATTACAAGTATACCCTCAAAAGACACCTATTTTCCAAATGCCCCCAACTCTAAGTGTAAGGTGTGTATACATCCAAAACATATAAAGATCCCCAAAATACATACAAAATGTGTCCCAAAAAAAAACCCAAAATGAAGTTGTGTGCTACACAAAATAAACAAAATAGCACCTAATCGTCAATCCAAAGTGACACAACCGGTCGTCGACGCCGTCGATAAACAAGGGCGGGGTCGAACCGGTCTCGACCGCGGATGTCCTCACCACTCAGCCTTTGGATGGTGTCCTTTTTTCCTGAGAGAAGCTTGAGTATGAAAAAAATTCATGTTATTGTCTCCCTCCTTCAACCAATTCTCTTTCGTCCTTTGTTTTCACTTGATCTTCTCTTTATAACTCCATTCTCTGTATGCCTTCTTTAAGATGTCCCAATCTTCTCCTTCACTATCATTTAATAGTCTTTTGTTATCCAAATGCTCAAAACAACCAATCTTGGACACTCATTCCACTCTAGCTTTAGTTGATGTCTTCAAAGATACCCTTTACCATTTCATTAAGTAGCCCTTAACCCATTTGAGTTTGCAGAAGTATCACCATGTTGCTGAGGGTAACATCATATTATGCTCATTCCACCACACTCTCACTAGTTCCTTGAAATTTGGCACCTAGCACCATGTTAACTCAAACTTGAATTTTCTTGATGTGCACCTTTTTGTTCCTGCCAAGCTGCCACATATAATTTCCATAACAAAATGATCAAAGACCACCCTGGGAATATAGAAGCCCTTGAGGACTCCATAAACCAAATCTATCTAATTTAGACTTGGACCTCGAGTTTTGACCAAGTGTAATCAATGCCAAAATCAGTGGTTTCAATCAAACCACATTCATTGACCTAGTCAATAAATAGTCATTACTTGAAACCAAATTCCCTGTCCTAACCCTCTCTCCAGGTTTTAAAACTGTATTGAAATCATCACATATGCACCTAAGTATTGTCAATAGATTTGCAAATCACATCCTTTATATCAGAAAAGAATTTAGATTTGTCAACATCACTCAAAGGGCTATACGCATTACATAAGAATCAATACTTCGGATCTTGTAGTGAATTTGAGAACCTACATATGTTTACCTTTAGATATTTCTTCCAAAAAACACCACTTCTCTCTATCGAAGGCACAAAAGAAAACCCCAACAAAATCCCACACTTTAGGTCCACCATATTGTGTGTTTTCAAAACCAGTTGTTGTTTCCTGCAGAAAAAGCACATCCAGTTTACGTAAGGTAATAATATTATTCAACTCTCTGATCTTTTGTTTTTTCACAACTCCCAGCAGTCCCAAGTGATCAAGCTTATCATTAATAGATTAAAGACACTATTTCCCTCCCTATTCCTCCTCCTACCCTCCATCACAACACCATTACTCATGATAAAATTTATCTTTCTGGATCCCACACTCTGATTAATGTGTTTTTTGGAGAAGCCCCTAGAGCTTGAGTTCCTGTCAAAATTTGTGAAAAAAACATTTTACAACCTGTTCTCAACCCAAAAAACTCATTCCGATAATATCCCCAATAGAGATGATCACCCCAATAATTTGCCAAGTCCCCTGGGCCTCCTCTGCCCGGCACGGCCATAAATCAGCACTTCTGGTAGGTTTTGGCATGAAAACATACATCCCAGGGATCGTGGAATCGAAATCAGGACCCATATTGGTCGATCCTAATTCCGATCAGATCTGGATCGAATCGGAATAATCGGTCGATTCTTAAGAGAAAAACCGATCCGGAATTGCCAAAGTTTATCAAAAACCAGAAGAAAATTGTAAAAAACATTAAAAGATCACATATATTGATTCCATGGCCGATTCTAAGTTGATCCAACCTTTATGGGGTTGTGTTGATGCCGGAATCCGGCATCGCTGCGGCGCAACCGCACTCTTGGCTGCCGATTCCAGCTGGAATCATATAAATCAGGTTGGAATTGGCCAATTCAAGTTGAATAGGCAATTTCGGCCAATTCCGATCAGAGTTTGGGTTGGATTGGGTCTCCAGGCCAAAAGAATATCGGAGAGGTCCAATGCAATCATAGAATCGGCCAGTTCCACAAACTACGCAACAACCTGTAAAAATTGGGATCTCCGTCGGTCTTCAGGTACTAAACATCCCCTACATCGAGGTCTAAAGAGTTAACTGTTGACACGACTCCCATCTGGGAGACCCTCCGGACGGTACTGACAGTGCCAAAACATCTAAGGATGATGGAAAGATGCTCCATACCAGTCAAAGACAAAAGAAAGATGATGGTCGGGCCACCTACAGCCCAGCCAAACCGGAGATTAACAGGCTAGTCCAACCGACTCTTGCGTTGGCTCACCACATGTACCTGACACTGCTGATACATGGACTGGCCCTCCACCAGCCTGGACCGGACCACCATTCAACTGACCTGCCAGTAAGTTAAATGGATCCTGGGAAAGGCAGATTGGATATGGAACATTGGAACCAAAAAAACTCAGCTAGGTTCCAGAGCCATCACCTTCTCTGACTGGCGGCCCGTACCGTGTAGATTTCGGCCTTCATCGTTGAATTCCACTAAACAACTTACCAAAATCGCCCACAAGACCAAAGAAAACATTCTTTCATGATGATGCCTTTTTAAATAAAGGACAATTCAATTTTTGACAAGAGTACGCCTCCAACAACTTCTCAAGAATCATGACAACCTAGCTAGCTAGCCACCAATGTGTCAGGACCTCTACATAGGCTAACTGAGAAAAGCTTCCCTTCAATACAATTGGGATAGAATCATCGAAGTAAAAATTGAAGCAGCTCTCCAAGAAAAAATCAATAGCATCAGACGAAGGCCACCTAAGCTTCCTCCTGTTAACAAACACCAATTTCCAAAGGAAGAGAGGATCTTGGAAAAGGAAGACATCGACCAAACAAAGACAGGAAGACCAATCACCTTCATCCTGACCAAGTGCAACTCCCCTGACTCCACCTTGGCAAACACCTCCTCCCATGGTCGGACCAAGATTTCTTGCGTAATGTTATTGGCTCTCAGAACCAAGAACCACCTGCCACCCTCCAAACAAAGGTAGTTTTTGAATGAGTTGTTCTTAACAATAAAAGTTCCAATAACAGAAACACCAATCCACCAGGACCAAGTCTCCAGCCAATTCAACTTTGAGAAGAAATCCAATAAAGCCTTCTTCTCTCTGTGTCTCTCTTCCCCCATAACGGCTATAAGCCTGCACTGCAACAGCCAAATTCTCTTCTTGCGCATAGGAAGGGGCAAGGCATAGTTGTCAAGGCGGACGCCTAGGCACCGCTTAGGCGGCACCTAGGCACCAAGGCGCCTTGCTAGGACACCTTTTGGGGAGTCCAAAAAGGCGTCTAAGGTGCCTGCCTAGGCGCCCAAAGCGTCCAAGACACCCACCTAGGTGTCCAGACAAGGCGCCCTAGGTATTTTTACATAATTAAAACAATAATTTTGGAAGATTTTTCCCCTTAATACCCCCACAAGAGACATCTATTTAATGATAGTTTGAACATTTTAATATATTTCACTATCACTTATGCTATCATAAATATTTAAAATTTATGATTATAAACATATATTATATATTTAAATTTTATAAAGTTCTCTTTTAGCTCTCTCTTCTCCCCCTCTCTCTTTCTCACTTAATTTGTCAAGATTAACTTCTTATCCAAAAATAAATACCTACACTTCCATAATTACATATTAAGATCACTTATACTACTGCATACTTTTTCTTTCTTTCGGGGGGCTTCGCCCCCTGACAACCACCCACAAGAGGCGCTGCCCCCTTCACCCCCACCACTTGACCGTGAAGGTCGATCCGCGACTACTCTGTGCCCCTCATTTAATAATATTATAACAATATTTCACTATCACTTATACTATCGCACACATATATATTTTATAATCATAAATATGTCACGTACTTAAATTTTATAAAAATATATTTTAACTCTCTTCTCTTTCACACACATCATATTTACTTATATACATAGATAAAACACTCATATTCAATTATAACATAAAAATATAATTATATTTATGCATATTTTTATGTATACCGACCCCCGACGCAGCCTTCATTGAATACCGCCTAAACAACACCTAAGTGGCCGCCTTGTCGCCTAAGTAGAATTGGTACCCTTCAACGCCTTGGATGCCTTGACAACTATGGGACAAAGGGATGAAGGCAACCTCTCATGCACCCATGGAAAAGGCTTGCTCCCTCAACAGAGAGAAATGAGCCTAATCACTAAGTCTCTTCACCAAAACCAAGCAACCATGCACCCTATGACCCTTTCCACAACAACCATGATACCATAGGTCATCACTACTATGGATGAAAACGAATCAATACACTCGACAAGTAGCTTGAAGCTCGGCTTGATAAAAAATTGACTCGGCTCGTTTATTATGTTAAATGAACAAGTTTGAACAAAAAATAAAGCTCGACTCATTAAATGAGCCGAGCTTGAACACAATCCTGCTCGGCTTGAAAAGCTCGTGAGTAGCTCGATTAAATATTATATTATATATTTATTTTTAAAAATTAAATTATGAGTATTAATAATTATATATTGTCACTAATATATTAAAAAATTCAAAATTTGAGTTTAAACTTAGATTGAGTTTCGTAAATGAGTTAAATCTAGAGTTTCACAAATGACTTTTCATTGATTTTAAGTTTTATAAACGAGTTTGTGTATAGCTTAAACTTGAATGTGAATTTGAATTTTAGTCCAGCTACTACTCGAGTTCGAGCTCGACTCGGCTCGATTAATAAATGAACCAAGTTTGAACAAAGGTTCAATATACTCGTTAAAACTTGAGCTCGAACTCGAACTCACGTAAAATAAACGAGCCGAGCTTGAACACCATACTACTCAGCTCAGCTCGGCTCGTTTGCACCCCTAATCACTACAATCGGACCTGGCATGATCATTACCATAGCACCTCCCACACAACCACAACCTCCTTCCACCAGCCCACCCCTCCGAAACCAGAGCACCGTAGGATCTCTCCATAGCAAGAACCTCGGTGACAAAGATGATCTTCACCACAGAATAGTTCCGGGGACCCGTCTTGACCACCTTAGGGAAAACTAAAAAGACGAAACCTTTAGGGACCCCGCCACCATTGGAGTAGGAGACTAGAAGACCCTAGACACCAATGACCAATTGACCACACATCAGCAAGAACCCCTGCACCAATAATCCTACCTGTACCGGCTGCCACCACAGCTAAACAGCCACCAGAGGTAGCAACATCCAGTCCCACAACCTTCCCTCCACTGGGCACATCCCATGGAAGCCCACTGCCTATCTCCCAAGACTCTCTGGAATCGCCAGACTTTCTCTCTCCTCCCATCTTACAAGCCTCCACTGATCTGAATTGAACCCATGAACCCTTCCACAAATGTAACTTCGCTTGCCAGCTGACACTATGCATTGAAGTAATTAAATATAAAAAATACAAATTTTATTCCTGGTTATGCACAATACAGTCTATTTCATTACAAACCTATGAAGGTCCTACCTTCCTCTCTTAATTATTAGACATGTCATCGACATGTAATTCACTAGGTAAATGTTTAAGAGACACTGTTTTAAATGCCGAGAAGAATCCCAAACAGTGCTCAAGTCAAACACCTTTTACAACATAGGATTCCAGAGGCCGGCATAACTTGACACTTCTCAAATCAATTATTCAACTAGGTCATGGTTGTAGCTGGATGCACAAGTAAGTTGGCTGCCAAGGTGCTAGAAGATCTATAAACTGCTGCCAATGGACAGTAAGACACAAACTAACTTGACCTACTTTCAGATTAAATCAGTAAGGGACAAGTATTTTCAAGCTCCTAACACGTTAAAGTCACTAGGTTTATTATACTGGGATGTTTACTTTTCTGAGTGCATCAAAAGAGACCTAAAGAAAGTGATGTAATGCCTACTATGAATTTTAAGAATACCAAATGGAGCACATTTTCGTGCCTCAGGCTCCCAAACAAAACTAAATTAGGTACAAATCATATTTTATTGATGTATAGTGTATAAGTTTATGTGGTTTCATGTGGTCTGATTTAAACCACATTTTATTATGATATAGTGTATATGTTTTATAAGTGTGATTAATTTTGCCTTAAAAATTCTTAAAATAGTTATTTTTACATGAATAAAATGCAAATAGTGCTAATAAGCCTGAGCCAAAATAATATTCAATGTAATTTGAGTTATTTCATTTACCATTTTTTTTTATTTGAATGACCTTCGAAACCAAACCAAACAGAACAAAATTACTGCTTTTGTTTGGTTTTTTGGATTGAACTAAATAGTGAACGCCCCCTATTTATTAACAATAACCTATCGAGTGTCGAGAAACAGTACATATGATGGTAAGGCAAAGAGCAGCAAGTACCAGCTTGATTGCAACTTCTTCTCCGCTCTGTATGTTAACACCTGAGTCAAATCAAGCCATGAAATATTTATCAACCTCCTCCTCAGATGATACAAACTTTTAAAAATAAAAGGCAATACACGCCTTTTTCTAAATTGTAAGCGTCACACACACACACAGAGATGAATCAACAACATACCGAGATAAATCTCTCCAAAAGATCCACTGCCAATCTTCCTCCCGAGCTTAAATTTGCCAGCAACAACATGCTCCATGATTCAAATGCTTAAAGGAGGAGGCAAACGAAACTCCTAACCAGCAAGCATTTAATCCGATTTATCCTTTAGAAGCAATCAAGACGGTGAATGTTGTAGCACATCCAAGAGAAGCTGGTTTCACCTAGTGATCATTAAAGCATCAATTTTCTAGACGAAACGCCCCTTCAACATCCAGAAACAAGCAGCAAATTGCAATGATCCCACTGCGTTAGATACCCAACAATCGAAACGGTGATAATCTTCATTAACTCCGATCAGAAGAAAAATATGGAATATCCACTATGCAATATCCGCATCTCGCTTACCACGATGTTCGGAGACACGTAGAACACGGTCAAACACTCACCAATTGAGCCCCCCGCCCCTCTCCTCCGCCCAAATCCACCAGGGGTATCAGCAACGATTTTTCAAACCCTAAATTAAGCTCCAATGTAGCTTCGGAAATAGGAGGAACGTCCCTCCCATCAGCAGACAACACGGTAGAAGATGGGTTCCACGCCACCGCTCCGTACGAATCCACTAACCACTTCACAGAAAAAGGTTACCTGCCGGGCCTAGGATCGGCCGGACCCTTGTCTTCGACAGATCGGGAAGAAGGCACAATAAAAAAACTATTCAATCTATGAATAAAGAATGGATAGAATGCCGCAAATTTCACCACAAAAACGGAGGAGAAATTGCAGATCTTGGATAACGGAGGAGGAGAAAACGAGAATCTCCTGTATTTTGCAGGAGATTCGATGACGACGAACCGAAGAGCCGGCGAAGGTCGGGTCGTCGGGGAAAGGGGGCCGAGGAGCGGCTCTCGGGAGAGTCGGAGTTGGAACGGGGGGCATAATAACGGTAAGCAAAAGTTGGCGGACAGATATTTTTTTACGAAGAAAAGCGCATCATTATATCTACTAAAAATAATAATTTTAAATAATTTACTGCTATCGACAATTTACAAATTTGTGGCTGTAAATTTTATTATTTAAATGCCTTGAATTTATACACAAGGATAGGCACATTTTTACTCCTTGCTTTTTTATGACAAAAAAAAAATTTTTGCCCCTTATTTTTATTTTAAAAGCAGTTTACATCTTAACGAAAGATCTAAATGATTTATACATCAAACAGATGTTGTCCGTGGACGCGTATATTATAATTCGTTAAGGTGTCTGGAAATAATTTTTTTCTTAAAAGAATTTTAATTTTAAAATGTATACAAACAACAAGATATATATTAAAACTTCCATAAAACTCAACCGACACATTTGATGGAAACAACATAGTTATTAAATATTAAATATAGTTTTTTGGCACATTCACGCATAAGTGTGCCGTGACTTTCTTGGAAACAAAATAAGCATGTAGTTATTTTTTTCCGAAAGAGGTTAACTAAAAAATATCTCTTTTATCTTTTACTCTTATTTTTATTTTAAAAGAGAAAATAGGTGGACATTTTGTATTCAACGCCCTATTATAAACTGTGGTATTCACACGTGTACGGTTAACAAGCACGTATTGGTACCTAATAAACTACCACCGAGTTTAAAATTATTTTACTTTCTCATTAATTAATTATCTAGTTGGAAACGATTATGGGCATTCAAATAGCTATAAATGTTTCTTCTACGAGCACAGAAACTGGATCCAATATAAGTCGCACTCTCTTCAAGGGTGATATTAGATTGTTGATGAGCTTAGATGTAATTGTGTGGAAAACAAATTATGAATTAATTATTTCCTCTCTCCACTATTCAGAATATATAAATTATGTGATGCTCGGTAACCTGATAATTTATAAATAAAAAAAAACTTGTCAAAAATAATATTCAACAACCATTACAGAAAATTGTTCTTGTAGACAATCATTTCCCGGTCCAAACATGCCTAAGATATTTTGATTTTGATTGGTTAATATAGTGTCAATTTTGAGATTTTTAGAGCAAACAAAGAATATTATATAATATAAGTGTCAACTTATATTAATTTTGATAATGATATTACAATCTTTAAAAATATCGATATCAATATTAATATGATATCATTTTTAATATTCTAACCAAAGAGATGCTCAGGCTATATTAATGCAAATGGCAATTCATATAAATTTTAATATTAATATTTTAACTACTAAAACTATTAATATTATAGTAATATTAATATAATATTATTTTCGATATTCTAATCAAGACAATTACGGTAGCGAAGCCGAACACTACCCCGCAATAGGGCTGTTCACTGTTCGGTGTTCAACCCGAAAAATCAAACCAAACTAGTATTTTGGTTCGGTTTGGTTTGGTTTGAACTACCAATCGATTTAGTTTGGTTTCTAAGACCCTTTAAACCAAACCAAATTGGTAAACCAAGTAATCCGAATTAGATTAAATATTTTAGTATAAATTATATATAAGATAGTATTTATGTATCTTTTCTTATAAAAATAAATTTGTTTGAAGTGTTTTTAAAGTAAAATTAATGTAATCTATAAACATATACACAAGATTTTAATAGAATGTGATTTAAAACGAACAAAATAAAATTATATATTGATATATCTACTATACCTTAATAAAATATGGTTTGAACCGAATCAAACCATGGTTTGGTTTGAGAAAAAGTACTCAAAAACTAATTCAAACCAAACCATGAACACCCCTACCCAGCAACATGGGTGCGTGATCCTGCCACACACGGGGTGTTCTTACCAAAAAAGAAAAGAATTTGATCCTTTAGTTGATTAATCTCCTAGGCTGTGTAATGCTTATCTTTTACTTAAAAAGGCTGGGAGAAATGATGGTTTTATCAAGGATCACTATCACCCGGGTATGTTTGTTTTATTGTAATTCTGTTGTTTCAAAATCACTTTTTTAAAAATAAGATTCTTTTTAGCTTTTAAAATAATATTTTTTGTTTGATGAACTTTGTAAAAAACAAGAGGAACGAAACAGGGGGCGCATGATTACGATGATTTTATAATTATAACATGTTCTTGTTTTGGTTTCCTTTCATCTTCTCAAGTAGCTAAAAAATTGGAACCATTATTTCAAAATACAATGTTTTACGGTAACTCAAACAATTGAAATAATGCAAGGTAAAAAAACAAGTTCACCGTTTTACAGAATTTTTACAATCAATCAAACAAGCCTCTAGTGAATTCCTCACAGTTCGTAGCAAACTGGCCAGATGTCTGTCTGACAGAAAAGCAGAACTCTTGTCCTGGTTGCAAATAAATGTTCCATTTCTTTTGCAGTGTCAGTTCTCTTAAGTTAGTTTTCTAAGATTTTAAAAGGTAAAATGTTAATGG
Organism: Cryptocoryne crispatula var. balansae; assembly: GCA_036172225.1. NCBI lineage: Eukaryota > Viridiplantae > Streptophyta > Magnoliopsida > Alismatales > Araceae > Cryptocoryne > Cryptocoryne crispatula. The sequence continues at coordinate 9,155,320 of CM069922.1, read as the reverse complement.
ACTACAATATAATTTCACACCCGACGAAGATGTTGGGGAAGGGGGGAGGGGTGTCCTTCTCAGTGAAGTCCAACTTGCATGAGATTATCTCAGGGAGGCGTAAAATAAGCTGTGGTGGAGGTCCGCTTGGGCAGAAGTGCTCCCTGTAAGGATTAAATTGTTTTTGTGGAAGACATGTCAGGAAAGCTCTCCACCAAAACCTACATTAACAACATTTTCAAGACATACTTAGTGCAATGTGTTTTGTGAAGTTTTTGCGGAAGATATTGATCACATCTTTGTGTGCTGTGGCTTCAACGTCAATAATTATTATGGTCCTTATGGTTCAGAAACTAGAATTTATGGTGGTGGGATCCTCCATCAACTCTCTTATTCAGCTGTGGAACAACTCTTGTTCGTGTAGTAGCCAACCATCCTTGTGAAGTGAAGTCTTTCTCCTACCTATGACACTACGGTCTATTTGGACATCACGCAATTGGAGAGTTTATAATAAACAATTACTTTGGCGATCACATGGTGATTTGGAAGAGATTTTGTATGTAGTTGTGGCTCTTCGGGTTGTCTCCCACATAGTCTACCATCTTGGTAATAAGCGGGAAAGGTTTTTGCCGTTCTGTTGCGCATTCCCATGCTGTTATCTCCTTTTGTACGCTTTTTTATCTCATCGTTAATGAATTGTGACATTGTCACCTTTAAAAAAAAAGGTAAGGCCGAGGGAATTTACACTTTCTGACAGACTTGGATGGCACGAACAGGGAGCTCGCACTTTTTGTGGTTGCTTCAAGGAAACCTTAGGTCATATTTTCTTGAGAATTTACCCTGGTGGCTGCCCCAAGTCTCAAGCGTCATCCTTGGCAACCTCTAGTAACATTTTGCCAACAAGGGGCGGGTCATCTTCCTATGGTTTGTGTGTTCCCATGGGTCTCTCACCAATCCAACATCCACATATGTTGCATATGTTCGATCTCAAGCTTTCCACAGCTTGGTTCACTGCACAATGACCGAATATATAAAACATGAAATTAAACAGAACCAAACAGCTCGGTTCAATTTACCAGTTTTTCCTATTCACATGAACAGCCCTACTTCCATACGTACTCTAAATATGATTCTTCCAAATGTAACATTAAGCAGAAAAAATAATCTGGCCCACAAATCTCAATAGACATCCTGCAATCAAACAAGCCATGAATGTAGAGTAAACGAGAAAGATGCAAGTGGCTTACTACAGTTTGGGAGAGAAGTAACAGATCATTATGGGGCTCATGGCAAAGAAAGGATGTCTACTTTTACCATGTCACTACCAGCAGTTGAAGTTTTACACTTTTTCAGCCATAAGAAGGCTCTGGACAGAATGTGTTCTACAATACTGTACAATGGATGCAGTTACAAGGCCTGTTATAGTATGTAAGAGACTAGATGCACGTATGATGGTATTTGGCATCCTAATTGGCAGCTGTAATTTGTATATGGCTAATGCCAGGAGCTTTCTTTTCAACATGTTTACACTTCCATCTGTCCCTAAGTTCATAAACATCATCCCACATTTTGCCTTCTGCATATATATTGGACATTGCAACATAGACATCTGAAAGCTCTGAATCATGCTGGGGCATTCTACTAGCCACTTTGCTGCCAATATCTATATTGCTGTGTAAGCTACAATTCCCCAGCAACGCACCCCAGATGTAATCATGGCTCTCATGGTTCGACTTATCTTTATTATAACCTCTTTCAGCATCCTTAATCTTTGCTGCATAAGTCCAAGCTTCAGCAAGCCTGCCGGCTCTTCCTAGCATATCAACCATACATGTGAAATGGTCACCTCTGGGAACAATACCGTATATATCTGTCATAAGCTTGAAATAGTGGATCCCTTCTTCAACTAATCCACAGTGGCTACAGGCATTCAGAATAGCAACAAAAGTCACCTCATTTGGTTTGAATCCAATCATTAACATTTCTTCGAATATCTCAATAGCCTGAAAACCCATACCGTGAACAGCATATGATGTGATCATCGAAGACCATGCTACCACATTTCTCTTTTTCATCCTATCAAATAGTTTTCGTGCATGGTACAGATTTCCAGACTTGGCATACATGTCAATCAGAGCAGTTTCTAAAACAACATTATCATCAATTTCAGCTGCAGCAATCCTTCTCACCACCTGTCCATGGATTTGTTTACCCAAATCTAAAGCTGCTAAGCAACTGGATGCATTAAGGCCAGCCACGAAAGTGAACATATTTCCTTGTAGAGGTTCTCTCTCAAGGTACATGTTTCGAAGTAATTTCAACCCCTCCATTGGAAACCCATGATGTATGTACCCTGTGATCATAGCAGTCCACGAGACAACGTTCTTCTCTGGCATCCTAGTGAATAGCTGGAGGGCTTCTTCTATCAAGTGATTCTGAAGACACCCATTGATCATGGAATTCCAATGTGAGATATCCTTACTGATCAAAGCATTGAAGCTTTTCCAAGCTTCCCCAATGCAGAAGCACCTAGAGTACATTTCGATCAAAGCACTTCCAATGACAGCATTGTCAAAGTGGACACGGACAGGGCACACAAATTTGTGGCAAAGACCCAGGGTCACTATAACACCATGGGTCTGTCTACCGGCAGCCCACATCGAGAGGCTTGCACAGGC